>JARWLC010000005.1:65118726-65718726 GCA_033318265.1 Phyllotis vaccarum | reverse complement strand
CCCACGTTCTGAGAAGTACCTGTAAGAAGTAAGGAATGTACATGTTAAAGATGATATACAATACCCCCTCTACCCCCACCCACAGCAACACCCCTCAGGCTCCCAGCATTCTGACAGAACTGCCTCAGGCATGTCCCTGTAGGGTCCCTGTGGCCCTGTGGCTGCTCTCACTTAGAAATGGTTGTCTGGAAGGCTTCTACTTTGGTCTTGACAGCATTCACTCTCTCCAGCACCTTCTCCTATAGGAACATGAGAAGCAGAGAAAGTTCATCTCCTCCATGTACTAGCTGTCTTCTTCCTACCTCCTAGTTTATGCCTTGTTTCCATCCCTCATTCCCAAGGCTCCCGCACTCTGTTCTCAGTCACCAGTTCTTACCTGAATTGCCACCCCAAAGTCATTTCCATCCTCAATCTTGGGGATCAGGTGCTGGATCCACGTGATTATCTGTTAAAAGGAGCGTTCATTCAACAAACCTACCAGATTCTTATTATGCCACTTTAAAAAAATTATAGAAACTATTCCTTTTTATTATTTTACTCTGTATGGGTATTTTTGCTTCAAGTGTATCTATGCACCACGTGCACTCTTGGTACCCACATGGGCCAGGAAAAGGGTGCCAGATCCTTCTGGAACAGGAGTTACAGATGGTTGTAAGCTGCCGTGTGGATGCTGGGAATCAAACCTGTGTCCTCTGGAAGAGCAGTCAGTGCTCTTAACCTCTGAGGATCTCTCCTTTCCAAAGCAAAGTGGAAGATTCTTTTGCTTGATATATGTTGAGACAGGGTTTTTCTATGTAGTCCTGGATGTCTGGGAGCTCTATATATATAGACCACGCTGGCCTGGACTCCACAGGCTCCTTCTCCCTGGCTCCCTATTATGTTCTTCTTAATTACAGCTATGTCTAACTGATCACTTAGGTGCCATACTATAAATTATTGATCTCATCTAATGATTGGCAATCTTTCTTACTGGTCTTACTGTACCACTTAACACAGGAAACAAGTGAGTCACAGAATGTCTAAGACAGAGCCATGTAAGTGACAGAATCAGGTCTGAGTCTAGATCCTTTGTAGGGCTCAAGCTTTTAAACCAACTCATGGTATCTTACCACCTACACTGTGTACCTAATAAGATAGGTTCTGAGATTAGAGATGGCTATAACACTCTCGTTTAGAGCTCCACTGTGATACCAGACAGAAGGCAAACAAATGGGAAAAACGAAGAACACCTAACCCGAAGGGGACGACAGTGGGTAGGTAAAATGTTTGCTGCGCACACACGAATACAGGAGGACTTGTATTCCAATTTTTAGGATACACATAGAAGCAGGGCACAGTGGAAAAACACTGTAACCCCAGTGTTGGCTGTTGGGGTGATAGTGATACAGGCAGATCCTGGAGGTTCCTTGGTGAGTCGGTATAGCTACAATAGGAAGCTCTAGGTTCAATAAAACCACACCTCAAAAGAACTCTAAACGCTGACCTCTGGCCTTTGAACATATACAATGAAAGACACACCTACACATGCCTGTGTGTGTACACACATACACACACACAATTAAGAAAAATATATAAATCCAAGAGACAAAAGGTAGTTTCTTTATTCAAAACTAGGTCTCTAGGTGAAGAGTCTGAATTGCCCATAGCTTTGCCCTGCTTTCCTTCCAGGTCTTCCAGTTCCCACGCTTACCAGAATGCATTTCTCTTTGAGAGTCCAGACTTCTGGCTTAACCACAGCAAGCAGGGCCAATAGCTTCTCATTCCCAGGGAGAAAGCCGCACTTAGGGACTGTGAAATAGATGGAGACAGGCCTTTTGGTTACACAACATCAATGCACCAATTTCCCTCCCCAGCACCCAGTTCTCCATTACCTTCTTTCTTCTCCTGCTTGTCGGTTTCCATCTATGGCAAAAGGGGAAAGGCAGCTTTAGGAATCTCATGGAGGCTACAGTGGAGTCATTTCCACTGACTTACAGTCTAAGCTCTGCACACTGAATGCCTTACCTCATCATCCTTGGGTGGGGGATCTGGGACAGGGATGTCCAGAGGAGCCCGGAGGGAGGAGAGGTCAGCCACATTGAGAGAATCCTCCTGCAGAATTTATTCTCAGGCACTGCCCAGCCTTCCCCCCCATTCCCTTCACACAGCCCATCTCCTCTCTCCCCTTCAACCTAGGCTCAAGTTTTACACCAGCCTACGTTCCCAGCATGCTGATACTAGCTATGAGAGGTGTCGGGAGAGATGCCAGGAGATGGGGTAGAGGATTCTTCTATCACTCACCTGCAAGAGCTGACTCAGGGATATGATTTTTTGTGGCAAGAATGTGGAGAGGAAGTCATCAGCCTGTGAGTTACATTACAAAAACAATCATACAAGATGTCCGATCAGACGTATGCGAAGTAGGCACTTAGAAGTTAGTCCCAGACTCACAAATGAGGAAGCCATAGCCCTGGAATGAAAGGGACTTGCCCAATCTGATGGATGGCAGCTGTGGGCGCTTTGGGCACCATCTTTCCGTCAAAAGAGCGGGGAGGGAGTGGCAAAAGCAGTTAAGAGTTCTGAGAGCGATCAGATTACGAGAAGAAACCAATCATTATAGAGATCACCTTGGGTAAGCATGAAGGTTAGGAGGGTCCAAAACTAGGCTGAATTGGGGGGGGGGGGCTACTCAGAGGTTGTGGCCTTTAGAGTATGGCGCTCAGATTCTGGGTCAAATTGCTTGGATTCAGAGACTTACCTCCTGGAAAAGATTTTGTCTGAAGACATCCACCTGCACAGACAGCAGTAGGCAGTCGCGGGTTAAGGGATTCGGTTGTAAAGAATAAGAGCCCACGCCCCACAATCGGGTGCCCTCCAACTGTAGCTCAAGCCAGTCCCACAACGCCCGTTCCCCCTTTTCAAAAAGTGCACAGACTGGCTAGGGGACAGGGTAGTGGTAATCCCTGAGCAGAAGTGAAAGCCCTAAGAAAGAGGTCGGGAGAGTTCTCACTCAAGGCCTCGGTGCCCAGCAGCACCCAGCTTTATCTCCGTTAGGATTCCTCACCCTTTTCTTCCCATTTACCTGCTTACGGGCTTCTCCACTCAGGCGAACTCCACAAGGCTTAGCCATGCTTCTCGAATTCCCAGCTCTAGACTCTCCGGGCTAGCCGCCCCAGCTTTCGCTTTCACTCTCCAGGCCCAGACCCACCCCCCCCAGCCACGCCCCCTTCCCTTTTCCCACCCCCGCTCCTGGCAGGCCACTAACAATAAATAGTCCTCCCCCCATTCTTAATCACCAGCCCAGGGGTGGTCCAAGGGAGGGGCTAGGGGAGAGTGGGACCGCGGAGGCTGGGACAGCCGCTGCCCCTCGAGAAGGGCGGAGCCTATACCAAGGTCCGTCCAGGGCAAATGCTGGACCAGGACAGAGAGGGACTATAAGAAAGGGGGTGCAGGGGTGGGGCTCCCTGAGGTTAGATTTCAAGGAGGGAACTGAGTAGGATCCGAGAGAGTAGAAAGGACAGGAAGGGGGAAAGCCTGGCAGGATGAAAGGGAGCAGGGAGAGTGCCTTGCCTTCATGACAAACTGGAGAAAAGCGGGACTCGCCTGAGCCGGGTTAAGGGCGGCCAGAGTTGGGTCCCCAGTAAGGTGGGACTTCCCCGCTGAGGACTGGAAATGAGCAACATTGTAAAAATAAAGATCGAAAAGCTTTGGACCAAATAAGACTAACCCCACGCGGGGGAGGGGAGATCCCTCCGGAAGGGGCGGGGATAGCTTAAGGGAAGGCGGAGAGCTTGACTAGGAGGAAAAGGTTCCTTCTCCCTGTGGGAGGAGCCCGAGCCGCGGCTTCCTCATTGGCTGAACCTGACCTCCGATCCTGATCACACCCCTTCCCTCACTCTGAGCCCGCCCTTTCCTCTAACGCCGTCCGCGGTCCCGCCCTCTCTGCCAGGACTTCCTGTTCCCGGCAACCCTGGCAGCTGCCCGGGCTGAGCGGGGCGGTGGCTTGAGTGACCTGGGCTGCTGCAGCGCCGCGCGCACCTGCGCCCCGCGCCCGTCCCTAGTGGACATCGAAGCAGAGCCTGTCTCCGGTCTCGGGATGCCGGGAGAGGAGGAGCGAGCTTTTCTAGAGGCCCGCGAGGAGCTGGCGAGCGCCTTGAGACATGATTCCGCGCAGGTATTTCCCCTGGAGCAGCTCATGCCGCTTCTGGCTACTTCTCTGCCACTGGCCTCCCGCTACCTGCAACTGGACGCCGGACGCCTGGTCCGCTGCAACGTTCATGGGGAGGTGAGGCCAAGCTCGCCCGGCACGCCATGGAAGGGGACCTAGGCGCAGATGCCAGATGGGCTAGACTCATAACTCTGCTTTTCTGACTGCTCCTAGCCTCGAAACTACCTCAGTACTCTATCCACGGCCCTGAACATCCTGGAAAAATATGGTCGCAACCTCCTGAGCCCACAGCGACCTCGGTACTGGCGCTCAGTGAAGTTTAATAACCCTGTCTTTCGCAGCACGGTGGATGCTGTGCAGGTGAAATCCTGGGGCTTATCGGAGAAGGGGACTAGACCTATGCTGGGGGTTGACCAGAAGGGGTTTGAGGGTGTGCTGAGCGGAGAACCAGCTCTATTGCCTAGGAGGCTTGCTAGGTGGTAACTGGGTCCTGAATGTGTGGCAGGGGGGCCGGGATGTGCTGCGGTTGTATGGCTATACTGAGGAGCGCCCAGACGGATTGAGTTTCCCTGAAGGGCAAGAGGAGCCAGATGAATACCAAGTTGCCATAGTCACACTAGAAGTACTACTGCTTCGTACGGAGCTCAGCTTGCTGTTGCAGGTGAGATGACCTTCTGATCCTAAGGGGTTTTTTTTGCTACTACACTGGGAGCCCAACCTAATTCAAGGCACTGTGAAAACCCAAACCCCCATGCTGATGAATTCTGTTGCAAAGGTCTGGAAGCTTCTGCTACACTTTCTCCCTCTGAATGTTAGGGGATCAGTGTTTAGAAGGAGAACTTTGCTCACGATGAGCATCCTTTTACTCTCATTTACAGAATACTCATCCAAGAGAGAAGGCACTGGACCAGCTGCTAAATGACCACGTTGAAGATGATGTAAGGAAGGCAGAAAGGGTGCTGTTAAATAAAGGGAACTGGATTTATGGGACTCTGTGTCCCAAACACTTAACCATTCTCTGCTTTCTTCCTCAGATGCTGCAGCTTTCAGAGTTCCACCCCCTTTTGAGAGAGATTGTTCCTGGCCCCCTGCCCTCTGCCCCAGGTATGACTGGTCCTGTATGAGAGTATTAGATTAGAATGATACAAACTTAGGTCTTCTATCTTCTATTTAAAGATTAAAGGTGCCCCCCAGGTGGTCCAGATGTTGTAAAGAACCATTTTGTGACTCGCCTTAACCCATACCAGATTTAAGTGTAGCCTAGTTTTTCCTCCTTTTATTTTGACTTTTAAATTTGGGTAGCAAGAGAGTAGTGTAGTGTGTTGTGTGGATGTGTACATGTGGGTAAGGGTGTCGTGGAAGCCAGAGGCAACTGATCCCCCTGAAGCTGGAGTTTGGGGGTCAACCTTGGCTCTTTTACAGGAGTAGTACTTGATCTTAACTGCTAAGCCAGTCTTCCAGCTTTGTAAGGATGGTCTTTTTAAGGACGTTACTCTGGGGGCTGGAGAGATGGCTCAGGAGTTAAGAGCATCTCTTGCTCTTGCAAAGGACCCTAGTTCAATTCCCACACCCACATGGTGGTTCACAGCCATTCCTAACATATCTTTAATCCCAGCACTTTCGAGGCAGAGGCAGGCAGATCTCTGTGAGTTTGAGGCCAGTTTGGTCTCTGTAGTGAGCTGCAAACCAGGCAGAGCTGCATTTTGGTGTGGGGCTGGGGATAGATAAAGATGATATTTGTCTTTCTCTGACTGTTTTGCACAATATGGTATTCTTCAGTTTCATCTGTTGTTCTTTAACAAGATTTTGTTCTTTGCGATTAATACTCTAGTATGTATGTGTTAATATAAGCTACTTACTAAGAATAGCCTGTTTTCTTCATTCATCTGTTAATAGGTATATAGTATGACATGTCTTGGCTGTAGTATGTATTTTTATTTACTAGTATGTGTATATAGATTTTCTTTTGATTTTTCAGGCCCCACTCCTGGTCCCTGCTTTCTCTGTGGTTCTGCCCCAGGCACTTTGCACTGCCCATCCTGTAATCAAACCTCATGCCCAGCTTGTGACCTTTTATTTCATGGACATCCGTCCCGAGCTCATCACCTTCGCCAAACCCTGCCTGGGGCTCACCAGACCATCAACCTAAGCTCTAGGTAAGAGGCTTTCTTTTCTTGGTGAGAATGAAATAAAGAAAATTGAAGATTACTTGAGCGTCTTTTATATGTTCCCTATTAAAGACCGTTTCATAGAGAACAGCCAGTCTAGCCCTTAAGGAAGTTATAGACATAAACCCTGAGCAAGTGGCAATCATGATAAACAGATGATTTGATACACATAGGTAGTAGATGGATACAGACTTGTCTAAAGAATCACCTCGGTCAGTATTATAAACATCTAGCATGATAAGATGTTTGCTACCTGGAAGAAGTTAGCTATAATCATAATTTAAATATTGAATCATGGGTATGAGAGTATTCAGACCTCAAAACAGCAACCACAGAGACCAGAGCTACATGTCTACATGTCATAACCTAGACAGTGTGAGACTCTTAGGAGTGAGGGGACTCAGATACTAACTTCCACCTCAGATGGCCATGTCTGCTTTTCTCTTACAGTTTACCTGCCTCATCTCAACCACAGCCCCACTCAGCCTCCCTGGCTCTGGGAGATAGCTCTCTTTCTTCGCCTGATACTGCAAATGCTTGTATGCCCTGGCACTGCTCAGCCTGTGTCACACTAAATGAGCCTTGGGCTGTGCTCTGCACAGCCTGTAGTCAGCCAAGAGGCTGTAAGGTGCTGGGAATAGAGGGTTCCCAAGGAATTGGGAACATAGAGCCTGAGCCTGCACGGGATCAGTGGGCCTGCCAGAGCTGTACCTTTGAGAATGAGGCGGCGGCTGTTCTCTGTGCCATATGCGAGCGACCTCGACTGGCCCAGCCTCCCAGCTTGGTGGTGGATTCCCATGATGCGGCTGTTAGCCACCAGTCCCTTAAGGTAATTCATTCTCTTTATCACACACCTTGTCTTTGGTTTCTTCAGTTCTCTGCCTCTGTCATGAAACTCAGTCACACAGCCAATCGGATAATTCTCTCTACCTCTCCATCAGGGGGATCCTTTGCTCTCACCTGCTCAGTCTCAGGTGTGGTACTGTGACCACTGTACCTTTTGCAACTCAGGCTCTGTCTGGGTATGTGCTATTTGCAACCGAACCCGCAACCCCATCCTGGGACAGCATGCTCCTCAACCCTATGCCAGCTCTTTGGAAAAGGAATTCCTAAAGTCAGGATCCCCACAACACCTCAGTGCTTCCCTGACCGGTTCCTGTGGGGACCCAGAGAAACTCCGGCAGGATAAGATGCGAAAGGAAAGTCTCCAGCTAGTGAGCATGATCCAGGTAAGGGTGAGGCTCAGGCTTGGGATGAGATGGGGCAGAGCTTTGGGGAAAAGAAGGTGTCAGTTTGTGAATTAGTGTTCTTTTGTTGTTATTGTTTGTTTGTTTGTTTTTCGAGATAGGGTTTCCTCTGTGTAACAGCTCTGGATGCCCTGAAACTGCTCTGTAGACCAGACTAGCCTTGAACTCACAGAGAGGCCTGCCTCTGCCCCCCAGGTGCTGGAATTAAAGGAATTCCCCACCATGCCTAGCTAGCATTCTTATAAGACTTGTTACTGTTGGCTATAGCTGCCTCACTTTGAATACTTAGCAAAGGACAGTTATCACACTGTGCACTGGTCATATAATCTGTGTGTCCCAGCTTAGCCACTGTTGACCAGGCTAAGGGTGTGTAGAATTTTCTTCCTGGTGTTCCTCTGCTGGTGTCTGCATGTGACTGTTCTTTAGGAAGGGGAAGCTGCAGGTGCCAGTCCAGAAGAAATCTTCTCAGCTTTACAGTACTCAGGCACAGAGGTGCCCCTGCAGTGGCTGCGTTCGGAGCTTTCCTATGTCCTGGAGATGGTAGCTGAGCTAGCTGGACAGCAGGATCCAGGGCTGGGTGCCTTTTCCTGTCAGGAAGCCCGGAAAGCCTGGCTTGATCGTCATGGCAACCTTGATGAAGCTGTAGAGGAATGTGTGCGAGCCAGAAGGAGGAAGGTATCTTTATGCTGGAGGTGGGATACGTTCAGAGCACTCTAGTTTGCTTTTCCCTTTTGGGATCTTCTCATTGTTTCCTTTCAATTGCAGGTGCAGGAGCTCCAGTCTCTAGGCTTTGGGCCTACAGAAGGGTCACTACAGGCATTGTTCCAGCATGGGGGTGATGTGGCACGGGCCCTGACTGAATTACAGCGCCAGCGTCTAGAGCCCTTCCATCAGCGCCTGTGGGACAGAGGCCCTGAACCCACTCCCTGCTGGGATGGGCTGGATAGACAGGTGTTGGGAGTGGGCAAGGCCCCGGTATCCCACTTAAAGGAACAGGCGATGGGGGAGAAGACCCTGGGGTCTGACAGCCACTCTGTCTCCTCGATCACACTGCAGAGCCTGGTCAGACGACTTCTGGCAGTCTACACACTCCCCAGTTGGGGTCGAGCAGAGCTGGCACTGTCACTGCTGCAGGAGACGCCTAGGAACTATGAACTGCTGGACGTGGTGGAGGCTGTGAGGCACAGCCATGACCGGGCCTTTCTCCGCCGATTGCTTGCCCAAGAATGTGCTGTGTGCGGATGGGCCCTTCCCCGAAACCGGGTAAGTCTCCTCTGCTATATCTGGACTTAGAACGCCTCTGCTCCTGGTGGACTGCCACTTCACCCTACATGGCCTGGTCTTCTGCCTTGATCCTTAACCACTGAAGCCTTCTGACAGGGAACCACGGGAACGCCTGTTCACTACAACAAATACCGAGATAGCTAAGTTATAAAGAGAAGATATTTATCTTGGCACACAGTGTTTGAGGTTTTAGTTTTTCATCTGTTGGCTCCGTTGTTTGGGGCCTTTGTTTGCATGTCAAGTAGGAAAATGTGCCAGCAAAACCACCAAGCTCACAGCTAGGAACCCAAAAAGTAAGAGACTAGGGCACCGTTGTCCTGTTCCAGGGTAATCCTAGTGACTAGAAGACCTGGCCCTGCCTCCAGTACTCCACTTTGTCAGGTGTATGGTGCACAACCTTAACCCTGGCGCTCAGGAGGCAGAAGCAAGCAGGTCTTTGAATTTGAGTGCATTCTGTTCCATATAGAGCTATGTAATGAGACTGTCTTTATTTAAAAAAAAAAAAAAAAATTAAACTATAGCAAACATACAGTAGTATTTAAAAAAGAAGTACACTTGTACTAAACTCCCCACTCCTCAACGGCCGATCTTTACCCGTCTATCTATGCAGAGGGCTATTTTGAAGCAGATCTCAAGCTTCATGGTTTTGTCTATAAGTATTTCACTATGTATCTCTAAAAGGTAAGTGTTATTTGAAAACCCAACCACAACAGTCACACCAGCAGAAAGTAGTAATAATTTTTTATTGTGTGTTTGTGCATTTGTATAGCTATGTCACACGTATGTGGGTGCTATGGGGTCAAAAGATTTGCACCTGAAATCATGAATATGGGTGTGAGCCACCCATGTGGGGGCAGGAACCAAATGAGTCCTGGAAGAACACCAAACACTCTTGCTGGCTCCAGAGCCGTTTCTCCAGCCCAGTAGTGATTCTTCTTAAACAGGGGTGGGGGGTGGAGGGGCGGGTGTCTCATGTATGCAATCACTGTGTGGTTAGAGGTGATCTTAGATGAGCTGATCCTCCTGCCTCCATATTCCCAGTGCTAGGATTGTAGGTGTGTGCCATCACATCCAGTTAAACCCAGGCATCCATGCATGCTTTATACCCAGCATAGTAAGTCTTTGATATCACATGTGGTAGAAACAGGTCTTTATTATATTCAGAGCTCCACTTGATCTGTAATGCATGCGTGTGTGTATGTGTGTGTGTGAATTATAACTTCATAGAAAACAATATGAAGAGTCCTGTGGATTCTACCCCCCTACCCTAATGGTGATATATAATTACTGTGTATAATCAAGCCTAAAGTACATAGGCAACATTAATTGTAGTATGATTCTTGTTTGTTACTTGTGTGTTTGTATGTGGAAGTGTGTTTTGTTTTTTTTATATAGCCCAGGCTGGCCTCAGACTTAAACACCCAAAGACAGCCTTGACCATTTGATCCTCCTCCCCACCTCCTGAGCACTGAGATTATAGGTATGTGCCCTTAAGCCTGGATTATGCAGCACTAGGTATTGAACCCAGGGTGTTGTATATGTTAGGAAATCACTCTATCAGCTGAGCTACATCCCCAGTTTATCTCTGTCAGTTTTGCAACTTTATCTCAAATACAGAGTCATAGAACCACCAGTGTAATCAAGATACAGAAAATAGAGTGTGTACTGACATGTGCTTGTAATCCCAGCACTCCTGGGGGTTGTAAGTCAGAAGCTAACACAGGTTGCATAACAAGAGTCTGTATCCAGAAACAAAAGATCCAAAATTTTTCATGCATAAAGGAAGCACCTTTGTGGATCTCTAGTGGTACCTAACCAATATTTTAATCTCCTAAAAGCCCCTTATTTATTATTCATCTCTACACTACGGTGTTTGGCTTTTAACTAAAGGTAAATGCCTTTAGAGATACCTTTGCTTTGGTTTATGGTTCATCCTTGCAGCTGTCTTCAGGCCGGGGTTACCTGCCTAGGACTTCTGGGTGCTTGAGCTTGCTATCTTTGCCCATTTAATTAGACCTCAGTTTTTCAGTGTACCCCAGGGCTGACAGCAGGGTCTCCCCGGCCTTCTCCCCTTCCACTGCAGATGCAGGCCCTGATCTCCTGTGAGTGCACCATATGTCCTGACTGCTTTCGCCAGCACTTCACCATTGCCCTGAAGGAAAAGCACATCACCGATATGGTGTGCCCTGCCTGTGGCCGCCCTGACCTTACTGATGACTCACAATTACTCAGCTACTTCTCCACCCTTGACATCCAGGTACTACAACTGCTATGGTTTAGGTAGACTAGGCTTTGAATAGTTTCTACCTATCTACCATCCCTGCATCTTGTCCACAGCTCAGAGAGAGCCTAGACTCAGATGCATATGCCCTGTTTCATAAGAAGCTGACTGAGGGTGTGCTCATGCGAGACCCCAAATTCTTATGGTGTGCCCAGGTAAGTGGCCTGGCAAGGGAACTGGCTGTGGAGGGGGAGGGGTGGTACTGGGTCCCGTCTTGAATAGCTTTATGTTCTTGCACTCACAGTGTTCCTTTGGCTTCATATATGAACGTGAACAATTGGAGGCAACGTGTCCCCAGTGTCACCAGACCTTCTGTGTGCGCTGCAAGCGCCAGGTGAGTCACACTCATCCCTTCAGAAGTGCTGACTAAGCTAGTGCCAGGTTCTGTATTAGACTCGGGGAGTACACTGGAAACAAAAGTCATGCTCTCGGCTTAAATGGCTTACTGGGGACCTAGGGAGACAACTCAGTCAGTAAAGTGCTTGATGCAAGCATAAGGACCTGAGTACAGTCTCCAGAACCTACGGAGATGGCCCAGCATTAAGAGCCCCAGCTACTCTTCCAGAAGACCGGAGTTCAGTTCCCAGCACCCACATGGCAGCTCACACCTGTCTGTAACTCCAGTTCCAGATCTCACACCCTCTTCTGGTCTTGGGCACCAGGCACACATGTGGTAAATGAACATTTCATGCAGTCAAAACACCCATACACATTAAATAAAATAAATAAAAATTTTGACTGGGTGGTAGTGGCACATACCTTTAAACCCAGCACTGGAATCTCTGTGAGTTTGAGGCCAGCCTGATCTACAGAACTAGTTCCAGGACAGCCAAGGCTGTTAGACAGTGAACCCTGTCTCTAAAAACAAACAACAAAATGAAAGGTGGGTTAGAGCCAGTGAGTTGGATCAGTGAGCTATTGTCTCCTCACCAGACCTGACATCCTGAGCTCTAGCCCCAGGACGCACGTGGTCGAAGGAGAGAATGTCTACTAGTTGCCCTCTGACCCCACAAACACTAAATTAATTTTTAAAAGAAAAATGTAAAACCAAGTCTGCTGTTAGACACTTGTAATTCCTGCACTTTGGGGTTGGGAGGGCTGTTGACAGGTGGATTCTAGGGACCTGCTGGCGAGTCACCATATCCTGTTTGAGTTCCAGGCCAGTGAGATAACCTGTCTCAAAAAGAAGTGATGCACAGCATTATACTCTCACCTCCACATATATACACATCACAGAGAACAAAAGGCTTCCTAAGTAAGGAGCCAAGCCCAGGGAAGGAGAAAGTGAAGGAAGGGAAGATAGTGATGTAGTCACATACAGGCAGAAGCTCTGTCACCGGGAACAGCCTAGACTGTCAGGCGAAGAGGCCAGGCACACGCCTCCTTTCCCTTTATTTTTGGTTTTCTGAGAGAAGACTGCTACATAGCCCAAAGTGGCCTACAACTGCCGTCCTACCTAAATGAGTGCCAGGATTACAGTGTGTCCCACCACACCCAGCTGCATCTCCTCACTGTTTAAGCACAGACCTAGAAGCTATGAAGCCTGCTGTGCAAGAAGTATTTGGGGCAAAAAGAACAATCCATAGGACCAAAATCAGGGAGAAAATGATGGGTGGCCGGGGTCCAGGAAGCCAGAGTGAGAGGGCAGGTAGTGGGGTTGGAGCCGGCTGCCCGTGGAGGGCAGCCCTTGAGGCCAGTCACACAGGTGTGTGCCTTCCATTTTGAGACCAAGCACAGAGAGTGACGCTATTACTGTCTTTTAAAAGATTAGTTTGATACTGAAAACATTGCATAGAACATGGCAAAATGAATACCTGTGTCCCTGCCGCCACACCTTAGGGTTAGCATGCTACTGTTAGGAAGCTCCCCGACGTCTACTCTGAAAGTAAAAAATAAGGTAGAGGAAACAGTGTACTAACCTGAGCAGGTATTTGAAGCAAGATTTGAGAATTACCTGGAGTAAGGTGGTCGCAATAGGAACAGAGAGGTGAGGCTTGGATGGGAACAGCCAAGGTTTAAGAACGAATGTGTTGGGGAAATGGGAAGCAGTGGCCCTTCAGTTTTAGGATCTGAGTGAATGGTAGTTAGCAGTGATGTAACTAAGTTGGGACCGCTGAGTGGAAGTAGTCGGACGAACAGGACAGACTAGGCGTGGGGTAGAGCTTCCACACGGCCTGCTTTCCTCCTGGCAGTGGGAGGAGCAACACAGAGGACGGAGCTGTGAGGATTTTCAGAACTGGAAACGCACCAATGACCCAGAATACCAGGCTCAAGGCCTAGCGATGTATCTTCAGGAAAATGGCATCGGTAAGGCTCCCCACTTAGCTTGCACTCCATAGTCTTACGGTCAGAAGCTTTCTTCTTGAGGCCTGGGTTGGAGTGCTGGCCTCACCCTGAGCTGCTGCCCCTCCAGACTGCCCCAAGTGCAAGTTCTCGTATGCGTTGGCCCGAGGAGGCTGCATGCATTTCCACTGCACCCAGTGTCGACACCAGTTCTGCAGCGGCTGCTACAACACCTTTTATGCCAAGAATGTGAGTTCAGAGAGTGAGGGAAGGAGAGACAAGTCGGCAACTGTGTTGGGTTTGAGAGGAGGGGGCCGGGGGGGGGGGGGGCATCTCTATCTTCTTCCCCCTTTGCTTGCTCCAGACCCCTAGTGTCCCGATCTCCTCACTCCCATACCCCCACACACACGCACAGGGGTTCTTGAGAGTCCAGGACCCCAACAGTTCCCAACCTCCTTCTCCTATTTGGGTCTTGCCAGAAATGTCCAGACCCTAATTGCAGGGTGAAAAAGTCCCTGCATGGCCATCACCCTCGAGACTGCCTCTTCTACCTCCGCGATTGGACTGCTGTTCGCCTTCAGAAACTGTTGCAGGTCAGAGTGGCCAGGCCAGCTGAGTGTTGAGATTAGTAGGAGGAGATAGGGTACAAGATGGGCAAGCAGGAAAAGACTATACCAGAAACAGTGGCTGGATCAAGGGAAACAATGCTGACTCTCTATATTTCTCCCCAGGACAATAATGTCATGTTTAATACAGAGCCTCCAGCCGGGACCCGGGCAGTTCCTGGAGGTAAGTATCAAACAAACCTCTGAAGTAAAGACAGCATTCTGGGCCCCCACGTGGTAGGTAAAGAAAGGGGGGCTTGGATCTAGGCTCAGTGTGTGCCCTTTGGCAAGGTAATTAACCTCTTCTGTCTTGCTTCCTGTGAAGTGAGGATAGTCACCTAATGGCTCCATTGTTAAAAGTTATCATTAAAACACTTGGCCCTTAAGTCTCTTCTTATGTTCTCTAGTGGTTAGGATGCCTTAATTAACTCTGTGAGTAATTGATGATACCTGCTAATTATTTTAGGTTTTAGGCTACTCTTTTAGGTTCTATGGGGGGGGGGGGGTGGCGAGCAAGATGCCTACCCTACTCACCTTCTGGGCAGAATTAAGATCTCCAGAAAGCTGGGCTGTGGTGGCTCATGCCTTTAATCCCAGCAGACTTTTCTCTGTGAGTTCTCAGCCAGCCTGGTCTACAGAGTGAGTTCCAGAACAGCCAGGGCTACATAGAGAAACCCTTGTCTTTAAAAACAAGAAAACAAGACCTTCAGAGAAGAGTTTTAAAAGCATGTGACAGATCAGCCAGAGCTACCTAGTGAGACCCAACCCCCTCCCCCAAAAAGAGCATGTGATTATGGATCGTAAGTCACTTCGGTGAGAAGTGGGGCGGCCAGGCCTCCACCCATTCCCAAGTCATTCTGCCTCTGACCCCTTCTCCAGCGTGTGACGTAACCACCACTGACTGACAGGGTTTCCTCAGAGTCCCCTCCCAACATGTGTCCTAACTTCCTTCCTTTAGGTGGCTGCCGAGTGATGGAGCAGAAAGAGGTCCCCACTGGGTTCAGAGATGAAGCTTGTGGCAAGGAAACTCCACCTGGCTATGCTGGCCTCTGTCAGTAAGTGCCTGCCGGAGCATGGCATTGAGATGAGGGCTAGGTTACCCAGGCAGTAAGATGGGGTCTATGGGGCCAGTTGGTCCTTCAAAGTGTAGGAGGGAGGGACCAAGGGAGGGGTCCCACTGGGCAAAGGTGTAAATGTGTAATAGCAGGCAGCACAGAGATACTGGTTAACACTGCCTGCAAACAGCAGGCAAAGGAGCATTAGTTTTGTTCATGTAAGAATCCCAGTATGTCTAGGACAGCCAAGGCTGTTACAGAGAAACTTGGTCTCCAAAACAAATCCCACTATGGTCTGGTGAGACAACTGTGTGTGTGGATAAAGCTGCTTAATGTCAAGCATGGGGACCAGGGTTCTCCTCCCCAAAACCACATAGTGTAAGGAGACCAGCTCACATGTGTTCCTCTGACCTGCATAGGTTCATGTGACGTGAGTGTGAGTATGGACATGAACAACATAACACACAATTAACAAAAGGAAAAATCCCAATGCCAACAAGGTATTAGGCTCACACCGTCAATATTAAACAGAAGGATTAATATTCTGCTCCCTCATCTCCCAGGGCACACTACAAAGAATATCTTGTGAGTCTCATCAATGCCCATTCACTGGACCCAGCAGCCCTGTATGAAGTGGAGGAGCTGGAGACAGCCACTGTACGCTACCTACATGTGCATCCCCAGCAGATGGATGGAGAGGATCTTCCTGCCTATCAAGCCCGGTTGTTACAGGTAATGCTGCCAACACCCAGCTTTACCTCTGTCCTTAACTCCCAAAAGTCAACTGTCACAGCCAATTTCTCCTTCCACTGCAGCTCTCTAATATTATCTTCTCCTTTGCAGAAGCTGACAGAAGAGGTACCCTTGGGACAGAGTATCACCCGCAGAAGGAAGTAACTGAGGGCAAGGGTCCTGATGAGCCTCACAACCCTGCCATCAGCAACAGCTCCAGCACCAATAAAGAGGCATCTTCTGGCCTTAGGCTTCTTGGTGGTCCTTCTTCCTGGCCTCACCATCTAGGGGCCCTTGGGAAAGGGAGGGGGTTGACAAACAGATCTTGTTGAAAGGGCCCTCTGCAGCCTGACATTCAACTACCCCCGGACTCCTGGCTAGGAAGAAATGAAGTGCGGTGGACGGATGGACAAGAGAGACCCTCCGCATCTTACCACCTGGTCTAGGTTTCTCTGCTTCCTTTTTTCATTTCCCTTACTCGACTGCTGTGCGAGGTCACCCACAGTCTGTAAACTGATACTTGGGGAGCACAAATGAGACTCCAGGTCCTATCTGGAGACTAGCCTTCCTAGAGGCTCAGATACAAGGGAGGAAGGAGTGCTGCCAGCCCTCCCCAGGCCCCGGACCTGCTCTGTCGCCGATACAGTCTCTGGTCTGCTTCCCTCTGGTGGTAACCGCTTGCCCTGCAACTCAGACCACGTGATTTCTAGGAAACGCACCTCCTGGGAGGAGAACTGAAACTTAGGGTGGGGACTGTGGGAAGGGGAGGAGAGATCAGAAACAGCCTGGAACAAGCAAGTCCCAGGACCATCGGAACCTCAGGTAAGAGCTACTCTGGGGGACTCAGTTGGAAGAGCACTGAAGTGAGAAGGGTGACGGCCCCCAGGGCGCTGTACTAGAGGGAGGATCAGACCTCAGAGCCTGTGGGTCGGAAAATAGGTTTGGCCTCAGTGAGAGACTAATACTGGGCCCTTAGCTCAGCCTCGTTGACCTTTGTTTCTTTTCCTCCGGCCCTGCCTACGGCTGTTTCGGCTCCGCCCTCCCCCCCCCCCCCCCAGCTTGCCTGCCCCACCTACCCCTCTAGAACGGGGAAGAGATGGGGCTGCCAGGGTAAGTAGTCTGGGGAGATGCCTTAAAAGCAAGTGTTGCCTCTGGATGCTTAGGATCTACACAGTTACCAGTAGCAGGTCATTAAGGGAATCCTCTGGAATAGTTTCTAAAACACCTCAACATTAACACCAAGGTTTCCTTTCAAGTGTGATAGCTTGAAATATTTAAAAAAAAAAAAAAAAAGAAAAAAAAAGATCGTTTCTACCACACAACTGTTTAGAGAGAAAAGAGCAGGGAAGGGCCATCGCAGGAAGCTGGCCCCAGTGATCAAAGTTTAGCAAATACTTTCAAATTGTTGGTTCTCCCTGTGTCCCTGGGCCTGGCGCACACACCTTTGATCCCAGCTCCTCAAAGGCAGGTGCATCTCTGTGTTTAAGTCCAGCCTGGTTTGTGTAGTTAGTCCCAGGCCAGCCACGATGACATAGTGAGATCTTGTCTCAAAATTTAAAAAATAGTTCTGTGTATCTTTCTCATCCTAGGATGGCCTCAGGCAAGCCACGAAGTACCCGAAAGCTCCGGAATTGGATGATAGAGCAATTGGAAAGCGGGCAGTTCCCAGGGGTGTGCTGGGATGACACAGCCAAGACCCTGTTCCGGATTCCCTGGAAGCATGCAGGCAAGCAAGACTTCAGAGAGGACCAGGATGCTGCCATATTCAAGGTGAGGGCCTGAAGCCAGCATCCCCTCAAGTTCGGGATGGTGTCTGCACTTCCATGTTTATGTCTTAGTACTTTTGTCTGGGTTTTGGAAAAAGGGAGTATTAGAAAGTGGAACCAGCTCTATGTCATTTGCAGAGCCACAGTCAAAAGTTAATAAGGATTTCATGCCGGCAAGAATGGAATACAAACTCATGCAAGCTCATCTGAGCGGTGCAATTGCTCAGGCCACATCCCTGCACAGTCACCCATTTGGAGGGAAATCTGGAGGGTGTAATACTTGTCTTTTCTTACTCTCTTACTAGGCTTGGGCAATGTTTAAGAAAAAACACAAGGAAGAGGACTTGGGAAACCCTGCTGTCTGGAAGACGCGCCTGCGCTGTGCTCTCAACAAGAGTTCTGAGTTTGAAGAGGTTCCTGAGAGAGGCCGTATGGATGTTGCTGAACCCTACAAAGTATACCGGATACTGCCACCAGGAACCCTTGCCGGTGAGTGGTCCCTGGCCTGCTCCTGGAGTGAAGAGATTGACAAGGAAGGATGAAGATAAAAGCCTTCTGTGGGCTGATGGCCTTCCTGGGCTCCGTAGTCCTCTCCAGACTTAGTTGCTTTGTATCCACCCGCACCATGTTTCTGTAGAAGGCTCTAACTTTCCTCTACTTGCAACACTTCCACAGCCCAGCCAAGAATCCAGAAGTCGACATCAAAGCGGTACATCGGTTCTGTGTCACCAAAGAGGGAAGAGGATAAGGTAAGGAAGGCACCAGCAAGAACTTGACACTTGAGACTGGAGCGGTGGCTCAGTGGTTAAGAGCCCTGACTGCTCTTCCTGAGGATCCAGGTTCAATTCCCAGCTCCCACATGGCAGCTCACAACTGTCTGTAACTCCGGTTCCAATGGATCTGACACCCTCACACAGACATAACATGCAGGCAAAACCCCAGTGTACGTTAAAAACACACACACACCTACCCCTTAAAAAAAAAAAAAAGAATTTGACAGTTATTCCTGTCTTCAAGACTCCTTTGATAAAGTGAGAGCGAAACTGATCAAAGGAAACATTTGCCAGTGATAGTTGTGTCCTTAGGAGAAGGGGAGGACCCCTGGGGTTCTACACCTCTCAGGCAGTGGCAGCAGCAGTGGCAACAGCAGCAGCGGCAGCGGCGACAGCAGCCCTGAGCTGGAAGGTACTGTCTTCCCTGCTTCCTGCCTCTCACGTCTCTGTTGCAGCTCTGTGTCAGGCTCTTTGGTCCCTCTCTGAGTGTCAGTACCTTTCCTTCCAGGTGCGGGCACAGCTGAAAGCTCCACTGAAGAGGAGCCAGTGTTCGTAGAGCATCCTCTCCCTCTGAACTCAGGTACGTGGCCTTCCTGACCCTCCCCTCTTCCCTTCCTCTGACCTTACCTACAGCAAACTGGGTCCGTTTTATCCTGGAGACAACACTTCCATGAGTTGAGTATTCCCTGTGGCTGATCATACTCTGTGGAGTTTTTTTCTCCTTCAGGAAGAAATAAAACACACCTTAAATACTCTGTTCCTTGGGCAGCCGAATTGAGACATTTATTTATTTATTTTTGGTGGTGGGGAGGGTTGAGACAGGGTTTCTCTGTGTAGAGCTCACTCTGTAGACCAGGCTGGCCTGAACTCAAAGATCCACCTGCCTCTGCCTCCCAAGTGTTGGGATTAAAGGCCTGGGCCACTACCACCTAGTGAGACATTTATTTCTTTATTGTTCAGGAAAGTCCAATCTGTGGCTTGCTCGTGACTGCACAGCCATAAGCATTAAACTCTTGATAGAAATGACGCTTCAGTAACAGGAAGGCTTTGCCACAACAACCTGGGTTGGGGGGAGGACATGCACATGAAGGAGAAGGCACCTTCTTTCTTTCTTTCATTCCCCCCCTTCTTTTAAAAGGTAGTCTCATATTGCTCAGACTGACCTCAGACTCACAGTGTAGCTAAAGATGGCCTGGATCTCTGGTCCTCCCAAATACTGGGGTTACAGATGTGTACTACCATGCTAGGTCTAAGGGCTTATGCAGTGCTGGGGATTGAACCGGGTCTTTGTGCATGGTAGACAACCATTCTTTAAATTGAGCCACATTATCAGCCCAAAGGTACCTTCTCTAACTCAGGAGCTGCCTAGCACTGCAACCTTGTCTTCACAGTGTTCACTTAGATTCCTATTCTATCCCTCAGTTTTCCCATTAACAAAATGTGGACCCTGGACCACACGCAACGTTATTCTTTCTAAAGCCTTGTGCTGGTCAGGTGCACCATGGAGAGAGGGCCTCTTAGCAGCCTTCAGGCTCCTTCTGCACCTAGTACAGCTGGCCTTCTTTGTCCCCAGACTACTCGCTACTGCTCACCTTCATCTACAGTGGGCGTGTGGTAGGTGAGACCCGGGTGTCCAGCCTAGATTGTCGCCTTGTGGCTGAGACCTCAGACTCAGAGAGCGGCATGGTCCAGGTGCCGTTTCCCAAAGCTGAGCCACAGGAGCCTACGCACCACTTGCTGAGTCGGCTCGACAGAGGCATCATGGTGGCCAGCAATTCTAGAGGCCTCTTCGTTCAGCGCCTTTGTCCCATCCCCATCTCCTGGAATGCACCTGAGGCCCCACCTGGGCCTGGGCCACATCTGCTGCCCAGCAATAAGTGTGTGGAGCTCTTCAAGACCACCTGCTTCTCTAAAGGTAAAGGTGTTCTAGCTGGGCATCTTAGCCCCCCTGCACTCGTGTGGTGCATATTATGTGTAGTCATATGTTCTGCTCTGGCAGCACTTCCCTAGCCAAGGTCATGGTAGGTGAGGATCAGCTGAAGTTTATCGCAAGCATGATACATCTTGGGGAAGCATTGTAACATCAAGACATGGTTATATGAATGTGTACAAACAAGTTAACACAGGTTTAAACCTTGTGACCATCTCCACACACATTGGAACACACAGCTCTGTAGAAGAGCCAAGACATCCTACACACACTTACCCCACCCTACCATTTCCACCACACTGTAGGCATCTCCTAAGACTTGTCTCTTCCGTCCACTCCTGAAATTCTCGTGTCAGCTCCTGAATCTGAGCAGAGGAGCAGAGGGAGGACACAGAGGATAGAGCATATGTGTCCCTGGACTCCTGGTGTCCTAGTGTTGGGAGAGTAGAGCATAAGTAAATAACAAAGGGTTAGTAGCCAGGGCTGCTGCTACAGCATCCCAGCATCTCTAACCCACAGCTTCTGCCCTGGCCTTGGTGTCCATGTCCTCCCAAATTCATCTGCGGCTGCCTTCCCAAACAGCCCCACTTTACTCATGGGCCTCTCTATATTTTTGTTTGTTTGTTTGTTTTTGAGACTCTAGGTGACCTGGAACTCAATAAGTTAGACCAGGTTACTTCAAACTCATGACAACTCTCCTGCCCCCACCTGAAGGCTGGTATTACAGGTGTACCCCTCCATGATTGGCCACACTGCCATGACTGCCCTCCCTCTTTCTTCCTATCTTTGACCCTTTTTCTTTCAGACCTGATCCGGTACTTCCAGGGCCAGGGCCCTCCACCCAAGTACCAGGCAACACTGCATTTCTGGGAGGAGATGCCTGACTCTAGCCATACCCAGAAGAATCTTATCACAGTGCAGGTGAGTTCCACTCTGGGACAAGATCGATGTTGATTGGTCTGGAAAGAATTCTTGCTAAGGTGAAGGAGCTATGGGTTAGTGACCGCCCCCACAGTGCTCACGAGGCCTGACCCTCATTTCTTCCGGTACAGATGGAGCAGGCTTTTGCCCGACATCTACTAGGGAACATTCCAGAGGAGCAGAAAGCCACGTTGTTCCTGGTACAGAACCCAGAACACCCATCTGCTGCTTTAGCATTCTGATCCTCGGTTTCCGATGACTGGTTCGCCACACCATTGACCTGCCTACTTTGGGGGTGACTTTATCTGGGTTATACAGCATGGCTGGTAGTACAAGGATCATTTTTATCCTTAAAATAATTATTTTGAGAGCCAGGCTTGTTGGTGAATATTTGTAATCTCAGCATTTGGAAGACAGACTGGATGATTATGAGTTCAAGGACAACCTGGGAGAGACTTTTACTTAACCTTTTAAATATATATATACCCTCATTCATCTCTAAGGAACTGGGGCGTTCTTGGTGGTGTGACTTAGGGGGAATTCTCTCTTCCCAAACCCTAACTCTAAACCCAAGCACTTTACGTTTCCTTCCTAGATCCTCACTGGAATGTAAAATAAAATTTACCACTAACCTTTTGGAGAAATGGATGGGGGCGGGGGTTGAGCAGGAGGAGGGGTGGGAGGGGTAACTGTGCTTGGTATATAAAGTAAATAAAAAAATTTAAAATGAAATTTAACTGGATGGGGTAGTATGCACCTATAATCTTGGCACGTGTGAAGCAGAGGCAGAAAGATTGTGAATTGAAGGCCGGCCTTGGTGACATACTGTGACCCTGTCTACAAAAAATAAATAAAAGCTTTTTAAAAGAGAGATCCGCATGTAATAGGTTGGGAGAAGGTAGCAGGAGTTACAGAGGATTGTAAAGATGTAGACTTGGGTACTAGTACCTGGTTTCTCTTCCTGATGACACCTTCCAGTTCCTTTGCTTTCCCTGGCCAGTAAGAGTGGCTGGAGTGCTGTCTGGGATCTGGACTCAGAGCTTAGTCTCAAACGCATGATTCTCCTGCTGCAGCCTCCTAAGTGTTGGGTTCACAGTCACAGACCACCATGCCTGCCGCACTGCCCTGCCTGCCTTCTCTGTCTCTCTCTTCCAATCCTTAACCTTCTGCTTTACTTTTCAGACTTAACCTAGTACCTCCCAGAACTAGGGGCGCTTATCCACGTCTCAGTCAACCAGTCAACCAAGATTGGGAAAGGATTGGGGATCAGGCCTACAGGCAAGCAGCATTATAGCTACCGTTGTTGTTAGTGTGAGAATAGCCTCTGTGTGCTCATGCTTTGAAATCCTCCCTCCCTTTAAGGTTTCTTCTTGTAGCCTTGGCTGTCCTGGAACTAGCTTTGTAGACCAGGCTAGACTTAAACTCAGATCTCCATCTGCCTCTGCCTCCTGAGTGCTGGGATTGGGGGCTTGTACACCACCGCCACCTGGCACACACATTGAGTACTTGGTACTCAGTCAGTGGAACTGTTAGGAAAGGATTATGAGATGAGGCCTTGTTGGATGGGTTGTGCCACTGGCAGTGGAATTTGAAGTTTCAAAAGACTCATGCTGGGTGGCAGTGGTGGCACACCCCGACTCATGCTGGGTGGCAGTGGTGGCAGGTGTGGCACACCCCTTTAATCCCAGCACTAGGCAGAAGCAGGAGGATCTCAGCGAGTTCAGGGTCTACAAAGAGTTCCGGGACAGCCAGGACTATACAGAGAAATCTAGTCCCAAAACACAAAAACAGAAAAGATAAATCTATGTTCTAGCACTCCATTCAATGAGATTAGTGTTTGTAATTGACATTCTTACCTTATTTCATCTTGTCACTAAGCGGGGAAGCTTTTCCTTCACAAAACGTCTTTAACACACCCACAGTCATCACCCGCTGTCGCCTGCACAGAACACATTTACTTCTGGCCATAGCATGAGCCTCTAGAGACTCACCCATGTGGTCAATCAAGATGCTTGCATCCTTGCCACACACACACACACCATTGTGCTCTCCTGCCTCCTTGAAACCTTTTTTCTTTCCTTCAGTCTGCCCCTTAGCCCTCAAGGAAGCCAAAAATAAACAGAGGGAGGCACTGTTCTTGTGCCTTCAGTTTTCTGGAATTCCCCTTGAACCTTCTCTGTAGTTAGTCTAAGGTACATGCTTGTCTTCCATTTTTCTCTTGTACTCCACAGCTAAGCCAAAATGACAATTGTCAGTCTTCCTTCAAACAAACCTTTGAGGGGGTGAACATGGTAGTACGGAGGCAGGCACATCTCTGAATTCCAGACCAGCCTGAGGCACATGCAAAGACAGACTCTCAAAAACAATTCTTAAGAGGTAAAAGTGGTGAGATTGCTCCGTGGGTAACGGTATCTGGTGCCAAGCCTGGAGATTTGAGGGTCTGGTCCCTGAATCTACACCGGTGGAAGGAGAGAAGCCCCTCCCACAAGTCCTCCTCAGATCTCCACACATGCGCCTTAGTGCATGTGTGCCTCTGCAACACTTAGAAAATGAATAAAATTATAAACACGTGTAATAATTCCTGTGGCATAGGCAAGAAAAGAAGCCAGGGTTAAGATGTCAGTCGAACACCTGAGGAGGATGAATAGGAGGCTTATGATTTGGTATGAGACAACCAAGTTGAACAGGTAGGTAATGATGCTGGGCCAATGACTGCAGTCCAACCAATCCACAAAGCCCTTGGGGATTACATGTAAGGCATTTAATATTGCTTCTGAGGCAGCTAATTCTAACATGCATAATTGCAAGTAAGTTCGATTTAATCTAACAAGCTTTTGCTGAGGAAACTACCTTAGACCATTCCAAAGACATGGAACAAATGCAGGGTAACCAGGAAAGGCTGGAGCTGATCTTGGTGGCTGAGATGTGGTGACGATGTCATAGTAAAGCTACATGCTGATGCTGTAAATATGAGAACTGCGCTTGGTATGGTTTAACAGCGCTTGAAACACTAGGCTGGGACAGTAGCGCTGGCCAAATGACTAACCGCAATGGGCAGTCACGGTCAGCAACTAACCAAAGACAAATCAGAGAGGTGTCCAAACACTCCCAACTGGGTGGGCAGTCTATTATCTCCCTCCTGGGCCAAGCAGACAAGCACAGAGCATGTGGGCTCTCCATCAGCAGGCCTAGTGAGATCCCTGAGAGCTAACCAATCTCAAGAGATTATCTCAACCCCTGTCCAGTTTTTGCTACAACCCTACAAAAGTCCCAGAGAAGGAAATTCAGTAGGTTTTTCCTCCCTTAGAATCCCTGCCCACTCTTCGGAGTACCTCACACTGCTCAATTTCTCACTTTCTGTAACTTTCCTTTTTATTATGTGTACAGATATTTTTGCCTACATGTGTCTCGTACCCCGTGAGTGCCTGGGGTCCAATGAGTCCAGAAGAAGACCTCAGATCATTTGGAACTGGAATTACAGGTGGTTACAAACTGCCATGCAGGTCCCCTAGAAGAGCAACCTGTACTCTTAGCCCCAAGGCCTCTCTCCATCCTTGCTTTTCTGTAATCCTAATAAAGCTTGCTTCTGATACTTTGCATTCTCCCACAAGAGTCTGCCACTGTCCCAGGTTGACCTTAGGCGATCTTTGAGTGTCTGTCACCTTAGGAGCTTAGGCACAAACGGTCCCATTGTTTTCAAAAACCCTGCATTGGTTCCACCATTACTGCATTGAAGTCATCATGAATCTCTTCTTGGTTCTTTTCACATTGCTCCGGTCCACTCTTGTCTGCCCTTAGCCTGTTCCCATCACAGTACACAAAGACCCACACCACAAATCTGGTCATTCCACTCCTGTGCTCAAAACACTCCATGGCTCTCAACTAACAACCATGATCCTGAAAATGACCTCCAACATCAAACAGCCCCCACCCTTCCTAACCTTATCCTTTACCCTTCCCATACTGCTTTGCTCCAGGTTTGTTCTTTTTTCTAAAATACTGTTTTTTGCCAGCTGGTGGCGCACGCCTTTACTCCTGCACTAAAGGCAAAGGCAGGATCTCTGAGTTTGAGGCCAGGCCGGTCTACAGAGCAAATTCCAAGCCGGCAAGGTCTACATGGAGAAACCCTCTCTCAAAATTCCAAATAATTTTGATAATATAATCTTCCTGCAGGCAGTCACATAACCTGTCCTTTTCAAAATACCTCCTCTTTAGAGCTCCCCTGGGTATCCCACATAAGTTACCCACATCTTCTGGTCCTTCTTTAACTTTATTCTTCTTTTTAATTTTTATTTTACTTATTTAGTGTGCATGTGTGTTATATAGTTGTAAAGTTATTTCTTTGTCTTAGACTATCCATTCCTGCTACGTAAGCACAGCACACGCATGGACAGAGGCCATAGGAGTTGGTTCCCCTTTGAGCTAGAGTTACAGATAATTGATGGCTGTGGGTGCTGGGGATCAAACTTGGATTCTCTGGAAGAGCAGTACTTGTTCTTAACCACTGAGCCATCTCTACACACACACACAAGTTTATACTGCTGCTGCCTCACACACTTCTGTTCACTTACCACCTCTCCTCTCTACCCCTGAGAACAGGGAAGACAGTGTTCCTTGTTTATCCCTGGTGGCTAGAGGCACGCTTGGCATGTGAGAGGCACATTGTGCTTGTTGGACTGAATGGATGAATGATAGCCAAGTTACTCTATGTTCCGTTTGTATCTCCTCAACCTGAAAATGGAGCACCTTCTGGTCAAGGCCCGCACTTTGTCCTTGAGCATCAAAGTGGCAAAGTGGCACTTGTAGTCACCAACAGTTCAGCAACTGAAATAACTTGTCATATGTAGAAACCAGTGTGGCCAAGCACAGTTTGATAGGGATTGGGACACTAGAGCTTGACAGCAAAATTTCAAAGCAAGGCTCTGAGAAGCTGTGTGGCCTACAGGAAACCGTGCGGGCTTGTGCTTTTTCTCATTTGTAAAGCCAGGGCCAGGCTCCCCAATCCCCATGCTCTAATCAATTGTGTGTGTGTGTGTGTGTGTGTGTGTGTGTGTGTGTGTGTGTGTGTGTGTGTGTGCCTCAGTGTATTTTGTGTACTACATCATGCAAGAGCCCAAGAAATCAGAAAAATCATCAAATCCTCTCCCACTGGACTTACAGATAGTAGTAAGATGCCTTGTAGAAATCAAATCTGTATCCTCTGCAAAGAAGCCAGTGCTCTTAATAAGTGAAACACCTCTCTGAGACAGGGTCTGACTCTGTAGACCAGGCTGTCCTTCAACTCAGAGATCCATCTGCTTCTGTCTCCTGAGTGCTGAGATTAAAGACGTGTACCACTGCACCTTGCTTTATTTTTGGTTTATTTTTTGTATTTATTATTTTAAGATAAGAGCTCAGCTATCCTAAGCTGAACTCATTGCATGGCCCAGGCTGGCCTTGAACTCTGGCTGTCTTCATCCTCAGTTTCCCCTCAGTGCCGCGATTCTGTGGGTGAGTCACTATCTCCGCCTCTCAGTTTGTTTGGGTTTCACCATGTATAGTTGCGAATATAGAGCAATCGAGCATCCACTTGACACTTGCTGTACTTACATAGCCAGAAACCAGACACACACAGGAAAATGCAACCATGCCCCCCAGAGCGCCACACTGAAGGGGGTAGAGAGGGTCAGTTCAACTGCCACAGAACTGAGTCTTAATATCAGAGCCTACCCTGCAGCCAAGGCAGAGTCCTAGGCAAAGAAATAACTTCATAAAGGCATGCACAAATCTTAAAATATTTCTGGTTTAAAAAAAATGTCTTGGGGCTGGAGAGATGGCTCAGAGGTTAAGAGCACTGGCTGTTCTTCCAGAGGTCCTGAGTTCATTCAGTTCCCAGCAGCCACAAGGTGGCTCACAACCATCTAGAATGGTATCTGACGCCTTCTTCTGGTGTGCCTGTAGAACACTGTATACATGATAAATAAATATATGTTTTTTTAAAAAAAAAAAAAAAAAAGTTTTGAGCTCAGGGCCAGGCTGGTTTACAGAGAAAGTTCCAGGACAGCCAGGGCTACTCAGAGAAACCCTGTCTCAAAAACAAACAAACAAATCATGTACTTTCTATTACTTCTGAGGTTTTGGAGCTAGGTCTCACGATGACCCAGGCTGGGTTAAACTCACTATGAAGTGAAGGCTGTCTTTCAATTCCTGCCTTTCCTCCCAAGAACTGAGATTACAGGCATGCGCCATGCATACACCTTAATTTTTTGTTTTGCTTGGTTTTAAAACAGAATCTCACTATGTAGCTGTGGCTGGCCTGAAAGTCACTATGTAGACTTTCAGATAAGAGTCTCAGGACTCAAAGGAGTTGCCTGACTCTGCTTCCTGAATGCCAGGATCAAAAGTTGTTTTCTTACCGATTTTTTGCAGCCCTGAGAGTTGTGCCCAGGAGAGTTGTGCTTTCTACTACTAAGCTACATCTCCAGCCCCATTTCTTTCTTCCTTCTTTTTTAGACGGGGTCTCACTATTGTTCCCTAACTGGCCTGTAGTCTGGGCTAGCCTCAAACATAGAGATCCTCCTGCTTCGGAGATAAAAGCTGTGCACAATCACCCCTGGCCTCAGTTTTTGCTTTTTGGTTAGAGATGGCATCTTAATTGCCTGAACTTGTCTCCTTTCCAAGCGGCAGATGAGATTTCGGGAGTTTGTAGTTACAGCCCCTGTGGCTGTTTTTCTTGTTAACAGGTGCTGATTACAAAGCCACCTCACACTGTTTCTTGCAAATAGTTCAGCCCAGATCCTTCCTGGGCATAAGATCAGGTTGGTGGAATTTAGGAGTAAGAACAGGGCTTATTAAGCACAGGCAAGGTACGGTCTTCCTGCATCTCTGTATTGCAAGCAGCGACCGGGCATTTGCCCTTGACATGACTCCATCTCCCTTCTAGTAGATACCCCGCTAGCAAGCTGTTTCCAGGGAAAAACTGGGTTTTTCTCCCCGTTCATTGGTCAGTGGAACCCTTTGGAGAAGTCCTTGTTACTACCTGAGAGGGAACGAGAGCCCATTGGCCCAGGACACCTCACAATGCTACAAGTGCTCAGGATTCTCGTGATTGGCTCGCGACTGGTCTCCAAGAGCCTATGGCCTGGAACTGAGTTTTGCTGCCTGGCACCAAGAGTTAGAGATCCCCGTTCGCGGCTTCCCATTGGTTGTTCCAGAGCAAAGCCTTGGAGAGCGTGCTCCTGGTCCCGCTGGAGGGCGACTGGACCTAGTGCAAAGTCCCGAAGCTCTGTGCTTAAAGACCCAGAAGACCTGTTGACGAGGACCCAGCCTTCCCTGAAGACTTGTTTTTCTGTCCTTGACAGGCTTCCCCTTGGAGCTCCACATCTCTGGCCAGAAAGCCAACCTCGAAGGTAAGTTCCACGGTCCACGTCCTCGAGTGATGTGCAGACATAGTCAGGTACGGCCAAAGAGAGGTGCCGAGCGCGTGCGTCTCTGTTTATCCCCTAATTCAATTACCAGTAGTTGGTTGTCTTATTAGTTGGGCCTTTTGCATCCACATCCACCACGCCCCCTGTCCAAATTCCTACTCCTCTTGAATGGTGCTGGGACTCGCGCGTCCCAAAGAATTTGGATTGAGACCCAAACGGAATTGGTGCTGAGCGTGAAACCCGGAGAGATGTTCTACTATCCCAACGTGCTTCAGCGCCACACAGGCTGCTTCTCCACCATCTGGTGAGTGCAGGGTTGATGGCTATGCCAGAGCCAAGTAGTGGAAATCTCAGTTTGACAGGTCATACCCCTCTCCACCCCTTCAGGCTGGCAGCGACCCGAGGCAGCCGGCTGGTGAAGCGTGAATACATGAAGGTGAACGTAGTGAAGACCTGGTAAGACTCAGAAAAAAAGGAGGAGTCTCTGGTTTGGGAACTACGGCGAGTACAGCACTGATCAGGGCCCGTTGTTCTCCCAGCGAGGAAATCCTCAATTATGTGCTGGTCCGCGTGCAACCTCCGATGCCTGGGCTGCCCAGACCCCGCTTCTCCCTCTATCTCTCTGCCCAGCTGCAGATCGGCGTGATAAGGGTCTACTCTCAACAATGCCAATACCTTGTGGGTAAGGCTGGAAACACTAGAGGTGGGCTAGAGCTGAATGCCCATGCTTAGGCTGGTACCCTTTTTGCCCACAGAGGACATTCAGCATATTCTAGAGCATTTGCACCGGGCCCAGCAGCGAATTCGCATTGATATGGAGGAAGCTGACTTGTGAGTCCCTGGAACTGGGGCCATCCAGACCTGCTTGGCGTCAGCCTCTTTAAAACAAACCAAAAACGAAATTGTGTGTGTGTGTGTGTGTGTGTGTGTGTGTGTGTGTATGAGTGTGGGAGTATGTATGTGTGTGGCAGTGTGTGTTTGTGTGTGGGAGTATGTCTGTGTGTGTCTGTGTGTGTGTGAGTGTATATATGTGTGAGTGTGTGTGTGGGGAGTATGTCTGTGTGTGTGTGAGTGTGTATATGTGTGAGTGTGTATATGTGTGAGTGTGTATGTGTGTGAGTGTGTGTATGTGCATGGGAGTATGTCTGTGTATGTGTGTGAGTGTGTGTATGTGCATGGGAGTATGTCTGTGTGTATATGTGTGAGTGTGTATGTGTGTGAGTGTGTGTGTATGTGTGTGTGAGAGAGAGAGTGTGTGCGTGACCATGATATACATGTGGAGGTCAGAAGACAACTGAGAAAGTGGGTTCTCTTCCTCATATAGGTTCAAATTTTGGGATCTAATTCAGGACTTTGGGTCTGGTGGCAGCGACTCTACCTGCCTCTTCTCTCAGCTTTTTCTTTGACATCTCACATTCTTTCCCAGACCTAACTTGCTTCTTCCCAACTGCCTGGCCATGATGGAGACGCTGGAAGATGCCCCAGAACCCTTTTTTGGGACGATGTCTGAGGATCCCAGACTTCCCAGCCCTTTTGATATTCCTCAGGTACGGCTCATTTCCCTAGGACGTGAGAGAACAGTTATAATCAGCGTTAGCTGGAGTCCTGTGTCGGTCTGACCCTGCCATAGGTTTCCGTAAGAGCCCATGGAGCAAGGGTCTGTGGGTGCAAACATGCAGAGCCCCAGATCTCAGTCACTTGGGGCCAACCTGACAAGAATGGTGTTCTTGCACATCTCCACTGTTCTCACTACTGACACCCTAGTCTAGATGTCGGGTTTTCTCCCTCATCTTCTTCCATCATCCCCACAATTTAGAAAGCACCCCAGTCCTCATTTTCTCATTCAGCCAGTTGGTTCTGGATGCATATAACATCAGCATCTAGGGATCATGGTGCCTGGGTTTAGTGGTACCTGACCCATTCTTTTCTCTAGGTTCCTTAGCTACCAAACACCAGCATATTTCCCATGTCCCCAAAAATGCCACCTTTGCTTGTGAAAATATATTTCTCAGCCCGATAAAAGTGGTTCTTTGTTCTCTGCTAATCAGAGCCTACTTATCCTTACAGATTCAGTCTAATGCCACCCTTTCCATGAAATCATTATCCCACTTGAAGCCCAAAGCAAACAATGTTTGGAATCTGAGCACGTCACTAAGCCTGCTTTGTCCTTTCCATTTACTCTACTGGAATCACACACAAACTTGTCCCCACTACCACCTATCTAGCCAAGACTCTTTCTGTCCACCTCTGTCCACAACTAGTGACATATGGATGTTGCAGGGCTTTTTGCACAGATTGACGAGGCTAATTTGGGGGTAAGATTAGGGCAGGGACAGAAGGGAGACTAGGTTGATGGCTTTATGACATACTGATGTCAAATGGCACAAAGATTTGGTTTAGGGCTGGAGGAGTAGCCCAGTGACAGAGTATTTGCTTAACACACACAAGGCCCTAGATTTGCCTCCCAATTCTGAAAACACACATGCACGCATACACACACACACACACACACGCACCCACACATGCACGTGTGCACGTGCGTGTATGCACACTCACGCACGCACACACACACACTGAATGTGGTGATGTAAGCAAATTTGAGAACTCTAGAGTCTCAACAAACAGGACTGTCAATAGTTTGAGCAGAGGTGGGGTAAGGACTGGAGCCATGGCTCAGTGATTATGACTGATCTTCCAGAGGACAGGATTTCACTGCCAGCTTTCAGCCACCTATAACTCCAGCTCTATGGATCCAACATACAACTCTATCTCCTGGCCTCCAAAGGTGCATGCACACACACATAGATAAATAAAATCTTTAAAAAAAATTTTAGGCCAACCTGAGTTACACAGACCTGTCTCAAGAATAAAGAGAAAGAAAGAAAGCAAAAATTCTCAAATAAAAAAAAAAAAAAAACTGGCAGACTGGTGTCCAGTGTCCACGTAAGGTTTTGAAAGTGGGCAGAGGACTGAAGCTGAGACCTATCTCTTGTTCCCAATTTCTTCCCAAAGATTCGACACCTTCTAGAGGCCGTGACCCCAGAGAAAAGTGGTAAGGAGACTCTTCCTGAAGTCACTGCAGAGAGCAAAGAGCCAGGTCAGCAGGGAGGGTCTTTCTGATGAAAGGCACAGGGAACCCAAGAACTGAGTAACTCTTTCAGAGCCGGTCCCGTCAGGCCTGGTGAGGCGTCTGTAGTCCTACTTCCTCGGGAGGCTGAGGTGGGAAAACTACAAGTTTATATAAATGGCAGTCTTTATGGTTATACTGAGTTCAAGACCAGCCTAGACTGGTTAAAGAAACCATCTCAAAATTTCCTTTCTTCCTTTTTTTTTTTTAAAGGGTTAAAAAACAACAACAAAAACAAAACAAAACAAAAAAACAGGAAGACCAAGAGTTCAAAGCCAGGGGCTGTGTACTGGCTCAGTGGTTAAGAGTACTGACTGCTCATACAGAGGAGCCAGGTGCAGTTCCCGGAACCTATCACTGGTTCATAGTTATCTAACTTTCCTCCAGAAGTATCTGACACACTAGCACTCGAGTACCCACAGACACACACACACATAATTAACAATTTAAAAAGAGTCCAAATGAGGTCAGAATTACTATCTCCATTTTAAAGATAAGGAAAGTAAGGCTCACTAGGTTAAGAAATGAACTTGAAGGCTAGGTTGGTGATTGCACACCTTTAATCTCAGAAGGGATAAGGTCACTAGTTTGAGGTCAACCAGATCTACATAGTGAGCTGTGTCTCAAAAATAAAACAAACAAAAAAGAAATACACCTGGAGTATTTGCTGGTGACTAGCCTGGGTCTGGCTCTTGGTCTCCAAAGTCCATGTTTTTGCCCCCAACAACTTGGAAAAAAATTAAGTTGAGCTGCTATAACTTTCCTACCCTCCAGAGAGGACCTTAGTCACTGTACAGTCTCCTGAGACCATCACCCTACAGGAGGCAGAGCCCATTCGCCTGTTGGGTATTGAGGTGAGTTTCCCCTTAAGCACTGTAGCCCTGCCTTCTCTGTTTCCATTTCCCCCAGACTCTGTCCCTTTAGTACCCACTGGGCTTCCTTGGGCTCAACCTCAAAAAATTGTTCTTTTCCTCTCTCCGTAGGGGGAGCAGGAACTCCCAGAGTTCAGTCGAAGAGATTTGGACCTGCTGATTGCAGAGGAAGATGATGCCATATTGCTGGAGGAACATCAGCGAAGCAGGCTTCTCCAGAGACGGAGGGCTTCCCCAGCACTGGATGGTCAGGTCCCCGCACAGCCAACCTGGGAATGGACAGAGCCCTGTTCTGTCTCCTAAGTATTCTGATCCTCTCTCTACAGAATCCAAAGAAGAACCCCGGGCCTTGGAGGGTAATGGTGTGGTCCCCTCACTCTCCCCTCCAGCTCCTGCACAGTAAGGGCAGGTGTCCCAGTATCAGGTAAGGGGTCATTTCTGAGAAGGATTTTCTCATCTGCCTATTTCTCCTCAGGGCTGAAGGGATAAGAGAACCACTTCCAGGCGAGATCGTCCCTCCTGAGGTACCGAAGTTGACTGGCTGGGAGCCTAGGGCCCTACTCACAGGTAAGTGTCCATCACTGGGTGCTTCCTTGGGAAAACTTGCAGAGACAAAAGTCCTCAACCTTCTGAGGAAAACACTGGTAGCTACAAGAATGAAGGGGCTAGCTAGGCAGCAGTGACACACACCTTTAATCACAGCACTTGGAAGGTAGAGGCAGGTGGATCTCTGAGTTCAAGACCAACCTGGTCTACATAGTGAGTTCTAGGACATTCAGGGTTACACAAAAAAAACCCTCTCTGCAAAAACTAAAAACAAACAAACAAACAAAAAATAGAGACAAGGCTACTCAAGTGTGGACATTAACATCTGTGGCCCAGTCACTCTGGAAGCTGGAGTCAGGGCAGGATTGCCATAAACCAGCTTGGGCTAGGGTGCCAAGCCTTGTCTTTTATCCATTGGTGTTTGCCATGGGTGTTGCATCCCCTGGAACTGGAGTTATGGTTGTGAGCCGCCATGTGGGTGCTGGGAATTGAACCAGGAACCAGGGTCCCCTGGAAGAGCAATTGCTACTCTTAACCTCTGAGCCATCTCTCGTCTTAAAAAAAAAAAAAAAAAGCAAAAACACAGCGAGGGGGCTTATGGGTGTTGTTGCAGAGGTGACCCCCCCTCAGGAGCTGCGTCTACCTGCCCCACCTAGTGCAGAGGTGAGTAAGTTCTTCCCCGAGCTGCAACCTCTTTCCCTTCCCTTTCCACATGTTTGTCCTTAAGCCCAGGGGCACTATTTTATAATGAGGATTTTGCTTACATCAGTAAAAGATTTCCATACCTAATGTATGGCTTCTCTCCCCAATAGATAGAGTAAGCTATGCGTTGCATAAGGACCTTACCCAAGCTTCTTCCCTGGACAATTGTCAGGGGCAGTGTGGGGGTCACTAGTAGTCCACTAGGGAGGGGAAATGGACAGCCTGACCTTTGCCTCCCCTTCTACTCCAAAAGAAGCTCCCATCTCCTCCGAGCCGACCTGGCCGCCGCCGCCGCCAATTACTATTCTGGGACAAGGAGACTCAGATCTCCCGAGAGAAATTTGAGGAACAACTGCAGACTAGGGCTCACTGCTGGGAATATGTGAGTGCAGCTCAAATTCTCCCTAGGGAGAAGAGGGATGCAGGTCTGGCTGGACTTCTGAACTGCCAAGGAACCCTGGGAATGTAACAGGTCCTATTTCCTAGAAAGTGCACGTGTGTGGGACTGCATACACCCAACATATCAACTGGCACCAGGTTACAATCTGCTCTTTAGCCACAAGCACTATAGACCAGGTCACGGGCCCAAAAATACACATAGGCCCTGGGAACAGTAAGGAGGTGCAGTGAGGAGTGTGCTCTCCTAAAAGAACCACTGGCCTTCTACCCTCTTGCAGCCTGTGATCCAGTCTCCCAAAAGGATGATCACAAGCCCAGCAGAGCTCTTCAGAGCCCCAACTCTCTGTAAGAATGGTGACAATTGGGCACGTGGGATCTCAGAACCTGGAGTCCTGTCTTATGATTTAAACCTTCCCCATCATCAGCTGGCTGGCTGGCCCCAGAACTTCTAGCTTTATGGACCCACTGTGCCCAGATACCCCCAAGAATGCTCAGAAAAAGACCACAACTGGAGCCAGAAGAGGCGGCTGAGGAGAGGGAAGCCGCAGACAAGGAGGAAAGAAGAAAGACGGAAGTGTCCAGTGAGATTGAGGTAAAGGCCCCCACCATGCCCTGTAAGCCTTCCAGCTTTGGCGAGCTCTAGCTGACTCTCTCCAGCTTGCTTATCAGACTAAGACCTTGACCTGGTACTTGGGTCTCAGTTCTTGTTTGCACCCCCCAACCCCTGCAGGTTCTGAGGGAGGCCCAGGAGCCCAGCGGTCCCCTCATGCTCTCTTCAGGTAGGTGCTTGCTTGCACAAGAGGGACAGGTGGAAGCCACTGTCCTCACTAGCCTTGAGAAGCTAGCACCCCAGTTGCTTCTAATGGTGGGAGGCATTGTAAGGGAGGGACTGACACACACATGCAGAGCATTAAGTGCAGACTTGATTCTTCTCCAGGGCTCCTACTTTGCACAAGTCCATACTAGGCTCCAGAAAAGGGGGGGTGGTTTATAGTCCTTGGGCCTGAAACCAAGGCCTTGTGCATATCAAATGCCTCACCATTGAACTACATCCCTAACGCGGCTACAAGGACCCAGCTCCTTAGAACCAAGCAGACTATCCAGTGCTCTCTCCCCCGACAGAGCTCTCCCTGGAAGCAGCTGAAGAGGAAAAGTCTCGTACCAGCCTCATCCCACCAGAAGAACGGTGGTAAGCAGCCAGGTGGTACAAGCTCAAGCCTTAGTAGTTCCTGTCACCATCACAATTACCCGGCCCCTCCCCTGAGCTGCCTCCCTTGGTTTTCTAGGGCCTGGATTGAGGAGGGGCAGCCAGAGCCCCCTGCACTGCCCATGCTGCCTGAACTCCCTGAAGTGCCCATGGAGATGCCCCCTGAGCCTGAACTTCTCTCATCCGAGGCCGTACTTAGGTACCAGTGAGGGGTCCCTCAGGGGATAGGAATAGAGCTAGGCTGTTAACCAGCTGAAGGTCCTCAATCCCTGCAGGGCAGTAGCGCAGGAGCTGCAGGCCAACAGGGAGCCTGATTTCAGCAGCCTGGTGCCCCCTCTCAGTCCCCGGAAGTTGGCTTCTCGGGTCTTCTACCTGCTCCTGGGTGAGTCTAGGTACAAAAAAGATAGAGGCAGACAGGCCAGATGCTGCTGCAGCATAGCAGTCACTACCGGGAGGGACTATGTGACCTTCTTTCCCAACCAGTGCTGTCGGCACAGAAGATCCTTCTCGTGAAACAAGAGAAGCCATACGGGCGTCTCCTGATTCATCTGGGACCCAGATTCCAATGAGCACCTCCATTAAACCCTACCCTACTTCACTGGACTTTGCCTTTTTCTTTTTTTTTTTTTTAAGATTTATTTTTAATTTTAAATTTGTGTGTGTTGGAATGTGCAAGTGAGTGCAGTGTCCAGAAAGGCCAGAAGAGGGTATTAACCCCCTGGAGCGGAAGTCAAGGCAGTTTTGAGCCATCTAGGAACAGTCTGCCCTCTGCAGTGATGAGACAGACTCTCCGGCCCCTTGCCCATCTCATTTCTGAAAGCACACCTCTAGCCTCCGTGTTCTCAGCTATGTCCAAGCAGAAAACAAGCTGCCTTTATTATAGTATGATGTCACAGCTCTGCTTGTAATAGATCCAACCCCAGAGACACCCCAGAGACACCCCTGATAAGACAGCAAGCAGGATTGACTTCCAATTCTACAGTCTTTGGTGAAGTGAGCTGGGCCTAGGCTGACCAGTAGTCTTCAGGCCCCCTGGTCCAGCTGTAGCCTGTAGTCTAAGTGAGGCCCAGCATGGCCTGGAGTTCCTGAGCTTTATCAGCAGGCAGCGAGCCCAGGGCTGCATGGAAGCTGTCTGCGTGCTGTTTGGCCAGGAATGTCAGGAGGAGCAGCAGGGCCGCTTTGGTATCTGGGTAGAGAGAGGACCTGATAAGGGACTGAGTTCTGGCACCCTTATTGTCCCCATTTCCCCTTGCCCTCAGCTATGACTGTCATCCTCACCTGGCGGGATTCTGTTGTCTGCGAGAATCAGGCTGCAGATGCGCAAGAGTTCAGGAGCCACATCGACCACCTACGAAAAAGGACTGGTCAGCTCCGGCAGTAAAAAAGCCTTGGGCCCTGGGCTCAGAGTAGGTGGGAGGAACAGAGGGAAAGAAGCCTATGAAATTGTTAGAGCTGACACCCAACCCAACTGTGACCTTGAGAAAGAATTAGGAAACATGGTAAGAATGCACGACCAAAGACTAAAGGTACAGCTACAAAACCGACCGAAATCCAGCACCCAAATACTCACCCAACACACAAAAAGATTTAACACAAGGACATTGGGGCATGTGTCCAAATGTGAGCAGTTGGTGGATGCCGTCATTTCAGAAGCGGGTGGTGAGGTACTCAAGGCTCCAAAGGGAACGGTTTTCCTAGCCCTTACCCAGGAAATCAGCCTAGGGAGGTTAGGTCTATTGGCTTACTTAGCCAAGGAGAAGTGGGACACGGTACCAGGGAAGCCCCTACTCTTTAGCATCAAACTGTGTGCCAATGCTGGACAAACAGGAAAAAAGAAGCTGGGACTTAGCTCGATTGAGAGGGGTTTACATTGTACCATGAGGCCCCAGATTGATCCCTGGCTCTGTTAAATTAAGTAATACCTGTAATCCCAGCACTGGGGAGGAGGAGGTCAGATAGGGAGCGGGGGAAGGCTCGAGGCCATCCTCAGCTATATAACAAGCTGGGGCCAGTTGGGGATAAAAGGCAGCACATGCCTTTAACCTCAGCACTTGGGAGGTAGAGGCAGGTGGATCTCTGTGAGTTCAAGGCCAGCCTGGTCTACAGAGTGAGTTCCAGAACAGCCAGGGCTACAGAGAGAAAACCCTTTCTTGAAGGGCAAACAAAATCCAGTATAGTTGAAGTTGACCCCTCCTCTACCCACTAAGCCTAACACTCCTTGGAGAGCTCCAGCAGCAGGGTACCTGGTCAGGGTTGTTCTGGTACAGGAAGTTGAAAAGGCAACCCATAGTGATCCACTCCTCCATGTCTTCCTTCAGTGGCAGGGCATGTAGCAGGGCAGCCAGCACCTGAACACACAGATGGCTCAGGCTCATGTGTCCTGCTCCATCTACCATTTTTGGCCCCCACCCCTGCCTGATGCCTTTCCTTCACCTGGGGCTCTGGTTTTCTTTCTGGATTGGCCATCAGCATTCGGGCAAGAGCCCCACAGATGTTATCCCGGACTCGATCATGTCGCTCCCTTGCCAGGAGGGGCAAAAGGAGGCCCAGTAGCTTAGGGAAGTGGCTGGTCCACAGTTAAGGAATACACATATTGGCAGACTTCACCCCGGAGCAGCACCTCACCAAATCCCTGGGTTCACTTCCAACCCCATTTTCCCTCCTGCAAGCATAGGATACTCCTGAGCAGGGCTGCCCCCATGCTCTGCAAGTACACCCAGCCCAAAGATGGCATTGCTCCGCACCTCAGGGTCTGCTTCCCGGGCAGTGTTTAACAGCACAGGGAACAGCCGAGACACAAACTGGGCTGAGGCAGTACCCAGACCCTGAATGGACTCAGCCAGTGTTCCCACCGCAAAAGACTTCTCTGCCACTGTACAGCTCTGTTTCTATAGGAGAGATTGAAGGGGTAAAATTGGCAGGACGGTGGGGAATGGAAGGGTACAAGCGCTGGTGGATAGGAGGCCTAAGATGTGAGGCTAGGGACAGAGCACTCACCATCTTACACAGCAATAATGGCAAGAAACTGGCAAAGAAAGGAGCGAAGGTATGTCCTCCAGCGGCAGTCGCCAGGGCAGGGATGGCCTCTCCAGCATGCTCTAGTAACATGGCGTCATATTCTGCCTGTGGGACCAGGTGAGGGGCTGGTGAGGATTGTGCATCTCCCACCCCCTGCTCTGCCACTGACTGTATAGGTGGTTCTGGGGGCTGCCTTTGCTTCACAGACCCACCCGTTTCCAGGCTGGCTTTTTAGAGCCCAGGCCCTCCATTTACCACTCCCAGTGCTGCCCGCCACAGTGCACGCCACTCCCCTCTGAACACTTCACCATCTTACTGGGATGAAGGTGGTACCCTTCTCGAGGTCACCAACTTTTCTTAGCAGCTCTGGCTCCTGCAGGCTAAGCTGAGTGCACCACCTCCTGCTGGCCCTGTGGGGACTAACTAGATTGTCCAGACCACTTTCATCTGTAGCTCTTACCTGGTCACCTTCTTCCTCCTCCTCTTCCTCCTCCTCTTCCTCCGTGTTCTGACAGGCTGTCTGTGGAAGACAGAGTTCAGCTGAGTGTGGGCTCTCCTGCCTTCTCCTTTCTATGGTGGTGGTAAGGTGGGCAGAGCTGGACTTGAAGCCTCTGAAAACCCACTCTTGGGGGGGGGCTATGCCTCCTCTTCCCACAGCCCCCCTCCCTGCTCACCTTCTTCTGCAGCACAGCCTTGAGCATGTTGCAGAGCTCACTTAGGCGTCCAGGGGGCTGCAGTGTGAGAGTCCCACAGGTGCGCAGCACCCCTGTCAGGGCCTCCAGCACTGCCATCACCACTGGGCGCTCCCTCTCTCCTTTCACTGCCTGCATGTAAGATGGGACCACTCGGGCCAAGGCCGACTGCAGAGCTGAAAACACAGTTGGCCAGAGCTGGGTCAGGCCCTGCCAGGCCCCAGGACTCCCAGCCTGCTGACCGCTCCTCACCAGCTTTGCTGGGTTCTGAAGGGCTTCTCTGACAGGCCTTGTAAAGTGCACAGCAGAACTGTCCCAAAGCTTCGTGAGCTGCTTTCCGCACATTCATATGAGGACACTGGAACAGAGAGGGCAGGTGTGTGCCTGCACGTGCAAGATGACCCTAACGGGAGCTTAAGGGTCCCGCTGCCAGACTCACCTCCAGCAGTTTCAGTACTTCATCAAAGATGGCATCCATGTATGGAAGGAAGGCCACACTACAGAAAGATACACGGCAGTGGGGAAAGGCCCTGGGGATGGTTCCCAACACCACCGAAGGAAGGGCTGGTGCTCACCTGCTATTCACAGAGATCTCCCCTAGGGCAGTGCAGGTATCTTCTTTCTCATCGAAGAAGGCGTTCTCCACACTGTACCTGGGGGAGGGAGCAGTGCTCATGAGCAGACGCAGCACAGGGCCATGTCCTCAATCAAAGTCCATTCTTTTTGCTTTTGGGTACAGGGTTTCTCTGTGTACCCCTGGATCTTCTCGACCAGGCTGGCCTCAGACTCAGAGATGTGCCCACCTCTGCCCCTCCCCCCAGTGCTGGAATCAGAAGCGTGCACGGCCACCACACAGCTCCAAGTCTATACTCTAGTAGTAGCACCCTCCTACCCCGAGATCTCGGATTCATCCCCCTCCTCCATATCTTCATCCATGAGATCCTCCTCCTCCTCCTCCTCTTCGCTATCATCATCAAACAGAAGGAAGGAGCTGATTCCATCATACTGAGGCTACAGGGAGAGAGCACAGCAAGGACTTTGGCTCAGTTGGGACCAGGAGACAAATCCCACCACAGGGCTAGCCTGGTCTAACTGGCCCAGTACACCCGGCCTCTGCTCACCACAATGCCCTCAGTGGAACGCAGTGACAAGAGCATGAGCGTGGTGATCTGAGGCAGGTAGGGTGCCAGGCCCTCTCCCATTAAACCCGATAAGGCTGCAAACAGGCTGTACCTGATGAAGGGAGAGAGAATCTATATGGTGATGCTTGCCATAGACAGACAAAATGGGAGAGCCCAGGAAATCTGGCTGTGGACTGGTATCTGGGATGTGACTGGGTGGGCAGGAGAGGTAGGGGTACCATGGCGGGTCACTCACGTGCAGCGCCGCAGGTCAGGATCATCTATGTGGCTGCATAATCCCAGCCCCAGCTGACAGCACTCCTCAGCCAGGGGCCTCATGGATTCCCCCAGTGCTCGTGCCAGTACCCCCAGGGTCTCTGTGGGAGCAAGAGCTCAGCAAGCACTGAGATGGGGACATCGGCTAGAGCACCAAGGGGAAGGCATTCAAGTTCTACCCTACCCTCAGGTACAGCATCAGAGGAAGACACCCAACTGCCCTGGGACATCAGGTGAACCCTGTCCTTTCCTGGGTGCAGACAGTCCTGCCTGAAAGCCTCTCCTTACCCAGGCTCTGGATCTGTACAAGCTGAAGGTCTTCATGGCCTGTTAACAGGAAACCCCGGAGAAGCTCCATGACGGTGGGGAAGTAGGGCAGCAGGGAGTCTTGGGCAGCGGTGGCTACAGGACAGAACAGAATCAGAGATGACAGGGAGTGGACACTGCCTGATAGAGACTTTCTGGGTGAACCCACACACACATCCTTGGCCCTTTGCTTACCAATGGCCCCTATGGCACTAACAGCTAGCTCCTTGGTCCGGGCTTTGCTGGGGTTCCTCAGAGGCTGCAGCATACACTCCATAAGTTCCGGAAGGTAGGGCTGCACTTTGGGCCCTGTGGGAAAGTTGTTTTACCAACCAACCCAGGCCTTTGACCTTTTGCAAAACCGACTTCCTACAAGTTGACTGTCCTTCGGCCTGACTGTCCATGTGACCCCACCGCACCCCTTTGCTCCTGCCAGCCTCCTTTAGCCAACGTTGCTCCCCTCCCCTGTACTCTCGACTCCCATCACCACCTAGGTTTTCCACGAAGTTCTCAAGGGCATAGCAGGCCTTGGCCAGGTGCTGCGTGTTCCCTGTGGGTACTGACTTCAGATAGGCCAGGAGCAGCGGCATCACTTCCTCGGAATAGCTGCTGATATGGGGCTGGGGAAAAGGCAAGCGGGACCCGGGTCAGGCTCGCCCACAGAGCACACCTAGTGCCAACGGTAGCAAGACTGTTTAAAGAGATGGGAGTTTAAGGGACAGTCTCGGAGTGGGGAGTTCTCCATGTGGTAGCCATCTGCATTTAGCTTTGCTGACCTGTAAGTTCTCTGAAAACTGGCCCAGGGCAAACAAAGCAGCATTTCGAACAACCTGGGAGGGGTCACTCAGGCCCTTGCAGACAATCTGTAGCAGTGGGGACAGCAGTCTGAAGGGAGCAGAAGAGAAGAACAAAGTCTGAGGGGCAGGGCACGAGAATCCTGCCTCTTCATTCCTCTTGGAAAGGTCAAGTCTCGCTAGCACCGGGGGATAAAAACCATCCTCTATCTCTGTAATGGGATAATCATTTCTCTTCCAAACCAGGACACTTTGAAAGGCAGCTAATATCTGGACTAGCTAACAGTATCAACAATTAAACTGGGTATGATGGCCCACACCTTTAATCTCAGCACTTGAGAGGCAGAGGCAGGCGGATCTCTAAATCCAAGGCCAGCCTGGTCAACAGAGTGAGTTGCAGGATAGGCAAAGGCTATGCAGAGAATCCTTATGTCAACAACAATAAAAGACTTAAAAAAACACCCCCACGAACCCCAAAAACAAGCTGGACCAGGCATAATGATGCCTATCTTTAATTCCAGCACTGGGGAGGCAGACAGGCAGTCTCTGAGTTCTAGGTCAGCCTGGTCTACACAGTGAGACAAATAGAAAGATAGATAGATAGATAGATAGACAGATAGATAAATGAATGAATGAATAAAACCAATTAAGCTGAAGCATGGGCACCAGGAAGTTCTCTGAAGACTGCCAGAGGATGTCTAACCATCCTCTATAGGTGACCCACCTTACCCTGGGACAGAGACTGAATGTAATTAATACCTTTGCCTGATGTGGTCACCAGCACCATCAGACAGGACAGCCAACACCAGGAACCCTGCTTTACGCTGGTACGGGGCTTCACTACGTAAGGCTTCTTCCAGCATGGGCATCTAGGGAGTACATGGCATGTTCCTGAGAGCTCAGCAAGAGCCTGCCTACTGCTTTCACAGAAGGCCCACCACATCTATCTGTACCCAATTATCTTTGGTTTTAGGGGACTATACCTAGCTGGGGACAGCGAGAGACTCACACTTACCACATGGGGACACAGCTTCTCAGGGGGAAGGTGCAGCGCCAGCATGTCCACAACCTGAGAAAATTCAGGGGGATTTTAACTCCATCTCTAACCTCCTACAGTCACTTAACCACTGTCCTATAATCTACATGTGATGACTGGTTCTATGTTGGAGACAGGATGGCTTGGACTGGCCTGAAGCTCATGATCCTACCTCAGTGCCTCCCAAGTGTGGGAGCAGGGGTATATGGGTACGTACCACCTCACCTGGTTATGATAGTTTTAATTACCAACTTCATTGGACTGAGAAATGCTTAGGGGAGTGTGATGGTGTTTTCAAAGCTAATTAGATCTGGAAGGCTCTGACACAATGGTGAGTTAATCACTTGATGGATTAATAATCTGATGCCATCCCCAGGAGGAGCAAAGGTAGGAGGCAGGCTTAGTTGGGGCCATGTCCTTCTATCTTGCCCTGGTTCCTTCATGTATGTCTCTTCGCTGCTTCCTGTCCATAATGTGGACGGTTCTACTTTGCATCCCGGAGCCATGATTTGAAGCACTCTATTCATTTCTTTCTTACCACAATAAATGCCCCTTCCCCCATTGTTTCCCTCAGGTTTGGTCACAGTGACCAAGAGACTAATGTATACCTGTACAGCAAAGTGCTTGGGGGTCTCCCCCATTAGCCCAATCTCTAAGTCGTCATCATCAGAATCTTGGTCTTCAGGATCCAACTGGCCCATGGGTGGCTCAGCAGCCATAATTGGGAAAAGGGCATGCAACAAGGGAGGCAGGAGGCGGTTCTTCAGTAATGCCTAAAAGGGGAGGAGACTGTCCCTGAACATCTCCTCAGAATAGGCTCAGAAAAAAATTCCACCCTGCCAATCACACACAAGGAGTCCATCAAGAGATCCCCAGTCTCCTAGACAGGAGGCTGGACCAGGGCTTGAACGGAACCCCACGAATATGACTGGGCGGAGATACTGGGGTGGGATGAACATGCCCAGAGGCTACTTACCTTACTTTTGACTTTGACCAAGAAGGTGAGGCAGCAGAGAATACGTACACGAATTGCATCACCAAGGGCCACATTCTGTGCCACCTATACAGACACTAACAAAAGTCAGGAACGAGCAAGAAAACCTCAGGCAAAACAAGTGCAGAACCTACCCCAGGCTCACCTCCAGGCAGAATGTGAGGACCTCAGAGAGGTGTGGAGTGATGATGGGCAACTCTGACTCCAGCAATTCATCCAGGGCCTCTAGGGCCTCACAGGCCTTGACCTGATAGATGGGTAAGCCATTAGGTACCAGGCTGGATGTGCTTCCATTTTCCTCCCAAAAGGAGATCCCATGTGTCCTCACCTCATCTATGGGAATCAAAGTCCTCACAGCCATAATGAGCTTGGGCACCAACATCCGTGCAAGAGGCTGGAGAATACAGGATGAGCTTAATCACAGAAAGCATATGCAGCCTAATCCCAGACCCCAGAAACTAGCAGCTTCCTCATGGCAGGCAGTCTTAAGAGAAGGATACCAGGCACGCCAGTCAGGCCTAGTCACCCACAGTATCCCCTCAACTGTTAAAAAAGAATGGAAGGCAGGATAAAAATCTAGAGCATCTTGGGCCACAACTTCCAAAGGTAAGGACACAAAGACCAAGGGATACAGAGCTGGCAGTGATGGAGGTTAAGGTGTGACAGCCAGTGTCTCACCACATCATCAATCCTGAGGTAGGGGGCCAAGGCAGTCAGAGTGCGCAGGGCATAGAAGAGCAATCCAGGGGCGCCTGTTTCACCAAGAGTGTCGATGAGAAGCTGCAGAAGCTCATGCTGGTGGGGGTGGAATGCCTCAGGCTGGGAAGATACCACCACACTCAGCAGCAGAAGCCCCACCTGTCCAGGAGAAGGAGATGAGAGGAGAAAAGCTTACATGGTCTGTCCAGCCTCTCAGTCACCCCACCCCCCACCCCCAACAGCATGATAGTACCTCTCTCTCAGGGCTGTTGGAACTGTGGGTACTTTGCTGAAGAAGGTGCATGAATTGAGGCCAAGCTTCTAGGCCTTCCTTTCGAAAAATGGTGGCTGAGAGCTGAGCCAAGCTAACACTCACATAATGCCTGCAAAGAGGACATTCGTCCACAAATGAATGCCCTTCACTACGCTCCCCTGCAGACAATGCCCCAGGCTCAAGGAGTGCCCAGAAGAATCCAGGTTTGAGCCCAGACACCCACCCCCCACCCCCACCCTTGGCCAACAGCCTGAGGTGAAGAAAGGAAGTGGCGTTGTGATCTGGCGGCCTCTCTGGACAGGTTGAATTTTGTCTTGTTTGGGTTTGGCAGATCATCTTCACCCAATTCTTAAATACTTTATTTTTCACAGGCTCTACCTTTTAAGACTGAATGAGGTCTCTGCTCCCTAAGTCCCAGCCTGGGACTGAAAAAGAGGGGACCCCAGCCCCAAATCAGTTAGGACCCCCAAGAGAGGATGCTAAGCACTTACTCCGTCTCTCTCTGTAGGGCTGTCAGGACCAGGGTCTTGAGGCTGGAAGACAGGTGGCAAATGCTTGGTACGTCGCCTGTCAAAGAGTCGACTAGGCCTAGCCCCTCCCATCCCAGACCCAGCCTACCTTTCCCGTTGCTCAGGTGCCAAGCGTCGCCAGCGGGTGTTCAGCCTTCTGCGGGTCAGGACTGCTGCAAACTGGCGGATCTGGGGTGAGGAGGGGAGCCAAGTCAGAATGGCAGACAGCAGGAAGATGAACAGACCGCAGGGGGCGGAGGCTGGGGCGGGACCGGGGCACACTGAGGAATGACAGGATTTCTCAGGGAGGAACAGGTAACTCGCCTGGGGGTCTGTCGCAGAGGCCAACAGGTCGAAGAGAGCAGGCAAGGCAGCAGGGTCCCGAAGGGCGATCTGGAGCCTCTCCGTGGCCTGGTGGGAGGCTCAGGGTCAAGAGTGGCCTTTTCCCACGGCCTCCCCCTTCCCCCCGGCCCGGCCGGGCCTGCCATACCCGGCGGATGCGCTCGGTGTCCGGCAGCAGCAGCTCCTTGAGGATCTGTTCCAGTTCCGCAGGCTCCATGGCAGCAGCTGAGCCGCCGCTACAGGACCGGGTGGGGAGGGGGGGAGGAACGGCACGTGGAGACTCGGGACACCAACTTCCGGCGGAAAGGGCGTTACTCTGCGGCTCTGCTGTCGCCGGGGTCGTTCGGCTTGCTTCCCTTAAAAAATTCCCTGCTGGAGGATGGCGTCAGTCTGGGCTTCCGTCAGGCTGAGCACCGGCTACACCACAGAAACAGCGCCCGGCTACGTGGGTTCCCCGTGCCGACGGTTCCCAAGGGTCCAGAGCTTGTGTGGTTTTCAAAGGAACACTGACAACAGGCATTGACCACAGGCCTCTGGGTTCTGTAACCAGACCACAACCTCCAACTACAGGATCTGTTTTCTTAATAAATTTTATTTTAATTTGTAAAAAGAAAAAAATATCAGGACCAAAACGTAAGGCAACTTAAAAATTTCAAATATATATATATTCCTTATATCATAGAGATTTTTAATTTCCAGGTCCTCTCTATGGAGGGGAGGTCCAGGGGGCACAGGGGAAAGGAAGACGACAATGGCATCACACAATTCAGTCAGAAGCTATCAAGTGGAATCAACGGGGCATGATGAGAGTATGAGAAGAGAAAGCGTCCTGTCACTCAGAACTCAGTCCATTTTGAGGTTAACATAGATATAACGGATGAACTTTAGGGAAGAAAAAAAGGAGATGGTGCCCAGCATGAGGAAGAAAACATAGCCAGTCAGTAAAGAGTAGCCAAAGAACTCTACTGTCTGTACTGCCCCTGACATGTTGGAGCGCCGGGCGTAGTAGAAAGCGGAGTAGAGGAAGATGAAGAGTCCAGTGGAGCCGACGCTCAGCACAGACCGCCACCACCAGCGGTAATCTTCCCCAGACAGCTGGAAGTAGGTTAGTGCAATGGAGATACAGGCCCCCACACTCAGCAGGATGGCGAAGACGAAGAAGAGGATGCCGTACAAAGTGTACTGCTCTCGACCCCAGACTGTGGCAAAGATGTAATAGAGCTCCACAGAGATGGCACTGTGAAGAGAAGAACAATACACAGTGTTAAATCGCTGGGCACAGCCGCCACACCCGAGTCAAACCCACCCACGCCTTCCCGAATTGCCCTCACTAAGGAAATCAAGGCTACCTGGGATTCTTTGCTCTTATCTCATGAACATCTTCCCTGACAGGCATATATTTATACTGCTACTATCTGAGAGGCTGAGGCAGGAGGATTGTCAAGTTCAAAGCCAATCTGGGCTACAGAACAAGTTCAAGGCCAGCCTGGAAAACCTTGAGACTGTCTCAGAATGAAAGATAGAAAAGGGCTGTGACATCACTCAGTGGCAGAGTGTATGCCAAATAATACCCAAGCCCTGAGTACACTCCAGTAGTCCAAAAAGGGAGTAAGAAAAAGAAAAGCAGATATTGTCTTGTATTTACTTTCTGCTGTATTGTTTAAAATGTACATAGCAAACTGAATGAGTAAACAAACAGGCCTTAAGCTCTACATGCCTGTAAACATTAAAGAGAAGCCAGGTCCTACCCTCATTGATACAGGGATTAAAGCCCATTTGATTGCTCTGTTTGCTAAGTAGGGGAGCCTCACGAGTGAAACACTCATAGCTGAATTAGCAATAGGAGGCACCATCTAATGAGCTGTGGATGAACTGGGGATTATTGCTGGATTATATATAGTATTGAGGAAGTGGTGGAAGCTTACTCAAAAGCTGATAATGGCAAGGTGTGGCAACACACATTTATAATCCAATGACCCAAGGCAGGAGAATTGCACCTTTTAAGCCAGCTTCATAAGATTGTCTCAAAAAAAAAAAAAAAAAAAAAAAAAAAAAAAAAAAGGATACCTGAAAGGCAAGAAGCCACCAACAGTCATGTGGATGACAGTAGACTTGTACCAGGGTTGGGGTGGGATCTCCCGGGCGATATTCTTGGTGCGACAGGGTGCATCAAAGGGACTAGCGTTGTTCTTCCCGAAGATGCCTCCAATGACAGTAAGAGGAAAGCCCACCAGCAGCCAAACCGTCAGAAGCAACAGGATGGTTGTGGCTGGTAGAGCTTGCGTCGACCCATTGGCCCAATGCACTGAGTTCACCACACTCCAGGTCAGGAAGAAAGGCACTGCGGGAGGGAGGGTCAGCAGTAGGAGCAACATCCCTGGGACACCCCACTCTGAATGGACCTAAAGGGAAAGGGATGAAGTGCCTGCCACTTACAGGGCCCAACTATGCTCCCAGATGTCCAGAGTTGATTGGCTTCACCTTGACCCTTTTATAGCTCATTGTTCTTTACTTTTTGACCCCCCCCCCCCCCAGCAACCAACGCCATTAAGAATCAAGATAGTTTCTTCATCATGGTCTGAGAGTGATTAAAAATCCACCTGCCTATAGGAAACTATCTTGCCATGACCTTGATAATTCCTAGCATGAAACAGTCATTTGGGTTAAAGATCTGCTCTCAGAAAGCCATGCTTTAAATATAAATGTGATGAGATATAAATCAAACACACCGAATTGGAAATAACAAGGTTCAGAATATAGACTACTACTGTCTTTGAAGTGGCAATCTGAGCAGGGCAGTAGTGGCACACGCCTCGAATCTCAGCACTCCAAAGGCAGAGGTCAGCCTAGTCTACATAGCAAGTTCCAGGACAGTCAGGGCTATTACACTGAGAAGGACCATCTCAGTGGGGAGTGGGAAAAGGCAATCTTGTGGTGGGATTCAGGTGTCAGCTGATAAGATCCGAGGATGCTTACCCAGGGTCCCGGGCCCCTGAAGGGGGCGTGGCCAACCCATTGATAAGGGGCTTCTGGCTTGGTCTAGTGGTTAAGGTTCTGCGCTCTCACCATCGTGGTCAAGGTTCAAGGTTCGATTCCCAAGATCCCAGCAGCCCCTTATCAATGGGGTTGGCCATGCCCCCTTCAGGGGCCGGGACCTTGGGTAAGCATCCTCAGATCTTATCAGCTGACACCTGAATCCCACCACACAATCTGTTTTGAAGGCTAGAATGAACCTACTTCCCCCAAAAAAGAGTATCAAAAAATAAATTCAAGGATGCTATTTAGGGGGATGAGGAAATGATTCAATTGGTAAAGCCCTTTCCCCAAAAGCATGAGGACCCAAGTTGGATCCCCAGCATCCACATTTAAAACAAACAATAAAAACAAGTCAGATGTGGTGGCTGGAGCTCATGATCCCAATACAAGGAAGAGGCAAACACAGGAGGATCCCGGGCGCTCGATGCCCTTCCCTCTGGCTAATTCACTGAGCTCTGATTTCAGTGAGAGACCCTGGCTCAGAAACCGAGGTGAGTTACTAAGGGAGACAGCTGCCATTGACCTATGCCTTCTCCATGCACACAAGTTCACAGCTCCACACAAGTGTACATTAATGTCTGAGGAACTGACAGCTCAGTGGTGAAGTACTTTTCATGAAGGCTTAGGTTCAGTCCCCAGATCCCACATGAAAAAAGCTAGGCACAGTGGCTCGTGCCACTTCTTGTTGACTTAGACAGGGTCTATTCAGACTATCCCGGAACTCGTTTTTTGTAGGCCAAGCTGTTCCTGAACTCAGATATCTGCCTGCCTCTGCCCACTGAGTGCTGGGATTAAAGGAATGTGCCACCATTACCCAACAAGAGATAGATTCTTTTAGATGGGTTATGCTCAGTGGCTAATAGCACTTGCTGTTTTTACAAAGGACTTGGTTCAGTTCCTATCACCCACAAGGTAGCTCACAATCATCTGTAACTCCAGTTTCAGGGGATCAGACACCTTGTGGCCTCCATAGGCACTGTATGCATGTTACACATGCACATATGTAGGCAAAACACTATACACATAAATATTTTTAAAAATCCTCCGTATATTCCGTGCCCTGTGACTCTTTCCCAGGACCCAGGCACGGTGTGCTCTTAGTCCCTAAGTCTAGGCAGACCCATCATAAAAGGGAAGTTCTCACCAGAGAAGAGACTGGTGGTGAGGATGATGTTCCACACCCAACGCTCGCCTCCAATCTGCCGATAGAAGTGGCTGGACACATAGCCAGAGATGCAGCAGGTCAGAGCATACAGCAAAATGGCTGCCGAGTTAATGGCTCCATGACGGTGCACATTGAACATGCCCAGCAACGCCATGACAATAATGCCTACAGGGTAGTGTGGAAAGTTCGTTAGGTCTCACCCACAGCTCAATGTCAGAGAAATCATCCCCCTTAACCCAGATCAAGGGCCTCCCAGAACAACATATCCCTAGCTCTACTATCAGGAAAACCCTCACACCACCTCACCAGAGCTACCGATTCCCTTAGATTTTTCTCTCACCTTGAACAGAAGAGAAAATTCACTGAACTTTTATAATAACCTATCTACTACCCTTTGAGAGTAATTCATATCACCTCACCAGTGCCAAGGGCCAGGAACTGGGCACCCACACCAAGCACAGCACAGAGCAGACCACGGTATGGAGGGAAGCGGAAGACATCTGTGTGGATAATTTTCCAGCCATTATCACCCTGGTCAAAGTCATCACTAGAGCCTCCAGAGCTGGTCTCTTCATCTAGGTTGTATCGAGCCAGGTCATTTCGAAGCACACGCATTAGAATAACAGCCACAAAACCCACCAGTAAAAACACAAGCACCATGGAGTTGATGATGGACAACCAATGGATTTCCAGTGTTCTAGGGAAGAAACCACCATCATCACCACGGCGCCTGTCACTCCGACGCTCCACTGAAGTCTCGGACCAATGCACACTGTACGTGTGAGTAAGACCTAGGAATTCATCAGATTGTAACCCATCCAAGCTGTGGGGCTTGACATCCCGAACTGAAACATTGGCAAATATAATTCGATCTCCATGGAATTCTAGGTGGAAGTCCAAATGTGTCCAGAGGCCTATCTTGTGGCTATGTGGCAGGAAGCCACTCTCTTCCATGTAGCCCACAAAACCACGGATTGGCAAGTCATCTACCACAAATTCAAAGTAATACAATTCCTCAATGGCCTGACGCAGCTGCTCCACCTATAGAGAACAAGCCAGGGGTCAGTACAAAAAGCCCCTCAGAGTTAACGAGGTGTTTCTCAACTAGACGATTCTGTGCTGTAGGAGGATGCTAATCAGTGTACTGCAGAATTCAGCATCTTCGATCTCTACTCACTACACACCAATATTACCGCTTAACTGTGACAATCAAAAACATCTTCAAAGCTAAGAACATCCCTGTTACCCCAGCACTTAGAAGGTTCGTCTTGGGATTGAGACCAACCTGGGCTACATAGTAAGACTAATCTCAACAAACAAAACCATAACAAAAGAACAAAACCCCCAAATCAAACAAACAAAATGTCTCTATACATTGCCAAAGTTCCCAAGAGAACAAACTATCTCACACTGAGACTCACTGACTGATTCTGGTATACTGGTCCCCAAAAAGAGCAATTATGACTTTGATGGGATTAAAGTCTCAGAAAAATAAATGGGGCAAAGTGTAAAAAAAAGACTGAACTCCATTAAGAAGTGACAGGGTTTGCTAAAGAAAAAATATAACAGGGAAAGTTAAAATGCAGAGGAGCAGAGAGAGAGCCAAAGGTATGTATGAAAGCAAAGAGGATTAAACAGGAGTCTTCAGGAGGGACCTACTAGGGACAGAGAAGTTTGGAGTGAGGAGGCCTGGGCTCCAATGTCAGTTCTGCATCTCAGTACACAAGTAATCTTGAAAAGTCTGTTCTGAACATCTAAGCAAGTGCACTGGGTTGTGGTTAAGAGTCCAGACAGTTTTCATAAAAGTACCATAAATGCAAGGTACTGCTAGTCTGGGGGGCGGGGAAGTCGACTAAGTGATATCTAATGTGGAGAGCTGACCTGTGCAGAACTGAGCTGCATGTGGCACAGAATTCTCTTCTCCACATTCTCCCGAAAGCGGATCTCGTACAAAGATTCGGCCATTCGGTCCCCATCCAGTACTTCACCCAAACTAAGACTTTTGTGCCGGATCTTCTCAGGGCAGCAGACTGGAAGCTGATAGTAGTGATAAGTTTCCTGGGGGTTATGGTAGGGTCCCACTTTGTTGACATAGAGAATGACAGGGTCGCCAGGCTTGTAGTGTGTCACACCTTCCACCCCTGGCCCATGGCCTGTGCCCAGCAACAGTATCAGGATTGGCAAACACTGGCAGCTCCAACTTCGAGGGTGCCCTAGGACTGTCATCTTTAAGGCAGCAGAACCTGTTGGGGGGAATCCCTTGGTTACAGAAACTAGGTATCAAATCGTGACGCCCGGGGGTCTGGTCTGTCAAGTGCCCATTGGCTCCACCTCCTCCCATTGGCCTCCCGATCCCCACACCACACGACTTCTACCCCCCCCCCCCCAAAGACGGAGTTCGGCGTGCGCTCGATACTACTCCCAACCTGGGGTTCACGCCTCTCTTAGGCCTCCCCCACCCGGGACCTCTGCTTCGCAAGCCAACCCGTTTCTATAGCAACGCCCGGGCGGGGGAGGGGGTGTCGCTGCTCCGGCAGAGGCACTGGCCGCAGCTTCGGGATCCTCAACTGCGAGGTACCGGCTGGCCAAAGAGGCGCCAGCAGCCTCGCAGGCCCCCGTAGCTGCCCGCCCTTGGGCTTTTGCCCGGGTTCCCAGCAGCGGCGCCGGAGCATTAGGCTTGGCGAGGACCTGACGACGGACCTCCTCGGGGTTGTCCGCTTCTGCGCCTGATCGCCGCGGCCGCGGCCGCCGACGTCCGCTCTCGGCTCGCTCAAATACCCCCCCAAACAGCTCCGGCTCGCCAGCGGTCGGACCCCCCCGCTACGGATTCCACGAAGCTCTCTCCAGGAGCCTGCGATGGATGCAAGCGTTCTTCCCGGCGAGCAGCCCCGCAGCCCCGCTGCCCCGACACGTCAGTCTTTTACCACTTCCGCCCTCGCTGGCAAGCAGAGACCTCAGCTCCGGGAAGGCTTCTCTCCTAGGCGAGAACGTCGTGATGCTCACACTCGGGGTGCGGGCGGCTTCCCACGGAGACTGCTGAAGTTCGCCGTCGCGGAGAGATGCACGGGTCTTATGGCGCGTTCCCGTGCCAGGGTCCTGTGGCCTCTAACACCTTGGTAAAGGTGTCGCGGGCGGCACTGACAAGTTTGCAGGAGCTGGGTGAGGTCACCTGCAGTTTCCCGGTTCACCCCGCTAGGTTGGGCGGGTTAACGGGACTGGTTTAGTTTTGGAGACAAGAGTTTTTCTGTGTAGCCCTGGCCCGAAACCTGATCTGAAAGCCTGGAACTCGGAGATGCGCCTGCCTCCGCCCCCCCCCCCCCCCCCCGAGTGCTGGACTAAAAGCATTCGCCACCACTACCCGGGTCTGACTGGCCTGTTTTAAATCGGAGGTAGGGTGTTTGAACCAGAACTCCCAGCTGACCTCGAACTCGGGGGCTCCGCCATCGGCGTTTTGGAGTTTCTAGGTAGATAACCTCCATACCTAGCTTCCATTATTTTATTCCTATGTATGTCTGTGTGGGACGTTGTCCTCGTCCCTAATTTTGTAGTTTACTTAAAAACGTTTGCTTCTCTCAGGTGCTATGTTGCCCTGTCTGGCCTTGAACTCCATTTGAAGCAATATTCCTGCCTTGGTGGGTAGCTGGGCCTGCAATGCAACGCTTGCATTCATTACTGGGCCAAGCCTGGCTGAGTTTTGTAGATAAGAGTAACCTGAGAGGTGTGGAGTCATCTGCTCCTACTTACCGAAGCCAGAATCAAAGCTTCCCTTAGAACCTCTCAATAGCAAGCTCTCTTGACCTGTTTCCTCATTCTTTCCACATTTGTTCTCTACCATTTTCTCCCTATACCCTTTCATGTCAACCATCTTGCTAGTCTCCGATCCACACCCCACCCCGACCATTTTTCAAACTGCTGCTGGAAGAATTGTTGAAAACACAGTACCTCGGGAAAAGATGGTGAAGAGCATCAGGTTTTATGGTTGGTTGGTTGGTGGTTTTAGAGAGACAGGATCTGTGCAGCCTCATCCTCGAGCCCCAGCAGGGATTGTAAGGGTGAACCACTGAGCTTCATTTATTTCTTCCTTTTCACTTCTAGCTTTAAAAAAAAAGTGTGTGTGTTGGGGGGGGGGGTGCACACACGTCCAAGGAGACCAGAAAAGGATATTGGTTCCCCTGAAGCTTGAGTTACTGGTAGTTATATGTTGCTGAATGTTGGTACTGGGAATGAGAAACTTAGGTCGTCTGAAATAGCAAGTACCAAGCCACCTCAACCACTGAGCCATCTCTCCACTGCTGTGTTTTTCTAACAAGCTCTAATTTTATGTGCAACATTCTTTGACCATGACAATGAAGAATAAAGTAAAAAACGGGTTAATATGAGGTCTTACAGAGCCGAATCCTAATACTTAAACAGGTATACTAACTTTCTGGAATACTGTTCTGGTTCAAATAAAAATTTTGGATGTCATTTCTTAAACCTGTAAGCCTCATATTTTCCCCGTGTATACTGCTCACTCTGACATTCTTTCCTTATCTGACTCACCTCTGTGAACAGTGCAGATAACAGTTTTCATATAAGTCTTTTCTGACCTCCATCCAGGTTTATATCACTTTATCTGTGCTGGTGTTTTTCTTGTGTCTCCTTTGTGATTTTGAACTCCTCTCAAGACTAATTTCTCTCTATTTTTAGAATTTAGCAGCATCCTTGTATGTATGCACTGGACAGTATGAACTGCTGTGGAATATTATTTTAATTAGGCAGAGATGTGGTACATTTGTTTATGCTGCGGAACATCACTTTGACTGTGTAAGTGTGAGTTACTCTTGTTTCTGCTGCGTTTGTTTAATGATGTAAAGATGCATCTGTTTCCCCTTGCCAGCCTAAGGCACCTGATTGGTCTATTAAAAAGCTGAAGAGCTAAGTTAGGCAGGAGGACAGGCGGGGCTGGCAGGCAGAGAGAATAAATAGGAGAAATCTAGGCTTGAGAGAAAAGAGAAAAAGAAGGAAGAGGAATTGAAGGGAGAGAACAAGGGAGCCCCCAGGCGTAGAGAAGCAGGGAAGAGTTACAGAAGAAAAGGTAAAAAGCCCAGAGGCAAAAGGTAGATAAAGAGAAGCAGGCTAATTTAAATGAAAAGAGCTAATAATAACCCTGCCTAAACCAGGCTGAGCATTCAAAGCTAGTAAGTCTCCATGTTGTGATTTGGGAGCTGGTTGGTGACCAGAAAAGGCCTGGTACATTGAACAAACTGGTTTGCCTTATATTCAAAATGAAAGATTGAGTGGTTGGTTATTAAACTACATATCTAAAGCCAGGTGATGAGTAAGTCTTTCTGTCTAGTCACAGAGACTTCTTATTATGAAAGCTCAGCCTATAGCTTAGGCTTGTTCCTAACTACCTCTTAGAACTTAAATTAGCCCATTCATTTTAATCTAAGTTCTGTTACGTGTCACTTTACCTCATCTCTCCGTACTGCCCAGGTTGCTTCCTCCAAGTGTCCTCTCTGTTCCCGGAAGTTCCCCCTAATCACTTCCTAGCTATTGGCTGTTCAGTTTATTACACCAATTGCAGCAATATATGTTCACATAGTGTACAAATATCCCCCAAGAAGCAGTGATGAGCAGTACTGGGTGTATCTCCTTGCTGTGGTGGACTTTGGGTAATTCTTTATCTTGTTTGTAAAGCTGAATTCCAATAATATTTGGGTCTTCAGAGCTAAGAGGGTCACACTCAGTAGGGAGGATTTAATAAGTCACCTATGCTGCAGTCATTATGGAAAAGGTTCATGATTAGTGAGAGACCCTGTCTCAAAGCAAACAGAAAACATCCAAGGCTGGCAATTTGGATGAAATGCCCCACATTATCTCAGACATTCAAAATTTTGGTTCCCAGTATTTAGGGAGGTTTGGGAAGTGTGACCTTGTTGGAGAATGGCACTGAGGGAAGGCTTTGAGAGGCTTTGGGTTCCTGCTGGCAGTTCAGGATGTGACCCTCTAGAACTGTAAATGCAAATAAAAATTCATTTTCTATAAGTTGTCTTGGTCATAGTGTTTTGTCACAGCAATAAAAAAAATAATACAAAGGTAGAAGCCACCTACCTTCCTTCTCTGACCTCCACATGCCTGTGAGCCCTCACATATGCAGAGACACACAAAGAAAAAAAATTACAATCCTCTTGCCTTTCCCTCCTGAGTGCTCAGATTGTAAGCACCAGCCAGTCACACCCAAGTCAGCCTTATAAAAATCTTATAAGAACTCTGAACACACCTTTCTTCCTGGCTAGTTTTATGTAAACTTGACACAAGCTCTCTTACGTGGAAAGGAGCACATTTCAGTTGAGGAAATGCCTCTCCCAGATTGGCCTGTGGGCAAGCCTGAGGTGCATCTGCTTGACTGAGGTGGGGAGGCCCACTCCGTGTTGGCACTGTGGGTGCTGGGCTGGGTGCTAGAAGAAAGGCTGAACAAGCCAGTCAAAGCAGCACTGCTCCACAGCCTCCAAAGCAGTTACTTCCTCTAGGTTCCTCCCTTGCATCTGCTCCGAGTTTTCTGGATGATGAACTACAAGCCTTGTGGTTGTGGTATCTTATCACAACAATGGACACTCCAGACAGGCTTTTTTCACTGTCTTTCCCCTAAACTTCCTTTCAGCCGAGACTTGCAACCTATCTCCCAGTCACTTGGGTTTTGATTCTAGCTTCCTTCTCTGTATAATTTAGAGTCCATGTTTCATCATTTCAGCCACATCCCTTTTTCGTTTTTGAGGCAGTTTTTGTGTAGCCCTGGCTGTCCTGGAACTTGCTCTGTAGGCCAGGCTGTCTTCGAACTCAGATCCACCTGCCTCTACCTCCCAAGTGGCTGGGATTAAAGGTGTGTGTCACCACTGCCACTCTGCCCCCCCCCCCCCTTGAGGTTTTTGTTTTGTTCTGAGGCAGAATCTCAGTGTGTAGCCCTAGCTGGCAGGGAACTCTATGTATAGACCAGGATGGAATTGAACTCACTGAGATCATCTGCTTATGCCTCCAAAGTGCTGAGATTAAAGGTATGGGCCACCTCTTATCCAAGTTCTTTTCTTTCTTTTTTTAGGATTGCATTTATTTATTTGCAGTGGTGTGTTGCCTGCATGCATGTCAGATCTTGGAGTCAGTTGTGAGGTGCCATGTGGGTCCTGGGAATTGAACTTGGGTCCTCTGGAAGAATAGTGAGTGCTCTTAACCACTGAGCCATCTCTCCACCACCACCACCCCTTTTTCTTTCTTTTTTAATATATATGGATATTTTGTGTCTGTGCACTATGTGTGTGCCTAATGGCCATCAAGGCCAGAAGAGTATGGGTCCAATGGACTGGAATTTAGACAGTTGTGGGCCACCATGTGGGTGCTGGGAATTGAACCCTAGTCCTTTGGGAAAGCAGCCAGTGCTCTAAATTACTAAGCCTCCCCAACCCCACCTTGACTGCTTAATTCTTTGTTTTTCAAGACAGAGTTTCTCTGTGTAGCCCTGAAGTCACTCTATAGATCCATACTGGCCTTGCACTCACCTACCAATGCTGGGTCTAAGGGCATCCACCACCACAGCCTAGTATTGGTTCTTGGTTCATCATGGTGCCCTTGCAGCTGTCAATCAAAACTATAACTTCGAATTAAATTAATGTTCAAGATGCTAAAAATAATCTCAACACTATGTTTCTGTAAATTGTGTTTTCAAAACTCTGAGTCCTGCCCTGTTAATTTGCTCATTGTGAAGACCACCTCCTGTCCATCCTCTGTAGTCCACTGTTCTCAAGCACTGGGTGTGAGTGAATGCATGGGCGTGTGTGCAGGTACATGGAGGCCAGAGGCCGACTGATGTTTGGCCAGTGAGCTGCAGGATTTTCCTGCTTGTGCTTCCTTATCCCTGAGGTCACAGGTGCATACTAACACCCAGCTTCTTACATGGGTGCTAGGGATCTAATTCAGGGCTTGGTGCTTATGCAGAAAGTACTTTCCTGACTGAGGCTTTCTCCAGCCTCATCTCAAACATCTGTCACCACTCCACTGTTCTGTGTAGCTATAAGGCAGGTGATGTCAAGACCAGCAGTCACAGCCAGCTGTAGTGGTGTCCGCATATAATCCCAGTACTTGGGAGACGGAAACAGTAGGATGATATTAGTTCAGCCAAGACTAAAGGGAATCATTAAAAATCAATATATCCTAAATTCTGAAAGAAAAGCAGTAATTTTCCAGGGGGGAAAAGGGAGAAAAGAAAAATGGAGAAACATTTCTCTTTGGCTGGAGCATTATGTGGATGTGTGCTGAACTGGCCTGAAATTGGACATGGTGGCCACTTTCCATCCTCACTGATGGGAAAGAAAAGCACTGATGGGAAGGCCAAGACAATTCTCTTACTGCAAGTTTGGCGCCTGTTCAACTTAGTGAAGGAGAGAGAGAGAGAGAGAGAGAGAGAGAGAGAGAGAGAGAGAGAGAGAGAGAGAGAGAGAGCACGAGCGCAAGAGCAGCTGGTATATAGCTCATAGTTAAATTTATTTGCCTGCCTGGCATATGAGAAGTTGGTTGTAGATTCAACCTCTGGCAATTAAGTATCCACTGAGTCAGAAACGGAAATCAAATTCAAAGCCAGCTTGGGTTACATAGTGATACCCTTTCTGAAAACAACAACAACAAAACCCCAAAACCAAAATCCACAAACAAAACCAAACAAGAAAAGAGAAAGGATCCCATGGAACTGGAGGTACAGACAGTTGTAAGCAACCATGTGGGTGCTGGGCACCACTATGACAGTAGAGAGATGGGAGAAAGGAGGAATAGATTGGGCACCATGAAGAGGCAGAATAGGAAGCCAGAGGTAGGAACAGCCTGATGTGAGGCCTGCACAACCACCTGAGGCCGTGGTGATGTCTGGGCCTGTGCTGCATCTGTGTTGATACTGAGGATGTAACAAGGTAACACAAGCCTTGTTACATCCTCAGTATCAATTGTGTTACCTCCGAAGGCCATTTGGATATCTGTGGTCTGGGCTGCTGTCTGAAGCCATGGTGACATCCTAGGGCCTTGCTGAGCTAGCCCCGCCCCTCTCCTAGGCAGTGAGGAAGAGCTGGCACTAATGACTGATGACGTCAGCACAGGAGAGCTAGTGGACTGATGTGTGTATAGGGACCACTCCTGCAGAACCATAGCTGCAGGATCTCCATGACTCGGCAACAGCAGAATATTCTAGAAGAGACTTGGTCAGAGTCCAGGACTGATGATGTAGCAGAAGCCAGAGACCTTGAACCAGACCAACACTTCACGGCAGTGAACATATGTAACTAAAGATGTTTGGGCAAAGGGGCATACTGACAGCGCAGCATCCATCGGCACTTCGACTAATGAATATGTGATGCAGAGGAGAAAGGCAGGAATAGAGTGGTCCATACACAGAGAACTGGAGATGTGATGGGAGAGAGCAGCCCTTGGTGATTTTTCCCTTGGGGGGGGGGGGGAGGTTGTTACAAGGGAAGAGGACAGAGAAGACTGGAAAACGAGCGGGATGGGCTCCATGATGTCATGATGTGAAATTCTCAAAGAACCAATTAAAAACCTCATGGGGGGGGGGAGTTTTAAAAAAACAAAAAAACAACAACAAAACCCGCGTAGCTGTAACTCAGAATTTGAGGATTCAGTTTTGAGGCCAGCCTAGCATATGTATTAAGACCCTAGACCCCATATTAAAAGAACAAAAAAAGGCAGAATTAGAGAGGCAAAGTTATCATAGGACTGAAGTCAAGAAACTGGCTTTTATGATGGCATATGCCTTTAATCCCCAAACTCATAAGGTAGAGGCAGGTGGATCCCGGTGAGTTTGAGGCCAGTCTCTTCTACAAACTGAGTTCTAGAACGGCCAGGGCTGCACAGAGAAACCCTGTTTAAAAAAAAAAAGAAAAGAAAAAGTTGGGCTGCAGAGATGGCTCAGAGGTTAAGAGCATTAGCTGCTCTTACAGAAGAACTGAGTTCAATTCCCAGCAACCACATGGTGGCTCACAGCAATCCAAAATGAGATCTGGTGCCCTCCTCTAGCCTTAAGCATACATACAGGCAGAACTCTATACATAGTCAATAAACAAACGATCTTTCTACGTGTGTGTGTGTGTGTGTGTGTGTGTGTGTGTGTGTGTGTGTGTGTATGTAAAGAAAAATATATATGTAAGATGACTTCCTCTGCCAGCATGAAGACATGAGGTTCAAAACCCCAGTAGCTGTGCAAAAGGTATGGCTGCTTATGCTTGTAAGTCTAGAATTGGTGGTAGAGATAAGCAGATCCAGAAGCTGGCCAACCACACTAGCCAAAATGTCAAGCTTCCAGCTCATTAGCAGACTCTGCCGCAAGGCTCTAATGAAGAGTAATAAGAAGACAGCAATGTCCTGCTCTGGCCTCTGCATGCATGGGCACCTGGGTCCACACATAAATGCTTCAACTAGAGGACTTGCAAGATATTAGTCAACTAACTGAGAGGCTCATGCTAAGCAGGAATGGCAGTGGGCACAGAATTGTGAGTGCATTATTTTATGTGCATCATGTATGGGTAATTCTGTATACAGGAATGTGCACCTGTGTTCATATGGAGGCCAAAGGAAGACAACTGATGTCCCTGTCACTCTGCATTGAGATGGGGTCTTATGGAATCTGAAGCCTGCATTTCTGGAGTAGTCTGGAAGCTTGCTTTTCTGGAAGTCAGCAACCCCCAGTGATCCTCTTGTGCCTACCTTATTCGGTGCTGGTACTGCACCTGGCTTTGTTTGATTTTTTTTCCCCCTGAGACAGGGGTTCACTGTGTGGCCCTGGTTTCTCTGGAACTCTCTCTGTAGACCAAGCTGGTCTTGAACTCACAGAGATCCAGCCAGCACCTGGATTTTTTGCAGGTGCTGGGTGTGAACTCCAGCTTTCATGTTTGCAGAGCAAACAATCTTAAACTCCTGAGCCATCTCTCTAGACTTCTCAAGTGCATTAAGAATTAGAAATTTAGGTTGAAGAGACAGGACATGGGCACCAAGGCATATGATGCTGCCATGACATTTGATGCCTACATTCAGGACAGCATGGCGTCTAAAAGAGGGAAATAGTTCTATTTTGGATATGAGTTTGAGGTGCAGAGAGAAGACGTGTTCCTGTGGTATTTAGTAAGCAAATAGGCACTATCTTGAACTCTAATAAATATCTGGGATAGAATTGAGACAAAGAGCCATCAGCGTATATGTAGTAACTGAAACCTTGGGCGCGTGCGAGATCTCTAAGGGAGGATGTGAAGGTCCAAGGAAAACAGGCTTAGGACAGAATTCTGGAGATGTGATTATGGGCTGCATAGATGGAGGGTTTGGGGGAGTGTGGGTCGAGGGTGGAGTGCTAGCCTAGCACACAAAAGGTCCTGGGTTTAGTCAGCAGTGAGGACAAAATAAAGCTGAGAGGTGGGAAGTCCTGGCGCCTCAGTGGAAGGGTGACTAGAAGGATCGGAAGAAATCAAGTATATTCCAGATTATGGAAAGCACGAGTACAGTTCAAGACTGAGTTCTTAGAATATGCTTCAATGCCTTGCAGTCCTGTATACGTGTTTTTCATGCTGGGCTGCAAAATCTACAAGTCTAGGTACTCTATTGATCTTGTTCATTAGCTTACCCTAATATGTTCTGCATCTTATCTAGCACATGGCAGTAAAATAAAGGGCCCATAGAAGATGCTCAAGCAGGCTGTGTAAAGCGCCTTTTTCTGGTGAATATGTTCTAAACCGCACTGCCTTTCAAGCTTTGTGGCCAGTGATAAATAAAAGGGGTATGGAACTTGGGACCTTGGAAGTTCTGTAACTAAGACATGGAAGTAACAACAGCTGGCCAAGACAAAAGGAATGTTCCTTTCTTTCCCCTTCCAAGTTCTTAGTGAAGGGCTGAGTCCAGAATCCCCAGACTTGTGTGACTAGGCAAACTTCACTTCAGTACCTCCCTTCAGGGCTTAAGGTAGCTTCTCAGAAGACAGAAGCTTCTAAGTAGCAAAGCTCCCCACTACTCAAGCACGACATCATGGGAAAGGGAGATACCTCGGAAACAGCATCAGTTACCCCGGCCTATCGCTCTGTCATGGAAGAATATGGTTATGACATAGGCAAGGTTATTGGCCATGGCTCCTATGGAACTGTGTATGAGGCTTACTACACAAAGCAGAAGGTCATGGTGGCTGTCAAGATCATCTCAAAGAAGAAGGCCTCTGATGACTATCTTAACAAGTTCCTACCTCGTGAGATACAGGTCAGAAAGGGAGCCGGAAAAGGGAACTGAGGCTTATTAATAAGCTACTTGAGGTATCTTAAGGGTGTAACTATAAAAGGGGTGGATCCAGAAACCTTCAAGCCAGAACTGAAAGTCTGAAGTAGGAAAATCCTGTAATGTATATACATATATCATCTTTCCTATGCACAAACATCCAGCCCACAATCCATACTCCCAAGTTAAGATGCAAAATGGAATTTACTCAGGCACCAGCTGATTCTGTTGCAAAGTTGCAAGTAGCAATGGGAGAATAGAGACAGGCCAGCACAGCCAGAGTTTGTCAGGTTTGATGGTTCCCTCTTTTGGGGTCAGGTAATGAAAGTCTTACGGCACAAGTACCTCATCAACTTCTATCAGGCCATTGAGACCACATCCCGAGTATACATCATTTTGGAGCTGGCTCAGGGCGGTGATGTCCTCGAATGGATCCAACGATATGGGGCCTGCTCTGAGCCCCTTGCTGGCAAGTGGTTCTCCCAGATGGCCTTGGGCATCGCCTACCTGCACAGCAAGGGCATCGTGCACCGGTGAGGATAGTCACCGGACTGGGCTTTGGACTCTCAACGGGGTTATATGCATATTGCCCATTTTCTGCCCTTTTCTCTTGACTTCTCTCAATATGTAGTTCACCACATTGTAATCATCTGGTCAAGTACAATTGTATCCACTGTGTGAGAACACTTTATACACAATGGTGAACTAGTGGTCCTCAGGTACCATCTTCTCCCTTTGCAGCTCTGTTCACAACTCCACGGCTTTGTATCCTCTTTCCTTTTTCCCTTTTTTTTTTTTTTTTTTGAGGCGGGGGTTTCTCTGTGTAGCCCTGGCTGTCCTGGAACTCCTTTTGTAGACCAGGCTGGCCTCAGACTCAGAGATTGGCCTGCCTCTGCCTCCTCAGTGCTGGGATAAAAGGCGTGCACCACCACTGCCCGGCCTGTCTTTACTTCTCACAGGCATCTCACCCCCCCCCCCACCCTGCCCTCATCTCGTCTCTGACCTTTCCTTTCAGCTCCCGGTCTAATACTAAGCCCTCTCCCCAGCCTGACCCCCAGCCTTTCTGCTGCTGGTAGGGACTTAAAGTTGGAGAACCTGTTGCTGGACAAGCGGGAGAATGTGAAGATATCGGACTTTGGCTTCGCCAAGATGGTGCCTTCTAGCCAGCCTGTGCGTAGTAGCCCTTCTTACCGCCAAATGAACTGCCTTTCCCACCTCAGCCAGACCTACTGTGGCAGCTTTGCTTATGCCTGCCCTGAGATCTTGCTAGGCCTGCCCTACAACCCTTTCCTGTCTGACACCTGGAGCATGGGCGTCATCCTCTACACTCTAGTGGTTGCCCGCCTGCCCTTTGATGACACAAATCTCAAGAAGCTGCTGAGAGAGACCCAGAAGGAAGTCACTTTCCCAACTAACCTCACCGTCTCCCAGGACTGTAAGGTGCTGGCTCCCCCAGGACGGCTGAGGCCTTAGGGATGACCATGGGGAGGGGAAGTGAATACCAAATCTAGGCCTTTCCACTCACTCCCCCCTCCCCAGGGTGAGGAGGACTTAAGAGGGTCAGCCCCTGAGCTTCAGACCATAAACATGCTTGATAATTAGGTTCCAGCATTGATCCCTTTAGGGCAGAAGGGATTGTACAAGCTCTGCTCTTTCCTTGCAGCATAAAACTAGGGCCCCTTTCGCCAGAGTAGTGTGATGGGTTGTCCTGCTTCTTTCTTAGGTTCAGCCGTTTACTGCCTATGTGGCACGCTCAGTCAAGCCCTCTCTCTCCCCTGCCTAGAACCTGGTCCTCCAGATGCTCCGCCAAGCTACCAAGCGTGCCACCATCCTGGATGTCCTCAAGGACCCCTGGATGCTCAAGTTCCAGCCTGAGAAACCCACAAATGAAATCAAGCTGCTCGAGGCCATGTGTCAGCCTGCCAGCACCACTAATAATCACCAGTCCTTGGAAATCGCAGCCTGAAAGTGGCTCAGGTGGGAGTGCTAAAGAGAAAAGCCAGGGAGTCTGGGGGGAAATCTTTTATATAAAAATAAATCTACTTAGTTTCATCATGTAGGGTCAAAGACATTCTTTCCTCAAGAGAGTCTTAATGGAGAACATAACTGACTGACAGTGGATTTCTGCCCAAAGCCTGTAACCCACACTCTTGACACATGTGAAATTGACTTGGGGAAGCTTTGCTATGCCAACTAACTTCGTGGTTCTTGGTTCACATTTTTTGTTCTCTAGTGTTCCAGCAGCAGGTGGGACAGGAGGAAAGGCTTTGGTGGTTCTGTCTGACCCTAGCTCTGCCCATTTGCAGTTCAAAGCAGTAGCTGTGTTATTTTTCTTCTATATCTGCTCCCAACTTGGGCAAAAGGTTTTAATTGGGAAGAGGAATTAACAGAGAACCAAGATAGCCTGTCTCCAGGGGCCCAGGCTGGTATGACACAAACCATCTGGGCTTACTCAGTGTCTCTGTGGTGCGGTTCCCTCCAGTAGAAAGGATTCCAGGGACCCCGGGGCTAGATACTGAAGTGGCAGAGTTCAAGTCAAGCCTTGTGACCTGTGAGTTCTGGATAAAGGAAAGCTACTTGCCTCTGCAGAAGATAAATGAAGCAATCTTGTTAGAGGCCTGACTAAGCCAAAGCATGAGAAAGACTCAGATCGGCCTCCTCACAATCTGATTTCCTCTCCTTCTTTCCCCTCCTCCTCTCCCTTCCTCTGTCAAGCATCCTAGAAACTCCTCCTGTAGCTCCAACCAGCCTCAAACTCATGATTCCCCTGCCTTAGCCTCCAGAATTCTGGGTTTACAGGGCTGTCCCACCATGTCCGGCTGTCAACATGTTTGTAAGATAATTCCCCTCCCCGCTTTCTTAAGACACAGGGTATACCTGTGCAGCCCTGGCTGGACTGAACTCAAGAGATCTGCCTGCCATTGCCTCCTTGGGTGCTGAGGTTAAAAGCATGTGCCACCACACCTGCTATTGAGGACAATTTCTTAACCTTAGGCACTAGGCAACTCTATGACAAATCACAATGAAAAGTCAAACTGCCCAGAACATAGTCTGAGATATTGGAAATGGCCATTTGTTCGCAACTCACCTTCATTACTCTTCACTTCTTAAAACAAGACTCTGAGAAGCAGGGGAAGAATCTTAGGCGTAGACAAGACGTTCAGACTAGACCCACCTACCCAGATTTACTGGGGACAAGACCAATCTTGTGCTGCCAAGATCCTTCTTCAAAATTCAGCCAAAGAGGGGAGCACAGCAGAGCCTTCTCAGACAGTCATACTGTCACACTGCCGCCACAGCAGCAAATCCCCAGGCTAGGCTCTTTTAGCTCAGGATTTTGCACTTAAGGACGGCAGGAGGGGGACAACCCAAACTCTCAGGACACCCAGTCTGCCCATTGTTTTAGAGCTTTGTCTTCATCCTTTCTGGAAGCTTTGGGGGAGACAACCCAGAAAAGTAGGCAGTAAAGCCTTAGAACTTCCAGGCAGCTCCTGCTGACACCTACAGCCTGCTGAATTGTCTCTATCCAGCAAAAACATAACAGAAGATGTGTTCCTGTGTTCAATGATGCTCATTCCCACCACACCCCAGTACCAATGAGAAAAAACAGGCCCGTCACTGGCATTTGCACCCCTAAAGAAGGACACAGAGCTTGTTGAGTGGAGCACAGGCAGGATTCTGGGTTTTAAGCCTCTTTCCCTTCCAGCCAGAGGCTGTAACGCAGCCAGTGATCTGTATAACTGCAGCAGCAGCTTCCGCCAGGATCCTCTGCAGCTAGACAGACAATACAGATCATAATAAGATACAATACTCTTTTCCCCTCTCCAGTCTTTAGCAAGAAGTTCTTGGTAGCTGGCCCTGTTGGCAAATGTGTCTGAGGTACACTAAACAATCTGACTGGGGTTCTCCTTGCTGCCCACACTTAGCAGCTCCTCTAGATCTTATAGCAATTCATCCTGGACAGTGCCTCGTCCGGCAAGACTAGTTATTCGTGGGTCTTCGAAGAGGTGTCACCTGAAATACCGATGGGGGGGAGAGAGAAAAGAGACCAAGCACGCTAAGAAAGACAGAGTCTGTCTAGATTTTGTCAAGGTCTCGTTTATTGAACAAAAGGCAGCATTATTTATAGGCACGCCCATGCAAATTAGGTGTATATGTGCACGAACCAATAGGGACCTAGGGGGCAAAGCCCCCAGGGGGGAGGGTTTTAAGGGAAAGGCGGGAACCAGTCTTCTTTGTTCTGTTCTCCCTTACAATCCCTAGCCAGGAAGGAGCGGGGAGTGGTTAGTTGCAGGGAGGGGTGAGTGACTTGCTATTTTTGGCCGCTGTGCTTAACAATACAGGAAATAGCCTAAAAGGGACATCTTGTGGTTCTTAGAGAACTGCCTTTAGCAAAACCAGGAAAGAATCTCTTGCCAGCAAGCAATGTGCTTAAAAACCATGAAAAGGTCACTGCTTGATGCCTCCAACAGGACAGGATGACAAGATTGGTCAAGACAAAACAACCAGTCCCTGAAGAGCTTGTTTTTGAAATTCCCTCCCAAGTTGTTCCAAGAGCCTCTCTTGTCTTTCCTTCTGAGAAGTCCATCACTTTTCCAATATTCTTTGAGCACTCACCTCAGTCACCTCATCCATACCATCTCCAAAACCCATAGGGCAAGAAGTGGCATCTGATATCTGCTGGGCCAGCTCCTATTGTTCTGTGATGTCACTAAGAACAAGATAGACTGCCAAGGAATCGGCTGGCACCCTCTCTCCAGCCCCCTCCCCCAAGCCCCTAACCACCATCAGCTCTTTCATCTCATAGAAATGAAGCCTTTCCATCATATGGCCTCACACTGGATTTTACACTTTCTTCCCTAAGGCTTTCAAAACGAATGAATTTTTTTTCACCTAGAATACCCTGACCAGCAAAAGGATCTTTCATGAAGAAAACAAGGAGATAGTCTAATCATCAAAAGATGATGTATAGTCTAGTTGAGACGCTTTAGGAATCCAAAGTAGGGCTGGAGGGAAGGTACAGGATTCAAGTTTAGTTCCCAGCATCTACGTGAGGCAGCCTGTTAGCATCAGCTCCAGGGGATCCTCTGATTTCTGTGGACACCCACCCACACACTGCATAAACACACAGAGACACACATATCCATACAGCTAAAAAGAAACCTTAAAGACAGAGAAGCAGGCAGATCTCTGTCAGTTTGAGATCGGACTGGTCTACATAGGAAGTTTTAGGGCAGCCAGGGCTACACAGTTCCTTGTCTCTCTCTCTCACACACACACAAACACACCAAATAAACAAAACAAGTCTTGCAAAGGACCCAGTGGTTCCCAACACCCACATCTGACAACAGCTCCAGGGGATCTAATACCCTCTTCTCATCTCTATTGACACCTGCACTCATGTGCACATACACCCCACACACGATGAATATGAATATAGTCTTAAAAACAAGTTCCAAGTATTAACACAAGCCACCTTCCCTAGTGCCTGGGTCCCCTTCTTTCTTTCTTCCATACCCACATGTCCTGACAGGCTTTCCTCCTGGGCAGCAAGAACCATGGTACAAAGTACTTCTGCCTTGGTGGTGGCATTCTCAATGTCCTCTGGTTGAACCTCCAGGGTGCATAACATTCCATCAGTTTGTGCCAGCTTCTGTTCTAACCTTTTCTTTCTCCACAAAGCCTGCAGGGTGGCTGATGCAGCCCACACCCTGAACAACAGTCAGAAGCGCCTGCTTCCCCAGACCCTCCCCCAGCAACCCTTTATCTTCGTTACTTTGCTTACTCTTGGTCCCATACTGTTTGACTGTTTGTAGCTCCTGATGAATCTTCCGCTCCAGAAATTCCTAACGGATCAGAATTTCTTCTGTCTTCTTTAGGAGTTAGACTCTGCTCTTCCCTCAAGAGTCCAGTGGAGCAGACATACATTGTGTGAAGGAAAAGCATTATCCACCAATTAGTGAATACACAGCATATGGTGGGCATCACCATGACTGCTCATCTCTATAAATGATTCTCTACAATAAATGTATTGGTATCACTTGACAAATGTGATAACAAGCACAAAGATGTAAATGGTTTTGTCTAACACCATAGCTAGTAAGTTGAGTAAATTAAGTAGTAATCAAAACATTGTGCTGGGTCTGGTGGAACACACCTACAATCCCAGCATTCAGGAGGCTGAGGCAGGAGGATTGCTATAAGGCCAGCCTGAAACTACACAAGTTCAGGTCAGCCAAGACTATATATAGCAAGGTCCTGTCTCAGAAGGCAAATGAACAAAAAGGAGCCATCAGACTTTAAAGCCCATGTCCCTTTGTTCTTTTAGGCTTCACTTCAAGTGGCATCTTATGACCATTGTCCTATTTGCTGTCATAGATGTCAAACATTCTCAAACTAAAGTACAAGGAACCGGGGTGCAAGGAGAGACTGTGACCTCAATTTCTTTCTCCATCTTCTTTTTATTTGTTTTGTTGTAGAGACAGGGTTTCTCTGTGTAGCCTTTGCTGTCCTGGAACTTGCTTTGTAGACCAGGCTGGCCTTAAACTCAGAGATCTGCCAGTCTCTGCCTCCCTGAGTGCTAGGGTTAAAGGCCTGCACCACCACTGTCCGGTCTCTTCCTTCATCTTCTATACTGGAACGAAAACTTTTGCAAGTAAAAGTCTAGTGGCCTCTGTCTGCTTCAAACCCTCCCATATCATTGCAGACAGGATAAAAATCAAAATATTCTTCTGGAATATACAGGTCCTTGGTGATCTGTTTACTCCTCCATCCATGCTTCTACATCCTGTCCTTTTATACTCTTTACATCCCACATACTGAAAACGGCTGGAAGTTCTGTTTCCACTAAACTATTACACTCTTGTTTCTGCTCCTTAAGGCTCCTTCCCAGAGTTACCTCAGCGCCACACTTGGCAAGCTGTTAGCCTATCTGAACACTGTGCCCAGCTCCTGCTTCCATGCTGTCTTGTCAGGATCATCTCCATCACCGGGTTACCACACTATGTCGCCAACGACTTTTCTAGATATACCCACATCCCCAGATATTGGGCTCTTCAGTCAGATCGTCTTTTTCACGTCATATCTCTTTTATTCATACCAAGTAAACCACAATACTTTAGAAAAGCCTGGATGCGGTCGCCAGGAAACCTCCAAACCTATGCCGGAGGAGCTAACAATTGCTACACCCTCCGCTCATAACCCTACTCAATCCGGCTCAAGGCGGCGGGGGCAGGCGGTTGGATAAAGCTGTTCTTCTGGCACCAAAGAATGACCAGCTCGGTTTTCCGATGGGCCTGTCCCCGGTCCTCTTCCAGCCCGGTGTCCCACCGTTCCCATTTCCCTCTAGCCAGTCTCTCCCCGGCTCACGCCACCGGAAGAGTCGGCCGAGCCCATTCATTATCATTTTCTCTTTTCCCGCGTTCCTCCGACACTGTCATCAACCTGAGACTGGCCTTGGCCAATCCTTCCAGGGCAAGCCGTGACATCATCAACGGGCGCAATCGAGACCATGGCGGGAAGAGGCAAATGCATTTCGCATTACCCTCGGCCACCAAAAAAGGCCGGCACCACGCTTATTCCCAAATAGTATTAGATTCTCCTCCCTACAAGGGCGTGCGGCGTTATGTCACTCCGTTATGTGAGGCAGTCCAAGATGTTGGAAGGAACAACCTGATGCAGTATAATCCTTCCCACTCTGGTCCCGACACCCAGGGCCGCCAAACCCAGTTTACATGTTTGAAAAATGGAAACAAGCCACACTGTGGTAAAACCTCGACTGTCACACACGGGCTCTTTAATAAATTACAAATGCACCTGACAAGGCTTTCTTGATTTCTTCTCAATTTTACATCTCAGATGAGGCTTATCCATAGTGTTTGGACCTCAGGGTCCAGCCTGAGCCTTTGCAAACATCTCTAATCCTTGAGTTAATGTTTGCAGACTAATTCCATTCTGGATGTGAACGCAGGTAACACCTGGAACAGAAATTTTATTATCTGTTTTTATTACTCTGATCTGCCATACATTATCCACCCTACACTTATTTCCCTACATCCTCTTAAGAACGCTTTCTCCTCCCCCGCCCCGTTCCCCCGTGGTGACTCAGTACCAAGTTTGCCCACATCTATGATATTCCGCTTCTCGTCATCAAAGAAGACCATCTGGGAGAAAGGAACTCCAGTCTTGTGACGCAACCTATGAAAGACAGGGCAGAGGTAACCCAGATGGCAAGTTGGCTCACCTGCTCTCCTCTCTGGAACTCCTCCGGTTCCCACACTTAGCTGTCTGCCTACCTCTCAAAGTGTGCGACTTTGCTACCTGGGTAGATTTCCCGGTGAACAAAATATTTGACAAGATCAAAGAGCTCCAGCAGTTGGTTGGCCCCTTCTATCTCACCAGTCCTAGAATAAATAAATTAATTAAATTACATTAAAAAGTGGCGTTAGGAGAGTGTCAGAGATGCGGGCAAACTTAGATGCACGGGGGTAGAGGGACGGATTTGCTTACTGTTAGTCAGTACCAGAGATTCTGAAATAGCTGACGCTGAGCCAACGTTTAATCATTTAAAAGAACAGAAAAGCAACGAATATTTTGTACATGCACCTCCTAACTCTTGGTGCCCAGGGAGTTACTTGTAATTTCCGCTTGCGTGGAGATGCGTTAGCAGGACTGTCGTCACTTTTCTTACCGAGAAGCAGCGGCTATCGGCACACCGAGGCTCTGCAGTCGGTCCAGGACTTCTGGCACCTCCGGGTACAGTCGGATGTTCTGGCCCTTCCTGTCTCGTACAGTTCCATCGCTGGAGTGGGTGACATAACGCTCAGCTCCCGCAGAGCCCCTCCTGGCCCTTACCTCCCAATTGTCTCACCTGCTCTTGTGGAACGGCGGGTCTACGAATGTATCAACCCAGAAAGGCCAGATCGTGTAATCTGCGGGAGGAAGAAGGGGGAAGGTTCAACCTCGAGGAGCTCGCCTAGCCACCGGCCGGAGTGGACAGGCAAAGCGCCGGACACTGTTCCTCACCCAGATCAAAAACCGCAAGCTTTGGCAGCGGCGTCATGATCCACCCGCAAACCCAAAAGGCGCCCGAGCACCCAAGCGGCTGTGGGCGCGCCACAGAGAACCGGCGACGCTCGGGAGACTAGAGCGTCGCCGCCGACTGCGCAAGAGCGCCTTCGGAGGCTCTGCAGGGGGATTACCTGCCGCGGCCGACCACAGCTCTCTCCAAGGCAGAAGCCAAAAGCATTTCGTGTCTACACCGTACAACTCACCACTTTTCACTAGAGAAGTTACAGAAGCTTTCTTTGGTACACTTTTATCTTGGAATTGTGATGTCATCACTGTCTTACTTTGCGCTGTTCATTTTGTCTTTTATCAGCATCTGTGTGCCTTAACCTCAGCTACACAGAGGCCTAGCCTGGGGGTCACTTGTGCCTGGGGATTGAGATCAGCACAGGCGACGAAAATATAGTCTCAAGGAGTGGGTGGAGGGTGTTTATAAAATCTGAGACGTTCTAAACCTGAGACAGTCTCTGAGCTAGTTTGAAAGTCCAGCAGGGCTGCACAGGGACCGCATTTCTTCCCTAGGCTTCTACCATCCTATCAACAGTATGCTGCTATTTCCTCCAATACTGTGAAGAAAATGAAGCCTTGGGTTTTGTCTTTCATAAGCTTCTAAAAAATAAAACATGGTTTTATGGGATACTTTTTTGCTGTTAATTTGATAAAGGACTTCAGGGATGGCCTTGAATTCCAGCCTTTCCTTCTGAAGTACTCAGATCGTATGTAACATTTTATATTCCTGAAGCACAGGTTCATTTCAGTAGGCCAACAGACATGTGCCACAGATACCTACGATGTGTAAATGTTCCGTCATGACTTCTGTTTGTATTTTGAGGCAGTGCTGGCTGTTCTGGAACTAGCTCTGTAGACCAGGCTGGCCTCTGTAGGACAGACCCATAGGGTCAAGGAAATTAGCTCAAATCAGTTCCTAAAGAGTGCACATAACTTGCTTATGAGCCCACCTGGAGCCGGCCTCATGATCTAGCAAGATGCTGTCAGAGGTCCTGATCATGTCCAGCCAATGACTGTAGGTGTTAGCATGGCTCAGATGGAAAAATATTCAAGGAGTCGGGAGCCAATGAACACTACAGGCCACAGTAAGCATAGGTAGCAGTTTACAGCCCTGCTTCAGGGTGTTCCCTGAGTGTAACAACTCTGGCCTCAGTGAAACCAGCCACTCTGGTCAGGGAGTAACAACTCTGCTCCACAGCATTCTCTGTCCAGACTTCCTGCTGCGCTGATGTAAGGTTGCCACCCAAACCTCATTCAAGAGATTTATTGGAAAGGAAGAGCCCAGGAAAGAGTGGTCACCTCAGCTAGAGTGGGAGAGGGCAGCAGGCACAGGGGTTATATAGGGTTTCTTGGGGGCCGTTTTCCAGGGTAGGGATTGGTTAGATTTTCAATACCAGATTTGGCTCTGGTTTCAGGGTCAAAATGTTTTTCACTAGCTCTTTTGGGCTTCTTGGCTCTAATTTCAGGGCCAGGGCATATTCTTTCACTGGCTCTGATTCTAGGGCCAGTCTGGTTCTTGGGTACTGGTTTCAGTCTGGCACATTTCTTTGGTTCTGGGTTCAGGAATAACGTGCTTCTTTCACTAGCTCTGGTTTTAGAGTCAGGATGGGTTTCTTTGGCTGGCCCCATTACTCAGTATTGACTGCACATCACTATATTGGTACACAGCCTGGATGCTGGGAGGAGGATATATAAGGCTCTCCCCTTGCTGAATAGCTCTTTGGTCTTCAACTGACTCTTGGGATCTGTCTTGTTGATCCCACATCTTACCCCCTCCCCCAAGGGAACTATTAGGACCCAGCAACAGGACTCAAACTCAGAAATCCAGAGTCTGCCTCCAAAGTGCTGAAACTAAAATGTCACCATCACCACCTCACTTGCTCTGGAATTCTGGACTTTCATGCCTCAGCCTCCCAAGTGCTGGAATTCCAGGCCTCAATCACCACACATCTAGTTACCATGGCTTATTTCAAGTTCCCAAGAGAGCCACTTCTTAACATGGAGCCAGGAAAAATGACAAGACTTGGCACTCACAAGCCCTGACTACAAAACACCGGGCAGGCTTTCCTAATATGATGACCCTTCCAAGGACCCAGCAGAGTATAACACAGGCCAAATAGGCATTTAGGACTTTGAAGAAATAATTCCTCTGGGTTCAGTGTGCCCATCTTTATAAGAGATGACAACACCCTCATCCAAGATCATTTGGGTAATTGAGTAAAGTGTTTTTCAGCTGAAAGGTATGCTGAAGCCAGTTGTTGGGGAAATGCCTGTAATCCTATTTGGGAGGCTAAGGCAAGAGAATCAAAAACTCAAGGTTAAACTGGGTGTGGTGGTGCATGCCTTTAATCCCAGCATTTGGGAGACAGAGGCAGGTGGATCTCTGTGAGGCCAGCCTGGTTTACAAGTGAGAGTTACAGGACAGCCAGGGCTATAGAGAAACTGTCTCAAAAAAAAAAGTTCAAGGACAACCTGGGATACCTATTAAAAAGCTGTTTCAAAATAAAGAATATGCTAGACGAATAGCACATGCCTTTAAGGCCAGCAAGTTCTAGGCCAGGTGGAGCTACAGTTAGACCCTGTCCCCCCAAAAACCCTAAGAGCAGCATCTTCCACTGCCCTATTGGTCATTACTGTGCCTATTTTTTTATTTCAGTCATACATGGCAAGAAGAAAGACTCCAGGAGACCAGAAATATTTTATTGACAACCATGGACACAGTCATAAGAGAGGGAAGCACACAGGGCTGCAAAGTATAACCCAATTGCTTGCAGTGGCCATCTGGGCCAGGAACACTGCACCCTGGTGTCCTCACATTCTCCCACCAGTAGACACACAAGACTGGGCATCCAAGAGAGGGGGTGGTAGTTGTGGTGTCCCAGAGAGTGAGAGGGGATGTGATGCTTCATTATGAGCGACAGGACAAGGAGGTAAAATGGAACCGAGGTTCATCATTGCCCAAGAGCACCTCCTCCTCTGAGAGCCAAGACCAGGTGGAGGACTGAGCCACCTAGAATCTTGTAATCAGCTGCTGTCTTCTCATCATTCCTACAGGGAAGACAAAGCATGAGAAACACCATCTACAACAGGCATTTGTAATGTGGGTTTTGTGAATCTCTTTGTGAAATATTAAGAAAAAGATTTCTTCTTTATTTTATTACTCCTAACTATAATTAGTATTTAATTTTGGACATAAAGAGGCCTACAGTGGTAAAAATACGGTAGCTTACATAATAGAAATCAAATATTTTAAAATCACATTATAACTGTTTACAGATATCTTGAAATTTTTTTTTAAAAAAGCAGCTATCAGACCCAACGTTAGAGCTTACAATAAGATATTAATAGAGAGGGCCAGAAAGATGGCTCGGCAGTTAAAGCTCAAACTGCTCTTGTAGAAGACTTGTGTTTACATTCCAGTACCCACTTCAGGAGGCTCACAACCTTGTGTAACTACAGCTCTAGGGGGATCTGATAGCTCTAAGCACCTCCACTCATGTGCAGAGACCTATCAATGCACACATAACTACACACAATGTTAAAAGTAAAGTAATAAAGCAGCACATATATTACTATTCTACAAATCTGTTTTAGTAGCCTGATAACTGTTTCAACATTAGTTTATAACTCAATACATTTTATTCTATGTCTGGAATATTCTATGGCTTCTCTTATTTTGAGAAGATTCCAAAAGTGTCATCAAATCAGGGCAAATGAAGCACTGGCAGGCAGGACTGATAGGCCTCTAGCCTGGCCGCCTCCACACAAGACTGCTGTGCTGCACCTTCCACCCAAACTTACATTTGTTTCCCACTGTAGATGAGGCGCTGCTGTTGTGGGGGGATTCCCTCTTTCTCTTCCACACGCTCCTTGATTCGCTCCACCTTTAGAGGGACAAGAGGTCAGAGGCTGTACAGTGAGAACAAAGGCTGTGCAGACAACACGAGGACAAAAGGACCAAGGTCATAGCACTAAAAAGACACAAAGAAAATCACCTTGTCTGTGGGTTCAATGTCAATCTCAATCTCCTTTCCAGTCAGCGTCTAAAACAGACAAACACATCATAAATCCCACAACCTCAAATCGATTGTCTTGTTTGGTCCAGAGTTGCTGGCACTGTTTGGGAAGACTAGGAGGCGTGCCCTTGGTGATGTGTCACTGGGGGTGGGCCTTGAGGCTGCAAAAGCTCAAGCTGCTCCCATTAGTGCTCTCTTTTCCTGCATCATCAGGCTTGTAGACTGAGGTGTGAGCTCTCAGGTTCTGCTCAAGAACCATACCTGACTCTGCTGCCATGATGGTATAGACTCACCTTCTGAAGCTACAAGTCCCAGATTAAGTACTATCTTTTATAAAATGTCTCGGTGCGAATGTAATTAGCCCCCATCAGCTCATCCCACTATTAGGAAGTGTGGCTTTGAGGTCTCATATATGCTCAATGTCTCAGTTCACTTCCTGTCACCTATGGATCAAATGTACCTTCTCTACTCTCAGCTCCTTCTCCAGCACCATGTCTGACTGCACACCACCATGTTCCACCATGATGATAATGGACTAAACCTCTGAAACTGATAGATTTTTATTTTTTAAATGCCAGAGTTCAATTTTCCCATGTGTTCTAGAACTCTATCTAAATCCTTAAACTATAGTCAAAATTTTGTTTTACACAGGTTAAAAATCAGATAATCAAATATAATATTTATGTACAAATTATAAACTCATGCTCCATACAATCTAATCTCCTCTCCATCCTGCTGATTTTGTTTGTTTTGACTAGGCGGCCTAGACTGGCCTGGAGCTCGACACATATCCCACACTGACCTCATTTCCCTGCCTGAGTCTAACTGCTGTGACTATGGATGTACGGCCTTATGGCTCTTTGTACTTGCCTTTACGGATAGATCTGAAGAGCTATAGCAATCCTGACCATAAACACCATGCTGAGTCTAGTGTAGGGGTATTTCCATTTTCCTCACGATCTCTCTTATCCTGCCAACCTTTAAGGATCTTTAATAAATGACTTTCCCTTGGGCCATCGAGATGGCTGCCACACAATGACCTGAGTTCAACTCTGAGTCCCATAGGGCAGGACACAGCACAAATTCCTACGATGGTCTTCTGACATTCACATGTCCACACAAATATACATTCACATATATTCATCACATACATGTAATTTAAAATTTCTTCTGTAAAATACTTTTATCTGTTCCAGTGAATGTCGTTAACGCCTTTAACACCAATTCTGAGACAAGACCTAACTGCATAGCTCAGGCTAACCTCAAATTCACTAGGGAGCACAGGCCTGTCTCAAATTTGATATCCTCGGGTACCTTCAAGTACTGGAATTAGAAGTGTGTTCTATTACAATGGATTTACTCCAGCTTTTATTCTTTTAAGTGTATGGGTGTGTGTTTTACCAGCATGCATGTCTGTGCACCACATGCATTCAGTGCCTGTGGAGGCCAGAGAGGGCATCAGATCCCCTGGACCTGGCATTAATGACTGAGCTGCCATGTGGGTGCTAAGAATCATAACTTGGGTCTTTGGGAAGAGCAACCAATGCTTTGTAACTGCTGGGTCATCTCTCCAGACTCTCCCACTGGACTTTCTAAAAGCCCTTACTTAACTGGCTATAGTAGCATATACCTATTATCCCAGCATTCCAGGGTACAGAGGATAATAAATTTGAGGCTAGCCTGGGACACATGGTAAGATCTTATCTCAAAAACACAAAATTAATGCTGGAGATGTAGCTTCAGTTGGTAGAGTGCTTGCCTATGATGCCCTGGGCTTGGTTTTATAAGCTGTATAAACTCGGACACAGCTGTAATCCCAGACTGGGGAGGTAGAGACAAGATACGGAGTTCAGTTCAAGGTCATCCTTGGCTACATATAGGTCCAGGCTAGCTTGAGATGATCCTGTCTTAATGAAATAATAAAATTAAATACAACAATCCCTTAGTTGACAAAGTGAGGTTGTAATTCTGTGCTGTCCATAAATCATTTTATTTATCTTAATACTTCAAATACACTTTTCAACTACAGAATTTCATTTCTAGGTCATTAACTTAGAGCTGGCCTTTCCCCCACACCTTTAATCCTAGCACTAGGGAGGTGAAGGCAGGCAGATCTCTGAGTTGGAGGCCAGTCTGGTCTACACAGTGAGTTTACAGATAGCCTGGGCTTACCCAGAAACTGTCTTGACTCCCCCCCAAAAAAAACCTTAGAAAAAGCTACCTTATGAGCTGGTAAGAAGGCTCAGTACGTAAGTAACATCACTCGCCATACAAGCCTAGTGACCTGACTCTAATCCCACTAGCCCACAATGTGTAATTATTTAAAGAATATATAATTACTTATCATTTTCTATATGCTCACATATGTACATACACAGAAAAAAAAAAAAAAAGAAGGAAACACATCCCTCACGATAGTGATTCTCTCTAAGAAGTGGTAAAGAGATAAAGGGAAGCTGCAGTGGATTTTTTTTTTTTTTAAGACAAGGTCTCACTATATAGCCCTGACTAATCTGAAACTCACTAGTCAGACTGGCCTGGAACTCACAGGCATCTACCTGCCTCTATCTCCAGAGGCATGAGCCACCAGCAGGCTTTATTTATTGTAAATATACCCCTCCCCAACCCCACACTCTCCGACCTGAGACATGGCTTCCTATACTGCCCAGGCTGACCCAGGTTCAAGCTACACACAGTTTCTAGCTTTCTTGCCCTTTCCTCTCCCTCCTGCTCCCTCTGCATGTTAGGTAAGAACACCACTAAGTTATATCCTTGGGCTTCTTTTGAACTCCATTGGGGGGGGGGGGTGGTCCTACTATGTGGCCCTGTTAGGCCTCAGTCTCCTGCCTCTATCCTCTGAGTGCTACAGAACTATTTACTTTTACTTTATGTGTATACGTGCTTTACTTTTCTGTATGTATGGGTACCTAGTGCGTGTTTGCTGCCTGTAAAGGCCAGAAGAGAACGCCGGATCTCTTGGAACTAGAGTTATAGGTGGTTATGAGCTGCCACATGGGTGCTGGGAACCAAACCAAGTTCTCTTCAAGAGCAGCAGTGCTCTTAACCACCAAGCTATCTTTCCAGCTTTTAAAAAAATAAAAAATTATGCACATTGGTATTTTGCATGGGTGCTGGTCCCTTGGAACTGGAGTTACAGACAGTTGTGGGCTGCCATGTAGATGCTGGGAATTGAACCCAGGTCCTCTAGAAGAACAGCCAATGCTCTTAACCACTGAGAGAGGTGTAGCCCTCTCTCACCCTCTTTTCTTTCTTCCCTAATAAGAGCAAGAATTTGGGTGACTTCATTTTGTAGCTTCTAGTGAAGTCCTGGATATACTACATAAAGAATAATCTAGCCTCTAATCTAATTACCAACTGAAAGGAAATGGAGAAGAAAGAGAAGTATAGTGAATGACAGCCAGATGACCCAATAACAACGGGTCGCTGCTAAGATCCTATGTAGGTCAGGCATATGCTACCAGACCCACCAGTCATTTAATTTTTTCTTTGGTAATTCTCTTACAAATAATGCATGCTACATGCTATGCTTAATGGGCTTTATTTAAAAAATCAGGGAGGAGCACTTAAGTATAAGAATGTCTGTGTGATGATAATGAGATGATTTGGGTCTATGGGCAGATAAGCTCAGCAGCTGCTTGAGGACTACAGAGGAGAGAGAGCACCGCGCTGTCTGTGAACAGCCAAGTAACACAAGGCAGAGACGGTGGTCCAGGAAAGCATGCTGAGGCTATGACCAGAACAGCACAGAGAAACAGACAAGAAGGAAAAGAGAATCCTAACGACAGCCAAACTTGAGTCTTAAGGTATGCCAAACTTGAACTTCTCATTTTCCTTGCCTCTACCTCCCCAAGTGCTAAGATTATAGACATGTGGTGATACACCATGTTAGTTTGGTTTTCTGTACAAGTTTTAATTGTCTGTAATGAAAACTATTTTGTGGTAATTAATTCACACACATATTCTGAGAAAGAGTCTCATTACTGGCCTGATGTGAGTGACCATGATGGGCTGTATACACGGGTGCTGGGAATGAACTCATGTTTGCCAAGCAAGTGCTCCACCCACTGAGCTGTCTCCCCAGGCCTAAAGGATTCTTGATACAAGATTATCACACTGTGGTGATGAAGAAGCCATATATTAGGGATTGGAGAGTTAAGGCCCATGTAACCAAGGCAACTGGAATGTTCATCTACTTACTGCAGGTGGGAAGGTTAAACACTAGACACCCTGGAAGACAGCCTGACAGTTTTTAAAATTACATATAACAAGTAGATGACTCAGTAAATCCCATTCCAATATAAAGGAAAGAAAAGAAGGAAGAAAGGAAAGAAGGAAGGGAGGGGAAATATTTGTCCATAAAAGACTTGAATTAACAATGTGGATTGCACAGCGATACCCCTCCAATGACTGTCATTATTATAAACATGAGCCATCACACCAGGCTTTGACTTTATGTATTTCCCTCAAGTGTACAGTCTTGTACCGTTTAGAGCAGTGTTTCTCAACCTGTGGATCGAGACCCTCTCAGAGTTGAACATTCCTTTCACAGGGGTCACCTAAGAGCACTAGAAAACACAGATATTTACATTATAGCAAAATTACTTATGAAGTAGCAATAAAAATAATTTTGTGGTTACCACAATGTGAAGAACTGTTATCTCAAGACAGAGTTTCTCTGTGTTAATAGCCCTGGCTGTCCTGGAACTCGATTTGTAGACCAGGCTGGCCTCAAACTCACTGAGATCCACCTGCTCATGCCTCCTGAGTGCTGGGGTTAAAGGTGTGAGCCACCACCGCCCAGCAAGGAATGAAGTAAAGGGTTAAAACATTAGGAAGGTTGAGCAGAAAACACGAGAGAAGGAAAACTTGGGGGTATCACAGAGCACCGTTACTGAGACCCCAGACCTGATGGGAAGGGGAAGAAAAGTAGAGCAGAAATTGGCTTCACACAAAAAAATAAAAGCCTACTAAAAAAATGTGACAAGAATTGTGTTCTAGCCAGGTAATGGTGGCCAAGTCCCAGTGCGTGGGAGGCAGAGGCAGGTGGATTCCTATGAGTTGGAGTGAGTCCCAGGACAGCCAGGGCTATTAACACGGAGAAACTGTCTTGAAAAACAAAACAAACAAGCAAACAAAAAGCATTATGCGCCAGATCCTGGCAGACACACAGGACTAACTCGACTGAGGTAATGGGAAGGTGATCTGTGGTGGAAGGAAACCTATTTTGTTTAGGCCCAATGCGCTACCCTGTCTCAAACCAAGCTGGGAAGGGACTCAACTGAGGAGAAAGGGACCCAGAACAGCAGACCAGATATCGGCAATATGGAGAAACAGCTGAGAACAATCTACAAAGAATCCTACTAAAAACTCTAAGCTCTACAGAAGCAGCTAGACCTTTTTCTTACATACTTAGCAGGGCTACGGACACAGAGGACAGGGTAAGCATAGACAGAGCAGGGCTATGAGACAGCTCGATGGTGAAGAGTATTTATTCAAGGGACCTGGATTCAGTTCCCAGAACCCACATGGTGGCTCACAACCACCTGTACTTCTAGTTCCAGGCACACAAACGGTGTACAAACATACAAGCAGGCAAAGCACCCATATACATACACATCATCATCATCATAAATAAAAGGCAGCTGCTATAGACAGGAGAATGGCAAATACTGAGGAAATCCCGAGGACAGGGATGCATGCCTATAACCTAGGCTAAAGCAAGGGGAATGTGAATTGGGATCAGCTTGGGTCGGGACCAATACCTTGTCTCAGCCCAGCAATTAAAAGGCTAAAGACAGGATTTCTACAAGATTAAGAGCAGCTTAGGGCTACAAAGGCTGGTTCAAAAATCCAAGTAATAAAACACACTCCACCATCACCATTACAGATCTACTCAACAGGGACTATCATTCCAGCAATACCTTCATTGTCCTTTAAGTCTGAAAGCCTACCTGGAACACAGTATTTTTTTTAAACTGTAGATTTCAACCCATAAACAGTTCATGAAAGACAATTTAAAATGGTTTGCTAACATCAGAGCATATCAAATAGTAAGCTCTATGGGTCATGAGGTAAAATCTCTAAGTATAGGTTAATTTTTTTAAGTTTTAAAAAAGATTTATTTTTATTTTATGTGTACTGATGCATATATGTCCATGCAAGGCATGTATGTCCATGTAAGGCACACATGCAGTAACCGAGGAGGCCAGAAGAGGGCGTGGGATCCTCTGGAACTTGAGGTACTCTTAGTTATCAGCTGTTGTGTGGGGGCTGGGAATCAAAGCTGGGTTAGAGGATTTAATGGTCTGAATTACTGAGCCATCTCTCCAGTCCTAAATTGTTTTTAGAAGGGGAATAACCTCTCCTTTGGAGCAAGTGGTGATGAAAAAGCAAAGGATCCACCTATTATTTTGTCTCAAAAATTTTAACAGTGAGCCACATTAAGGAATACATAATGGGGCTGAAGTTAAGAGCACTCAGCACTACTCTTGCAAAGGATCCAGATTCCGATCCCAGAACCCATATGGCGGCTCACAATCATCTGTAATTCCAGTTCCAGGGGATCCAACACCCTCTTCTGGATTCTTGGGGCAGTAGACACACATAACACACTGACAAACAGTCAAGCAAAATACCAACACAGATAAAACAAAGGTCCACGAGCTCATAATACACGTGTAACAGAAAATGTAAACAAGTGTCACAAAACAACACCTTTACCCACCAGCACGTCCTCTCTCATCTTGTAAAACATAAGCACATATATTTCCTAATTTTAAACTACTAATCTATGGCGTTGGGAATCAAATGAAAGGCTTCACATACGTGAGGCAAGCAGCCCAGCACTCTCTCCCGCCTTCTCTTCCTTCCCCTTCTTTTCTTTCCTTCCCAGTTTCTGTTTGAGACGGGGTCTCTAGATGTAGCCCAGACTGGCTTCAAACTCCTCAGCCTCATGAGTACTGGAACTTCAGATACCAACCATCATCAATATTTCTGGGGTTTTGTTTTGTGTTTTTTAAAGACAAGGTTTCTGTGTATAGCTCTGGCTGTTCTGGAACTCACTCTGTAGACCAGGCTGGACTCACAGAGACCTGCTCACCTCTGCCTCCCAAACGCTGGAATTAAAAGCATGCGTCGCCGCCACCACCACCACCACCACCTAATAATTTCTGTTTTGAAATATGAGAGGAGGAAGTTCGCAGGAAATAAAATAAAGTAGTGATGCAGGGTGAATATGAGCAAAGCATAATGATTCACATACACGGGGGAAAATGCAAAGAGATCTGTTATTGTATACACTAACGAAAAACAACAAAAATAAATAAAATGGTGCTTAAGATTCAAAGACCTATTAACGCATAGATTACCAATCAGTCTTTGAAAAAAACGGCAATCATCAACCTGCTCTCTGGCTCCCATCCTTAATTAAAGAAGGTACTGGAAGGACTGGGAAAACAGAGTTAACAACAGCTAACATATACAGTAGCTGAAGACAGAATAGCAGCTATTAAAGGTCAAGCTAATGTCAGGCTACATCAATTATAAGTTTTGTGTGTCTCAACGGACGAAGGTAAAAACAGCAGAAAAGGCAGGTAAGGGTTTAAAACCGATGAAACAGCACAGAGTTGAAGGAGTCACAGCTGAAGTAGCAAAGCGCCAATAAGTAGCCTGTCAAGGGGTCACACTCCTAGCTTAGCTACTGAAAGACAGGTGAGACACCACCGTGGCCACCACCAGCAAAGGCTCATAGTCTAGCTGCTGAGAGGCCCTCACTTAGCCCCAGACTAATTCCTGAGCGCTGTGCTTTGGAGGCAGCCAATGTTAGGGCCTGGGGGAAGCGTGCAAACTAGGCATGAGGAATGGGGGACAAAGCTTTTTTCAAAAATCCTGGAGTGAGGAGCCAAGCTACTGCCAGGCCTTCTCTATGACTAGGGCTCGACTACAGAGAGAGCAGAGTAAACGCTGCCTCCTTTTAGGTCACAGCATAGACCTGGCAAGAATGTAGGAAAGGCCAACACCCGAGGTCTTCTGGCGGGACCGACCTCCAGTGTTCACAGCCTCCCGGGGTCCCCCTAGTTCCCATCACGCCTCGCGCAGGGTCCCGAGGGTGTTAGCCCTCCAAGTTCAGGAAAGGCATGGTTTTCCTTCCCCGCCTCTCCCCTAGGGCTTAGCGGTCAGCTCAGCACCGCTGAGTCTCGGCCAGCCGGGTTACACTCCTACCTTCACTTTAATTAGCATCTTCTTCCCAGGTTGGGTCTACAGGCGGCTAATGTGGTGCTTCTCAAGCTGTGGTCGCCGCAGCCGCTTCTCAGCACTTCACCGCAAGGGACACTTCTGCTTCCGGGTCACGCTCCGGATCCACCCTCTCCTCTTTCCACCCAATCCCGAAAGGCTCAGGAATGCCCTCGTGTTTCGTGTCAGTGGCGTTGTAGAGAGAAAGGCGAGCCGGCTTGGAAACAGCACAGACGACGGCCTGAGACTCCGCACATGCCCAGCGAGCTGGGGTTAGCGGTGAGCTGGAGCAGAACAAACTACTTTTCCCATCATGCTAGGAGGCAGCTCCGACCTTTGCATCCTGGGAGTTGTAGTCCTCCCGCCGCTCGCTCCCAACGGCAACCTCAGTGCGTGGACTCTGTTACCCAGAAGGCATTGCACAGCGCCCGAAGCTGGAATTCCTTAGAAAGTCCAGTTTGCAATTAGCGGAACTTGTTGGTGTTGTTCTGAAGGCCCATCGGAGCTGCACGCGGCTAGTTGCTACGCAGAAGAATCTTTGATCAACTGCCACCCGAGTCAAAGCAACAGGAAGTGAGTACCCCTATGCCGGAAGCTGATTGAAATCTCTTTTCTTCTCCTGGACTCAGTTTCTTACTCTAAATTGCCCTTTGCTGGACGAGAAAAAGAAGATTAGCCGGGTGAGGAATGCACCTTCAGAAATAATTCTTTCCCGGTTCTCCCTAACAATACCTGAGATTGAAGTATTTGGGTAATCCAGACCCTGGATGGTTCCAGTGTGACTTCAAGGACCACACCTTGACCTGATTTTATACAATTTGGGCCTGAGAGGTGCCCTTTCAAGACATTAACGTCCATGGGGCACGTGGTTCCATACTTGTTACTTCCCAGTCTTACAGCTCTCAAATTTTTATCTAACTGTAGCCCTGCGTCATGCCTCATATTGACAATGATGTGAAACTAGACTTCAAGGATGTCCTGTTGAGGCCCAAACGCAGCACCCTTAAGTCTCGAAGTGAGGTGAGCTAGCTCTCTTCTTTTTTGACCTCAGGCTTCTTGTTGACCAGGACCAAGAAAGCTGCCCGGTTCTAATGTGAGGTATATTTTCTGGATGAATGAAATACTTAATGAATGCCCTGTTGATGTCTACAGGTAGATCTCACCAGGTCCTTCTCTTTTCGGAACTCAAAGCAGATATACAATGGCATTCCCATCATTGCTGCCAATATGGATACCGTGGGGACTTTTGAAATGGTTAAGGTTCTCTGTAAGGTGAGACTGACTTTTGTACCCTACCCAGTGTTACCCCAATAGGCTGCAGAGGCACTGCATTTCTTCTGCCATTTTCTGACAATTGACAGAATGTTGGGTTTACTACTTTTTGGTTACTAAGGACCCCTTTTCATTTCAAAGATCCGTTTGAACTAGTGAGATTCAGAATTTGGTTTTATTCCATTTTCTGATTTACAACCCCCCTCATAAGTTTTATATATATATATATGCACCTTAGCAAATTCTTCTAGTGCCCACTGTAGTCAACCCAATCACATGCATCTCATCAGAATGCCATTGTTTTGAACATTCAACATTCATTGAATATTTAAAGTTGTCTATCTGGAATATCCTAGAGAAAAGGAAATATTAGTTTTCATGTATGACTACTATTCTTTCAATTTTCTCCTTTAAATCCTAGGTTCCTGGGAGTTTCTAAGATGTACCCCCAAATGGAAGGGGTTTTTTTTTCCCTTAAATACAGGTTGTTCCCTTTGAAAATGGAAGACAATGCTCCTGTCAGTAATGTTGCTTGCCTCTATGCATGTAGCTGAGAAGGTAGATAGTTGCCTGGGCACTTTTGAGAACATAATATGCTTTGCTGGTTAACCCATGTAGCCCTGGTTGATGGATTCTATTTGTTTGTGGCTGTTAGCCTTAAGGACTTTATGGTTTTTGTTTGGTAGAATATTTGTTGTGCTTCTTTGAGATTGATAGTTATGAAGTTTTGTTACTTTATTCATGTCCCATTTGCTAACTGTTCAGGAATCCTGGGCCTTTTCTGACAGATAGATTTGGGGAATGGTAAATCTGTTAAGCCATGTTCAAATATATGAACCTTTGTTGTGTGATTACTGAGGTCAGGATTTCAATACAGTGGGTAAGTGGTACAGAAGTGTTAGCCAGGCAGAGGTGACACACATGCTTAATCCCAGCACTCAGGAGGGGATCTCTGTGAGTTGGAAGCCAGCTTGGTTCCAAATCAAGTTCCAGACATCCAGAGCTGTTCCAGAGAAACTATGTCTTAAAAAAACCAAACCAAACCAAAATAAAGCAAGTTTTAGAAAAATAGACAAACCTCAGTAATGATAAAAAGGTTAGATATAAGCCAACGTTTTCTTAGGGTTGTTGAGATAGATGTGTTGGGTATATTTATTAGGCCAAAATATCTCCAAGATCTTCTGACCACTTTGAACTTTTATCTTGCTGACAGTTGAGTGTTACTGAGAAAGCAGAATACCAGCTTTTAAGCATAGAACTTCCTGTTGCTGCTGCTGCAAGACTTCTGTCGGTTTTTCCTCACTTGCAAGATTTGTGCAGTTTCAACCAGCTATTGAGTCTTGTCCAGGCTTGTGCTTTCAGAAGGCACACACACCAGCATTCAGTGTCCTCTGAATGTCTTTCTCGGGGAACATTATCTACAACTTCATTAGCCAGAGGTTTCGAGCCTGATGAGTCATGCTTGCTTTCTGAGACAAGGTTTCTCTGTAGCTCTGGCTGTTGGACTCAGAAGATCCACCTGCCTCTGCCTGACTGCTGGGATTAAAGGTGTGTGGCGCCACCACCCAGCTAATCATCGTATATTTGAATTTACCTACGACATAAAATTCACCTTTGCATGTTTATGCCCCTAACATGAAAATCTGTCATTTACCACAGAAAAGAGAAATGGGTGGGATAGTATCTTGTTTGTTCCACTAGACTTAAGCCTTTAACTTTGTGTTTATCTAGAGTTGGATTTCTGCCAGCAACTAAACCAGAAGAGAGAAAACTGCCGATTATTTAGTATTGGGTCACCTTAGAGCTGAGTGTAGGCAACCACCAGCTCTACTTAGCCACTTCATAGTTCTTCCGGTCACTTTTAGGTCACAAGCAACATCTGTGCGAGCCAGTTAAATCCAACTCAGATCACAGTACTTTTATAGGAATATTGACAAGGACTAATTTGGGGTAAAAAGCTGCTGGGATTGTAGAAAGAATAGTGGTTGAATCAGCTCAAATCATGAACTTCATGCCATTTCTCGAACGTATCATTTTCTCTCTCAGAACAGTATAAAGATTATCTGGAAATCATAACCTCATAAGGTTTTTGCCCTTTTGATGGTTCTTTGTCTCCAGTTCTCCCTTTTCACTGCCGTCCACAAGCACTACAGCGTCCATCAGTGGCAAGAGTTTGCTAGCCAGAATCCTGACTGTCTTGAGGTAATTCAGGACCTACCTGCTCCCTGATCAGTTTCCCAGGAACCTGTTTTTGTCTCTTAGAAATCAAGCCCCTTGTTAGTCCCTACTGGCTACTTAGCAGTTAGGTCACTTCTGACACAATGCCACAGGCTGGTCTAATGTTCTCTCCACAGCATCTAGCTGCCAGCTCTGGCACAGGCTCTGCTGACTTTGAGCAGCTGGAACAGATCCTGGAAGCTATTCCCCAAGTGAAATATATATGCCTGGATGTGGCTAATGGCTACTCTGAACATTTTGTTGAATTTGTAAAGGATGTACGGAAGCGATTCCCCCAACACACCATCATGGTATGTTTTTGTTTTTCTGATTCAAAGTTTCTCTGTGTAGCCCTGGCCACCCTGGAACCCAGGCTGGCCTCACACTCAAAGATCTGCCTGCCTCTGAGTGCAGGGATTCAAAGCATGCACCACCACACTCAGCTCGGTATGTTTCTGTCCTCCTCCACCTGTTTTCCTGACATTGCATTTTGCCTTATCAGCAGCTGTCGTCAGCTTTGTCATGTTTCTGGTCTATATGTTACTATCATGGTTCAAAGTTTTAGATATGTCTTAATCAGCTCAACAGCTCTGACCCGTGATGCATAGTTCATCAACCCAGTGACTCTGACTTCACTTAAACAGGATGGAAGCAGGCGTGGTAGTCCACGCCTTGGAAGGCAAAGGCAGGGGGATATGAGTTTGAGGCCAGCTGGGACTACAGAGTGAGTTCCAGGACAGCCAGGGCTACAGAGAAACCCTGTCAAAACAAACAACAAACCCCAACAAAACATGATAGAACATTTATACATTGCATATACCTGTGGTACATCTGTGTCTTAACTACTGAAATGGACATGTAAATAATGTAGCGTTACATGAAAGCCTGGCATTGTGACACATACCTATAATCTCAGTACTTGGGAGGTAAAGAGTTCAAGGCTAGCCTTGAGGTTTGTCTCAAATTAACAACAAAAAGTATCACATAAAAACATATTTTATTTTTAGAGACAAAACCCAAGGCTTCATTTTCTTCACAGCATTGAAGGGATGCCTGCACTGTGCAGTACAGCTGGCAGGTTGAAGTTTGGTTCACATTTAAGTGTCTTTCCATTTTCTCTGAAGGCAGAGCTTCAAGACTGGGTAGGGACCTGGTAGTCAAAGGAGCCACTGTGAGATCCGAGTGGTGTTTCTCAGCCTCCCCAACAGCTCTTTAATGCTATTTTATCTTTCTGGTGGCCAACCTTACTGCCTTAAAGGTCATTCAGGACCTGTTTTGCCCTAGTTCAATAACCACACTGACCAATTCCCTTCAAACTATGTAAAAGTATAAGTGTGGGGGAAGAGTGAGTGGGAATCCTGCTGTAGAGGGAGGGACTCCAGGTGCCCTTATTTGTAATAAGACACCCATAGTCAGGGCATGTTTTATGTACTGCTGACCCTAAGGATGCTCTATTTTGGTTGTGTCTCAGGCAGGAAACGTGGTAACAGGAGAGATGGTAGAGGAGCTAATTCTCTCTGGGGCTGATATCATCAAAGTGGGAATTGGTCCTGGTAAGCTGGTTCCCTAGGGCTTGTTTCATCTACCCCTTTGGAGGCAACCACAGAACACTTCTCATCTATCACACTTCCAGGTTCTGTTTGTACGACTCGGAAGAAAACTGGAGTGGGGTATCCACAGCTCAGTGCAGTGATGGAGTGTGCAGATGCTGCTCATGGCCTCAGAGGCCATATCATTTCAGTAAGACCCCAGGGCTGGGGAGGGTTTGAGGTTTCCTGTACTGTGGGGCCCCAGTAAATTCCTGGTCAGGACCTGAGTTCTCATCCACTTTGACATGGGCAGTTAAGTGTTGTCTCTCACAGTGTTTGTTACTTTGTAGGATGGAGGCTGCAGCTGTCCTGGGGATGTGGCAAAGGCTTTCGGTAAGGAGCACCTCTGAGGAGCACCTCTGAGGGCCTAATGTCAGGCTAGAAGCAGCTCAGGAAGCCCTTCAAATTCAAAATATGAACTAACAGCCCTGAAACCTAAAGTATCACCTGTGACAAGCTAGCAGAGGAAATCCTGAGATTTTGACTCTCCCAGGCATGAGCCAGGGCCACCTTTGCTATCCTCTAGATTGTTAAACACTGTAGACTTCTGAGCCCTACACCTAATCTGCAAAATCACCCTGAGGAACAAAACTGTAAATCTTCACTTTTGTTTCCCAGGTGATCTTAAAATTGGAGATATATCCTCTTGGGACTAAAGTCAGACCCTGTTAGGGAGCAGTAAAATAAAATCATCGGAAATTAGGAAAAACAGAAACCAGTCAGGGAACTTCCAGGACTTTAAAAATCTTGAAGTCAGTCCGTGGGGAGCAAAGGCAAGAGCAGAGCAGCCCCAAGGAATTGTGGATCAGCTCTGCAAAACAGACCCAAATCTGTTGGTTTGTAGAGTTGACACCGGCACAAGCTGGTTTTTGCAGGGGCAGGAGCTGACTTTGTGATGCTGGGTGGCATGCTGGCTGGACACAGTGAATCAGGTGGCGAACTCATTGAAAGGGATGGTAAAAAGTACAAGCTCTTCTACGGAATGAGTTCTGAAATGGCCATGAAGAAATATTCAGGAGGTGTGGCTGAGTACAGGTATGTATGGATGGCTAGCACCTGAGTGTTGATAAATGTGACTATGGAAGATGCCTCCTGGGAGAAAATGGGGTGAAGGTGTTATAAATATCAGACAAGAAGAGCCACTGGGTTTAAGGAATTATGAAGGAGTATGTAATAAAAGTTTTTCTTTTCCAAGGGCCTCAGAGGGAAAGACAGTAGAAGTTCCCTTTAAAGGGGATGTGGAACATACTATTCGTGACATCCTAGGAGGCATCCGGTCTACATGCACATATGTAGGGGCTGCTAAGCTGAAGGAATTAAGTCGGAGAACTACCTTTATCAGAGTCACCCAGCAAGTGAATCCAATCTTCAGTGATTCCCGATAGAATTCTCAAGTCTATCGTTCCCTCACTGGGGTCTTCCAAAGGGACTTCCCACCCATCCCAGCTACGGTGACTGTGTGTTGCTGAATTCAGTTCCTATCATCTCACCTCTGGGTGCTCCTGTAGTTGCTTATGTTTCTACACACAAGAAATGCTAAGAGCATTCACTGGGGAAGAGGCAAGGAAGAAGACATCAACAAATGGGAATCTGGGACAGCATCCTTTAGATCTGGAGGAAAAGATGCTGATTGATACATAAATGACAGGCCTTGGTCTGGAAAAGGAAGGTTTTTGGAATCATGGTAATCAGCTTCATTAAATGAGATGACCAAAAAACCTAAACGGCTTAGAAGTACTTCAATATTTGAGATAACCTTGATAAAGGTAGATTATATCTATTTATGGTAAAAAGAGATGCTGGGCTTTCTGCACAGGTTGGCACATAGATACCCCTCCTGGGCAGAAATGGGATTAACTTTGACGCAGTGGGATAAGAACAATGACTACTATTCTCATAGAGCATCTACATTCAAGTGTCATGAGCTCACAATAACCTAGCAGTATGAACATTTACAATTTCTATTCTGGCATTATGGAATGTTGTCAGAATAGCATTAATGACTTCCAGGCTATCAACCCTGGCAATTCTCCTAGATACAACTGAATAGCCCCTTTACAAAGGAAGTAAATATGGAAAGGCCAGTTATGTTCCCAAGGACTGACCTACAGCAGACCTGAGTCTTAATTTCCCTCCGTCCCATCAATACATTCAAGCTTAAATTGCCAAGCATTACAATGCTTTAGCAATGTGGCCGGGCAACTCAAGCCTGGGCATCCTCTTCATTCCCACTAAGCTGCATGCAGAGCTGTGGAGGTAGATGGACAGAATGCAAAGGACATCCCAGTACCATTACAGGATCCTAGAAGTCTTGCCAGGAACAACTAGGCAGGACTTGGGCATGTAGTCACAAAACATGGGGATAAAGGTGTCAAACTTTGTCTTCTGGTAGTTTTTCAGAGACGCCTATGGAGAAGCAGCACTGATATCCTATGACTGATACCCTACCATGGGTTCTGCCCATCCTCTGTCTCAGCTTTCTGATTCTTCCTACTCACCTTCCCTTCCCCCGGGTTATATTCTTCCTCATCAGAGTCCAAAACCAAGTCCCCTATGGTAATGACAGAGCTACACAGAGATGGGGACTGGACTGCAGGAAGAAAACCACAGTTAAAACCAAATATCCTTTTAGATGAGTTCAGCTCCCGAAATTCCCAAAGAACAGCTGTCTAATCAGTCCTGACCCGGCCCACTTACCTGCTTTCTTGGCTCTAGGAGGTGATAATGGGAGTCTTTGGGGATCCATGTAGCAAGTCACACAGTTCCTGAGGTGGAAATAAGGGAAAGGGTGGCGTGAAGGAGAGAAGTAGGCAAGGACTGGGCTCCTAAGTAAGGAGAAGCAATTCTTACTCCTTCCGCCCTGCAGCAGGCCGGTCAGGTGAGCTCTCCTCTAGAGTCCTTTTCCCCAGGGTCTGAAATGGAGTTTTAGACTTCCCAGTGCAGACTGTTTTTGTACCCACAGAATCTGCTGTGTCCATCCCATGCTTTTCCCTGCTTGTAGGGTTAGATATATCTTGGGCTGGTAAGTCCATATTCCTAAAAGGAAACAGCTTGACTGTGGGCCGCTCTTTATGGCATCCCTTGGCAGATGTCCACTGTGATCGGAATTTTCGTTGTCCTAGAGGGGCCAGATTAAAGTGGCTGCCAGCTAAATGTTCTGGATGCTCCTGGGAAGCTTTTCGGTGAAGGCCAAGCTTAGCTTTAGGCAGAGGACTGGGGAGTGCTGGTTTTGTTTGCTGATGAGAACTCTGTTCCATGGGTTCTGTCAGATTCACTGAGCCAGAAGCAGAGCTCTCTGAAAGATAAAATAAGATGCCTTATAAAATGAGAAATAGCTTAACTCAGGCTTGTGTTTCAGGCTCACAAAATTTCTAATTGGTTGACTCAGGTTTGGTCAACCCTAACCTCCAAATTCCCAGTTATCCCTATTGTTATCACACAGGAGGACGGATCACATAGAGTTTATTAAACAGGACAGGTAGTGATTCGGGCCGTGGGTAAATGTGCCGGAAGAGAGAGGCCGTGGCATGTGCGATTTGGCTCCTAAGGAAGGGCATGTGCCTCATACGGAGTTTACACAGGCACACCTATACATGCAGATGAATGAAGGGGTGTGCCCCCACCCCTGGCTGCCAGAGGGAAGGCTCTTACCTGGGAATGGCCATCCCATGACCATACCATACTGGCGCAAAGCAACAGAAGAGGTGACAAAACAGCCAGGCTGAATCCAGCTCAGAGCATCCTGAAGCTGTGGGTGAGGTGACAGATATGAGGACAGAGTTCTGTGTAAGGCCAACCCACACTCTGCCCTTAAGGTGTTTTGTCTCCAGCACCTCTAGTACTTTGACTGTAGGCAACGCTTTCTCCAGCTGACACAAGTATTCAAACAACAGCTTCTCCATGGCAACCATGAAGGGCTCCCCATAGTCCTGTCTGAGGTCCTGCATGTGAGAAAGAGAAGCAGGTCAGATGACCTTTAGACCAAATCACATAGCACCCTCCAAACCCATTCCTCTCACCTGCAGGCTCGAGGCCAAGTCCTTTGTCTTTGCCAGGTGTTTCACATGCAGGCAAAAACTTTCCTGTGCCTCTAAAATCTTCCTATCTTGCTTTGTCTGTTGAGGGTATGGGAGACAGAATAATTAGGGGGTGTCAACTGCAGCACACTCAGTGAGTATGGCCCGTCGAGGGATTACAGCTTCAGGGTCCAGCGGTACTCACTGGTCTCGATTCTGGGAAGTGATGATTCAGGGCTTTCAGGACCTGGGCCCAAGGTTGCTCCTGCAGGATCAGCTCCACCACCACCTGCACGGTACTGAGCTCAGAATTCCCACCCTTTTCCAAGCGGTCCTAATCCCAACCAGTCGGCCTTCCTCAGGTCCTCGCATCCCGCCCCTTTGGGTCCTACCCTTTCTAATACCTTGGCTTTTAGGCCCATACACAGGCGTTCATGGTGTCGGTAGCAAACCAAGCCGGGGACAGCATCACGCAGGCACTGCAGAAATTCTAACACTCTGGGGAAGTGCTCCAGGCGGCGTTGGCGGACTACCAGCCAGGTGGCCGCGGCAGCGAACCGCAGGGACGCGGGGCCCATCTCGGGAGGAAGAGCCATGGCCCGCGGGCGCCCTTTCCTCCGCGCCCCTCGCCCTGCCCAAGCAGGCGGAGCTTCGGTTCTCTCGGCGGACTGGCTCGGACCCCTTCGGCAAACCTCCGGAATCCTGACGTCTCCTCTCCGGAGGTGACTAAGTGTACGAACCGATCCAGACTGCTAAGCTCAAAAAGCCGCCACTTTGCTGAACACGTCGGTGCGTCACTTCCGACTGAGCGCGCAGCTGTTCCGCCCCGGAAGAGGCGACGGAGGGGGCCTGTGACGTCAGGGAGGACCCGGGACTCGAACCGGGGTCCGCCCCCCCCCCCCCCCCCCTCCGTGCCTCTGGTCCTCTCCACACACTTAAGCCGGGGTTCGGTAACTCCAGGCGCACGGGTCCTGCGAAGCCTTTCCTGGGCCGCTAGTCGCTCCCAGAAAGAATTCGGTCGTTCCTCTCGCGAAACGGCAGAGGGCGCTCGCGTTCAAGAAACCAAATACGGAGCTGGAGCGTGGCTCGGGCGCGGACTCGCCTGCCGGGACTAGAACTCGCACAGTTAGCCAGGGGTTCCCTGGACGGTAGGGTCACAGTCTCTTTCTGCTTTTCTGTGCCACATCTTTGCTGTTTCGTGTACTTTCGGATATGGAAAGTGTCCTTTTCCAAGTTTCTTTGAGCGCTAACTTGTCTCTAAGCTTACAGTTCCTGGCGCCTCTTACTGCCGTCCACAAAGACAGGACCGGGCACACTGTGTACACTCTTCGTTGATTGAACTCATAATTTCTTTGCCCACGTTACAGGCATCTCAGGAGACCTGCCCATTCTTCCGATGGTTTTTCCATCCCTAGACTCAAGGTTTACACGTTGCCTCCATCCTTCAGACCAGGGTTCTGAGCTTAGCCAGACCTTTGTATCAGAGAACAGCATTCCACAATAGTATGTTACACCCTTGTAGTCTAACACTTCTTGGATATTGTTTCTTTTTCACTTTTATTTATTATTTATATTTCATTCTAGAAACCTAGAATCGTAGCTGTTGGGATCTGCTGCTCCTTCTGGGCACCATATTGTGTGTATGACATCTTTGTTCATGGCACTATGAGTTAGCCGTCCAGGCCACTGCCCTGAACTCTGTCCTTCCTCCTCTTCAGATCTGATTCATCACCAATCAGCTCCACTTCTTATAGAGCCATCAAGCCGTTTCGTTATTTCTTCTTCTGTTTCTGGTTCTCGGTCTTTTATCCTCAGGGGACTATATTTTCTATATCCAGCTAACCATTCTTCAGTTTTCGTCTCTTAGTTTCAACAGAGTCTGGTGAGCTGAAAACTGATCACATACCCTTAACCCCAAGGTCCCTTTAAATTGGAAAAAATCCCAGCCAAGCATAGTGGTCTTTGAGTTTCAGGCCAGCTAGGGTGACATGAGATCCCATCTTAAAATGTCGTGTGTGTGTGTGTGTGTGTGTGTGTGTGTGTGTGTGTGTGTGTGTGTGTATGTGTGTGTGTGTGTGTGTGTGTGTGTGTGTGTGTATCAGCTTAAGTATGGCAAGAGAATTTTTTCAGTACTAGAGATTGGAGCCTGAAGCCAGGGCCTCATTATACATACTCAACAAGTATACACTGAGATACAATCTGGAGACAGAGCTTTGAATGGGCTGGCCCAGTCTGTCTTCAAGCTCATCCCTTGCCTGTGTGCTTATCATGTGCCTACATGCCAATCTTTGCCACACTGCATCTTCTAAATTTACTGTGTTCTCACATTTTTTGAAAACATGCTGGATGATTCCTTTGTCCTATGCGTCTGGTAATTGCCCCTTCCCATTTTTGTGATGTTGGAGTTTAACCCAGGGCGTCACACATACCCTGCCATCTCCATACACCTCTGACCTGTTCTGATAACTACTTCTATATAGCCCAGGAAGGTTGAGGAGTCTCTGGGTCCCCTGCATCCTGTGCAGCCTTTCACTGCTGTGGCCAGATCTGTTCTTGTCATGCAGAACTCTATGGGGTTAATGTGTCCGCTTCACAATAAATACAGTGCTTTGGACAGAGCTAGCTTGTAGCAACACACACAAACATGCACGCACGCACGCACGCATGCACACATGTGCCCCACACATGCATGTATTTGCGCACACATGCACATACACACACATGCATGGGCACATGCGCACACATAGATGCATACTTACACACATGCACACATGCACACACACAAGGTTGAGACCCGGAATCAAACTCCATTGTCAGACTTGACAGGAAGTGCCTCACTGAGCCATTGTCTGTCATTCCTGGGCATCTTTAATCATTCTAAGATTACTTAAAATAGCAACAGACAAGTCTGTTACATTTTAAAAATTGTTTCGTATTGTTTCAGTTTGTAAATGGATGAAAAAAAAAACTTTAAAACAAAACAAAAGCCCAGCCAGGTGTGGCATCACAGACCTTTAATCCCAGCACTCTGGGAGGCAGAGGCAGGGGGATATTTTGAGTTCAAGGCCAGCCTGGTCTATAGAGTGAGTTCCAGGACAGCCAGAGCTGTTATACAAAGAAACCTTGTCTCAGAAAAACAAAACAAAACAGAAATCTTACATCACTATGTAGACCTGGCTGGGCATCCCTCCAACTCAGAGATCTGCCCATTTCTGCTTCTTGGGTACTGGGTTTAAAGTATGGACCACCACCCTCAGCTATGTCAATTACTTTTAACGTTGTGAAAACTGCTAATTTGGAGTAAGCTTAGGTCTCAAAACTGGGACAAAAGGCTGAGATGCCTATTTAACATATTAAAGTGGACCTGGCCACCAGGTTGTCAGAGTGTCTCTCAGTCCCTACCTGTATGGCTGGCATACCCCATCCTCTACCCTGAACTCTCTAGCCCATGGACTGGGCTGCCCTTCCTGACACAATCTAGCCCTTTTTACCCTTTACCATCCTGGCCTCTTGGTTTTCTCTCTCTCCTGGCTTAGGGTCATGTTCACTCTGGATTCTCCCAGATGTCTCTATCTCTGGCTATGTGCTCCCTCATATATACAAAAAAGTTTTTCCTAGGAGGAGGCATGCCCTCCTTTTTTCTTTTTTTTTTTTTAATCCACTTACAAATTGAAACAATATGAGAAGCTTGATGCCATGAATACATAACATTCCATGAATGCTACATGGGGGCTGGAGAGATTGCTCAGTGGTTAGAGTACTTGCTGCCTTCCCAGCCCCACACAGTGATTCTCAGCCAGCCTCAACTCTACTTCTAGGGCATCTGATGGCCTCTCCTGACCTCCACAGGCACCAGGCACACACACACACACATATATACATGCAGAAAACACACACATGCATAAAATAAATCTAAAAGAAAAAATGAGCCGTATATGCTAGCTTTTAATATAGCACATGGGCATCGCGGGCTTCAAGTTTGAGGCTTGGACTATGATGGACAGATGAGGAAAAGAGAATTTGCTAACAAAGACAAACATGTAAAGAATTTGATAGTGACTGTGGGCTACAGAGAAAAGCTCAGTGGGGGATAAGGAGTGTAAGTGTATTAAAATGGGTACTAAGGGGAACCTGAGCAATGCTAAAAAGAGATGGAGGAGCAAGCCACTGAGGTATTGGAGAAGGGGCCTCTCCAGTAGAGGATGAAGGCACACAGAGTCCCCGAAACAGAAGCACAGACAAGAAGGCCAAAAGGCAAAGACCAGACAAGGACCGAGACTAGAGAGGAATGTGTTGGTCAAGTGCGCAGTCACAGGAGCCCGGGCTTTGGGTGAAACTAGGTTCTGAGCAGAAGATTGATGTGATCATACCCCACATGGCAGTGGTGCTGAGTGCTGAGTAAAGAAAGGGTGGGGAGAATAACCAGGAAGCGCAATCCAGGGTGGGAGACCCAAGATGGGAGAAAAGAATCTGGGGTGGATGTAGCTGCACAGGCAGTGGGAACAGCTGGCTTCTGGGCATACATGTGGAAAGACAGAACCATCAGATTTGCCCACAGACTGGTTGTGGGATGAAGAAGGATGGAAAGAAGAGCAATATCTAGACTTTGAGTGCAAGGATTTGGGAAGAGAATGCTGCTCTGAGGAAAGGTACCAAGATGTGCGGCTAAAGAGAAACACGGGCTAGCGTACAGTATAAGAGTTAGCAAGTAATAAGCCTGAGCCATAGGCCAAATTGTAATCAATATACGCCTTTGTGTGATTATTAGGACTAAGCAGCTGTGGAACTGTGGGTCTAGCAGTGGCTACCAGAGGACAGAATGGAGGGAAGCCACACCCAGAGTGTCCATCAGATATCTGGTACAGGTATAAGAAGGCAGTAGATAAGCAAGTTTGAGAGCTGGTGGTCCTTAACATCAGAGAATGGCTAAGAATGTATAGGAACGTATAGCTGGGTACAAAACGGCACTTTGGGGGAACCCTGAGTTACTTATTCAGCACTACATGGCTGTAGCCACTGAGATTCAGGAGCAAGACATTATCTTGTCTTCTTTGGGGAGGGGCCCTTATTTGTTTATTTTTTGAGACAGGGTTTCACTATGTATCTCTCTCTCCCTTCTCTGCAACTTACTATGTGGACGAGGCTGGCCTCCAGAATCTACCTGCCTTTGTTCCCCGAAGTACCTGGATTAAAGGCATGTGGCATTATGCCTGGTTGCTTGCTTGCTTTTATGAGGTAGTATCTTGATGTGTAGCCCAAACTCAGGATTCTCCTGTCTTAGCCTTCTGAATGCTACCATGTGATGTGTATGTGGAGGCCAGAGACCACTGTAGGAGCTGGAACAGGTTCCCTCCTTCTACTGTGTGGGTCCTGGGATGGAACTAGGTCATCAATGGATCTTAGGTCATTTATTAATCATGGTAACAGCATATTCACCTATGTACCCACCTTGCTGATCCTTTTATTTCTGTTAACTTTGAACAATGAACATAATCACTTCTATAAAAATTATTCAAGATTTTTTTTCTAGTACAAAGGCTTTAAGCATACCAGGCAAAGACTGTGCCCTTATTCCAGACTATTCCCTGTGCTCCTTCACTTTTGACTTTGAGACAGGGTCTCCCTAGGCTACCTAGGCTGACCTAGAACTCACACTATAACTCAGGCAGGCCTTAGACCTCAGATCCTCCCAATTCCCAAGTAACTAGGGTCACAGGCCTGTGCTACCAGGCCCAATTTATTCAAGAGTATTTGAAAATACAGTTTGGCTATGTGTGGTGGCCAAGAAACCAAGCAAGCTCTATTTCAGGGGTGGCTGAGATGGCACTCTTCCCTTCCAGCCACAGTTCTCAGAATCAGGGACTTCAAGAAATGCCACATAAATCTCTGGCACAGTGTGACTCCGTATTTCTTGCCCTAGATTGACAAGTATACTAAATAGCATCTTTATTTAAAAAAAAAAAAGGTTTATTATCAGCACAGGTGACGATCAACTGCCTCCCCAGGTGCCCAGCCTTCCTGCCTGAACCTGGGGAGCTACTTTGTGGTGGTCCCCCACGTTGGGGCAATGTCCTTGTTTGTCTGACTCCAGTCCCATTGATCCTTTCTCAGGGCTAAGCTCCACCTCGAGATGTCATAGGTATGCTCTCCTCTAAGTGACTGTCACCGCCAGCATCTGAGAACCCTCTGCCTCCAGAGGCTGGGGCGACATCCACTTGGATGACCCCATGTACTTGGGAGAGCTGTGGGCTGTCCAAGCTGGCAATGAGCTGGCGGGGGCCTGGTCTTACAGGCACAAACGTCTGGCGCAGTGTGACTGTCTCATTCCCTCCGATGTCCCTGTAGACAGAGATGGTATCCATGAACTCTGAGTAACTAAGGGTAAAGTCAAGAGCAGAGACTGACCCAGAGTAGCCAGGAAGGAAAGAGGAAGAGGTGGGGCCATCCAGGCATTGCTGGGTTCAGCTGGAATCTACACCCACAGTGCAGACAGAGTCTCCACCCCAGGCCACCTCCACACGCAGCCATCTGCACCTGGCCTCCTCCATCCCGGCTCCACCTGACAGGCGAAGCCATCATCCACAGACAGCAGCCTCAACTGCTTTTATTCTCACTGCCTCTGCTGTCAGCCACATCTCATCAGGGTTTCAAGACCACTTCAGAGCCAGACATGGAGGCCCAGCAGGGATCCCAAATGCTCTCAGTTTTACCAGAATCCGAGCTATAGAAATGGGTCACAGTTATACTCACAAAGGAGCAACTTTATGTAATGGATTAACAGAAAGATGTTATCCAGGGAAAAACTTGTTCCAAGCATGGGCAATTGACATTCTAAAAATATGTTCTCATATCTCTCTGTGTTTGTATGTGACTCAAACACCATATTCCCAGAGCACCTTTGGAAATCAGGATTTCACCAGACTCAGTGGCCATCTCACCTTTCCCTAGGCTGCTAATCACTGGGAAGTAAATTAAATCCCTGAAGGGTTGGGCTTCCTTGGCGCTTACTAAAAGAGAAGTCAGCTCCCTAACCTGACATACAGGCTCATTCTGACTCAACCCCCACCCTTCACAGCTGCATCAACCCACCGTCCTTCCTCTGGACCAGTCCCATGGAGTATCTCTCTTTGCCCAAACTCACTCCCATCCTGTTCGGCAGTGTTGGTCATGCCTGCCCTGAGCTCCTGGCTCTGACAACCTTCATCCCTACTTTCTCCAAGTTCTGGCTCACACCACTGCCTCAGCCAGGGCTACCCGAGTACCTCCGGCCCCGGGAAAATGAATCTTTCTTCCTTCAACCTACATACTTTATTCTTTTACTTATTGGATGTTTTAGAAAGGGTCTCATGTATGCCAGACTAGTCTCAAATTCACTACGTGACTGGCCTTGAACTTTCAACCCTCAAGCCTCTGCCTCTCAAGTCCTACAATTACAGGTATTTACCACCTGACACACTGTACTTTAAATACAAACATGGTTCATTTATACGGAGTCCGTTCACGCCTGTTAGAGTACCTCCTGATTCTTCACAAACCTGCACTTGATTCCCAGTACCTTGGAGTTCCCCTTTTGGGCACTAGACCTCACGTAGTAGTCTGCTAAGGGCATGAACCAGCATCTCTAATTCTGACAGTGAGGGTCCCTTGTGGTGAAACTCTTGGCTTGGAGGCTGCACTGAGGTTTCCCTGGAGCAGTGTGTTTGGGGGAGGCTACACCTTTGGTCCTCACTTGATGGTTCATAGACAGTGTACAGTGAGATGAGGTGGGCAGGTGTCATGACAGGTATACTTTGATTGGCTATACATTTGTGTTCTTACATGTTTCCATTTCTCTATAGATGGAAGGTTAAAGGTTACTTAGCCTTATAATAACCTTCAAAAGCCTGCTACAGCTGAGTTGTAATATTTCAGAAATTAATCTTTTGATTATCACCGCTAACATTGTCCCTTGCACCTACCAAAAACCAAACCAAACCAAACCAAAACAAAAAACAAAAGAGAAAATCCCTGGCTATCCAGCCTCCAGGTAGGAATGTCAGAGTCTTCCCTACACCCATCCTTATAGCCCAGGTGAGGCCCTACCCACCCTCTGTTTTCGAGTTTAAGCTAAGAGCAAGTTAGCTGCAAAGGCTGGGCTGTCCCTTAACAGCTGCTTGGTAATGAAACTCTCCTTGGCAATATACATCCCAGATCTCTCCTCCTCTACCACCCCCTTCCACCTCTCACAGGCAGCTCCATGCACCTGTCTTCTTTGTGGTGTGCAGAATTCCTCAACGATACAGTCATTATTGTCCACGTGTTTGTTTTCCTTGGTAATTAATTTTAACTCTAAATTTTTCAGTCTTTTCCCTAAAGTCAAACCTACCCTTAGAGAATGGACACTGGCCATGAAAGGGAGAATGGACACTGGCCACGAGAGAGTGTGATTCTGGTTCTAGGGTAACTTCCCAAGAACGTCCAGCCTGGTGACACAGTCAACCGGAGGAGTGAGTCCTGGAATGTTTATTAAGTAGCCAGTCACCAGGCTGAGGTGGCACACCTTGTGTTATAATTGGGTTCCATGCCACAGTCTTTGATGTGTAAATGAGAGGCAAAGTAACACCCATTTTGGGGTCTGATATGTTCCCTCGAGGCTACCAAGTGTCCTGGAGTCTCTCAGCTCTAGCATCAACCAAGAAGCAGCGGAGTGTTGAAAGAAGGCTGCCAGACTGGGTATCACCCAGCTCTTGCAATGGAGACTTTGGCTGAGAGGGTGGGGCCAGGATACCATGCAAGCCTTGCACACAAGAAAGAAACCAGCTCTCCTAGCACAGTGGCCCTGTCCTAATGGAAACAGCCCTAGAGTCGAAGGCCTGGCGAGCCTGGCAAGGGTGTGTGCCCTAGGGAGCCTGAGACAAGAGCCTCCTTCCACTGTGGTGTGAATGGAGTTGAGTGACTGCCTAGGACACATCTTACACCTTGTCATCTGAGCTGCCAGGGTCTCTTTTGTGTTACTTTGTGATATCAAAGCCCCTGGTCCCAGCCTAGCCAGAGAGCAAGATAATAAACTCATCTCTGACTTGATAACCAAAAGAGTGGTTACCAGCAGAAGGTATGAAGGGAAAGGCAGGCTAGGTGGGCCTCTACCCTAGCTAGGCCTGCTCACAGACCCTCTCTTAGAACAGGACACCCTCTTCTGTCAGGAAAAAGCTGGTTTAGAAGGTCCTCTACCTCCTTCCCTCCATGCTTTGCCCATTCATAAGGTAGAGAATGATGGTAACAATTAAAAACTAACTAGTAGAGGAGGCTGGCTACACCACATGCTGGACTGAATAGCCTAGGGGCTCTGTTGTCTTCACTGTGCAAGTGAGCACACACGGGCTTAGACCAATGAAGGCACCTGGCCAAGATAGACATAGTCAGGAGCAGTGAAACAGGGGTTTGAACCTATCCTTGGGGATTACACCTCTCCTTTTAATTATACTGATGGTCTCTAATGTACTTTAAAGGGCCTGCCTGATCTTCAAATGAGATAATATTCCTGAAAGTGCATGTCAACACTTCCATATTTGGAAAATGTTAGGGATGGGCTACTAATGATTCTCATGTGAGCTTCATCTCCCTAATTAGAAGGCGAGGCAAGGTGGGGACAGTGCACCAGGAGACACTTAGCAGGTCTCAGAGCACTGCTTGGGCTGACTGGCTTGAGTGGCTAGAGATTGCCAGCTGGCCCCAAGCTGCTCTATGGGGTTCTGACCAAAAGGGGAGTGAAGCTGAGGCTCAGGGCAGCCTGGAAGGAAGGGAGAGGGAATAGAGTTGGAGATCTTAGACTCACCCAACATTGAGGACCTTGGGTCTCTGTAACCCAGAACCTTCAAGCCGGAAGACAACGTTGGTGAGGGTGATGGGCAGGGGGTTCTTGAACACGATCTGTACTTCACATTCCTGGCCAACTACTGCTGCTCCAAGTAACTGAGGGAAACAGAGATCCGCCCCTTATCAGAGACCCTGGCCAGACATGTAGGACTCAGACTTTGTACCCAAAGGAGAAGCGTGTTAGAATTGAAATCTTACCAAGTCCCACATTTATGTCCCTGAGAAAAACCACCTTAAATATCAGAGGGGAAACTCATATCTATTCTACACTTAAGGCTGCCACAGAGTCAGACTTGAGAACCTATTTTGCAGATGAGGAGACTAAGGTCAAGTCTGGTCCTTAACCTCCTATCAGACTCATCAGGGCAACTTGCTTTCCTTACCCTCAGGAAATAGCCCCTAGGGGACTAGGAAATGAACCCCCTATTCATCCCTTGGGTACCAGAAAGTCACACTCACCGTAAGAGAGAGGTCTGGGGTACGCAAACGGAAGGTGTGCTGCTTGGCTAGTACCTGCCCACTCTCCTTGACATGGCCTGAGACATTGAGCAACATTGCTCCCTGGTCCACAAGGTGGGGCCTGTATTCCTTGTAGGCCACAGGCATGGTCACAGAGTCCGCTGGGAAGGAAACACATAGCAATCACAGGGCTTCTTCCCTAGATACAGCCTCCCCAGAAAAGTGTTCCCTGTTGCTATAGGACCTCTATGTCCAAAGCCAAGGTACTTGGGCAGGGATAGGGAAGGAGCATCATCTAGGAACACAGCTAGGGAGGGAGCATCATCTAGGTGTATGTCTGGGGAGGAAGTACTTCCAGGAGGCTGAGATGGGAAAGTACCATTTAGGGCCAGGGCTAGGGAGGGAGCACTCTCTAAAGGCAGAGCTGAGGAAGGAGCATCATCTAGGTACAGAGCTGGGGAGGGAGCACTTACAGGCTCCTGGGGCTAGTGCTACTTCCTTCTTGGTCTCTTTGAAGGTAGGCCCAGTGACACCAGTGTAGTAAGTGACAGAGAGGTAGAGGTGCAGCTTCACAGTTCGGCAGCTACTGCCACGATTGGTCAGTACCACGGAGACTGTCAGATCTTGTCCCATCACAGCGTCCTGAGCCTCCACCTGCATTGCCACATCCTCAGCAGAGTCCCGGGTAGCATACACATTGGGTTTGCTGCCATGGGCAGCAGCCTTCTCCACAGCCTTCCGCTCTGCTTCTGATCCTGGGGGTTGATGTCAAATGTGAGTTTAAGCCATTGCTAGGGTAGACCAATGATCTGCAGGAACCCCTAGCCTGGAGCTGGCTGGACTGGGAGAATGTTACCTTCTGGGTGCTTATAGATGTGGGTGATGTCTTCTCGCATATTGGAGCTGATTGCCTTTGTGACAATGAGTGTGCCAATGGCCTTTTCCTCCACATACACAATCTTGAAACTGCCATCATCCTGTCGCTGCCAGTATACCTTGTCACTGTTCACCTGTGGACAGCAAAGAATGCAGGACTGAGTGAGCCAAAAAGAGCCCTCTTCCCTCAGCCCCAGGCAGGGCCCAACTGGGAAAGTTTCCAAACTGAACCAGCCTCCCAGTCAGAGAACAGGGAGGGAGCTGGTCTAGGAAGCTCCTTGCCGCCCATTTTGGCATTAATAACAGTTTTCCCTTATGCTTATTCGCTGGCTTTACAACTTATGAGGCAGCCCCATATGCATTATCGCTTTTGATCCTGAGTACAGGAAGCAAGGCAGCCATTATTATCTCCTTTTTACAGTTGAGGAAACAGACTCTAGCAAGAGCGCCTTGCCCAAGGTTACACAGCTAGTCAGTCAGCGGTGAAGTCAGGACCTGAGGACTTGGGACTGAGGCCAGGACTCTGGTCACTTCAGACTATTTGCTGGAGGAGGTACCTGGAGCCCAGCCCTCACCTCAGCAAAAATGAAGGGCGTGTCATACTTCATGTAGACTAAGCCATTCTTGATGGACTCCACGGAGCAGGGGCCACAGCAGAAGATGCCTGGGAAGTGAGACAGGTGATGGGTCTTAGGAGGCCCAGAGGGAAGATGGGAGTGGGAGGGGCCTCTGGATAGTCAGGCTAACAGTGAGACTACCCACCAGGCTGACAACACTTTACACTGGCTGCTCTGTCCACAATTCTCAGATTTCAGGACATCCTCCCCCAGACTTTTATCACAATCAATTCAGACCCCATAATGGTTCTGGCTGGCTGAGAGAATAGTGATGTCGCCATCACTATTTCAGAAACACCTCTGCTGTGCAACACATGCTGACCTCCTTAGTGGGGAGTGAGAAGGATGATGGGAAAAAAGAGATGGTCCTTATTATATTCAGGAGGGCTTCCGAGGGAGGATGAGCTGGCTGGAATAGGCTGGCTGGGACAGAAAGTGTAACCAGGAAGTGAGGGCTAGCCAAGAGGAAAGAACCCTAACACCTAATGCTCTGGCCTCCTTTTTCAGATGGGGAAACAGGTTCAGCCAGTGAGAGATCTCCCAGCATCTTCTAAGACAGCTGGAAAAAGCTTCTATCTACTGAGTGGCTGTAATGTTGTAAGCATGCTACTAGTTCTCTTTATACATGGTGTCCCTCTAATCCTCCCACACACATCCTATGGTACACACACACAGTACTCCCTACAAGAACACAACTCACAAAGGTGTGAGGTGGTAGACTTAGGTCCTGGCCATGCTGCCCAGAGCCCCTGCCTGACACCTATCATCTCATTACTTCTTAGAGCTGGACCAGAGAGCAGATCTCCAGGACACTGCAAGTATTGCTGGGTTATACACAGACGATTGGCAGGGGTGGTCTGGGAAGTGGCCAGAAGAAGAACGGAGGTCAGACCGAGGCTATCTATTCTAGAAAGGTGGAGATGAGAAGAGAGCATCTGGTGGGACAGGCCACGTTACCTGGAGGTGGACCCAAAGCCAGAGGGAGAGGAGGCTGTGTGAGCAGAGTGGACATCGGGTCTCACTTCCATGGAGAGGCGTGTGTGGATAGAGAGATAAGCAGCTGACAGGCCAGGTCGGGGATACAGAGGTTTCCTCTGAGCCTATCTGAGGTCTGATTTCTGTACACTGTACATGATTGCAGTGAGCGAGGGGACAAGAAGGACTAGGATTCACTCTTCTGGGAACCCAGACAAAGTTATTCTACCTCTGAGAGAATGTGTCCCATTGGCACAGAATGGGTCCCAAACATGGCTGGCCTTATAAATCACCAAGAGAGTTTTGAAATAGAAATTGAAAAATGCAGGGTGCAGCTCAGTGGTAGGGACTTCCTGAGCATGCTCAAGGCCCCAGGTTCAAAAGCAGGACTGGGAAGAAATAAATAGACTTCTCCTTGGAAACTCCGATGGATCAGTTTTGATGACCAGGTTTTGGGGTAAGAACCCCCCCCCAAATAAAAATTTACCTTAAAAACATCTAATAGAAAATAAATAACTCTTACATCTTATGTTATTCAATTCTATACTGTTTTCCACGTCCACATGCAGATTTATTATAACCGTTTCTTCGTGTGTGTGTGTGTGTGTGTGTGTGTGTGTGTGTGTGTGTGTGTGCTGGGAATTGAACCCAGACCCAATTATGACTTTTCAGACATATACATAAGTGTGTGTCTTTTAATTAATTATATCTAGAGTATGTAAGTTAAAAGGCAAGTAAGAATAATTGACTTTCCAGGGAAAGGAAAACCTCTTACTGAATATTCTTGAGTCTTTTTAAACTTTTGAACTATCTGAGTTTATTAATCATAATCATTATACATTATAAATTAAAATTAACTTTGAAAATGAAGTCAAGTAGCTATATAAAAGAGGAAGATTGAACTAATAAATAGCAGCATGACGGTCTGGTTTATAAGCTCATGTGGAGAACTGTAGGATTAAAGGATTTGACTGGAGAGTGGGATAACAGTTTGAGGAGGTGTCAGGATAGGATCTGGGCAAGGCTTGACTTACCACTGCTGGTCTCCTGGGGTGTGGCATCCACAACCTGCCACCCATCAAAGCCCGAGGGCAGATCTGGCCTCTTCATCCAGCAGTCATTCCACACATGGAAGTTCCTAGAGGGGCATGGAAGGAGCTCTGGACTGACCTTCCCATTCAGGTCTTCCCCAGTTCCCACCCCTACCACAGCTCAGCATCCAAACCTCACGACATCTTTAGGACAAGTGACGGACCACCCCTCACCCTGTGCTCACCAGACAGAATCATGGTTCAGATGCTCAAGTGGCTTCATGTTCTCATCAAAGTAAATGTCCATAGTGAGAGATGTGTCTGTGTCGTGTGCAGAGTTGAAGTTGGTGACAGTACGTGTAGCAAGGCCCAGGCATCGCAGCACTGTGGAGGAGCCAGGGTTAAGGGCTGGGGCAGAGGTTGACTGCAGGCATCAGCAAGAAGGAATGGGCAGCTGAGCTGCCAAGCCTGGAGGGACCACCAGAGTTAGGGGTCAGAAGACCCAGGTGGCCTTTGGGTTGCAAAGCAGTTTGGGTTACAAAGCCACCTGCTTGGCTCGGGCCCTGATTATTGCTTCTTCCTTGACTCCCTTAGGCCTCTCTCGGTTGTTAACACTAATTAATAATAATTAAGGCAGTGCTATCATCACCCTTAGTGGCACCCTATCCTGTAGCCACAGCTGGGCTGGGCAGAAATGGAACCCTTCCCTCCTTCCAGAGACCAGGCTATCCCTGACCCATTCCTTCTACTACCTGTGGTGGTAACACCAGCAAAGACCCAGCACTGGCCATAGGGGACAGAATAGCCGGTGCGTAGGTAGCTAAGCAGGATCTCCACACTGCCCACCCACGCCGAGGGGTTGGTGCCTCGGGAGTAATCGCCAGTCCAGTTCCCAATCAGGACTCCATTGTCATCCAGGGAGTTCACCTGCCCAGGAAAAGATAGGGTGTGGATTTGGAGAGGTGCTCAGGATCTTATGGATTTCCCAGCCCCTAACCTTGCAACCTCAAGAACTAGACATCACCTAAGCCCCACCCACCCCTCCCCTAACACACCTGCCCCCCACGCCCCTTGCTGTAACACTGGAATGTGAATACTGGGTGTGCCAAGTTTGGGGTTTGGCCCCACATTCCAAAGGAGCTGGAACAGAAAGCATGACAGGCCGGGGGGGGGGGGGGGGGGGAAGAGGAATGAACCCCTTTCCCTCAATGCTCTCTTTAGGGACAGAGGTGGAAAGTCCATAAAAGGCAAGGCAGGAAGACACAGATACAAGGGTGCTCACCATGGCAGAGATGACTCGGCAGACACTGACTGGGTCCCCACGACCTCCATATGGCATCCCTCTCCGATCTAGGATGTACAGACAGGCATCCAGCACCCCGTGATCAAACTGGAAGGAAGGAGGGCAGAGGTGACCACAGCCCCTCAAGGTGAGGCTTCTGTCCAGTCTCTCACTTCCATCTCCCTTGAGGGCACGAGGGCCAGCCCAGCCATACCTGGCCATAATTCCAGGTCCTTTCTCCGATCTGTGCCTCTGTCCCATAGTAGATCCTTCCAGATTCATTAAGCACATATTCTTGCCGCCAGTCCTCATGGTCCACGTACACTAAATCCTCTGTACCCCCCAAAAGCACATAGCAAATTCTATCCATTTTCTTCCTGGGCCCTCCCCTTCCCTTAGCCAGCTCTGCAAAACTCATATCCACACAAGAAAGTGGGGGTGGGGATTCTTCTAGCCTAACAGGGCTGCTTGCTCTAGGGAAGGATGGCGAGAAAGAAGGTTGGCTATGGCCAACCATCAGAAGTGAGGTGGGTCTCTTTTCTGCGGTTGGCCCCCGTCCATGGGGCTGGGGAGTACTCTTTTCCTCTGACCAGATGTTCAGGCATCCATCTGGATCCCAGGAAGGAAGCCCTGACCTACTCACCCTCTGCTCTTGACCCCAGCTGGTTTACCTGGGCACCAGGGGTTGAAGAGGATGTATATCTCATTCCGGGGGTCAAAGGGTAACTGGAACTCTCCAGCTTCTGAGCGTGTGCGGACAGTGAATTGAAATTTGCCAATGATGGCATTAGGGGAGGTATGGACGCGTAGGTTTAGGCTATTTCCACTGGTCTTGGTCACTTGGGCCTTCCAGCCATCACTGCCTCCCTTGCCCACGGGAATAATCACGTGGGTACCCTTGCCCACCTCAGGACTGTTTCCTAGAATAACAAGATCAGCATTTAGGCAGTGAAGAGAGTTTCTCTGGAAGTGGGAGAGACACTAAGAATTCATTCAGCACCACCCAAAATGTCTATGAGCCAATTTGTGTGTCCCTAAGTAGAGTTACCACATCAATCTGTGACAATCTTCACAGAGCAGCATGGTGGCCGCCCCATGCTCTCCTGCGTGTCAGGGCAGAGCCCCAGTCCAACATCCCAAACCTGTTCCCCTGACAATGAACTCAAGTAGGGAGGGGATACTAGGGCCATTGTCACCCACTGACTCCCTCACTGTCTCACTGGACTGAAGGAAAATTAAATTGAGTTCATTTGCCTCATAGGAAAGAACACTACAGATACCAAAGGGCAGTGTGGCCTGCTCCCTGGGGTCACAGCTTCTAGAGCCCAAAGCATTTCTGGAGGTGGTAGGGGTACCTGGGAAATTAGAGGCTGGGGTGTGCATGGCTGGGCTGTAATCAAAGGGTAAGAAGAGTCACCCGCCCCCAGCAGCTGCATAATCACCAGCCTGGGCAGCCAACGGTCACCAAGCAACATGATGAGGGAGGACCAGCCTTGGGCCATGGAGGCACCAGCCTTGGGCCATGGTGTGAAAAGGCATAGAGATAGACACAGGAGGGCTAGGGGAATGAACAAGCAAGTCCCGGGAAAAAAGACACACAGAGCCAACAATGGTGAAAGACAGAGAGGCCAGCCCAAGGAAGAAGTGCTGTGAGAGAGATGTCCTTGGAGGCTTGAGGAAAGCCAGGTCGGGAAACTATAGCACCAAGGCCTCCCTGAGATCACCACTAGGGGAACACTAAGACTCTTGCATCTGCCTCTTGGCAAGGTGAGGTGTGCCTGGGAGGAGCCTAAAGACCTCTCTAACCTAACACCAGCCCTTCCTCCAAGTCCAGGACCTTTACCTCTCTCATTCCAGGCCCCACTCACCAATGAGAAGCTCAAGAGCAATGCGATCAGAGGACTCATATTCTCGGTTCAGGATGAGGATCATGTGGAAGGGCTGCCCACGGCGCACAATCAGCTCATCATACTCAAACTCATCTGTGTGATGCTCTCGGCGGTTCTGGTCCGAGCGTGAGCACAGCAGATCCACGCCAGTCACAACCAGCATGCCCTCTGTAAGGCCACGTTCCTGGGTCAGTGGCGAGCCCACGGGTGCCCAGACCTCTCTCAGAAGTCTTTTAGACCCCCTAGAGGTGCCAGGACAAATCTTAGGCCCCCGTCAAGGTTGATCACCTCTCTGCTAAGGTGCATAGCCTCACCTCGGATGGTGCCATCTCCAGCTGCGTTTACCGCACTGCCCCGAGACTCAGGTCTCCGGCCACCCCGGGAACTGGACCCTCGGCTTCTGGAGCCAGAAGGTTCAGGTCCCCAGTCATCATCAGCTCTGTTCCCGCAGGAGCAGCACCCACAGCAGCGAGCCCAGAAAGAGCGGCCTCCTCCTCGGCGGGACCGCGAGCGTCTGTCTGGCTCCGGCTCCGGCTCTGGTGATGGTGTGGTAGGGGGCTGCCAGGGGTTCCCACCCCAGCGGCCCACGTCTGAGCGAGGACCTTCCATTGTGCCTGCAAAGTAAAGGCAGGGGATACTCTAACCCACAGAGGTCTCCTGTGTCCAGGATGCCCATCCCACCCATCCAGAAGCTATTCAGAGAAATTGGTTCAAAGCCAGCGAGGTGACCAAGATAATCTTATTGTAACCCTGAGATGCCCCCAAAGACCCCATTCAGTCACCCAGATAAAGCACCCCATACTGCAGAGAAAAAGCTTCTTTCTCTTCACCTTACTATAGACACTTCTAAATCGCACCCAAAAACAATCTAGTGGAGAAACCCTTGAGGATCCATCTGAGGAAATGTACTGTTCCCTAAGCATACACCTGTCACAGCCCCAAACCCCAAACTGTACTGGTCCCTCCACCTGCTGGCTTCTCAGTTTAGAGGTCCAGTCTTTAGGACCATTTGACAGAGTTCTTCCCATAAAGACAGGTAGGTGGCTTGGGGGGCAGGGTCCCCCACATTCCTCACGTCAGGACAAACTTCAGGCAGAGCTGGGGAGAGGGCACAGCAGGCATAAGCAGAGAGTGGCCCCACGGAAACCGGGTCTCAGCCCACAGCAGGGATGCACTGAAGAGCCTTCTTTTCTGAGCTTTGGGCTGTGTGTCCCAACGACAGCGACCTGCTATGGCTCACCACCGAGGTGGACGCTGGAGACTCTCACCTGGCAGCGGTGTTGGTGATGGCACCACTGGGTCCCGGGCCCGGGTGGAGCAGGTCAGGGCGTATGGGACGGGACCAACAGGCTGGACGCAGCCACGCGAGTGGAAGGTGTAGGGCGGGCTGGGTAAGTGGTTTATGAGGGGAGGGTGGGCGGGGCTGAGCTTCTGGGAAAAGGAGAAGGGTGGTTGCTTCATCCCTCAGTCGGTCAAGAGGCTAGTCTCCGGGGGCTGTCCCCAAGTAGGGGCGGGACTTTCTCCTTTCTAGGAACTGAGATCATGCTAAGGAAGGGGAGTTGGGTCAGGTCATGTCAGACCTGGGGCTGAGGTGAAAATGGAAGACTTTTGGTGGTGGACCCCACACCAACTTGATTCTTGCCACACTGCATGTCCAGAGAGCAATAGAGAAAGATTTTCTTCCATCCATAACCCTGTAGGGCAGATTTATTTCCAAGCTGGAGTTGCTTACTTTTGCTCTCATAGGCCCCTAATGCCAAGCTCTTGTAGTACCCACCAGGCTTGACCTCCTGGAACAGGCCCCTGGGTCTGGAACTCATTTTTGCCAGGCAGGAAGATCCCAGTACCTCAGGCTCCAGACAGATGACATCAGCAGCCAGGTCTTCAAACTGGCTCTACCTGCCAGTCCCTGACTAGCCAGCTCTACCAGATCGTCTCACATCCCTCAGCATACTGCACCCTATCTGCCTCTCCTTCCAGCTGCTCTACAGCCCCCAGGATGAGTGAGCTGTTCCTCTGTTTCTTGTCTCCTAAGTTTGAGATTAAGGCAGTCACCAGAGGAACAATGTTGTTTTTCCCCTCCCAGCTTGGAAGTTTAGAGAGGGTTTAGGCCTGAGTGAGCAGGGGCCTCCTCTCCAGGCTACCTGGCATCCCCTTTTTTCACTGAGAGTGTCTTGGCAGCTGAAGGTGGGCATTTCTCCTCATTTCCAACCTGGAATTCTTCCTGGGAATCTAAACCAACCGGCTCTAGGAACCTACCTTCTGTGCTTCCTGACTGTCTCTGGGAGAAACTCCAGAGATGTCATTAAGACAGCCCCAAGGCAGAGAGGGGCCAGGAATCTTTAGGGAGGCACCACCAGCCAGAACCTTACTCTATCCCACTGGTATTCCAGCTCCACTGGGCCGTCCATCAGAAGATAGTGAGAACAGGACCGGCAAAAAAGACCCCAAAGCAGATACGGCAGCAATCTATTTGAAAATGTATCTGGCACAGAGGTTTCTTGGGAATAGGAACAGAAACTCCAAGATCCTCACCCACACTGACTTTTTGATTTGTTTCAAAATGGTTTCACATAGAGCCCCCAGGCAGATCTTGAACTCACAGCAATTCCCCTGTTTTAGCCTCCCAAAGACTGGGATTACAGAAGAGGGCTAAGCATCATGTGGGTTTTCCCATTGAGTTGGCCAGCCCTGAAACCTAGCAGAGGGCAGAGGTGGTTTTTTTTTTTTTTTTTTTGCCACTTTCAACACCCTCAGTTTACATCAATGGAAATCAAAATTCAAGGCTGGTATGAGGCAGGTCAGCCAAAGGGCTTCACTGTGAGTTGTTTTGTGTATCGCTTTGGATACAAGGCAGGGCTCCAAGGGGCAGGGCATGTATGCACACATGAGCCCAAGCAGGTCCCAGAGAACCAGGAAAATGCCTGGTTTGCCAAACTCTTAATCAGTCATCCTCTGTCCCCACTAAGCCAAGTCTGACTCAGTGTCCTAACTCCTGAGCCACTCCCTGGAGGCTTTGGACCCTGCAGCTTTCAAGGCCAGAACTCAGAGTGGATCTTCGTGGGGTTGCACCTCAGGAGTAGAATCCTATCTTACTCTTAATACCTCAGGGTCAGGCCCCTGGTTAATCACTTCGTATTAATACAGAAACGAGAAAAGAAGTTAAGTCACTAAAGGAAGGTGTTTACTATCTGGCTTCTGCACGAAGCTCAGCAACCTTGGGGAAGCTGTAGCAATTTCTTCAGCATCTCAAATGTTCAAATCTCATCCTGAAGAGCGTATGAGGATCAAATGGGATCAAGGATTCCCAAGGGCCTGTCAGCCATCAAATGTAACTCCCAGGGACCAATAATGTTGTCTTAGTAGGTGGGACACGGTGCCCTGACACACTCTTCCTGGTCTCTGAGGTCCTGAACCTACTCAGTTGTGAGTAAAATAGAATGGGGCAGAAAGACAGAAAGCCGCAAGGGTCACGGGAGAAGCCTTCACCATGTCTTCCAGCTAGAGACAGTTCTTCTGAAGCTCAGCCCAAACCTGATTCCAGTTCCTATCCCAGCCTCAAAGCTTGGGCCTAGTGCTGGCTCCAAACCTGGAGGTGGACTCAGATCCAGTTCTGGTCCTGATTTTAGCTGTAAACACCAAGGTTCTGGCTCTCCACAATATGTGACAGCACGTATCCAGTATTCCAGGAGAGCAGACTCACCCCAAGGCCCTTCCCTTCTTTTTCTCAAAAGCATGGTGGCGGTAATGGAGGTAGAGGCATAATGGCGGCCTGGAGGGGCCTCTCCATTCTTTATTCAGTCCCAATAAGTTAAAGGGTAAGGGCGAGGGCATTCCTAGGTGAGGATACTGCTAACAGAGGGCAGCATTTCAGCTAAACGCTCCAGGATGCCTCCTTCTTGGCACAGCGAGTTGCCCTGCAGGTTGAGGAGGGCTAGCCTGGGGCAGGAGGCAAGAGGCTGTAGTGCTGCAGACAAATGGAGGCCTTAGGCAGGACAGTCAAGGAAAGCTCAGCAGTTCGACCCAACCCCACACCACTGTCCACTACTGGACATCCCCCAAACCAGAGGCTGCTGCTTGGAAGCACATCTGATGGTCTCTAACCTACATCCCTGGAGAAAACAGCTCTGAGCAGAGACTGTAAATGTCTCACTAAAGGGGGGGTTGTGGGAAGCAGGTCCTTGTGAGACCATCAGGATCTGTGGGGGCTTCCACATGGAAATGTGGGTCAGAGGTGCTCTAACCTCCCATTTTCAAGAGGAATCAGAGATCATGATTTTTAAAAAATATGAAACTTCCTGATTTTTACACTACTGTGTGGTTCCTAACATCCTACAGGTTGCCTATCTGTAAACTCTGGCTTGAGGAAGTCACAATTCACAGAACTCCAGAGCAAAAGCTAATGACAGCCCCAGACAGTCCCAGGCTATCATCTCCCCTCAGCTTCACCCTGCCCAAGCCCTGTTTCCTGCCTGCCTCTAGATGACCCTGTCTGTGTCTGTGGTTTGTCCTTCTGCGACCCCATGAGCTGTCTGCTAAATAGACAGAGGGAAGGATACGGTTATTGCATAGTAACAGCTCCTGCAGCCTGGGAAGATTGGCCACACCATCCAAGGATTCTAGGATGTTATCACTGGCTTGCAGCACCTGAGGAAGGGGAATTGGGGAGGCACAAGGTCAAATAGGCAGCCTAAGGCACGGAGGAGCCCAGAGTGGCCAGCTTAGTGTGTGAAAAAGCTCACAAGGCCAGGCTGGGTGTTAGTGACGGGAAAGCAGTTACCTGCAGGGCATAAGGTCCTGGACACTGCTGTGAGACAGGAAATCTTCCGAGTGGGAAAAGGAGAAAAAGGGCTATCCCAGATTACAAGGGAGGGTGAACACCTTACCTCAAGACAGCGCAGAGCGCCCAGGGCTGGGGGCAGTGCTCGGAGACGATTATGTGACAAGTCAAGATGAGTGACCAAGAGCAGTTGCTCCAAATGGCAGAGCACTGTGAGATCCTAGGAGTGGGGGGAGGGGTGAGAAACTCAGCCAGAGCTAGGAGGCCTTAGAAGACTCTTGCTAGAGGCTAACAGCCTGCAAGAAAACAGATGGCCCAACGCACAGGAGCACATGCTGTCAGGGATGGGACAGAACAGTTATGGTGTGATGGCTAGTGGGAGCCAAGAGAGGAAACCTCAAGTGTGCAAGGGACAGGGGACAGTGACATGTCCTACATCACACAGGAAAGGTAAATGTGGACTTGTGATGAGGTAAAACTGATTTGTTATGACTAGGAAAGCCAGGCGGTGGTGGTGCAGGCCTTTAATCCCAGACTCAGGAGGCAGAGGCCGGAGGATCCAGGCTAGTGAGTTCGAGGCCAGCCTGGTTTACAGAGAGAGTTCCAGGACAGCCAGGGCAGTTACACAGAGAAACCCTGTCTTCAACAAACAAAACAAAACAAACATATATGACTAGGAAGAAATAGAGACAGAAAACATGGAGTCCAGAAGGCTTCTAGAAATCTCTAGAAACTATTCAGGTTTTAAGTTTTGGGGCCGGTTTGTTTTCCACTAGTAGAAATTGAATCCAGGGCCTTATATATGTTAGGCAAGTGATCTACCAATGAGCTATACCCCTAGTATTTAGAACCAGGGAACTTAGAGGATGGTGAACTGATTTGAAAAAAAAAAAAAAAAGGCAAGACCTAGAAGCAAAGGAGGAGGGCCGAAGGGCTAAAGGATAGGCGATAGAGTCACCTGGGGGGGGGGGGGGGCGGAAATGTCTAGAAAGGCACCTGTGATAACTGAAGGTATGATACAGTGATGGCAGCGGGCAGAGGCCTAGGGAAGGAACACGCTGAGCCTGTACCTTGTGAGCCAGGTGTACCACACGGACGTCGGCATACTCCATCCTCAGGACGCTATTTTCTAGCAGGAACTTGCTGCGCAGGTCATCCAAGTAGGCTGTCCTCATTGGGTCCACAGCCTGGTGGGGAAGGAGTAGTAGTTATGAGGGTCAGCTGTTTTCAAATTGCCCACTGGGCCTCCCCTGGGCTGTTCCCCTAGGTTCAACTTGCTTTGAGGGTGTGGAAATATTGTAGCGTCTCTTTCTCATAGAGGAGGGGGTCCAGTGCCCGCATCAGCAGGATGATGGTCAGCAGGCACCCTAGGGAGAGGACAGAGAGATCTTTACAGTCCCTTGAGACTCTCTCCTCAAGGAGGTTCCCTGGACAGACTTTCTTAGTATGGTTCTTGGGAGCTGGCCCAGGGGACATCCTCACATTTATTCTCTGGCTCCAGCTCCTGTAGCTCCTTACAGGACTCAAGCTCAGACTGTAGCACTGTGGACTTCTCCACTGACAGCTCACACCTGAGAGGGGGCAGGTTAGGGAGGGCATGCTGCCCCTGGCCCCCAGCTCTAAGCCACGCCCCTCCCCCAGGCCCTGGCTTCCTGCCCCAATCGCCTGGTGTCCGGTGTCCCTCTCTGTCCATGGGCTCCTTCTCATCACCTGAATAGCTGTTCATCAGTGGCTGAGTCTCGGCACCAGCACTCCTGGCGGCCTAAGGAAAAGGGGCAAGTAGTAGGAAGGGACAGAATGGGGAGAGGAGAGACAAGGCTGAGGAACCAGCGCAGGGGGTAGAGCTTGAGCCAGCGTCACCTTTTAAAAGCACACACTCCTTCTGGGCATCACTCGCTGTCCAGATGACACGAAATGTGTGCTGGGGCAACTGGTCATTGAGGGAGGTGGCGGGCAGGTCACACAGCTGGAAGCACCAGGTCAAGGAAATGTGCTCCCTCACTGCCATTGTGACGGTCCCACCCATCCTGCCCCCTCAACTCTGGGATACCCAGACATGGCTGGCCTGGTTCCTGCCATCCGGAGTCTTCCACTCCACACTCAAAGGTGTGTCATCAAGAATGAGAAGCAAGGTCCCCATCCTGGAGCCCACCTGTCATGGGGACAGAGAGACTCATTAGCTCCAAGAGCCTCAGATTCAAGGGTGCTGTGACGCTTTTGGCTTGACTCACTATTAGGGGACGAGAAAAGCAGACTGTGAGAGAGGCCTCATCCCGGCTCACGTGCAGGCAGCGCAGAACGTCCTGGGGCTCCGCTGCAGGAGAGACAGCCTCGGTTCACCTTCAATCTTCTTCGTCTTTCCCCTCTGTCTCATCCTGCCCTTTCCCCACTGCTTACCCCGACCCAGGAGCCAGCGGTGATAGAACCAGGCACTCTGATCATTGGGGTCGGTGAAGAAGGCATTCTGCACCAACTCCAGTTCTGTTGCCCGGGGAGAATGGGGTTGTCAGCATGGGAGTAGGATCCTAGCTCTGCCAACATCTCTCCAAGTTTCGCTTGTATCCTGGCCTTTTATTTTTCCTACCAGATACCTGAGCTCCTTGAAGCCAGGAACTGAGTGATACACCCCAAAGTGACACTTACACCCCGAAGACTAGTAAGGAGCTTAGTAAGGCAAGCTCAAAGCAGGATTGACAGGCATCGGGACCGGAGTTGGGACCGCAGAATCCTTGCAGGATCCTCTGGGTCAGCGGTTCTCAACTTTACTAGTGCTGTGACCCTTTAATACAGTTCCTCATGTTCTGATGATCCCAACCATAAACTTATTTTCACTGCTACTTTATTAACTGTGATTACACTATTGTTATGAATTGTAATAGAAATATCTGTGTTTACTGGTAGTCTTATTTGACTCTTGTGAAAAGGTCTTTTGACTCCCAAAGGGGTCTTGACCCACAGGTTGAAAACCATTGCTCCAGCCCACTTACCTTTTAGCAGTACATTTTCAGGAAGGCGCCCCTGTGGGCCAGAGTCTGGCTGCGGGTGCAGCTGGGGCAAGAGGCGGGAACGGTAATGCCAGGAGGAATAATTGGAGAAGTTCCGGGTGATGAGGCTATCGGTGAAGGATAGTTCCTCTGCGGGGGCAACAGCAGCTTGGGCAGCTACAAATCGCCGATAGTCCCAGCAGTGAACTAAGGGGTTGAGAGAGTAAAGCTATCTCAGAAGCAGGACAAAGAGGATAGCCCCCAGAGTTCCCTAAGAGGATCCTAACCACAAAGGCTGCATCTGGCTCCACCACCCCTACCACGGGGGTGGGGGGGGGGTGTTGGTGCTGGATCCTGCACATCCTCTCCCCACTCTGGGTCTTAATGAAGACCCTGTATCAGGATGTGGGGCACACAAGGATGTGGAGACAGGGTTGTGGGTACTTACAGTTACGCTCATCAACTTCCAGGAAGCGAGCACATAGTTCCAACTCCCTGGCCCAGTTGGGCTCAGGCAGGCGGCCTAGCAGCCAGCAGCGGTGGTGCCAGGTGCCGTAGGACTTAGGGTTCACACGCAGGCAGTTTTCTAGGAAGCCCAGCTCTGCCTTCACAAGAGCATCCAACTCTTCAGGGGACCTGTACCACAAGAAAAAGATGTTAGAGCCTTTCAATACCTACCCACAATATCTCCCTCCCTTGGGGCATATGTTCCACCCTCCATCCTATCTCTCTGCACCCCCCCCCCCACTATTCTTCTGCCAGCCCTCCACCTAGGCAAGACCAAAGCAGGGGACCTGAACCACTACATACTTCTGGGTTTCTAGCTGCTGGAGCACTTCTCGGCGACAGTTCCAGAGGGTGGCAAAATCAGGGTTGGCTCCCAGAATCTGGCTTGTTAGTTCTAGCACTGACTCGTCCAGCTCACCAGCCTGCCGCTAAGAGACGGGTTACGGGGTCAGAGACCACAGCATTTCCCCAGCTCTAGGCTAAACATTATAAACTCACAACCACCCAGTAGTGGCTCTATGCAACAGGTACTACGCAAATCCTTATGCCCAATAGTGGCTCTATGCAACAGGTACTATGCAAATCCTTATTCAGCCTCACAGGTATTTTCACATTGAATCTTTGCAGGATGCACAATTAGCCCCACTTTACAGCTGAACAAAGTGAAGACAGTAGGAGCTTAGAATTCAGATTTGGATCCCTGCAGTTTGACTCTTAGGGTCAAGCTTTTGGTCTCTGTGTTTTGGCTGGGGGTTGGGGCTACCTCTGAGGGTCCCCACCTTCTGGAAGACAGCTTGAGTGGCTGACTGGTAGAGTTTCAGCTTCTGCTCCCGTTCTAGCCTTTTGGCTTCAGCCTGCTCTTCGGATGTCTTTACCTTCAGGCGCCCATGCTACAGGGATGGATAGGGGGACAAGAATGCAGATTGTCATGCAAGGGCAGACTTGCAAAAGCCCCAGAGACAGTCACTCGGGGTGAGGGCGTGGGTATGCAGGGACAAGGGTCTGGACTCAGGGTTCTCACCATGGTGTCAGCTCAGCGTTAGGGACAGGGGAGGGGTCCAGAGGTAGCCCGTTCAGTCTGCGGAGAAAGATGTCAATCACGGAACCCCGCCCACGCAGCCCCGCCCCCAGATGTTCCCCGGAAGCTGCCAGCGGGCCTGGGCGAAGTATCTCCGGGTGTAAAGATGTCCTGCGGCTGGTACTGCAAGTCAGGTGGAGGCGCTCACCACAACCGGAACCTCGGTACGCCAGGGCCAAGCCGAGGCACACGCCGCGCCCGGAGGGAGCAATGCCCGCCCCGTCCCGCAGATCCCAGCACCCCCTCCCTCGCGGGCGAACCCACCTGCGTTGGAAGACGTGCAGCCAGGCGCCGCCACCACCGAGTCTCAGCCTGGCTAGAGAGGCTCCGTGCCCTGAGAGGACGAGTCGCCGCGCCCCCTGCAGGCTTGGGGAGGGAGCTGCGTGCCTGTCATCGACGTCTTGGTAGCGACCAAGGAGTGTGTGAGCTACTGGGAATGACATTGAAAGGCATTTGCCCGGTTAACAACTACAACTGCAACCTAGTAGAAGTTTCCCCAACAGCCTGACACTAGATAAATTCTGGCTGTCAAAAATTCTCAGATTCCTTTCTGTTCTCTTTGTTTCATCCACATTAATGGTTACTATCGGGAAGGTGATGGTACCAAAGTCTCTAGCCCAGATGTCCAAAAGCATAATAATAATTGTGTATCAGTATACCTATACGTTGACATATTCAAAAGCCCATTGGAAAAATCCAGGGGCACTGGTGGTGCTTGTAATGTCAGCTTCTCAGGAGATTAATGCAGGAGATTCCAAAGCAGTGGTCCACAACCTTCCTAACCATAATATGCTTCCTCATGTGGTCCCCAGCCATAAAACCACTTCACAAATAATTTTGCTACTGTTATGAGTCATAATGTAAATAGCTGATAAGCGAAATCCCAAGGTTGAGAACCACTTAAACTAGGGTTTGTGGCCAGTGAGATTTCTAATTTCTAAAGAACTGAATATAGCCTGTATGTCCTAGATGTATTTTAAACTATAAAAGCTAAAAGATACTGTCTTGTCTATCCCACCTGAATGCTGGCTCTTCTTTTTCATTGAATGTCACCATTCTCTCTACTTTTTAGCCTCCCTATTAATATCCTATCTATTCCAGTTACCACTAAGGTTCTTCATTCAACATGTCCCCTCTACTACCAGTTCATCTTTTGTGCCTTGGAAATGTACTTAAAGGACCCACTATAAGGCCCATCATTTTCTAGGTCCTGTAACATATTTTAGAGGAGAAGAGTGATTTTCCTGGTCTTGTGTACTTCAGTCCCAGTGGAGAAAACTTACTTAAGTTACGGGTTACCTTTCCTCTTGGCACTGTGATAGGAGCTACGTATATATGTGAGGCATGTGAACACATACACAGACACACAGAACCACTTGTAGAAGCAGAAGCATAGTGATTATGGCTCACACCTGTCATCACAGTGCTTAGGTTGAGGCAGGAGGGTCCTGAGTCTGAAGCCAGCCTGTGCTATGTAGTAAGATGCTGTTTCCAAAAAAAAAAAAAAAAAAAAAAAAAAAAAAAAAAAAAAAAAAAAAAAAAAAAAAAAAAAAATTAAAAAGTTGGATGTTTTGGAGAACACCTGTAACTTAGGAAGATAGAATCTCAAGTTTGAGGCCAGCCTGGGTTAGAAAAGGAGTTCCAGGTTTGTTTCTCTGAAAACCCAGTAGCAGAAGAAAAATTTTATCTAGATGCTTGTGTTGACGCTAAGATGAAATAAAGTATGTGACTATACTGAATAAATGCTCAGTAAATAATAATACAGTTATTATTTTTAATTTTCCTGAGAAACATGCATAAAACTGAATTCCAAAAAAAAAAAAAAAACAAAAAAAAAAAAAACAAACCACGAGCTGGCCGAGGGCCACCCATGTCGTATGTAGCTAGATAAGACTCAGATGTGATTCTCACTTCATCATCCAATTCTTGTTATTGCTGTTTGTTTGGCTACTTCCAAATCTTGTTTCTTGTTCTATAGGTACTGTGACATTCAACCAGATACCAGGAACACCGATGCCAGCTGGCGAAGGTTTACCAAACACAGAGTTACATCATAGTCACCAAGGGAGGTGGGGAGGAGGGGGAAGGTTGAGGTAAGCACGAAAGACTATTTAATAATTAGCGATCTTGAAACTGGCAAAGCTGAGTCAGGCAGGCTTGAGAGGAAATGAGTCTTGTGAAAAGCATCTGCATTCAAAGAGGTGGGGCCTGTGTTTTGGGAAGAGGAGCCAGGAAGAGCATTTCAGACATTTATGACATGTAGATGGGGGTGAGGAAACCAAACAGACTTAGCTGGCTGGCGGAGAGAAGCTAAACCAGGTGCCCTCACAGATAAGAATGATAGAATTGAAAACACGCCTTTTAATGGTAGGAGTTGTCTTGAGTTACATTTAGCTTCTCTGTGAGATAGTGGGAGGCAGGCAGCTGGTTGAGGGCTGTGCTGGGATATTTGAAGAGATTTTTTTTTCCCTGTTCATTGTGAAAGCATCCACGTAGGCATCAGTAGAGACAAGTCAGTGTCCTTAAAGCACTGTAGACGTAGGTAGGTATCATCATCCATACCACACAAAGAGGAAAGAGATGGTGGAGAGCAGCCACACACAGTGCTTCCAGAATCCTGAGCATCAGAAACCAAATATGGTTTGGGAAGACGGAAGGGACAATGAGGCACAGGAAAGCTGGGCTGGCAGACATACTCCAGAGGCAGGGGAGTAAGGAAGAGTCAGGTACTGAAGCTAGGGTCCCCTGCTGCATAAGGCACTGCGTGTGTTTTCAGTTGCCTGATCTTTAGCGTCAGGGCTAGGCTGACAGAGACCCAATGCTAGACAAAAATAAATAAATAATAAAATAAAATTCTGCCTCCTTGGAGGTTATAGTTAGTGAAGTCCTGTGTATTAGAGCTCTCTGTGGCAGGGCAAAGTGGAGCACATCTTTAATTCCAGCTCTCCGGAAGCAGAGGCCCGTGGATCTTTGTGAGTTTGAGGCCTGCCTTACAGAGTGAGTTCCAGGCCAGCCAAGGCTACATAGTGAGACCCTATCTCAAAACAAACAAAACAAAACCTACACCAAACAAACCGAGAAAGAGTCTTTCCCAGAGCTTGCCACTTCAGCTAACTGTCTCCAGGCTTCTGGGATCTTCCTGCCTCTACCCCCATCCCTCACTGCTGAGGTTACAAAGGCATCCATTTTGGGTAGGTGTTGAAGATCTGAGCTCAGGTCTTCCCAGATGTATAGCAAGCACTTTCTCCACTGAGCCATCTCCCCATCTGCACCCCCTATCTCCTCTCTTCTTTTTAGCAAAGGAGATCACAGAGCCTTGTAGATACTGAGCAAGCAGTTCCAATGAACCATATCCTTAACTCTCTATCTTTCTAGACAGAGACAAGTGTTTACGATCTGCATTGTCCAGTGCAGTTACCATTAGTCCTGTGGTGAAATGTGGCTAATGCAATTGAGGGACTGATTTGTGATTTTCTTTTTGTTCACTTGTTTTGAGTCAGGGATTCTCTGTGTAGCCATGGCTGCCCTAGAACTCAGAGAGATCTGCCTGCCTCTGCCTCCTGAGTGCTGTGATTAAAGGTGTGAGCCACCACCCAACTGAATTGTTATTTTCTTAAAATTTTGCTTAAATTTAAATAGTGACTGGAAGATCTTGGCAAAAATTAGTAGGTCTGATCTCTTGAGTGAGTCGAGTTGGAATGGGACAGAGGCCCATGGGAGCCTACAGAAAGGATCTCTTGTAGCTTTCCTGACAGGAAAGAAGATATATTACTTATTACTTTACTTGTTACTTGGACAAGTAGCCGAGCACAGCTTGCTTTGAACCTACAAACTCCAGTAGTGTTTCCTGGACTCAGGTTAAGCTAAAAAGCACTTGTAGATCTCACTGCTGATGTGTAATCATGTTTTTCCCCTGAAACCTCTGGTGTTTCTTTTGTTCTTTTTTTTTTTTTATGAAGATGTATGTATGTATGTATGTATGTATGTATGTATGTATACAGTGTTCTGCCTACATGTATACTTAGGCCAGAAGAGGGTATAAGATCTCATTACAGATGGTTGGGAGCTCCCATGTGGTTGCTGGGAATTGAACTCAGGACCTCTGGAAGAGCAGCCAGTGCCGTTAACCTCTGAGCCATCTCTCCAGCCCTCTTTTATTCTTTCCACAGTTGCAAAATACTAATATACACATGTCATATGGTTGCAAATCTGATGCTCCTACTTTAAAATCCTCCTGGGCACAGAGGTGACAAAGCATGTGGGGGTGAAATGGGACGGTCCCTGGAGATCTTTCTCAGTATACACAGGACATGTCCATCAGAGCCATGTAGGTGGGCGACAAGGACTAGAAGGCAGACCAGTTCCAAGCTAGGCAGACAGATGGGGAGAGAAGCCACAACCAGGTAATAAAGATGGTGAACTTTCAAGATATACGGCTTCTCCTTCACTCTCCTCTCCTGAGACAAAACCCTGGCAACTTAAAACAAAAGTCTGGAGGGCTTTTCTCGCCCACCAGGAAGTCTCCTTGCCTGTGAACAATCTGACCAGTTCAAGGCCAGACCAGGATTCATTTACTCCAAGTTCGTGGACCCGTAAGCCTTCCTGCTCTGATTCAAACTGAACAACTCTAACCTGGGAGAGGACGATCTTCTCAAAGACCCTCAAGGAGAGGCCGCTTCAGCTTTGAGGGTCTTTTCTTTTTTTTCTGCCTGGTTCTGCCTGCTGTCTGCTGTGTCTGAGATTCCCCAGTCTGCTTCCTTTTGTGCTTGAGTTTTCTTCTTACCCTTTGATTCTTAACGAACCCAGTCAAGATGCCCAGATGATGGTAACACGTGCTTTGAGGATGGGGAAGGGCACCGGCTTCTCAGGAGTAACAGCAGGATTGGGGGTAGATGGGGTCAGGCCCCTCCACCAATGACTAGACTCGGTAGATCATAAAAGAGAGACTTGAGAATTTGTGGTTTCTGTCGCCACCGGGGAAGTATTGTCAAATGTCTTTAATCCCAGCATTTGGGAGCCAGAGACAGGCATATCTCCGAGTTCAAGGCCAAAGCCTGGTCCAGGATGGCCAGGGCTACACAGAGAAACTCTGTCTCAATAAACCAAATAATGAGCTGGAGAGATGGCTCAGAGGTTAAGAGCGCTAGCGGCTCTTCCAGAGGACCTGAGTACAATTCCCAGCACCCACATGGTACCTTCTTCTGGCCTGCAGGCAGAACACTGTATACATAATAAATAAATCTTAAAAAAAAAAAAAAACCCAAATGATGCCAATAATGATAAAATGACACGTGGTTTTCACAGAGCTGTCGGAATGTGGCAGGGAGAAGGGGGTAAGGTGGTGTGAGAAGAGAAAGGGCCACTTCTACTCTGCTGGGTTTGACGTGGAGATGTCCCGAGGGAGCAAGAAACAATTGCCTGAAGAGAGGCTGAGAGGTCAGAGCGAAAGAGGTCAGTGTGGGTGTTGGGCATGTGCACATAGTAATTACACCGTGGCAGAGAATGTGCCATCCAGGGAGAGGGAAGATGAGGGAACCCACAAACAAGCTTCGGTAGAGTCGTGGTTAGGGCAGGGCAGCTGGATGAAGCAGTCTTGGTGGGGAAGCAGAGAGAAATGAAAACTGGAGAGAGAATGCCCTGTGCTCCCAAAGCCATTACCCATGGGCCATAACCACAGCGAGAATAGCAAGATGGATTCTGCTCAGAGATGATTTTAGAAGACACTGCCTTGCTCACATTCTCTCCAGTTTAGCCTTGAATAATGCACTCAACTCAACAGACTAGGCAGGAAAAGTGGGGGAAGTCCGAAGGATGTGGAGAAGGTTTCTGGGAAGCAGAGTGGAGGGCGTGCTGGAGAGTAGCTTCCTACCTCCCGGAGGAGGAGCCAGAAAGGGAACCCTGCCCTTAGAAATTTGTATAAGGGGACATGGGGGGGGGGGGGGGCCCGCTTGGAGAAACCAAAAGCTGGGAAGCTTGAGGCTCAGACCAGGTCATAGGAAAGGAAACGGAAGGGGAGGATCTGAAGAGGTCACCTGTTGCACAGCTAGAGGAAAGAGCTGGAGGGAACTCAAGGCCCTGGGGAAGGGGTGGGTCTTCTGTGACTTTGGTCTGCTACTGCTGCCAGCTTCCGGATTCTTTCTGTCTAACCCTGGCTTCTACAGAACATGATCTCAAAGCGGGGAGGGCCCAATGAGTCCCCAGCATCCCAGAGTTACTCAGTGAAGAAAGTTGCACACCCCGTGTGCTGGAGGTGGGGACAAGGGTCGGAGCCAGGTTTCTGAATCTCAGCGCTGGTAATCCTCTGAAACATTATGAACATGCCTTAGCCTCAAAATGGTGAACCGGGTGTGTGTCAAATGTAACCACAGCTGATGGGACATCAGGCCCCAGATAACAGTGACTGGTGTCTTGGTCAGCTTTGTGGCAGGGTCCTAGTGGTAGTATTTTTTAAAAATATAAATACTGGGTTATGGGATGGCCAGTTTGTTGGGATGGATTTTATAGACTGGATAATTTCCAAGTCGGGTTCTTTGATCCTCAAGTAGTGGTCTGCATATAAAGAAACGGGTGGGTGGCCTAATAACTGCAGTAGGAGAGGACAGGGATTCTGCCCGGCTCTGAATTGGTAAGAGTAAAAGCCTTGCGATGCGCAGCAGAAGCGCAGGTTCAAGTGCTCCATTTTAAGAGGCCAGAGACACACTGTAGTCAGGAGGGAGACATGAGGATGGTGAGGAGAGCCCATGACTGCAGAGGCTGAAAGAGGAGACCCAGGAGGCAGAAGGTTTTCAAAATCATGGAATAGAAGCTATACTGACCGCCCCCTCCGTCTTTCCTGCTGGATTTACTGCCAGAAGTGATGCTGGGAACTGACCTCTGGTCCTCTGCAAGAGCAGCTCACATCCTTAACTGCTGAGTCATCTTTCCGGTTCAATCCTGAGCAACAAGGAGTACACAGACTCACTGATGGATGAAGGGCTTTCTGGTCATCTGAGTTGGCCAAGGGTGGAATGTGCCTCGGTGGATGATGGTGAATGGACTGTTACATGAAGTAATGAAGCACCCGTTACCTTTGAAGAAAGGTAATAGGCCGGGCACCGGCAGTGGTGGTGCACATCTTTAATCCCAGCACTCAGGAGACAGAGGCAGGTGGATCTCTGAGTGAGGCCAGCCTGGATGAGTTCTAGGATGGTCAGTGCTACAAACTCTGTGTGTGGGGGGAGTGTTAGAAGACATTCAAGAGCAAGTGTTTGCTCCTCCTGAACTTTCCAAGATTCTGATCTATGAGACAGACCAGAGGAACAGGTGACTCGAAGCTTTAGAATGTCCTTATTTTACTCATCCCATCAGTCCTGAGGTCCCAGTTCCTTGAGTACTTGGATTTTCTTTAGCCTCCTGATATCCCAGTTCCTTCTGAGTCAGCCTGGTGAAATCTCTTTGGCCAGTGGTAATACTCTGCTTACAGCATACATCCTGGCTAGGGAAGGAGAGAGGATGGACCAGCCAGTGAATGGAAGGGCGCAGCCTCAAGGGCTGGGCCTAAAGGACAAAAGGATCCCTCAGGGAAAGTCCCTATGGCAGAGAATCCTTTTTCTCCAAGGAAGTGGTAGGTGCTGACTCAGGTTGATGTCTTTGAGGAAGAGATTAAGAAAAACCAACCAAGATATGAGACTGAAAAGTTAAAAAAAAAAATCTGGAGCCTGTGGGAACTTGAGCCTGTGCGGAGGGAGCTAGGCATTGCATTGTGGTTGGTGAATGATAGGGTTAGGAATATGGCCAAGATGCCTACTGCCTGGTAGCCCAGAAAAGCCGTTGAGCAGCTTTCGGGTGGCTCTATTGAGTTTAGTTTAGGGCATACATAACATGAGCACCAGAAAGCAAAACCCTGGAAGTTCTGTGCCAGATGAGCTAAGAGCCAAGGAACAGGATGAGGGACTCGGGGAACTGTGAGATGCTTTGAAATAGTGACTGAGTGCCTCTGTGCTGGACCTATGGCACAGGGGATATGGCCATGAGACAAGCGGATATAATCGGTGCCCTGTAGCCTATTGAACCTTCTGGATGATGAAAATACTGGGTGTGCACTGAGTTGGGGACTGCCCTGTCCAGAAATAGAATAGGCTTCTTGGAAGAGGAAAGCCCAGTGGTGGGCTTGCTTGGGCTTGCTTGCACACCTCTCTGTGCCTCTTGGCATCATGTCCTATGGTGCTGTGACTACTTTCTAGTTTATCATGTGGTGTGCAGCACCCTGCAGCCATCCTGTTGTGAACTACCAAAAGAGATTTAGTTGCTTGCATTTCCCTTCACCCATCAAGGTGCCTTTATCATAACAGTTACTGGGTAAACATGTAATTCAGCTAGTCATTCATCAGCTACAATGACTGGCTATCAGTACAGTCCACAGAGTGATCCAAGACAGTGAGTTTCCTTCTCTCACAGATCTACATTCTAGTTGGGGAAACAGACCTGGTAGAAAGAAATGTATACAACGGGGGATTTCAGAGCATTATAAACACCCTGAGGAAATATAATCCTGTACTAGGCTCTGTAATACCACAGAACACCAGGAGTCTTGGGAAAGAATGGAGAGATAGTTCAGTGGTTAAGAGCACTTCCTGTTCTTCCAGAGGACCTTGGTGGTTCAGTTTCTACTACTCATGTTGGGCAAAACTCTAGCTCCAGAGGATCCAATGCTCCTGGCATCTGTGGGGATATGTACATTCATGGCAAATATAGAGACATAGATACATAAAGCAAGTCTCTCTATATATTATATATGATATCTATATCTATGTCTACATATATATATATATATGATAAATGTTACTAAGGATGTCTGAAAAGGCCACAGGGAGACACATTATTTTATAAGCTTAATTAAAACTATATAAGGGGCTGGAGAGATGGTTAAGTGGTTAAGCGGACTGGCTGCTCTTCCAAAGGACCCAGATTCAATTCCCAGCACCCACACGGTTCAAACCATCTGAAACTCCAGTCCCAGGGTATCTGACTGCCTCTTCTAGTTTCCATGTCCCCTGTATGCATGTACTAAACAGACATACATCCAATCAAAATACCTATTTGTGTAAAAATAAAAGAATATAATTACATATATGTGTATGTGCTACATTTATATAAATATATTTGTCTTTATACATGTATACATATATACATAATATGCAGAAATATACATATACTCTGATAATAATACACTGATCATTCTCCCCACAAGAACCGCAGACTAACAAAACCTCAGTGCCTGGTATGAAAAAATCTTCCCTTGAGTTGTTCAGCAGGGAGGCCCAAGAGACTCCCAAGACAGTATAGACTATCCCCATTACTTCTAGTTGCCTCCCAGACCTCAAAGGTAAGACTTTATTGCTGAGATATTACACATTTTACACCCAGGACCTGGAGGAATCAAGCTGGGGCTGCCCTGAAGCCTCCTTCTGAAGACCAGCTCTCATAGCTTCTGAAGGTACTATGCAAACTGTCAAGGGAGCAAAGTAATCCACGGTCCTCCGTAGCTGTAAAGCCTATGAGCCACAACAGTGGCTGGCCTTGCAGGGCCCCAATAGTGCAATAGTGGCACTTTAATCTGTCTAACAGGACTTAGGGCCTGCTGGATAGGAGGAAGTTCATTCCTGGTATTGCAAATCCAACCTACTACCACTGACTGGAGGGTCACAGACCCTAGAAAGAAATCACTGTCATTTCCCTAAACAAATACAATTCCCAGCAGTATTCTAAATGCTTTATAAGCACCGGTGAGGTGTAGCTCTTACCTCTCATTAAAAGCTCCATTTTATTTCAGTGGACCGAGGGTCCTCTAAAGATCCACAGCTGGCCAAATGCAGAGAATAAGTGATCACTGATACATTTACAGTGCATGACCCCTACACCTAAGGCTGGAGAAAAAATGGAAGAGGGAGCAGAGAGATTCTCAGAGCCAGGGGCCCAGGATACCTGCTGTAAAACAGTGTCTTTTAGACATGACAGGGGGCTGCACCCTTGACATCTCAGCAATATAGTCACCTACACAAGACCTGCTGATCACACCAGTCAACATCCCAGTGCTCATAGTGGAAATGTCTCAAGGTCCCGCCCCTAGGTGAAGAGCTGCAGGGACTTAATGGTTGCTGAGAGAGGGAGAATTAATTTTCTTCAGAGATGATCCCCAATGAGTTATTCAATCCCAAGTGGTCATCCCTAAATGTGTGTGCATAAGAGCAACATTAAATGGGCTGAACAGGCGTCTTACATGACATGATGTATATGTATATACGTATATCATATATAAAACAATAATTAAGAAGAGAGGGAGTTGGTGGGTCATGGATGAAGGTGGAGGGGAGAGGTAAGGGTGGAAATGATGTAAATATAGTATTCATGTATGAAATTCTCAAAAAATAAAAAAAATTAAATAAAACCCCCCAACCTAAAAAAAGCAAATATGAATAAATATTTGATGAGCCATGGTGGCTAGAGCAAGATAGGCTGTACCCCACTGGGCTGGTGGAAGATTAAGAGAAGCTAAGCATATCGGAAGTGATGACAGGAAGTATGGGCCAGGTGAGTCAGGCAGGGTGGGTACACTCTGGTTCTCACAGGAACTCTCTGTGAGGGAGCAAACAGGGAGTGGTACAAAGGCTTAGGACTCCCAGTGAAGGAGAACGCTCCAAATTGCTGACAGGAACAAGGCTGTGTGGCTGTGTCGCCTCTGTACTCAGTGACTCAGGCTTGAACTTCGGCCCAGAGATAGGAGAGACCCCAAGAGACACCCACAGCTCCCACAGCTGATGACCCTATTGACTGGGAAGTGATCTCCCGATCCCAGGGTCCCTGAGCAGGGAAGAAGGATTGATGGCCTCCAAGGGGCAGGAGTTCTCAGAAGGCTAATACCTGGGACCAGATGCTAAGCCACCGGCTCCCTGGGGAGGGAATGAGGGCCTCTCATTGCTGGGTGTCACTGGACCTGTGAATTTAGCCACACTCTAGGTGTCTTGGCCCTATTCAGTCCTGTGAATCAGAGCATATTACCCCCCCCCCCGTGTGTATGCGTGTGTGTGTGTGCGTGTGTGTGTGTGTGTGCGTGTGTGTGTGTGTGTGTGTGTGTGTGTGTATGAAAGATAGAAGCAGGGATGAGAGCCCCAAATCTCAGTGCTGCCTCGGAGTAGTGTTTCTCGGTCTCATCTAGGAAAAGGATGAAGACATCCATGTCTCTCACACTAGTATTTGCTTGAAATCTGGATCCTTCTGTTGCAATGAACTGCAGCGTTGATCAAGTTACCTAACTCTTCCAAGCTGTGGCTTCCTTTACTGCAGAGCAATACTTGCTTCACGGGGCAGGTGAAAAGACAGAGACCTAAGGAGTCTCTGCAGGAGCCTAGTGAATTCTACCAGGCGGTAGAATTCAGGCCTGAGCTCCCTGAGAGCCCTGTTGCATAAGCTTGCTTTTCTGGAACTCCGCTCCACTAGGAGGAATGCTAAGGCCTTCTCACTTGATAGGAGCACAGTACTTGTTGAAAGAGATTACATGAAATTGCCTCATTTCTTCCCACTGTCTCCTTCCCAGCATTCCTTTCAGGACCAAGGAAAGGTCTTTTGATTCTGCGTTATCAAAGTTACCTGTAGATGGCTTTCAGTTCCTCTCCACTCTGGACATTTTAGTGCAGGCAGACCTGTGATTCTTCAGCGCAGCTGAGCTGAGCCTATAGCTGAACACCAGCTGGGGAAACCTGCCCATCTCCACCCCTAGCCCTTGCTGGGTCCCCTGGGTGCTTGAGATGAGAACAGTAGACAATAGCAGCCCCCTGAGAATTGCAGGTCTCTTGTCACACGAGAGCTCTGTCTCTCCTGATTTGCTTTCTGTTTTTGTGATAAACACCATGACCAAAAGCAACTTGAGGAAAAGGTTTATTTGAGCATTTACTTCCACATCACTGTCCATCACTCAGAGAAGCGAGGCCATGCCAGCCTCAAACTCACAGAGATCTGCCTGCCTCTGCCTCCCTGGTGCTGGGACTTACAGCTTGTTTTTTGTGACTTACAACCTGGCACCACCTTCCCAGGAGTGCTATTATCCAGAGTGGACTGGGTCTTTCCACATCAAACATTAATCAAGAAAATGGCCCTCAGAAACACTCAGAAGCCAAATGGATTGGTTAGGGATCTCTATTTAGTTTATGTCAAGTTGATAAAACTAACCAGCACACTGTTCAAATCTCTGCACTAAGGCGCACTTAACCAAAGTCTAGCGTAGTGTCCAGCATCTGAAGGCCATGTTCCTAAGGTGGCCCCAGCCAGTCTTGAAGTGCCTTCTTGAGAAAGCCCAGTGCTGCTGGAAGCTTGCTTCGGTTCCAGCCTGTCCTGTGGTAACAGGCCTTGACCTCTCTTTAGGCCACTTATTAAAAAAGCTAACAGTTAGAAGAATGTATCTCTTCTAAGTAGGACCACATCTCAAGGACCCGAGAGCCCTTTCTTTGAAAGGAATAAATATTCCTCTTAGGTGGTGTCAAGGTCTTTAAGTGTCTAGGACAAGTAAGATCCAGGATAAGGAAGAAAAAGAGGCTTTAGACTCAGCTACTTTACCTGAATATCCTCATCAGGCTCAGGCTTCTGTGAGGCTTTCATGACCAGTTTAATTCCAGGGCTCCAGTCTCACACCACTGTCATTCACCTCACCTCAGCATGGAGATCCCTTGGCTATCAGGGGTCTCCATTCTTACTCATGGTCCAAAGGGGCCTTCAGCAGTTGATAGAAACTGGATTCTGAGGCTAAAAGAAGGGCTTCGTCTATAATGTGCTTGCTATGCAAGCAGTTCCATCTGAGGCCCTGAGTAACACACAACCCTGGGGCTAGGGAGATGTGGTGATGGGGGGTGGGGTCGGGTTCTCCAGAGCTATCCAACAGCCCTACTGAATAGGTGAGCCCCAGATCCTAGTAGGAGATTGTCTCAAGGAACAAAGTGGAGTTTCGGAAACACCTGAGGATTTCCTCTGGCTTCCACATGCACACAATGGCATATACTGCTCTCTTCAAGCCTTTAAAAGCAAAAAAGAAAAAAAAATACAAATAAAAACCTTTGGATTCTCATATCTTTTAGTCCAGCCTTTGGGATGGGGCCATTGGTTAGAGCTTGCATCCATGACCAGCATTAAGGGCCCATAACATTCTCGTTGTTTTTAAAGATTTATTTTTATATGGATGTATAAATGTTTTGACTGAATGTATGTATATAAGCCACTTGCATACCCAATGCCTGAGGAGGTTGGAAGAGGTACCAGATCCCCTAGAACTGGAGGAGTTACATATTGCTGTGATCCACTATGTGGGTGCTGGGACTGAACTAGGTTCTCTGCAAGAGTAGCACTGCCCATCCTAATTTGCTAATTTCCATCTCAAGAACTACAGTGCTATTTTATGGGTTATCTGCTCTAGAAAAAGGAAGGTCACTCTGGGTGTGACACACACCTGAGGGGAGCTGGCAGGTGAGGCAGCTCTGGCAAATGTCTCTACTTTGTCTCAGAACCCCAATGCTTTTTCTCACTCTCGTCTGCCTCCTGCTGGTAGGGCAGGGATGTTTCTAGTGACAGCCTAAAGACCTAGAAGGAATGGGGGTGGTCTGGGCCTAGGGCTAGGACCTAGCTTAGAAAGGTGGGGTACAAAGCCAGCCCTGGACTGGGCATGGGGCACTTAGGGGACAGGGATAAGGAGACTTGGACACTCTCCAAAAGCTTTTGAATTCTGGGCCATGAATATTGCCTCTGACAATCAAATCTCTTTCCTATCCTGTTGGGCTCTATCGTCTATCTTTAGGAAGCAAGTGTGGGCCCAATCTCAACTAGCCCCTTGGTGTCTTGCCTGAGCTAGCCTCAGGCAAGCTGATTTCTCAAAGAAATTCTTTCTCTATGCCAAGGATAACACAAGTGGTATTTCTGTTCTGACTCAGGTCCCGTTTATAGACACTGCCTCCTGTAAGCTCTCCTCTGCCCACAACTGTATTATCATCATCTTCCTGCTGAGACTCATACTGGGCCAGCCTCTTATGCTTATAACCCATTCTGCTTCTGCCCACACCTCCGCTCTGTGGGCTTTCCTCTACTGCAAGTCTGGTCATGCCAATCTTCCTGGAGCCAACAGTGTTAGTGTTTGCCCACATCCCATGGATGCTCTTCTATTTTGGGGCCTGACACCTGTCATTCTTGGAGAACCGCCCTTGGCCTCCTAGAAATGCTTTGCTCTGTGAAGCAGCTCTGAATGGTTCAGGCAATCAGTCCTTGACACAGTCCCAACAGGAAGGGTGAGTATACCTGCACCACCAGCTGCTTCCCTCTCTCTTACCTGAAATCAGGAAGCACCTTCTCTTCCAGTTCCAGGAAGTTAAAGACACCGAGAGATCTGCCTGTGCTGGACAGAGTCAGCTCAGTGGAAGGGAGCAGGTATTGGTGGAAAGCTGATGAAAAGGGAGATGGAATTGTCCTGCTTGGGGAGAGACCCTGCCCCAAGTGTGACAAAGGGGTCTTGTGAAGAAAGCTAGGGGTAGTTCTGAAGGAAAGAGCCTCAGGACAGGGACTGGAACTCCTTTAGAACTGATACATTTGATTTTTACTTCTTGAGAAAGGATCTCACAGTCTATCCCTGGCTAGTTTGGAACTCTATGTAGAACAAGTTAGCCTCTAATTTAGAGATTCACCCATCATGCCTCTTAAGTGCCGATATTAAAAGTGTGTGCCACACATCATACCTGGTCCTCTTTTTAAACTATTAATTTATTTGGAGACGGGGGTCTCACTGTGTAGCCCTAGCTGTCCTGGAACTCACACTGTAGACCAGGCTGGCCAGATCCTCCTGCTTCTGTTCCCTAGTGCTGGGATTAAAGGCATGCATCACCACACCCGGCTAACATTTTTAATTTTTAAAAATGTGTGTATGTGAGGACCTGATGTGTTTACAAGTGCATGTGAATTAGGGAACACAGCCCATGTGCTGGTCATCCCTGGCTGTTGATGCTTACCTTCCACTTTGTTTAGGCAGGCAGGATCATTAGCTGTTCATCATTGTGAACACCAGGCTGGAGAGTGTTAGGGATTCTTCTCCCTTTGTCTATTTCACACAGGCTTGGGATTCCAGGTGCATGCTGCCACTACATCCAGTTTTACATGGCTTCTGGGATTTGAACCTGGTATTCATGCTTGCTCAGCAAGAGCTGTGTCACTGAATCATCTCAGTTTGAGAACCTACATATCTTTACATCTTTGAATCTTTCAGTTATTTACCATTTTTAAAAATACAGAATTAGGATAAAGGGGAGATAAGGCTTTTATTAGCTTTGATTTATAAGCATTTTCGATATTAGAAAAAAAATATTAAGTTGTAGGGACAGGAAAAACCAAGGCACAAAGAACCTTCCAGAGCCCCCAGAGCTCATTAGATGCCCGGCAGCCACCTTCTCTTCACAGGAGAACACATGAGAAGGATGAGCTGTTTCGCTGGGATGGCCCCATCCACCTGAGCCTCAATGAGAAGACGACCTAATAGGGCTGAGATAGCAGGCCAGGAGCTTAGAATTTACTGGTGTAGAGGGTGACAATCCACTTGGGCACACGGAGGAAGCCAGGCAGGTAGGAGGTCAGCCATCCCAGGCCAGAGAACTGTGAGAGGGCATAGCTCAAAGAAAAATAGTCTTGGACAGGACGGCCTGGGGACAACAGAAGGACAATTAGACCTTTATTTCCTACTCTTCAGACACCCCAGCTTGGGCTAAAAACTTGAGAAAAAGGGACAAGGAACAGAGTCACTAGGTAAAGCTGGCCCAGAGAGAGTGCTTACCATCCACATCCTGAAGGCCATAGCGCCGGGCAAGGTCACAGGATGGCAGCACCTTCCCACTCAAGTTCAGGATGCTGGGGTCTGTGAACACACGTGTGCTTAGAGATGGTAGTCATTGGGAGTGGTGTAGAGTGACAGGGTTGGCTGAATGGGACAGGGCACTACTGAGGCATGCCCTGCAGCCCTGAAGCTCTCTGTGCTCATACAAAGGCTCTTGGTCACACCTTCCTACAGCTAGCTTAGAAGTCTCACAAACCTCAAACCTGGAATCCTGACCTCTGAGCCTCCAAAGGACAGAAAAGACAAGAATGTTCAATCACCTCCCCCAAACCAAAATTAGGAACTGGCTGTCAGTGCCCCATAGATGCATTCTGTCACCTCAATGTCAATACCTGTTGCCAAGGCTACCACACACTTGCCACTCATCTCTGTGCTTTCTGCCAAGGAGAACATTAGTTTGATCTAAAAAAAAAAAAAAAAAAGTGTTGAGAAGTTAGGAGCTAATTTCCAAGAGTACTGCCTGTGCCTTCTCTGTTGTCACCCTTTGTCCCAGAGGGCCACAAATCTCAGCAGGACTTGCAGGGCCATGTCTTAGAAGACTCTAGAGCTACCTTCCCATGTTCATGTGAGCCCTGTACCCCGGCCCCAGGACCAGCTGTCTCTCCTAAATGGAAGGCTCAGATCATTCTAACTGGACCTTCTATAGGTGGGGACAAGGTCAAATACATGGGCTTTGGTGACAGGTAGCCTTTCCTGTTGTGACATTATGATGGGACATTTTTCTTTCCTTCCTTTCTTCATTTCACTTTTCATTGCTAGGGGCTGGCCCATGTCAGCACACCTAAGCAAATGCTCTACCAATGAGCTACACTTCCAGCCCTGGAGCAAGTTTCATAACGTCTCTGGGTTTCTGCTTCACTATCTATAAAATGGAGTTATTAACTGCTTTACACAATTTGAAGAAAGGGTGTGTGTATATACTTAACCTGTGTCTGCCCTACTAAGCACTGGATGAGTGGGCATAATTATTTCTCTTTTTAGGCAGAGTCTCACTATGTGGCCCTGAATGGCCCAGAAACTCAGTCAGGCTGGAATTGTTGCACAGATGCCCTTGCCTCTGCCTTCCGAGTGCTGGGATTACAGCTGGCCTGTCATCAGGCCTGCCACCATGGAGGATGCTTTCAATTGTTACTGTCTGGGGAGACTGCCTGTTCTCTGCTTCCACGCCCTTCCCTTGCCAACCTTGTTAAACAGAGGGTCCTTAGGTTGCTCCTCTTTTGCCATAAACTCCTTTATGAGTTCTGTCTGCACCATCCCTGGCCACAGAGATACATAGCTGACTCCATGACGCCGGAGCTCATGGGCACAGTCAGCAGCCAGTCTGTCACACTGTGGAGGGAGAGAAGCAGAATGAGAAGCTAGACACCTGTCCACTCACCTTCCTCTTCTGCTCTCCCTGAGTCCAAGAGGATATCCCAGGTCCCATCCTTCTTGAGAGCCCTGACATTTCTGGTACTCATCGTCCCACATTTGATACCTCCTCTGGCAGGTGGAGGGAGGTCCAAGCAAAGGAATCTCAGTGGATGGGGCAGAGAGACGTCACCTGTCTTACTATTCTGACCACTGGGGACTGTACCAACTACCAACAGTGCTGCCTCCTTCCCACCCCCCAGCTCCCGTGCGCTGGTCCTTACCGCAGCTTTGCCCACACCATAAGGGACATTGAACATATGCCTCAACCCCCCAGGGGAAGAGACAATCACGATGAGCCCCTTGCCAGCTGGTACCATCAGCCGCGCCCCATACACAGAACACAGGTAGTGGCCTCTAGAAGTGGGCAGAGAAGGAGAAGGGATGGATTGTGTGAATGGTTCAGTTGCTTCCTGAGTCCTCAGCAGCTATTGTCAGCAAAGGAGGCTGCACTGCCGTTGAAGGCCTGGAATTAGGCACAGGCCATTCCACACAGTTAATGGCAGATGAGAAAGGGCGATCTACACGTGACAAAGAATGGAAGGGGCTCTTGCACTGTAAACGTAATTGTTCAGGGGCGAACCAAGCCACTTGTCTGCTTAGCTGGGTTAATGGGACAACCTATAGTCTCAGCACTCCAGAGCAAAGGCAGGAGGATTGGGAATTCCAGGACATCCTTGGCTACACAGTGAGTCTGATGCCACCCTGGGCTGGATGAGACCTTGTCACAAGACAACAACCAACACATACAAAAACCAAGTCAACCAGTCAGTAGGTGAGCAAATGGCCCAATAGAAAGTCCTCAAGAGAAGAAATTCAGATGGCTGAATAAACATCTGAAAAGCGTTCAGTAACCATAGCCACTGGAGGGATATAAATTAAAACTACTTTGAGATTCCGCCTCATCCTCATCAGAATGGTTACCATCAACAGAATAATTCACAATAAGGTGATGATGTGTGGGGAAAGAACAACCCTTATTTGCTGCTTGTGAGAGTGTAAGCATGTGCTGCTACTCTGGAGGTCGGCTTGGGGATTCCTCAAGAACAGAAAATAGAATACGACCCTGAAATTCTACACTTGAGTAGGACTCTGAGCCAACAAACCACAGAAATATTTGCATTTCTACAGCCAATCTATTCATAATGGAACCAAAACAGTCTGGAAATGGAGACAACATAGATGTCCATCAACTAACAAGTGGATACAAAATATGGTAAATATACAAAAATGGAAGTTTATACAGCTGTAAAGAAAAATGAAACCAAGACATTTGCAGGAAAATGGATACAAGTGGAAAACATTATAATCATTATTATTTTTGAGCAGGGTATCTCTGAATAGTTCTGGATGTCCTAATGCTCATTAGTAGACCAGGCTGACCTCACACTCACAGAGATCTACTTGCCTCTGCCTCCCGAGTGCTGGGATTAAAGTCGAGCGCCACCACATCAGGCACTGGGAACCATTATGTTAAGCCAGACCCAGAAAGACAAACACCATGTTATCTCTCATATTTGGGTTCTAGGTTTAAAATTATGTATGTGTGCACACATGTATATGCATGTGTATTTATAGGAGAACTGGAAGGAGAGGAACAGAGGGGAGGGGGAGATGGAGAGGCTGACAGAAAACAGGGCTATCCAACTGGAGAAGTCGAGGAACAGACAGGGCAGTGGGGATGAGAATGAGAACCAAGTAGAACATACACACATATGCACAGAGATCTGAACTGACATGAATATATAGCTTCTATAGTGTAGTGCTGGGTAAGGTAAAGCCTTTATGTCTGGCTTTGAGAGAGATGTTTCAGCAAAGCCTTTGCTATGCTTGGGTTAATCAGTAGAGGCTGAGAACTTGTTTTGAAACTGTTTAAATCTTGAGGAAATGTTGCTTCTCTTGAGAGTCTGCACCGACCTTGGTCCTCAGACACCCGCGGCAGATCTGGCAAGCCACAGTCAAAAGGGTCTGTGATTTGTGTGGGTTGTCTGCTCTTGTGGGCAGCAAGAGCTGGAACCTTTTCCAGCCCCAATCAACCTTGTAAATGTTTGGAAAAGGTAACCAGAGTGAGCTTGCTGTGTTGGTCTTCCCTGTGTTTTCTTCATTCAGAAAATAAAGGCTTAGCATGTGGGCAAGCCTCTCTCTCTACTGGGCACATACGACCCAATATCAAACTACATGAATTATTCCATCCTTTAGTTAATTTGAACCATCCTTCTAACCATTTTTTAAAAACATAGCCTGTGGGCCTCACGCAACATTGAGCGAATACTCCTTTCTGGGACTTGTACTTGGAAGGGCAAAGATGGAAACAGGAACAAGGCTGAGGTGTTTCTGGAAGGACTGAGTCGGGTGGTGGTGCGTGACTTTAATCCTAGCACTCGGGAGGCAGAGGCAGGCAGATGGCCGAGCTTGAGGCCAGCCTGGTATATAGTGTGAGATCCAGGGCAGCCAGGACCACACAGAGAAAGAAAAGAAAAAGGAGAGAGAGAGAGAGAGAGAGAGAGAGAGAGAGAGAGAGAGAGAGAGAGAGAGAGAGAGAGAGAGAGAGAGAGAGAGAGAGAAGGGAAAGAAGAAAAAATACAAACTGAGACAAAGTGAGAGTTGGTATTTCCAGGCTGGATGAGGCAGTTTAGTAGGTAAAGGGGGCTTCCTAGGCAAGCCAGGCAAATTGAGTTCAAGCCCCAGAACCCAGAGATGCAGAGTTGACTCTCTGGAGTTCTCTCTCTCTCTGTGTGTGTAGAAAAAAGTTGACATTCTTAGATGCAAGCCCACAGACATGGAACTCCTCCAGAAATAAGTGGAATAGAAGGGATGTGAAAGGGACAGGAGGTGAGGGGGAAAAGACGCCCTTTTTAAAAAGGCCCTGTGTCTGGGGGTCATCGAAATGAGAGAACCGAGGCTCTGGCAGTGAGGCACACACCTGAGTCCAACATTGTTTATGTCATCCCAAATGGAGGCAGGTACTTCCCAGAATGATTTGTTGTTGGTGTTCAGGATTGCCTAGGAGACATAGGAAGGGAGGATCAGGAAGTGGGGAAGGGCTGGATAATGGGGGAAAAAATGGAGATAACGTCTATGGCTGGGATTTGGGGGACTTCTGGAATGTCGAATTGGATCGAGTGCAAAGGTTACCTGGACACCAGCATAGGCGTTATTGACCAGTACGTCGAGCCGCCCATGCTGTTCCCGATCGACTTGCTCAAACAGGCTTTTCACTTCACTCTCCTGGCTTGAATCACACACCACTGGCACACACCGGCCCCCGAGGGACTGTGCCTGGAGAGGGACAGGGAGTATGAGTTCACAGCAGGGTCATTTCCCTAACTAAAGTGAGTTTAGGAACTGAGGTTATCACAGGACTTGGCCAACAGCTGGGGCAACATGGTATGCAACGGCACCCCCTGCTGTGTATTTCAGGAATTTCACCACAGTAGGACCTTCGGCAAAAGAGCGAGGTTGATTACACTCCAGCTTTAAAATCAACATTTACTGAGGCCATTCATGGGCAAGACCTTATAAATACTCTGCAACTCCAGGGTAAGGGGCAAGACATGCACCCACTCTTAGGAACAAGTAGTTCTCTTTTTCCTGTCCTCTCAGGCCTCCCTTTAGACCTCTCCCTCGGAATTCTCACTCAGCCAATCTGAAAATCAAAGCTACTAGGCATAAACTATTGCTTCCACCCTTGCCTTCTAAAAGTGTGTCCCCCAGAAACTCCAGAACAAGAAGAGCACCTGTTCTCCAGAGGCACGCACAGGGCCCATCCCTTCTTTGGTCAAACTGCAGCAATGCCTCCTCATGCTCATTTGACCTCAAGTCCCCCCTCTTAAAGTTAATTCCTCATTATCTAAACAGTACGGGCTATCTAAAACACATGTGCTTTTTAAAAATCCTCTAATTGGGTCACCAATCTAAGTAAATAAAGTCTACAAGGTTTTTTTTGTTTGTTTGTTTTGTTTTTTTGATGGGGTCTTATTATATAGTCCAAGCTGGCCTGAAAACTCCCAATCCTCACACAACTTCTCCAGTGCCCGGTTACAGATATACACTCCCTACTGATGAGCGCTCTCTCTCTCTCTCTCTCTCTCTGTGTGTGTGTGTGTGTGTGTGTGAGAGTGTGTGTGTGTGTGTGTGTGTGTGTGTGTGTGTGTATGTGTGTGTGTGTGTGTGTATCAGTTTAAGTATGGCAAGAGAATTTTTTCAGTACTAGAGATTGGAGCCTGAAGTCAGGGCCTCATGATACATACTCAACAAGTATACACTGAGATACAATCTGGAGACAGAGCTTTGAATGGGCTGGCCCAGTCTGTCTCCAAGCTCATCCCTTGCCTGTGTGCTTATCATGTGCCTACATGCCAATCTTTGCCACACTGCATCTTCTAAATTTACTGTGTTCTCACATTTTTTGAAAACATGCTGGATGATTCCTTTGTCCTATGCGTCTGGTAATTGCCCCTTCCCATTTTTGTGATGTTGGAGTTTAACCCAGGGCGTCACACATACCCTGAGAGAGAGAGAGAGAGAGAGAGAGAGAGAGAGAGAGAGAGAGAGAGAGAGAGAGAGAGAGAGGGTTTCACCATGTAGCCCTTGCTGGTTTGGAACTCACTGAGAAACTCCTACCTCTGGCTCCTAGTGCTGGGATTAAGTTATGTAAAACCCAAACCCTTTGCTAGAGTGGTCTTTTGTCCGTTTTCAGTGCACGGGATCAAACCCAGGGCCTAGCACATCCTGGGTAAGTGCTTTTCTCCTAAAGGACGCCCGGACCCTCCTAATGACCTAAGAACCACTGTCCCCTCTCTGACCTCTTTATCATTTCCCTTTGCTTAGAGAGAGGGGAATGGTCCTCATAACTTCCTTTATCTAATTCCTATTCAAGACTTGTTCAAAGAGCATCTCAAGAGGACTGGAGAGATGGATCAGTAGTTCAGAGCACTGGATGCTCTTCCAGAGGGCCCAGGTTCAATTCCCAGCACCGACATGGCAGCTCTCTGACTCCAGTTCCATGGGAATCTGGCACACTCACACAGACATTCATACAGGCAAAACACCAATATACATAAAATGAAAACCACCTCAAGAATGTCTTCTTTAAACTACGTGTGGTGGCACACACCTTTAATCCCAGCACTCAAAAGGTTTCTGTGAGTTTGAGGGCACCGTGAGCTACATAGCAAGTTCCAGTTAAGCCCTGTCTAAAGACATAACTTCCTTTACCATCTAGATGGCCCTCCAATACCCAGAGAGCAAGCATTCTGTGCACGAGTACATAAAATGACTGGTTTCTAAATCTGACTTCCTGTTAGACTCTTATCTTGTTAAAGCAGAAATTTCATTTTATCACTTGGGTAATCCTGGTGCCCAGTAAATCTTAGGTACTTTTATTGAAATCCAGTCAATCAGGGTATGGTGGCACTGGTCTTCAATCCCAGAATTCAGGAGGCAGAAGCAAATGGATCTCTGAGTTTGAGGCAAGCCTGTGTCTACACAGTGAGTTCTAGGGCAGCCATGGTTATGTAGAGATATAGACTCTGTCTCAAAAAAAAAAAAAAAGAAAGAAAGAAAGAAAGAAAGAAAGAAAGAAAGAAAGAAAGAAAGAAAGAAAGAAAGAAAGAAAGAAGGAAAGAAAGAAAAAGTAGACATGTACAGTTCAGCAAGTCTTGCTTAAAACATAGTAAGTCATGGGTTCCAATTTTTTTCTTTGCAAAACCTGAAACTCTCAGACTTTTCTGATTACATTCACTTGATAGGAAGATTCAGCTCTACATTATTTGTTTATTATATTTTATAAATATTAATGATTTGGTAGTTGAGGCATCATGGTCAGGCAAGTGATTAGCAGTAATCAGAATGATTAATTCAAGTGGTCACTCACCTCCTGGGCAGTAGCTCTAAGGGTGTCCAGATGGCGGCCGGTGATGTAAACTGTGGCACCTGCTTTACATAGCTGTAAGGCAATGCCACGGCCAATACCCCTGGAGGCACCAGTTACCACACACACTTGGCCTTTCATAGGCGCTACCATGACTCACATCAAAGGAGGTATCTGTGGAGTAAAGAGTCGCTTTGAGGGAATCCTGTAGACTGTGTGCAGAGGCAGGTCTCTTACAAGGCTAGAAGGGGCAGCTAAACTTGGACTATTTTGAGAGGAGAGAGATTACAGAGTAGGATAACTGAGTACGGGTCTCTGGCCAGGCTGTCCCTTTCGGAGGCATAGGGCTGGGTGGAGACTCTCGAGGGCTACACACATACTGCGACCCTCCGAATGGGGCTCAGTTGGTGGGGAATCTGGAGAGGCAGTCCAACAAGGTATGCCCACGACGAGTCCTGGGCCCTCTGCAGAGTCCCGAAGTGTACCACGAAACCCAGAACTCTTAGTGGACAAAGTCTATGAGCCTTACCTGCGGCAGATGCTGCCTTTCCGGACCTGGGCGGAAACTTTAATCCTGCCCGAGGGCGGAACTATATAGTTCGAGAACCCTGACTTTGGCCACGTCGAGGTCAGAGTGCGTGCCCGGAATAGAAATCCAGAGCGGGTGGAGGTACGCTAGAACTAGGAAAGACCGGGATAGCCTGGGAGACCTTGGGTGGGATCTAGGGGGCGGAACCAGCAGGGGGTGGGGCGACCTATAGACACGCCCATCACGCTCACCCGCGCCGTCGCAGAACCCTGACGTCACCGTGCGTCAGAGTGCGCCGGCGGCCGTGGGAGCTGCGACCGGGAAGCGAGGAGGATTGGTGCCAAAGCACACATGGGGCTAGGTCCGCGATCTGGTCACAAAGCGCGGCGCCAGTTCTCCGGTGCCGGCAGACGGGGCCGCGCGGCCCGGGGCTCGGGGCGTCCTCCTCCGGGCCGCGATGGGTGTCCCCGGGTGCCCCCGGCGGCCCATCGTGCGGAGCAGCCCCCAGAGGCCCTCCCGCACCTGAGCCCGGAGGCGCTCGGGTATTTCCGACGGGCGCTGTCAGCGCTGAAAGTGGCTCCCGACGCCCCTGAAGAACGAGGTAGGAGCAGCGACGCTGTGGATTAACTGTGAAACCCACGCGGGGAACTTCCAGAGGGATTCCTGGGAAGTTCTTGGCTCAGTGATGGCTAAGTCTTACCCTCTCGGTCTCTCTAACGGTCTATTTCGTCGTGTTTTCAGAGTTGATGGTGCGCAATATTTTGAAGGAAGTGGAGGCTCAGGCTCTCGCCTTGGCCACGAACAGGACTGGTAGCGAAATGCTGCAGGAACTTTTGGGGTTCAGTCCTTTGAAACCTCTGTGTCGAATATGGGCTGCTCTGCGCCCCAACTTGCGCTTCGTGGCCTGTCATCGGTGTGGGGTCCACGTTTTGCAAAGTGCTTTGCTGCAACTGCCTCGATTGCTAAGGAGCCCTGCAGAAGCAGAGGAGGTGGAGGAGGAGGAGGATGAGGAGGAAGAGGATGGGAAGCACAGTCCCTTGCAGACTCTGGAGGAGCTAGTCCTGGGACTAGCAGCTGAGGTGTGCGATGATTTTCTTTTCTTCTGTGGCGACACGCACAGCAGCTTCGTGGTCAGAACTCTGCTGCAGGTGTTAGGAGGTACCCTTTTGGAGGCGGAGAGAGCCAGGTCCCGTGGTTCTCAGTCGTCTGGTAAGTATTATAAGGGGAGTGGGCCTGGTGAGCAGGAGAGTTTTGGGAGTTCAGAAGCCAGTAAACAGAAGAGTTAATCTTCATGGTGGAGCTTGACCTTTAAGAATTTGCAGAACACCGGGGCAGAGCCTAGAAGGCCAAAGAATAGTGTGTCTAGACATCTCAAGGAAAGGGTGTACATATATTTAGGAACAGCTTCTTGCCTCGGGACAGAGAGCAGAGGTGATTCATATAAAGGAATGGATTTCACACTTTTGTTTCCACAACTCACAGTAAGAAATTTATTTTAAAAACTTTTTAAAAAATATGTATGTGCGCATGTGTACACACTCCAATGTATGCACCTTCTGCCATTTGTGAAGGACACAGAAGACAGTCTGTGGGATGTGGGAGTTAACTCTCCTTCCACCGTCAGGTTCTGTATATTGAGCTAAGGCTGTTAGGCTGAGTAGCAGTCACCTTATCCCAGTCTTATTGGCCCTGGTGTTTTGTTTTGAGACAGAGTCTCCCATATAAACTGGGCTGGTTTTTGACTTGTGATGTAGCAGAGGCTGGCCTTTAACTGTTTCTTTCTGCTTGCTTCTTCTGACTTTCAAGTGCTAGGACTACAGACTTGATCTACCATGCCTAGCTTTTGTTGTAGGTTCTTGTCTGGAACAACTCACTGTATAAGCCCATGCTGGCCTGAGAGTCATTGTCTTTCTGCCTCAGTCTCTTAAATACTGCAGTTAGGGGTGTGTGCCTTCACACCTGGCTAGAAGATTTGCTTTTAACCCTGATACAGTTTGTTGTTGTTTTGTATTTTGTTTTTTTGAGACAGGATTTTCCTTGTAGCCCTAGGCTATCCTGGAACTCACTCTTGTAGACCAGGCTGGCCTCAAATTCACAGAGGTCCAATTGCTTCTGTTGCCCAAATGCTGGGATTAAAGGCATTTGATACCACCACCCTGATGTGTTTTTAATACCCCCTTCCCCATGCATATGTGTGTGTGTGTGTGTGTGTGTGTGTGTGTGTGTGTGTTTGTACTGGATTCAAGCAAAAGTTCAGGAAAAGATGCCCTTTCCACTTGCTACCTCCCCCTTTTTTGATATTTTCTTTCCTTTTAAATTTTATTGTGCATTTGATTTTAAAAATGCTAATTGAGACCATTAACTTTTTTCTCATGATACAGGATGTGACCAGATTTTAAAATGCCGGAAAATGCAGTTAGAGAGGATAAGTGAGACCTGATTTTGGAATATCTGACTGAGAAATATGAACCAAGGGCCATAGGGAAGAGAGTTGAAGATCCTTAGAAAAAATTGGGACAGCTTTTTATCCATCCTGAAGGGACATTAAGTTGTATGACATCTGTCCTTCATCTCCAAGCTGAGCCCTGTTTTTCTCTGGTTGCCTTCCTCCTGTTTAGCTGTCTGTAACCTCACTGTCATGTTCTTGGTCTTTCTTTAGAGACACAAAGAACCTCAACTCGGGAATGGAAGTCCACTGATTTTGAGGTTCCTAAAACCTTCTTGACTTGCCTTCAGGACCTGAGCACCTGCTTTCTGAAGGACATTGCAGGTAAAAAAGATGTATTAGTTACTTTACATGTTGCTGAGACAAATACCTGACCAGAGTAAGTTAAGGAAGGAAAAGTCTGACCCTCAGCCAGAGGGTAGAGTCTGTTGTGTCAGGATTATCCTGGCCTTAGCTTTACTGTATTTATAGTCAGGAAGCCGAGTTGATAAATGCTGTGCTCAGCTTGCTTTTTCTTTTTAATCAGTGTAGGGCCCCAGCCCATGGGCTAGTGCCACCCACATTTGGGGGTGGTCCTTCCCACCTGAGTTAAGCTCCTCTAGAAAATCACAGACATGCCCAGAGGTTAGTTTTTTATAGTGATTCTAAATCCCATCCAGTGGACAGTCAAGGTTAACCATCAGAGAGGGGAAGGAGGATCTTCTGGGAATTCCCCCAAGCAGGGCCCTTCTCATGTCAGCTCATTGCTGCTCTAAGGCATTCTGCACAGTCATTTTGTGTATACGGTCCCCTTTTATGTCCGTTTGGGGATTATATGGATAGTCTTGGCTTGCAGCAAGTTATTATTCTGCCTTTCCCTACAGTATTTATCACCGACAAGATCTCCAGCTTTTGTCTTCAAGTGGCCTTACAGATCTTACACCACAAATTACCTCAGCATTGTGCCCATCTCTGTGATGCTGTAATCGATTACCTGAGTTCTCGTAATTCTTCAGCAGGTGGCAGGTATGATCAGGGCTTTGAGAGTAACTGAAATGGGGATGTCACGTGAGCTGAATGAGGTGATATAGTCGGTGGAGCTGCATTTCCGGATGAAATTTAGACTCTTTGATCTTTTTAAAAAATATTTATTGTTGGGCAGTGGTGCGTGACTTTAATCCTAGTGCCTGGGAGGCACAGTCTCAATCCTGGTGCTCAGGCTCACAGAGATTCTCCTGCCTCTGCCTCTTGGGTACTGGGATTAAAGGCCTGTATTACCCATGCTGGACTTAGTTTTATTTTAAGATTTATTTTTATTTTGTATTTATGAAGTTGTCCTACATGTATGTATGTGCCCCACATTCATGCAGTGTCCTCGGCTGGAAGAGGGTCTCAGAAGCTCTGGAATTGGAGTTGTAGATAGTTATGAGCTGTCTGTGTGTGTTGGGAACTGAACTTCATGGGTCTCTGCAAGAGCAGTATATGCTCTTAGCCACTGAGCCGTCTCTCCAGCCCCAGCGTCATTCTTCATCTCTGTGTGACAGAGTCTCACTATGTAGCGCCAGCTGGCTTAGAACTCAATATACAGAGACCAGGCTGGTCTTGAACTCAATTGCTCTGCCTCTTGAATGCTGAGGTTAAAGGTGTGCACCACCAAGCCCAGCTTTTTAAAGAATACTTTATCTCTATTTGTATGAATGTTTTGCCTGTGTATATGTATGTGCAGCACGTTTGTGCAGGAGCTAGCAGAGAGGCCTCTGGACCCAGGTCCTGTGCAGGAACACTCTAACCTGTGACATCCCAGCCACACTTCACTCTTCTTACCTCTAGCCCTCTGCTCCTGTTTCTCCGGGACCAGACTAGCTCCAGACTCTTGGAGCAGGTGCTGTTGGTAGTAGAACCAGCAAGACTCCAGCGCCTCTTTGAGGATCACTTCCGGGGTCAGCTGCATTCCTTGGCTACACACCCCATTGCTAACTTCCCTTTGCAACGCTTATTGGATGCAGTCACTTCCCCAGAGCTGGTGAGTTGGAAATGTGCATAGTCTCTTTCTGCTGTTCTTATTCATTGGGCCTTATTGGTGTATTTATTTACTCAAGAGATTTGCCTGCCTGTCTCTGGGAAAAGGTGTGCATCATCACAGCCCGCTGTTGGGCCTGTTTTATTGTGTTCTTGTTTCTGTGCTTCTCTGAGAATTTACTGCCCATTGGCCATGTGAAGTTACTCTTGAGGGTTCTCAGAAATTAGGGTGGAGAGACCCTTCTTTTAGGGATTTTTTAGTTTCTCGGGTATGACTGCCACGTCTCTTAGTTCAGGTTTGCAGCTAGTTCTGTGGCTTCTTGTCTGTTGATCCACAGAGCACTGAAGCCATTGCCATAGCTTCTCTTTTCCCTTGTGACTTACCATGGGGTGAGTGTCCTGTGGGCCCCGAGTGGACACATGGAGTAGAAGGGCATCTTTAATTCTAGACTTACCTTGCCCTTGGTTCTCCCTGACATCTATGGAAGGGACATTTAAAATCTTCCCCCACAGGGTAACACCTCTGTTATTCCTCTTCTGGGGTTTACACAGCACAGTGAAAATTCTGATGTTGGCATTGGTTTTTATGAATTTTCTAGTATTTTTCAGTAGAAAGATTTTTCTGGCTAACTTTACTGCTAACCATTAATTGACTGTCTGGTTCTTCAATACGTATGTCCTCTCAGCTGAACCTTGTATTTGAGGAACTGAGCCCTGTCTTGGAAGCTGTGCTGGCCCAGGGCCATCCAGGGGTAGTTGTTGCCCTGGTAGATGCCTGCCGCAGAGTTGGGACTCACCAAGCCCAGGTCCTGCAGCTATTATTAGAGGTGAGTGGGTGTTACTTACAATCCATCCATACCCTTCCTTGATCTAACTCTGCTAGTTAGGAGTTGTCTAATTTGGATGTGAGAGATTTAACGTTGGGGGGTTACAGGTGCGGAGACAGGAAAGTCCAAGAACAGCCCTGAAATAAAGTCGATCCTCCAGAAGTTAGAGAACTTTGACAGGTAAATTGGACTCAGTCCCCACAAGTGCAGAGGCTGGGAGACGAACAAGGCAAACAGATTCTGTCCTCACAGAGTGCCTGTTCCTGTTGAGTTAGGCCTCCCTTCCCGTGAACAATTCTGTGTAGAAAATGATCGTGTTAGGGGTAGGGTAGTTCTCAAGAGTCTTTATGCACTGTCTTACCATCTAGGCCTTCCACTGTGCAGAGCCTTCATCCCGGCAAGTGGCCTGTGTGCCTCTGTTTGCCTCTTTGCTGGCTTATGAGGTATACTATGACCTAGCGGAGGAGGAAGGGGCAGTGCCTGCAGAGCATCAGGTAAGGTGGGGGGACCATGCCAGTGGCTGTTTGGGGGCCAGGCTTTTTAATTGAGTAGCCCCTTGGGTTAAGTTGGTGAGATTCCCCATCTTTGAAGAATGGGTAGCGGTACCTAAGGACAAGCTCATTCATCTGGTCTGGTCACTGCCTCCTAAGTTCTTCTTTCTGTGCTCCAGGTGGACATGGCCGCAGCCAGGGCTCTGAGGGAGGTGACCGTCCTGGGGTCTCTGCTGCTCCAACACTTGTTGTCTTTCTCCAACCCTGGACTTGTACTTCGGAGTCTGAGTGCCTTGACAGGACCACAGCTTCTGGCTCTGGCCCAGAGCCCTGCTGGCTCTCACATATTCGATACCATCCTGACTAGCCCTTCTGTGACACACAAGCAGCGTCGTCGTGTGCTCAAGACCCTAAAGGTTAGACTTGTGCCCTAGGCCCTCCGTCACTACTTTAGAGGAAATGAGCTTCACTCAGGACTGGACCTGAGAGCTGGAGGCAGGATATATACATAGTCCTATGCTATTTTAACTGTGCCTCTTGAGTCTTCTGAAATTATTCCTCCACTCCCAAAACATGTTCGTATACTTCCCTTGAGAGACTTTACCTTCCTTGTCTCAATGCAGGGACAGTATGTGGCTCTTGCCTGTAGTCGCCATGGCAGCCGTGTGTTAGATGCCATCTGGAGTGGAGCGTCTTTGGGATCCCGGAAGGAAATTGCTGCTGAACTGGGTGAGTACCACTGCCACTGGGGGATGTTTCCAGACTTTGCCTTCTTCTGTGCCCGGTAGCTGATTAGTTCAGCAGATATCAAAAGGATGGTCTGGCTCTGTGACCGCAGTGGTCAATCTTGACCTTCTTTCCAGACTCTGCAGTCCTCTACTCCTTTGTCTGGCTTTTAATGGGTGGAGTGTTTTGTAGTTGGATTTTTCTTTGGGCTCTAGTTCACAAATAATGACACGAAGACTTATTAATAATGAAAGCTTGGCCTTAGCCTGGGCTTGTTTTTAACTAGCTCTTATAATTTAAATTAACCCATTTTTATTAATCCATGTTCTGACACGTACTGCCCATCCAGCTTCCTCCCTGACTCCTCCCATCTCTCTCAACCTAGATTTATCTCCTACTTCATCCCTCTCTGCCTAGAATTCCCGCCTATACCGTGGTCTAGTTATTGATTGTTCAGCTTTTTATTAAACCAACCCCCGCCATATATTCTCACAAGTGTACAGATACCCACAACAGTGTACGCTACCTCTGTTTCAGGCCGGGGATGGGGATGGGGAAGGAGGAAGGAGGCCTCACTTCAAGTACAGTTTTATTTTGAGCATGGTGATGCTAAACACAAACGGTTCTCTTTGCAGGAGAGCGGAGCCAGGAGTTGGTTCAAGATGCTTTTGGCCACCATGTGGCCCGAAATGTGGCCCTGACTACCTTCTTGAAGCGGAGAGTGACTTGGGAACAGCAGCAGAGTGCTGTGGCCAAGCGGAGACGGGCACTGAACTCTATTCTTGAAGACTGAGCCCTTGCCTGGGAATAGGAGGATGAGAGGACAGCTCGTTCTTCCTGCTTTAAAGTGGAGTCTTTTGGAGCAAATGTAGCACACGCAGAACGGCAAACCCCACTCAGACAGCGGAACCAGGAATATCAAGAATTCTCTGGGATTTGCCTGGTGGTGGCCACGCACACCTTTAGCCCCAGCCCTCGGGAGGCAGAGCAGGCAGATCTCTGAGTTTGAGGCCAGCCTGGTCTACAGAGTGAGTTCCAGGACAGTCAGGACTGCACGGAGAAACCCTGTCTCAGAAACAAATCAACCCTACTGAGATTAAAAGTGCACCCATAAGTTTACTTTGCTTTTTTTTTTAAAAAAAAAATAAAAAACAACAGCAACAAAACAATCTAAGCAACTAAGAACTCGAGGCTGGCCTGGGTTGTGACAGCCAGGTCCTGTTCATCCCCATGTCTGTCTGTGTCCATCTGTTCTTCCCACCCAGACATACTAGTAAACATTTTTGTATTTTTCTTGGGAATATTTTTATTTTTTAGGGGTAAGGTATGAAAAGGTAAAGCTAGGGACAATGGCATGCAGGATCTTAGGGATAGGGATTGGTAGGAACCTAGATATAGCAGCAGTTATGATGGGATCAGGATGCCAGGGGACAAGGTTGTGGTTGTGCAGGGTGAGCAGAAGGCAGGAGATGAGGTAAGATGGGCAGTGTTCTTCAGGAAACGGGCAGGCTAGAGGTCCACGGCAGGTGCTGAGGATGGAGTCAGGTGCGCTATCTAGGTACACGTGGCCTCAAAGCTGGTGATGCTTTGTAGCTCTCATGTGTTTCCTGGATCAAGTTTGAGGGCACAGGCTCAGAGCCCTTGTTCATTATGAATGGAGGTGGCTCTGCCCGTGCCACCTCCACTGCTCAGCCCCCTCCACCATGTGGCGAAGGGTAGATGAAATTCCCAGCAGCATATGACCCAGGCCTTGCAGCAGTGAGGAAGTCCAACGAAGGAGCTCCCTGAAGGGCAGAGGTGAGAGGAAGCATGCTTAGGGGAGCTGGAAGAAGGCCTCGGGGTTTGGAAGCCTGGGGTGGGGGTCCACAACGGAGAACTTAGAAGGTACATGAGTACGAGAGATGGAACTTGAACTTGAGCTAACCAACTATAGGGTTGTATGACATGTTGATCTCTGACCTGAGTACTTTTTTGGGTCCAACTCCTTGGAAATCGCAGCTCATGGAATAGAGACCATAGAATGTAGCTTTGACGTTGAGGCTGCCGAAGAGGTCGCGAGGATTTTGCTTGTACACATCAAAGGTGATGCGGGCAATGTCCTTGCTATGTTTTGGCTTCTCCCGTCCTAGGCCGTATGACAACATCCCACTCTGTGGAACACCCCATCATTGAAGCATGCCTTCCTTCATACTCTTACACCTGCTCCTCCTGTCAGTGCTGGATCAGACCCCTCTGCCTCCCCAATATTGTCTAATGTTTAATGTCCTCAGCTCCCAAGTACCTCTGCCCCCAAGATCAGTGACAGGCTAGGGAGGAAGATTGGGGAACTGGAGAGGACTGGTAATCCCGGCAGCCCACTGGGGCCCACTCACCCTGGGGCTCCAGCTCTGCCCCTGCTCCAGCACCATCAAGCACGTGTCATCCTCAAGCAGCTGGAAGAAGTCCTCACTCTCCACAGCAGTCCCATCCTCCTCCAGCACCAGTGTTAGTGCCCCAGTTAGCAGCAGGGTCTCCACTACCTGTTGGTGACACATAGCAGGAGGGCAGGGGCGCTCTTGTCCCATGTCCTCATCTCTAGTTGTCCTATCAGCCCTCAACACTGTCCGGTAGGATGTCTCAGTGTCACTTCCTGGTTTGTCATCTTTTCTGTGTTGTCTTTGTGTAGTTCAGCCTGCTCCTCAACTCAGTGATGCTGCCTTAGCCTGCTGGGTCCCGGGATTGTGGATGGCAACACTCATCTTTCCAAAACATGGCAGTTTGTGTTTGGGTTTTTGAGTTGTTGGCAGGCCCTCACCAAGGCAGACCTGTCTTTTATTTTGCCCCTGTTCACCTACCCTTGGTCCCCTCCAAGCCACTCCTACTGGCATCGAATGACAGTTTGGTCATAGCTGCTCGGGACAGAGGCAGGGGACTGCTGGAGCCCAGAAGTTTAGGACCAGACTTCAACAGTTTTGGACCCTGACTCCAAATGTGAATGAAGTAAAAACAATCTGAACAGATGGAATTTTATCTCCAGTGCCTCCCATGACATCCCTTCCTGTTCTCTATGACTGTTTTCGATGTTTTCACCATTGTGAGCCCATGTGAGAACTAGTGAGTTAGAAACGTTAGGGTTAAATTAGGTTAGGAATAATAGCAATAAGGGCTTTGGCTGGCAGGAGATATTCAAGGTGCAGGAAGGGCAGGGCTCTGACTGGCTCTTGTGAGGCCCTGTTAAGGAACATAGCAGAAGCTGTTGCCCTTTGACTCACTAATGCATCTGATTACAGTAGACTCTTGAGGATAGCGTCTAAAAGCCTCCACCATCCCAGGAATCAGGTTCCCCTAGATTCCCCCTAGAGAAGGAGCTGACCACAAAACCAAGGAGAGCTACAGCTGCATCTTAGTGGTGCATTCTGAAAGAACTCTGTGGTTAAGCATCCTTGAAACTGCACTAGTTCACCACATCAGGAACTAAGGCACCAAGGTTTCCACCAGTGCTAACAAAGGATCCGAACCTTAGAAAGACTTAACCTCATATCACTTAACTTGTGGGTTGGCACACCTTCCTTTAATAAACTACTTTTTATATATTTTTTAAATTGTGTGTGTGTATGGTGAGTGGGTATGCGCATGTGAGTGTACAGAGATCAGAAGATGGCATTGGGTCATCTGGAGCTGGAGTTAATTTGGTTATGAGCTACCAGGTGGGTGCTGGGAACTCAATCCTTGTCTCTGCAAAAGCACTACATGTTAACTGCTGAGCCATCTCCCAGTCCTACGCCTCTTTTGTGGAGACTACGGGAAAAATTCTTTAAAAGGAACGTTCGGTCCACTGATTTGGGAAAGAAGGCCTGAGGTCAAGAGTATATCACCCAACATAATGCAGCCCACAGGCTGCTCCCACTTGGGCAGCCCACTCCGGTCTGGGGTGTTCTGCCTAACTTTCCTAACTAGGATGGAGTTTTGCTAAATTAACACCTGCTTAAATTGTCTCTTGACTGAATTCACTCCTTCAAGAGGATCTGAGCCAAGAGGCATCCCCTCTCCAGTATCTGTCAAAATATCTGTAAGGACTTTCCATTTCTTTCAGAAACCTAAAAGATAGCTTATTATTCCCTTGTGTAGATGAAGAAAGTGAAGGCTGGGGGTGTGGTCTAGAAGTAAACTGTCTGCTTAGTGTGCGTAAGAACCTGGGCATTGGTTTTGTAGCATGTATCTATCATCCCAGTATTCAGAAGGCTGAAGCAGGAGGAATTTGAGTTCAAGGTCAGCCAGGGCTAAAAAGTAAGAAGCCTGTTTCAAAAGAAAGAAACAAAACCAGGTATCGGTAGTTTGAATGATTTCCCAAGGCTCGGCAGCTAGGAAGTAGCAAAGTCAGAATTTGAAACTGAATTTTCATAGAAATCGTCTGGGAACTTTATCAGTGGCAGAGCCCTTGCCATAATTCCTTCTGAAACCCTGTCCTTGCCCTTTCTTATCTGTTTCCCTGATTGCCAAAGAAAGCCTACAACTCAGAAAACAAATACTTTACCCAAATGCAACATAGGTCACTGGGCCTGGTGTTTCTGAGCCATCATGTAATACGCGCACTGTCTGCACTGTCACCATCTTCTCCTCCCTTCCCTTCCCTACCACCCACCTTATCTAGCAGCTCCTGGCAGGTGGCAGCCGTCAGCCCTTTCCGGACTGTCCTCTTGTAATCACAGACACGGAAGGGTCGCTGAGGTGGTGGAGCCGAGTTCCAGACCCTACGGCCAAATTCAGAGCCCATAGTGGATACTGACCTGGTAGTTGGGAAGAAAACACCGGAAGGGTTGAGGAGGGGCTTGGCAAATTTAGTGATAATGATGGGGGTGGGGTGGCTAAGAGGTTCTAGGTTTACAGATCCAAAGGAGAGAGAATGAGAGAGTTGGAGAAATGTGTAGAGGGAAGGGGCGAGTCTCCCAGGGGCTGTTTGCCTTGTCTTCCCACATGCCCAGCACTGGAGTATAAAAAGAGGGTTTGGAATCACCTCAGCAGTCCATTGGGGTTCAATGCTGAAAGGTACTCCATGGTAAAGGGAAGGAGTAGGTGAGCTGCCTCCCTGTGGCTTCGGGGCTGCTGCTTCTCTGTTGTTCTGAGGCTGAAGTCTTGTTTCTGTATGAAGCTTAGATCTTAGTCCTGGTGAGATGAGAGATGAGCCAAGCCTGGACTCTGTCCCCGCCTGCCTGGTAAGAGGGACAAAGTCTAGGAGGAGGAGCCTATGAGGGATGTCGGAAGTACCTTGTTTGTGTCTCTAGAGATGTGTTGTGTAGGATGAGATTTGATATTTTATCCTCATCCGTTATCCTATTCCAGTTTTACTTTGTAGTCTAGACTGGCCACTTGAACTCCCGATCTTCACATCTCAGCTCCTAAACGCTAGAAGTTTCTGGCCCACAGTCTCACAGACGGGTGTTCCATGTGAACCCTGCTGACTGTGCTGCCACCTACTGGAAAGTTATAGACTGCAGCTTTTGGAAAAGTGGATTAAAGTCTGGAAAACTGCAAGTCTAGGATGATCGGAAGAGGCGGAGAAAATGAAAGGTGGGGCAGGTGTCTGAGAATGGTGTGAGAGACTGGATTCTGATCTTCAGAACCAGCATCAGAGGGATCCTCTCTGGAACTCGGGCCCTCCTGCCTACCTCCTTGGTTGGAGAAGGATTAGCTAAGCATATTTTTCTGCTTTCATTCTCCAGAAATGCCTATTTCAGTGGCCATGATCAGACGGACACTGCCTTTGTCTTTTTTGGTTTGTTAATTAATTATGTATCTCTCTATCTATGATTCCTTCCACCTATGATCCTGGCGTGTGTGTGTGTGTGTGTGTGTGTGTGTGTGTGTGTGTGTGTGAGAGAGAGAGAGAGAGAGAGAGAGAGAGAGAGAGAGAGAGAGAGAGAGAGAGAGAGAGAGAGAGAGAAGTGCTGGAGAACAACTGTGGGGATATTTTCAAATATAATAAAAACAGCCTGAGATATCAGAGGGATCTACCCACAGTTAGTCTAGGAGGATCAGACAGTTGTAAATCACTCACACCTTTAGTCCCAGCACAGGGAGTATCCCAGGAGTGGTGACCTACGCCCTTAATCCAATCTGAGTTTGAAGTCATTTTAGTTTACAGAAGGAGTTCCAGGCTCCTAGGCAGGCAGTGGTGGTGCCACGCCTTAACTGAGTGAAGAAAGTATGTAAGGTAGACATAGAAAGGCAGAGGAGGCAGAAGAAGCCAGAGGGAGTGAGGCTGAGGAAGCTGGAAGACAGCTGGGTGAGATCTGACTGTGGTGTTTCCTCTCTGATATCTCCGCCTTTCCAGAGATCTGGCCCTGAGTTTCCTTCATTTGTGCCACAGACAGCCTCAGGTGCTACTGATTGTCTCTTTTGTTTTTGTTTTTGCTTTTTCTTTGAGACAGGGTCTCTTACAGGCTTGGAGACCACCAAGTTGGTTAGGATGGCTGGTCAGTGAGCCCCAGAGATCCACCTGTTTCCATATGCCAGCACTGGGATTACAAACCATGCATCCCTTTAACATGGTTCCTGGGTAGTGAGCTCAGGTCCTCATGTTTGTATGGCAAGGACTTTGCCGACTGGGCCTCTCCCCAGCCCAGGGGCTTTAGCTTTGCCATCCTGGGTTTGAGCTCTGATTTTTTGTTGTAGCCGTGATGGACAGTTGCATAGAAACCGAGGGCCACTGTTAGTGGGCCTTTCAATGAGCACAGTCCCCATTTTCCTGCCTGGGAGTCTAGACTCTCCTGGTTCCCCAACTTCCTGTGTCCTGGAAACACAAAAATGCCTGGACAGCTTTGTGACCTAGCCAGCTTCATTTCTTCATCCAGGCTGGAGCCCCAGCCAGAGCCTTTTTAGGCACTAATAAAGGACAAATATAGGGACATTAATGTCTCTAGGACAGGCAATCCTCCAGTAATGAAACATTCCCCAGTCTTCTGTCTTGGATATTCTGTATACATCAGGGTTCCGAAAGCCACCGATGAAGTGGAATACACCCGACGGCTCACCTCTTCTTCATCTTTACACATTCCTTCACTCCTGCGTGCTGTTATTTCCCCCAAACAGGTTGCAAGCTCCTTATACTCCCACACCTATCTCCCCAGAAACAGAGCGTCATGTCTTACACCAGAAAGTCGTCATTGACAGTTCAGTAGACGCTGGACGGTGGAGGGACTCTGACAGGCACAAAATGAGATTGAAGAAGAAGAAAAGGAAGCGTGGCGGGGGCAGGAGGCTGGAAATAGCAAAGAGATAGTAGCTTGGGAAAAGAAGGCTGCTTGGGTCTCCTCACTGACTGCAAGCCAAGGAGGCTGGAGAATATAAACACTGCAGAAGGGCTGGGGCCCAACGAGGTGTGTGTGTGGGTGCAGGTTTTAGCAGAGCACTAACTACTCTTCTCATGGCATGAGTGCCTTCCTGTACCTTTTCAGCCTTGCGCTACTTCTCAGGGAGGCTGGCCTCCACATGCCTGGGCCTGTCAGTGATGGGAAGGAGACCGAAGGAGGGCCCGGGAAAGGCTGGGGATGAGCACCATCTTGTCCTCTTCATTCGTGCCTCATCCTCTGCAAATGTGACAGGCATGGGTCAGGAACAGGCACCTCATCCACTGTGGCTTCACCTGTCGTCCTTCCTAAACCTCCCCGCCGCTGTTCTCTCCCGCTGAGTAAGTAGATCTCATTTTCCTTTACTCCAGTTCCACCAGCCTCCTTTGCTCTGAGGTATAACGAATGGGATTGGATAAAGAGGGGGCTACAACACAAGGCCAAATGTGGAGACAGTGAATGTCTGCAGTGGTCTGGGGGAACACCAGTGCTTCAGTACCAGCCTCTGGAAACACGCGTGAGCAGGAAAGGTCAGCTGACTGGGAACAAGGGCCACAGGTTCTAAGGAGCTGTTTGAATTGGTTTCCTGGAGAGAGGGCACAGGCAAGGTGCAGAGAAGCTGGGGTGGGCACAGTCCCTACTCATTTAGCATCAGAGTTAGCGTGGGCCTTTGCCCCAATCTTAAATGCTCCATCCCGTGGATTCTTGCAGCCCCCTTTTAGGAGGATGTCGGTCTGCTACCGTCCGCCTGGGAATGAGACCCTGCTGAGCTGGAAGGCCTCGCGGGCCACCGGCACCACCTTCCTACTGCTGGCGGCATTGCTGGGACTGCCGGGCAACGGCTTCGTAGTGTGGAGCTTGGCGGGCTGGCGGCCCACGGCAGGGAGACCACTGGCGGCCACACTGGTGCTGCACCTGGCGCTGGCCGACGGCGCGGTGCTTCTGCTCACCCCGCTCTTTGTGGCCTTCCTGAGCGGGCAGGCCTGGCCCCTGGGCCAGGTGGGCTGCAAGGCGGTGTATTACGTGTGCGCGCTCAGCATGTACGCCAGCGTGCTGCTCACCGGACTGCTCAGCTTGCAGCGCTGCCTAGCTGTCACTCGGCCCTTCCTGGCTCCCCGACTGCGCAGCCCCGCCCTGGCCCGTCGCCTGCTGCTGGGGGTCTGGCTGGTCGCCTTGGTGCTTGCCGTCCCGGCCGCCGTCTACCGCCACCTCTGGGGCAATGGCGTGTGTCAACTGTGCCACCCATCGGCGGTGCATGCCGCCGCTCATCTGAGCCTGGAGACCCTGACTGCCTTCGTCCTGCCTTTTGGGACAGTGCTCAGCTGCTACGGCGTGACACTGGCGCGGTTACGGGGCGCGCGCTGGGGCTCGGGGCGACACGGCACGCGGGTGGGTCGTCTGGTAAGCGCCATTGTGTTGGCCTTCGGCTTGCTCTGGGCCCCCTACCACGCGGTCAATCTCTTGCAAGCCATGGCCGCTCTATCTCCGCCGGAAGGATCCCTGGCCAGGCTTGGCGGGGCGGGCCAGGCGGCGCGCGCTGGAACTACAGCCTTGGCTTTCTTCAGTTCCAGCGTCAATCCAGTTCTCTACGTCTTCACTGCGGGGGATCTGCTGCCCCGGGCGGGGCCCCGGTTCCTTACTCGGCTCTTCGAGGGTTCTGGGGAGACCCGAGGGGGCAGTCGCTCTAGGGAGGGTACCCTGGAGCTCCGAACTACACCTAAACTGAAAGTAGTCGTGCAGGGCAGGGACAATGGAGACCCTGGAGGTGGGGGCAGGATGGAGAAGGACAGTCAAGAATGGTGACCAAGACCTCAAACCTTGGGGCTCCCTTACCACTTTCCATTGTCCTGGGTCTCTAGGGTACTTGGGACCGTCTCTGATTACAGTTTGGGTTTGGCTGGACAGAATTATTGTCTAGGCCCAGATTACTCCAAACCATGGGATTGTAAGGGTGACTGTGGCCTGTGTTCAAAGTTGGTGCTTGCAGTACGGCCTGGATCCATGTACCAGAATTACTTACATGTTGCCAGCACCCGTTCTTGTGAAATATACCGAATGCCGTTAACTGATGGCTTAAATGCGCTCTGTGAGTGGGTCATTAGGCCTGTGTTGAACTGAAGCCACCTCATTGTCGACTGGGACAGGCCAGGACCGGATAGTGCCAGCCTTCTGTCCTGCCTCCCCACCCAGGTTACCTGATTTCCCAGGCCCGTCTCTGGAACTACTGTGGAGTTGGATGGAGGTGGATGAAATCCACTCCTAGAAGCACAGAGAAGGAAGACACTGGCCTACAAGGGGAAGTAAATCTGTGCAGTGTGTAAGGAAAGTGTTCTGTGCAGTAAAAGGGAGGCACATGACTGGATGGTGATGCAGGAGCCTGGAACTACAAAACTTAACCTTTCCCTCTGGCCCTCTCTTCACCCCCCCCCCCCAAAGCCACCAGGCCAGTGAGGAAACCCAGGAGACAGCCCTTGCTTTATAAGAGGAAGTTTGAGGATTGAAGAGATGTGGCAAACGGCTGGAATATCGGGAAAATCGAAAGAAACGAGTCTTTTCTTGCCAAGATGTTAAGTGTTCCTAACCTGTCTCGGTTACTGTCCAGCCTCCTCCTTTTGGAATCTCCCTACTATCAGATCTAAAACTTAAATGATACTTTTAATTTGGGGGACAGTAGAATGCAAGTCCCCTCTCCCCTTTAGGGGACATCATGAACACACACATGACCTAGTTGGTCACACACATCCTAGTTGGCTCAGAACATTCTTATTGGCCCATCAAAATTTCTTGTTCCTAGACCCATCAGCCCCAGGTAAACTGAGGCAGTTGACCTCCCAAGTGGTTACTCTGGGCTCTACTTCAGTATCTTTTCTTACCCTTCAGACAGAGGCCAAGAGAAAAAAAGGAAAGCCTGTCTCCAAGGTCATGCTAGGAACTCGGGAACTGGGCTTGAAATGATCCCTGAATTAAGGAGGAAGTGTCCTCAGAGTGCCTAGCCTCAGGAGGAGGACCACTCCCCATGGAAGATGGAACAGCCTCAGGGAAAGTGCAATGACAACCCATTGTCCACTCTTAAAGGGCTCCCAGTGGGCCCTGAGCTCTGAACACAGAATTCTTCCTGTCCTGGTGCTCTGGTGGAGCTCTGTTCCTGAACTTCCCCTGTCATAGATTCTTCACCTTACACACCCGATGTGGTCAGAGAGCTCTTCCTCAACCCTGCACTGGGTTTGTGCTGTGGTTTCAGCCTCCTTTTCATCATATCCTCTGCTGACAGTTACTGGGTCAACGCAGATCTGGCTTTTCTCAATGTTCAGCAAGTGAGGGCACACTGAAAAACATATGGGACCTCCATGGCCACCATTATGCTTCTCATTTCCTGACAGGTCAGAAGGCAAACAGCAAGGCTTATGGCAGCTTGAAGGAATGCATTCTTAGTGGAGACTTCAAAGAGAGCAGACACCCTGTCTTTCCTGAGTAGAGGGGGGGAGGGAGAAGGGGGTGGTTGTAGAGTGATGCTTATTCAAGACAGGGTTTCTCTGTGTAGCCCTGGCTGTCCTGGAATTTGCTCGATAGACCAGGCTGGCCTTGAACTCAGAGATCCACCTGCCTCTGTCTCCTGAGTGCTGGAATTAAAGGCATGCGTCACCTCCACCCTGCTCTTTCCACATTTTAGATGCTTTGTGGTAGAGCTGGAGTGAGATATGGCTGCCCCGGAACCACCACATCTGTTCTTCATTCTTATAACAGCCTAGTTTGGCCTCCACTTTCTCTGTCCAAGTTGAAATGAGGCACAAGGCTGTAAGGATGTAGGAAAGAGGTAGTACCAATCCTTGCCTAGCACCCACTGAGAAAGTCCAACAGGACTGTTACATGGTCATGTGGGTAGGGGAGGGGGGACAAATCCATATTTTGTGTTACAAAGGAGATCGCTTAGATTTTGGCTTCTCACAAAAAGAATGGTTAACCTGTAATGGGAAGTGCTGGAGACCAAGATCATGGTCTGACTGGAAGTCAAGAATAGGTTGCTTCCCGTCATTCACTTTTTGCATACTCTCATTGATATCCATCCCCCCATCGTGTGTCTGAAGAACCAGAAAGTGCCTCCATTTTGAGCAAAAGTCCCTGAATCCCTGTTTGAAACAGGCCCGAATTCTGCTGAGGTACAAAGTACAAACAGAGGAACAGCCTAGGCTATCTGATAGCAGCTAACTAACCATGGAATGTCCAGCACTGGAGATAGCCTGGGTCCATTTGATAGCCACGGAATGCCCCAATCCAGAAGGTAGTCTAGGGAGGAGTGTTTGTCAAACATCTGGCCAAGATAACAGAGGAAATCTGCAAAGTCCCCCAAAATGAGCTAATCAGAATTGTATCCATACTAAGACCCCTAACTGATGTATAACCTTGTGATTTTTGCCTTTAAAACCCAGCTTGCAGAGGGGCGGGTACCTCCTCCACTAGGCCACATCTGTGTGCCTAACTGGGTCCTTGTCATGATTTGCATTTCAATAAACCTTGCTTTTGCATGTTGAAGAGTTCTCAGCTCTGGTGTCCATCTGCCTCTCTCTGGATCTCAAACACCTTAGGGTGGCCTTGACCTCAATATGCTGTTTGGATATCGAATGCCACCTAACCCATAATATCCAGAGCATAGACTGTCGACCTGTGTTTCCCATTAATCTAAAAGCTATGCTGTGTGTACATTTTAAACATAAAGTACAAAGATAATATTTTTAAACCAGCAGGTCTCATTATGAGTCTTGCTTTCTTTTCCCATGATATAATCCATAACTCGTTCATCTCTCCAGTCTAGACCTGCATTTTTAGACCACACCCAGCCAACTCACTCCTGGTACCCCTCTTCCCTAGCTCATTGCCCTTTCCTGGGTGCCTCTCATTTAGCCCCACCCATGGAGTCTTCCTCCCTTGTGGGCCGCTATGGAACACAAAGATTGTCCCTCCCTAACAGTGAAGGAGGGTGTGGGGTTTTTCAGCCTCACCCTCAGGAAGATGTATCTTCCCCCTCCTCTGCTCTGTGGAACTTCCTCTCTGGCTGATTAAGCTGAAAGACTTAGAAGTGGGACCAAGACCCCAGCACTAGAGCAGATCCAAGAACTGTCTGACAAATTTGCCCTGACCCCAGACGTGGCACTGGCTTCTGATCAGCATCAGGAAAATCTTGTAAGTATCCTAGGAACTAGATGGTGTGTGTGTGAGCGTGTGTTTGAATTTGTCTGTGTTGTGTCAGTGTGTGTGTGCGCGCGTGTGTTTGAATTTGTCTGTGTTGTGTGAATGTGTCCATGAGTGTGTGTTGTGAGTGTGTATGTATCAGTGTGTGTGTGTGTCTGTGTGTATGCATGTGTGTGCGCTCGTGTGTGTGTGTGTGTGTGTGTGTGTGTGTGTGTGTGTGTGTGCACGCGCGTGCGCATGGCTGTTGTGTGTGTGTGCCTGTGTGGCAGGTGTAGCTTGGAGGGATGGTGGACAGAATCTCCAAAGAAAGCCTGCCCACTGTTAAGAGACTTGTCCTCAGGGTCCGTCCATTAGCTCCTCCCTGTCCCAGCTCTTCCTGGTGCTCACTGGTCAGCTCTACAGACAGTGGGTAGGTGACTGGAGAAAGTCTACAATGGTAGGTGGATAGAGGCCTCTCAGGAGACAGAGCTAGCCTTTTACAGGCTGCAGCAGTGGAGAGGAAAATCTCCCAGTCTGCTGCTGGACTCCAGGGTCTCTTAAGGGAAAGAGGGTGATAGGCTCTGGCAACGAATTTGTCGCTGTATATTTTGCAACTGGGTCTGTGGCTAAGAAGGGGCCTCACAGCCCAGTTAGGAAATTAGTCTTTCTATTCAACCAGGTCTCTTTAAGACAGTGAGGTTGACAGTAATGACCTGGTGTATATTTGGAGGTGCTTCTGAAACTTCTGATTTTGGAGATCAGAGAACTTATGCTAATGTGATGGGGTGTCAAGAATCCATTGGCTTTCTCCTCATGGGTGTACCCACTTTCTACTCTCTAGGTCTTTTTGATGGCTTCAAACACTACATCTCCTGTAGCACCTTCCTCTACCCCTGGCATGCCTCTGTCCCTGCCTATTGTCCTACTGTCTGTGGCCCTGGCTGTGGGGCTTCCTGGCAATAGTTTTGTGGTGTGGAGCATCCTGAAAAGGATGCAGAAACGCTCTGTTACCGCCCTGCTGGTGCTGAACTTGGCTCTGGCCGACTTGGCTGTGTTGCTCACCGCGCCCTTTTTTCTACACGCCCTGTCGTCCCAAGGCACGTGGAGTTTTGGAGTGTCTGGTTGCCGCCTGTGCCACTTTATTTGTGGAGTAAGCATGTATGCCAGCGTCCTGCTTATCACCGTCATGAGTCTGGACCGCTCACTGGCAGTGGCCCGCCCCTTTGTGTCCCAGAAAGTGCGCACAAAGAAAATTGCCCTGTGGGTGTTGTTAATCATCTGGGTGGTGTCTTTTCTGCTGGCTACACCGGTTCTTGTGTACCGTACAGTAAATGAGTCCAAATCTCTGGCCTGCCTTTCGGATTACCCTAGCGATGGGCATCGTGCCTTCCATCTGCTCTTCGAAACCATCACAGGCTTCCTGCTGCCCTTCTTGGCCGTGGTGGCCAGTTACTCTGACATCGGACGCAGGCTGCAAGCTCGGCGCTTCCGCCGCAGTCGCCGAACCGGCCGCTTGGTGGTGCTCATCATCCTGGCCTTCGCCGCCTTCTGGCTGCCTTACCACCTGGTGAACCTGGTGGAAGCCGGCCGAACGCTGGCCGGCTGGGACATGGATGACTCTGCGGGGAAGCATCTGAAAATGGCCCGCAAAGTGCTCATCGCCCTGGCTTTCCTGAGCAGCAGCGTGAATCCGGTGCTGTACGCGTGCGCGGGCGGCGGCTTGCTGCGCTCAGCGGGCGTGGGCTTCGTAGTCAAGCTGCTGGAGGCCACCGGCTCCGAAGTGTCCAGCACCCGCCGCGGGGGCACCCTAGGCCGGACCCAGAAGGTCACAGCCGACTGTCCTGAGCCAGACGCCACCAACAGCTTCCCGACCTCTTCCACCCCCACCTGAGTGAAGTGAATGCATGCAGTAGGCTGAATAGAAAGACATTAGTAACTCTGGCTCGGCCCACTCTGTACCTGGAGGAGAGCAGGTTGGGGACTCAAGCGGAAGAGGGAGGGATGGGGCAAGTCAGGGCAAAGAGACAGCATGCTCTGGTCTGGCTTCTGCTGGCAGCTTTACGATTAAACTAAAGTCTGAAATCCTGTTAAGCCCGTGAATGAGGTGTATATTGTGGGGCATTGGGGGATGTTTATTGGTCCCAGAGAGGACCACTCTGGTGGGGTTCCTCTCAACAATTCTTTAGTTCCCCGTGGTTTACAATTTTGTAAGGAACACATGGCCAGATTCAGCCCTGCACTAATTCTGAAATAGGTGACCAACAGATCGCACTTAGAAAACACACTATTGACTCCATAAAGAGATTGCTAAAGGAATTTGTTTGTGTGACCTCATCGATGGCTCCAGAGCTGTGACTCAGGGGACTTTCTGAGGAAACCAGTTCTTTTGAAGTGTCTTCCCAGAAGTTCATTGTAAGTATCCTTGATAGTAAACCTAAAATCTTCTCAGGAGAGTCTTCCCCACCTCTCAATGAAGTCTCCCAGGAGTCTCGGGCATCAGATCCCATCTTCCAGAATTCGGTGCATCAGTACCTTCCATTTCTCAGAAGCCACCCCCCACCCCCTCCCCTGTAAAACAAGATGTCTCAGATTGAGAGGCCTAGGAACACAGCTCGGGAAGAAACAAGGAGGTAATTTCCAACTAAGGCTGCAGCAGCTTCTGATCCATAAGCTTCGGATGCCCCATAGACATTTTATTGAAGATCTTAGAGGAGGGTTGCTGAGATGCTTAAGGTGCCGAGGGGGATCCAGTTCTTGTCAGGTCTGTGTTCAGGAAGTAGGTACGGAGTTGGCCTTTGCCCTTGACCTTGATGACACCCCGGCTGTAGCATGTATAACCCAGGGATTGCAGGACCTTAGCTGTTTCCTCAGTTACCTGCAATTGGAGGAGAGGTAAGGAAGGTAGGGTAGCCTTATCCATGACCCTTCCCCCGTGCCTTTAACATAGTTCTCGCACTTGGATCTTGCCGAGAACTCCTGTACTCTCCATCCGGCTGGCCACATTCACTGTGTTCCCCCAGATGTCATATTGTGGCTTCTGGGCTCCAATCACTCCTGCTACTACTGGTCCGTGGTTTACCCCTGTTAAGAAATGTGGTAATGAGGGACTTTGATGAGGGTGGCCTTTGAAGGAGGAGAACAGGGTTGATGGGAAGTCAGCAGGTGGCTTTGTAAGAGAGTCTTCAGGGTTGGAAGAGAGTGGATTAGGGAAAGGAAGGGTAGACCTCTTAGCTCTTAGACTGGCAGCTTCAGCCAAGAGACTAAGTCTGGAGAAGGTGGGTCCAGGGATGAACTGAAGAGCAGCTAATGAAGGCCTTAGAGAGGGGAGTGGAGGTGCCACATTGCCCCAGCAAAGGAGGTCTCTCACCTACACGCAGGCGAAAGTTGTTGAATGAGTGCTTGTTGATAATATCCAGCTTAGACCCCAGGGCTACTGCAAATTCCACCATGGTTCCCAGATGACTGCAACTTCGATCAGCATCCTGCTAAAGGGTCCACCCACCATGATGGGCACAGAAATAAGTCCAACTCATGAAGAAGCCCACCAACGGAAACCCATGGGAGGGCTTACAGGAAAGGGTTGCTGCACCTGCTGTGTGTCCTGCCCAGAGGTGGCATTTAAGCCTGTGGCTGCCATGTAGGTGCTACCAATAGTTTTAATCTTCTCCACCCCGCTGAACTTTGGCTTGGAGAGCAGCTGTGGGGAGAAGAGGCTGTGTCTCCTCTCTCTTTCTGCTGTCATAATTTCTTCTCCAAAAAGCCTACCACAGGCCTTTGGAGGCTAGAGAACCAGGTTATAGGGTTGGAGGTGATGTTGGGAAGGAGATGGTTGGCAATGTGCAATGAAGGGATAAAGCTCAGTGGACAGGGCGGCTTGGAGAAGCTCGGCTGAATGGTCAGGAAACATGAAAGGAAGAGCTGATGGGAGAACCCGGAACCCAGGATCTAGGATCTTGGAGTTGCACCTCATCAAAGTCAGCAATTATCTCGTTGAGTAGCCGCAGACACTCCAGCCCCTCATGGTTGATGTTGGATTCAGAGTAGAATTCCTTAAAGTCGGGGACAGATGCGAACAGGACACAAACACATTCGTACGATTGGTGGTAGAGGTCCTGTGAGCAAGAGGGGTGGAGACGCTTAGCTCCTGGGCCAGCAGCTTCGGTGCCTCACCCAAGGGAATAAGTTTGAAGAGGGGTAAGCAGAGAGCAGCTACAACTTGGGGCGTGAAGAGGAAGTAGCAAAGTGGCCCCATTTACTTTTTTTGGAATTGATTTTTTAGTTAAATAGGCATGCATGCTTGTGTGTGTGTGTGTGTGTGTGTGTGTGTGTGTGTGTGTGTGTGTACATATCACAGCATGTGTGTGGAGTTCAGCAGACAGCTTTCAGGAGTTTTCTTTTTACACCTTTATGTGTGTTCAAAGTTGTGAGGCATTCTTTACCCCCTGAGCCCCAGAGAACTGGATTTTTACTTTAACTAATTAAAATTTGTTTGGATGGACACATATGGCTAACAGCTACCATAATGAATCTTGTAGAACTTGAGGGATGGGTGACCTGCTCTTCAGATATTTCCCACCACCTTTTGACCAGGGCTTCTGAAAGGTGTGACAGGGCTGTGACTTGGAAAGATGATGCCTTCCTCACCCCATACACCTCAATCCTGGCCACAGGTCTCCTGTGTAGTAGATATTAGTCCAAAAGACATCTCTTCTAAACAAAAACTTGCAGCACAGATTTTGTAGCCACCAAGGACAAAGCCCAAGATTATGCTGACAAGGCTTGAGTGACTGACTACCTGACCCACTATTTGGGGACCCCAGAAGGGATGGGATAAGATATAACAGTTTCATCCAAGCTTGCTTCCAGTGACACCTGGGCCTCTGGAGCATGGGTTTGGGAGTCACCTCGTTGCGCCGGTTTTGGCCGATGAACTGGGGGGCCACGTGTGCTGGGAGAACATTCTCCAGGAGGAGCCGAGTCAGGTTCTCCATGGTCTCGGTCTCCTCTCTCTCCTGCCTCAGCTTCTTTTTCCACAGGAAGTCCAGGCGGCAGTAGTACTCATTCTAGGGTGATAGAGCAGCGCCCCCAACACCCCACATCCAGCTTAGAGATAGAAAAGGTTTAAGGTACAGCTGTCCTGGAGAGATGGCTTTAAAGATCTATTTCAAGTCAGGGTCTATGGAATGGGCAGCAGATGGTTTTCTTAGATTTGGGGGTAGCAGAGGGGAGTGATGGGGGGAGGACCCGAGGGATTTAGAGAGTAAAGAAGTAAGAAATAGAGTTGGAACACTCTCTTGGAAATTTCCAGTGGACTTTTAACTTGGGCTCAGCCCTGGAGGTGAGAGAGACAAGTTATCAATGTGGGGATCCCGGCTCAGCCATTCACAGGGAGGCCCCAGAGAACTGAGCTGAGAGATGTACCTGCCGAGCCAGGACAAGGAGCGTGAGGAAGAAGATGGAAAAGTAGATGGCTCCCATCAGTTTGGGCTCCTTCAGCACCCCTGGCCTGAGGGATCAGAATCAAGATTGCTCCTTGCTCTGCCCCTTCCTGATGGCTTCCATCCTGATCCCAGTGCCCAAAGAGCCCTCGGGAACCCTCCCCTTTTGCCTTGTGGGTGGTTTGAGTCTAAGCTCTGTGACCTGTCTTAGTCACACTCCCAGGGGCTTGGGCAGATGTGTGCTGCCACTCTACGTACCTGGAGTTCAAAGGACTTTGATAAAGATGCGCGATGAGGCAGTCGGACAGCCAGGCGTGGGAGTGCAGAAACAGGGAACAAGAGGCCACCAGCCACAGCAGGAGCAACAGGAGCTTCAGCTCAAAGCTCATGTGTAGGAAAAGGGAGCAGGAGAGGAAACCCAGCACGCAGCAATGTATGGAGTACTGCGGGGTGGGCAAGGCAGTCAGAAGTAGCCCCTGGAGAGCACTGGGAGAAGGCCTTGGGTTCCTGTTCTCCCAGGGCACAGGGCTTATTGGGCAAATTGGGACAAAAACAGCCAGCAGTTATGACTGTCTTGGAGGGAGTGTTCTTTAACTTAGAAGTTGGCGGACTGATGAGGAAGGGTATGGGAAAGGAGACCCAGGGTTGCGCACAAACACTCACTGGGATGCTGATAAGAGGCAGGGATCCTGGTAGCTCCCAGGAAGCATTGAAAGCCACCAGTGATGCATTGGAAGCCAGGAAGGGGCAGTCTGATGACCCTGGAAAGAAGAGCTGCAGAAGGAGATAGGCTGAGGGCAAGTAGACTGCTTGGGTCTAAGGGAGACTTCAGCTGGGCTGTGCCTGAGCTAGGATATGCTTAAAGCCAGAATCCTATAAAGGGGCATATTCTACCACTTCTGGTTGGTGAGACAGCTTCAGATAGGTCCTTACTGGCAAGAGAGACTGAGAAATATCATGAATACTAGTATGCCATCAAGCCAATGCTAGGATTCCTATTGAATTCTAGAAACAATGACAAATTCTGTAAACTTCAGCCAAGTAAGCTAAATATGATGTATGCCTAGAGAGGAAAAAGGTAGAAAGGATATTTAACCAAGTGTTAACAATGATTATGCCTGGAGCGTAGGATACACATACACACACACACACACACACACACACACACACACACACACACACACACACACACACCCCTCCCGGCATCCTTTGCTCTTTCTTCAGCTGTCATTCTAGACCCAAGGATTCCCTTTCAACCCAACAGGTCTAGTATGCCCTGATGGTGGTAGACAGATCCCCCCTTTGTCCTCACCAGGCTGGCAATGGCCATGGTGAACACCAGGAGGATAGTGGTGGTACCCAGGGCTACTCGAAGTCCTGGCCGTGTGGCCACCAGGACAGATAGTGTAGGCAGCCAATGCAACATTTTGGGACCTTTCTGGACACACTTCTGTGGAAGGAGAACAGTTGTCATAGCTGTGGGGCTGGGGCTCCTTCTTCAGGTCATGTCATGTCTAGGGCTCCAGTCTGTCACTCCCTCTCGTCCCAGACCTCTTTACCGTCAGGTCCTCTGAGAAGCAGATGAAGAGGAGGAGAAGGAAGAGGAGGAAGGTGATGCTATACGTGATGGCCAGAGCCGGGGACCTAAGAGAAGACAAGGAGACTTTTGACCTACCAGCATGAGCTCTGGTGTGAGGGGTTGTGCCTACCATCTGGTTGGGAGAGGGGCATAGTCTCAGGGATCCAGAGTGGCTGCTAGTGGGGTCTAAGACAGGACATACTGTTCTGATGTTCTGGGAACTAGAGCAGTGTTTTGGTGGAACAGGAACTGTGAAAGCTGGAAGGACATTGAAGGGAGCAGAGGAGTCACAAGTGTGGCCATGGCCAAATCAGTAAGCCTCTGGGCTGAAACTCTTTAACTTCTGAATTCTGAAGAAGACTTTACTCTTCAAAGCAGTGGCCTAGGCTTGAGAGCCCATACTATAACTCAGTCATCAGTCCTTTGCTGTGAGAGTTGGGCTTGTTGATGAGAACACAATGTCCTTCATGGATGTTGTTATTGACCAAAGTTATAGGGATTGAAAATGGTCTGGATGCCCAATATGTTTTTTTTTTCAGTACTGAGGACTGAACCTAGGGCCTTATGAAATAGATGCCACTCTCTGCAACTCAGTTACACCCTTAGCCCCAGGATGTGCATTCAGATGAGGATCGTGATTACCTCCAGAGGATGTGGGTGAGTGACTGAAACTCAGGGGAAGGTAACAAAGGAAGAAAGTGTGGGTCATGGGTCAGGAAGGGCAAAGGGTTCTACACAGAAGAGTCAGTGTGGCTGTTGCCTAATGTGATCTCACCTGTTTGTCACCAGCATTTGGATAGTGAAGTTGGACAGAAAAACCAGGAAGGTGCAGGCTGCGTAGTATTTGAAGGCGGGGAGTGCAGAAAGCCGATACTGGAGGCAAAGGGGTAGATGGAGAAGAGGTATTGGTATTGGCCATGGCCAAGCAAGGTATCAATCACAGGCAAGAGATGGGTCCCCAGCCTCATGTTCCACTCTCCAGGTCATCTATGTAATCCCCACCCACTCCAAGGAGATGTTCCCACTTCTTTTATTACCGACTCAAATAACTCAATCTACAGATAACATTTTTTTTGACATGTAACCTGGATTGGCCTTAGCCACACTATGTAGCCCAGGATGACCTTGAACTCCTGATCCTTCTGCCTTCACTACCAAATACTAGGATTATGGGCTTGTACCATGACACCTGGGCATGACTTTCCTAAGAGGGGTACAATCCCCTCATTCTAGGGTCCAAAACTATGCAGACCTAGGAAAGACAGGTAGGGATGAAAGTCCTAAGCCTTCCCAGGGGCGAGAGCCAAGGCTAGGAAATCTTTTGGTGGTCTTCTCTCCAGCCCACCTGTTTCTCCATCTCCTTTTCTCTGAAGTACAGTGTCAGGAGGTTGAAGTCCTTGGACTGCTTCCACTGTCTGGTGTGAGGCAGAAGGTGGTGAGCATGGAGTAGAGGGTGGGGGCGATGAGGATGGGAGAAGTGAAGGTGGGGGTGGGGGCATTGGGGGTGAGGAGTGGGGTGAGTAACAGGTGGAGGTGCTCATGAGAGTCTTTCTCTAGGACAGCCCCTCACGTCCCTGCAGACCCTCAGGGGAGCATCCAATTTCTCTACCCCACAGTCTCAGGGCCTCCAGCCCTCAGACTTCTGTTTTTCATACTTTTGGGAGTTGAGTTGCTCGATGACCTGGAAGAACTTGGCATCCCCAGTATCCAGTTCATCATCTAGTCCCCGAGGGGTGCGACTCCTGCACAGTGACAGGCAAGGTCCTCAAAAATGCCCAGACAAAGCAGAGCAGTCCCTTGGGGGCGATTCACCTAGTGTGCCCCCACTGTCAAAGATGAGGTCTCCTCACCGGTCCAGGCTCCACTGAGGGCTGAAGACCTTTTCCTGTTGAAAGAAGATATGGTGGTACTCTGTTGAGTATTCTCCCTTCATGAAAACAGACTGAAACCTGATTGAATTGTCTACATATGCCCTTGACAGTATGAGCTTGATTTGGCTTCTAATGGCCTCCATCCCACCCTGTAAAATATCCTACTTACTGTAGTGGGATTCAGCACCTCCCTGACCTAGGGTTTGGGGCTTACCTATGACTTAGGTTCACCTAAGCTGTAGCCTTAAGGCATGGCTAGGAACATCTTAAAGTGCTGGTCTCTGAGAACTCTCTGCTTCCTCACGGCCTGGTTGTTCTATCCACCTGGATAAGTGGATCATTCCAATCTCCCTTTTAGTATATATTGTAACTTACTTTGAATAAATATTGACCTAATAACCATCTCTCTGTGATTATTGATCGGGATTATTAATCGGTCACAATTTACCCAGGAAGGATTATTTCAAACTGTTTCCTCCTAATTCTGTAGACTTCCAGAGCCTTTAATGCCTTTGCTTCTTCTTGGAGGGTATCACTTAACTGGGTAATACCTTATCTTCTCTATATTTGGGTAGCTGTTACTTCTGTGTCTCCTTAAAGGGTGCAGATTCTAGAAGCTGGAGAGATGGCTCAGCTGTTAAGAGCACTGGCTGCTCTTCCAGAGGTTCTGAATTCAAGTCCTAACAACCACAGGAACTTACAGTCATCTATAGTAGGAAATGATGCCCTCTTCTGGCATAAAGCCATATATTCAGATAGAGCACTTCTACATAAAATAAAGTTTTAAAAAAAGACTGCAGATTCTAAAGGCAAGGACTTCCCCATTGTCCTTGAATGCTAAAAAGTTTATTGGCTTGAAATGAAATGACTACACAGAAAATAATGACCCCTCTTTGACCTTCTGTGAGGTCAGTTATGCTGAGCGGACAGAGAGCTGGTCAAGGTAGATAACTAGGTATAGACAAGAAAGGGAAGGAAAGGGATTGAGCTTGACTGTGGTCATATAGTCATTCTCCTCCTCACCAAAGGCACACACAACACACACAAAGTTATAGAAACGGCAGGTATAAAAAAAGGGACTACTGAGGGAGAAAGGAACATTCTGTGACCCTCAGACTATTACAACATGTATGTTGGCCATCTTTTCCGATCCTCCTTGGTTCCTTTGATGGGAACAGGGTCACAAATAAAGACTGGGTTTAGAAGTAGAGAGGGGAGAATAAAATCCTGAGGAGGAGGAGGAGGAGGAAGAGGAGGAGGAGGAGGAGGAGGAGGAGGAGGAGGAGGAGGAGGAGGAGGAGATTCTAGATTTGGGGCCTATGTATGCAAACAGTCCAGGCTTTAGCTTTTGTCAATCTACTTCCGTAAGCCTTAAGTTAGTAGGAAAAAATACCTACTCATTTCTGTCTTTTCAAGAATTATCCTAGAGACTGACATGGAAAGCATTCAAAAAATATGAGGGATATGTAGGTGTGGTAGCGTATCATTCCAGCACCCAGGAGGCCTGAAGCAGGAGGATTGCTTTCAGTTGGGCTGTATAGTGAGGTCTTGTCTTAAACAACAAAACAGTTATAGGATCAATGCATGGGTGGAACATTTCAGCACAAATACTGCTCTATCACTCTGAAGCCCAATGTTAAGAGTAAGCAGATGCAGGGCTGGAGAGACGGTTTAGCTTTTAAGAGCACCGGCTCCTCTTTCAGAGGTCCTGAGTTCAATTCCTAGCAAAGATGTAGTGGCTCACAACCATGTACAATGAGATCTAGTGCCCTTTTCTGGCATGCAGGCACATATGCAGGTGGATAAGGGGATTGTGTTGTTCCATTGTAAATAATTGTCTGACCCACTGGTTTAATAAAAAGCACTGATTGGCCAAAGGCAGACAGGAAGTGTGGGCGGGGCTACCAGACTAAGAAAACTCTGGGAACAGGAAGAGCAGATCAGAAATCCCAGAGAGAAGCCAGAAGCAGAGGACAACTATGCTGCTCTGAGAAAAGGTACCGAGTCACATGGCTGAACAGGATAAGAGTCATGGGTTAGATTAAGGGTAAAGAGTTAGCAAGTTATATGTCTGGGCCTTAGGCCGATCAGCCTAAAATTAATGTAAGCACCTGTGTGTCTCGGTGGGTCTGTGGGTCTGTGGGCCTAAACCTTGAGGCTAGGTCTGAAAGTCCGGGCCAGAAACTTCTTACTACAGGTGGAACACTGTGTACACAATAAATAGATTTTTTTTTTTTTTTTTTTTAAAGAGATGCTTCCCCAGAATACATACAGCCCTGGGTTTGATCCCCAGGATCATATAAAACTAGGTATAGTGAACTGTATCTGTAATCTCTGCACTTGGGAGGTGGCGGTGGAAATCAGAAACTCCAAGGACATCCTTGGCTACATGGTGAGTTCAAAGCCAGCGTAGGACACATGAAATAGGGAGGGAAAGGGCAAGGGAGGGAAGGAGAAGATGGTCATTTGGGAATTACTAATATTTGACTGAGTTTTTTGGGTCTTCAGGGGCTAATTTCTGGGCTGATGAGGCCCCGTTCCAATCAAGAGATCCCTCAAACGAGCTGGGCTTGTCCTGCTATTCTGACACGGAGCTTTCATAAGAACACTCTGTTGCATGAATTGTACTCAAAATTGTCTCGTGGTCCTTGGGCTTGTGGCAAAATCCACGCAGCTCCTTTTATACGATGGAGCCCTCGTTTGCAACAGGGTGTGGGCTCTTGGAGTCACTTCCTCTTCCCCTCATTCAACCCTTATGACCTCTTCTTTCAGGAACCTGACGTTTAGAATCCTTTCTAGAACTACCGATGCCAATGTCTCCCCCCACACACCCACTGCTTACTGATACCTAGAATTGTTTATGCTGGGTTGAGAAGGAAGAGAGAGAGGATGCTCTACAGAAATCTCTGAAGATACCTCAAAAATCCAACCAGGTTTGTCTGACTGTTTTGGAAGAGTTTCAGAAAAGCAGCTGGAGTGTGGAGCAGATTTGGGGAAGATAGGAGAGAAGGGCTGAAATCCATGCCTTTAAGGAGCATGATTTGGTCCCTGTTCTGAGCACCAGCCCTGGGGAGAGGTTGGAGGTGGGCCACAGGTTACCTCTAAGTCTTATATAGGTTCACAGTGACAGGCCTGTCCTAGCTTCACCCAGATACCATGTGAGCCCACTCCTTCCTGGCTGCCACAACCTTGCCTGTGCCATGTCTTTCTTCTTCAAGGCCATGAGCAATTTTTCCTGTCACCTTATTGTACTCATATCTGAGTGCTGAGGAGTCGAGGCAAAACCCGGATTGCCCACAACTTTAGGAAGGGATTTAAAAAAAAGTATAAAACTGTGGTATCAGGCCTTGACAGAGCATTTGTTGGTGGGATGGGTGTGCCTAGTCAGGAGGAAGCGGCCTTTCCCTATTTCCTTTGGAAGTCAGGGGAAGGGAAGTCAAGATGCAATGAGACATGGTGTCTATGGCAGTTATTTCTGAGGTAAGCTGTAGGGGAGAACTGATTGGGGCAACCAGGAAGATCAGGGCTGTCACTCCTTACCAATTGATTAATTGGGGGTGGGGAGGGAAGGCTGGGCGTGGAGCCTCGTGACAATGGAGGCTGTTTGTCCCCAAGCACAGGGTTCTAACATGGAGGTATACATACCGGGAGCGGAGTGGAGGTGGACACAGGACTGTCAACATGGCTGAGGTGGGCAAAAGGCTTAGCTGCACCCCAAGACTCCAAATATCGAGTCATCAGCAGCGATGGACGCATCTTGTGGCCCTCCAAAGAAGACAGTAATCCTCTGGCAGTAACTTTCTCATCTTCCTCTTCGACCTGGGACACGTGAAGTCTGAGAGTAAAAATGAAATACTTCCCTGCTCTCCCACACTATTTTATAGCCTTGTCCCACATAGCAACTCAATTGCTGGCATAGAAGGAAAGACTGGTCTTGCTGACTACACGGTTTGCTTGGTCCAGTCTGTGGGGTTCAAGCTGGGCTTTTACCCGAGGATCGATGACCAGGTATGTAGGTTCGCCTAGCTCCCGAAGGTATGGGTCTCGGTGTTCCATGTCTGCACTCTCCACGGCATAAGCCCCTGCCAGCAAGGCCAGGGTAGTCCCTGTGATGTGCACTCGTCTGGAAGGAAGAAGCAGTGAAAGTCAAGAGAGGGGAAAAAGGGCCTATAAGCCCTTAATTTCTTTTGAAGACCATTCACAGATCCATTCCTTCAAGAAAGGCCCCACATTACAGGAGTGCCTCCCAACACCCCAGAATCTCCCTGAACTTGTCTGTGAACAGGGTAGGGGCATGTGGGAGATTCAATTGGTCTTTAGCTGTAGCTGCCCCCATCTCCACGTCTTACCCTGGTACACCGCCAGCTTCCATGTGGTTGGCCAATGTGACATCATGGGACCAGACATCATACTGCCATTTCTGTAGCCCAATGACTCCACAGAGCACACTGCCTGAGTGCACGCCCACACGCATGTTGACGTCCACACCAGTGGCTACTCGAAGTTTCCTGAGCCCAGTGCAGGACAAGCTTAGCCCCTCCACACTCCTCCAAGAGTACTCTGCCACCCTGCTTCCCACATTCCCTCCAATATTCGTTTCTCTGAATTTCTCCTTCTCACACACCCAAGCTGACCTGATGGCCCGGCACATGTCCAGTCCCATGCGCACGCAGTTGATGGCGTGGTCTGGGAGTGAGAGCGGCAGCCCGGAGACACAGTAGTAACAGTCTCCCAGGATCTTGATCCGCATGCATTCGTGTTCCTGGGAGTATGTGTGTGGGTGTGTGGAGGAACCTGGTTAGAGGCCAGAGGGGTGGGAGGGAGTTGGGAAAGGTGGGGAACAGCTGTGGCATTTCTGAAGAACTCCTGAGGTTGGGAATGTCTGGGTCAGATCTATGGCCTTCCTTGAAATGGGGCTGACTGAGATCTCTCCCACAATGTCTTTATTAGAACGAATAATCAAGGGCTGGACTGTCTGTGGTTCTTACAGTTTTGGTATATGCAGGGTTCATGCATATCAGCCCATAATAACAGTGTCAGGATTGAGGCACACAAAGGCCCTCTGTATCTGCTAGGATACATCCATCATGTCTGATTAGGCACTAAGCTGAGTTGCCAAAAGCAGAAATTTCTTCCAGAAGGACCTCCCCAGGTCATAATGCCTGAAAATCTCTGCACGTATTCAAAGGCATTATGCCAGGGATATCTGTAAAGTCATAGATCTCTCTGGGATGGTGACAGTCTCCTGAGTGGGATCATTTGTGAATGGTTCCTACTTCTGCTACAGTATCTGGGAGCTTGGCCTAGGATGTAAGACTTCTTATAAGATGGGTGCTTTGTGGCTCCCCAGCATGTGGTATTGGAGGGCCCCTGGGTGGGGAGGGAAACCCCTCTGACCTTGGCAATTTGGTCGAACTTGCCAAAGAGTTCATTGAGCATGAGCACCAGCTCTTTAGGGGAGCACTCGCTGGCCAGCCGTGTGAAGCCCACAATGTCAGCATACAGCACACTGCATGAGGCAGACTGTGTTAATGCCTCCCCTCCCCGGCACCGGCACCGCAGCCCAGGACCCCTCCCCCACCCCTCCCCCGCAGCCTAGGGCCCCTTCCTCCCGCAGCCCAGCCCCCCCCAGCCTAGGGCCCCTCCCTCCCGCAGCTCAGGTCCCCCACCCCGCAGCCCAGCCCCCCCCCCCCCCCCCCCCCCCCGCAGTCCAGGGCCCCTCCCCTCCAGCTTCTTTTCTCATACCTGACCCCTTGGTGCCTCTTGACATACAGGCTGTGAAAGTTGTTTGTGCTCTCTGGCCGTGACCCCTGCCCAGCCTGCAGCCTTGCCATGATCTCTGCTTTCATCTCTTGGGCCAGGTAGGCAGGAAGAATGGACAGAAGGAGGTGCTCCTGGAGAAAGTCTCTGTGGTGACACCTTTCTACTCTGCTGTGCCCTGTGACCAAGAGCTTCATCCCTCCAAATTACTCAGACTCCCATACATTACATCTACCCACTAGCATGCTCTCCAACATTTCCAATCCATCCAGCAGGACTCCAGTACCCCATTCTGTCTGTCCTAGTCACTTAGGGCCTGAACTCAGTATCAACACCTAAATTTTAATTCTTCCTTTAATAACATTCATCATCTTCATTATGTGATCATTATTTATTATTATTATTTTGAGACAGTATCTTACTATGTAGCCTAGGCTCACCTGGAACTCACTATCTAAACCAGGGTGGCCTCAAACTCACAGATATATATCTGCCTTTGCCTCCCAAGAACGGGAATTAAAGGTGTGTCCCACTATTCCTGGATAAAATTTAATTTTATTATTATTGCGGGATGCATGTTTATGTGGGCACATGTACCACACTGTATGGGTGGAGGTCAGAAGACAGCTTTGTGGAGTCAGTTATCTACCTTTACTTAGGTTCCAGGAATTGAACTCATGCCTTCGGGCTTGGGCATCAAGGGTCTTACCCGGAGCTTTCTCACTGGGCTTCCAGGGGTGGGCAATAGTCACATTTCATATAAAAGAGGAAATACTTGAGAAAGGCAAATTAATTAATTACCCAAACCCACTCCATAGGAAGGTGCTCTTTCTTTTGAGCTGCGGTTCTCTTTCTGCCTCTTAGATCCTACTAACCTGATGCTTTTTCTCGGTGTCCAACCTCCGGCGTGAGTGCAGAGAGCTGAGAGCTTCCCGGAATGTGGCACGCAGAGCTCGCTCCATCAAGGCCTTGTGGTATGCTCCCACCACATTCCCACACAGGAACAGCACTGCATTTGCTGCCAACTGTGGGTAAAGGCCAGGCTTGAAAAGTACAGCACCCAGTAGGGCAGGAACAGTCTATCTGTGTAGTTCACGTTGGTTCTAAGAACAGGATGAGGAGACTCTGACCATACAGTCAGGGACCTAAGTCTCTCAGGACAGTTGGTGCCATACTATGACATCTAAGAGGGGAAGCTGGTCTCTACTCTTCTACGCTCTCTGCTTAGATTCTTGGCTGCTGGGATGATAACCTGACCACTTAGGTCTGGATGTCTTGCATGTATATTTCCTCTCTGAGAATACTGTTCCACCATGTTGACCTCCTGAGCCCATTCTGTCCTGCAAGAAACTGCTCAAATCCTAATCACATTTTTGCTTCTGTAACTGCGGGAGCATCATGACTCATTTCCCCATGGTTGTAGAGCCCTCTTCTGGTAAAAAGCTGGCATGGTCCACTGATGTGCCAGCTCCAAGAGGTTGCTGTGTTGGATCCTGCACTCAAGCTTGGGTGCAGCTTGGAATCCCAGCTCAGCAAGTGCTCAGAGGAGTCTTCTCAAGCCAGCTGTGGAATATTACCTGCACTCTTGTCCCTCCTCAACCCCAGAAACAAGTTCTCTGTGTAACAATCCTGGCTATCCTGGGACTCTCTGGCTCTCCTGGAATTCTCTTTGAAGACCAGCCTGCCTCTGCCTCCCAAATGCTGGAGTTAAAGGTGTAGGCCACCACTCAGTTACTATTGGTTTTTACCTGTGGTAGTAGAGCCCGCTGTGAGTCAGACTGCCACCCAAGGTACAGTCCAAGGATCAGCAGATGTGAGAGGGATGAGGTAAGGCCAGCAACAGCAGCATCCCGCATGCCCAAGGGCAACATGGCATACACCGTGAAGATGATGAAGAGGAAAAATGACACCTGGGGAAGAGTGTGATGAGCTTCACAGGGCCTGAGTTTGAGATCCCTATTCCCCAGTCTCTTGACTATGGTTCTCCTCACCTGGTCCCATGCGTTCACCACTCCTCCAGTGAATAGGAATCCATGGCCTAGAGCCAGCAGAGCAGCCCATATGAGACCCGAGAGAGGTCGTGTCCAGCGCTGCAGTTGCTGCTCCCGGGAAGCCAACCCCAACAGCAGAGAGAAGCCACCCAAAGCACATAGCACAGTTATCAGAAAGCTTGGGTCTGAGGTCAGCTCCTGTGGAGAAAGGATGTATGAAGCAAGAGTCAGATGAGATGCTTTGGGGTTTTTGCAAAGTCATAAGGAACAACTCAGATGCCCTTCAGATCAGTTCTGTAAAGTGTCTTAAACACATGCATACAAAGAAAATAGGGCTGGTGAGATGGTCCAGTGAGTCAGGCCACCAAACCTGATAATCTGGTTTGATTCCCAGAATCCACATGGTGGGAAAAGAGGACTTACTCCTTTTCTTTTGACTTCCACAAGCGTGCACGCATACACACACACACAGGCACTGTGTCTGTGTGAGCACGTGTGTGCACGCATGCAAACAACTAAATAAATGAAAGAAAATAGGGCCAGTGTCTCACATGGTTCAACCTAATATTTCCTACCTTCTTTCTGAATCTCAGGTTTTTGAGGCAGGGTCTCGTGTAGCTTGGACTGGCCTCCAACTCACTGTCTCTCAAGTTCTGGGCTTCCAGATTTGCCTGCCTATTCCCACAGTTCTTATCTGTTAAAGGGGAACTGTACTATGTGCTTGGTGTTTGGAATGTATGTCACCTAAATAGCTAATTTGCTTAGGGGAAATCTTCCCTCCTAAAGCCTGGCGCTAAGTTTCACAAATGTTTACCCAGGCAGCCAAAGTTTCTGCAACTCCTTGGCATCCAAGCACTGAGATCTGAGTACCTGCTTTTCCTCTAGCCTAAATGTCCCGTTACTATCCGGGCCTCTTTCTGGATTTGAGGTGGACAAAGATTAGCAAGGCTTACTCATTTTCCCACCTTGCCTCCAAAGAGTGAAAGGAAAACCCGGAGCAGAGTATTTCCAGATTTGGAATTGAAGACCCCTTCCTGCCCAATGTGAAAGTGGGGGGAAAAATAGGTGTGTGTGTGGGGGGGGACTAAACCACAGAGGATGAAAAGTGCCTTTTGGAAGTCTGGGGGCACAGCTAACTGGCCCATATTTCCAAAACTAGAGAGAAAAAGTCAGGAAATGAATTCCTCCAGGGAAACGAGCAGAGCTTCCTCTCTGGAAAGCTGGAAAATCCGGTGTTGGATTTACCGCAGATCCAATAGAGCATAGTGAGACAGCATCCGGGAATCACTTACCTCCCAGTATAGACAGATTCGGAGAACTAGCCTAGAGGGAAGAGGGCTTGATCACGTGCCCAGAGTCACAACAATTCATGAAGAGGTTCAATGCTTCTTTTCCGGTTCCCAGCAAAGACATTATTAACTAAAAGACCCCGCAAATCCCAGTCCTTCACATAGCCCCAACCCGAGGATCCCCAGGCACCGCCTCGAGCAGGATCCCGCAATTAGCCCATCTCACCCTGCCGCTGGCCCAGGCGACGGCTGGCAGAGCCACGAGAGTGCAGAGCACGATGACCAGAAGCAGTAATAGCAGTGGGTACTGTTGGCTCAAGCTGTAGTAGGTTTCGTAGAGGTCTTCGCTGGGGGGCGGCCGGGGACTGAAGAGGCGAGCCATGGTCTCCCCCGCCCCAGCCCGGAGCCCCTGCCTGGGGACCGCAGGGCACCGAGTTAACCAGAGTTAACAAGCCCGCCGGCGCCACTGAGTTTTTCCTCTTCTCCCGGAGCCACTCTGACCCAAGCCCCAAAGATTGTCTAAGCAATAGGGTTCCCTGCCAGGTGCTCTCTCAAAGGGCTCCCAGCTGGATGTGACAGGACTTCCCATAAGCCAGACCGTGGTGGTGTCCTAGCAAAAAAATCTCACCGGAGGGACTGTGGACGGACCTGGTGAGGAGGGGCCCGAGAATCTCCCTTTACCCATCCCTCAACTCACTGCTTGGTGTCAAGCTCCTGAAACTCTCTCAGCAAAGCTAGGCCCCGAGGGAGACTGGGTAGGCAGGCTGCTACTCACTCTCAGGACTGTGCAGCTTTGGTCATAGCTCAGGGCAGCCAGGGAGACTGGCGCTTCCCTCTTGGCGCCAAGGCCCCCTCCCACTTCCCCACGAAACAGCCCGGCCCCTTCCGTGCCTAGCCGGACTACCCTGGCTCTGATTGTTTTCTGACCACCACCTTCCCACTTTCTTCAATGATGAGCAAGTGGACTGTGGGAGAAACACGAGGTAATGGGGAGTACCAAAAAGGATGTGTCAAGATAAAAGATACAGTATTTGGAAATGCAGAGGAAGGAAAGTTAGCTAGGAGTGCTGCCCTGATATCAGCTGGGGCTGTGGTGTGGGTGAGGGCAGGAGAGGCGTTTTCCTTGCATTTCCGGTTCTTCATGGGGGGGCCAAGTGTGAACTGTCCACATTTCAGCCGTCTCTGAATTCTTGGGTTGGCATCTCTTTGTTGGACACAGTTATCAGTTCATGGACACAGAGAATCAAAAATGCTCCCGTGCCTTAGAAAGCAAAGTGCATGTCTGAAGACTGTGCAGTGGAAGAATGGATGGTCTAGAGAGCCTGGGACACCTTTGAATTTCTAGAGTTACCCTCTTTCACCAGAGCCTCAAAGCCCAGGGCTGAAAATCAATCAAGGAGAAAAAGGGAGTGGCAAGGCTTAGGGTGGGTCAGTCCTGAGCTCTGGAGGAAGCGCCCCACCCTGAGATTGGAGCACCAAAATTGCCAAGGCACTGCAATTCCTTCCTGTCACCACCAGCTGGGCCCTGACCTTATATGCCAAGAGGTTGCCTATAAGTGGCCCTCGGACCCCCCCTTCCTGCTTTGGCCAGGCAGCAGCACCATCTCCTTCTCCGCAGTAGCCAGCCATCTGGCTATCTAACCGGTTCCTTGGATTGACACATCAGACTCACTCACAGTTAACAGATTATTTATTGACTTCTGGGAGATACGTCAAAAGTCAGTCTGGTGTATGACTAAATGTTTTCAGACTGTTGTGGGGCACAGGAAGTGGTAGTGATTGTCTTAGCCATTCATTCCAGGTCACTTACAAAGGGCTTTCACTTCCACTATAATTATACTGGCTGGCTAACCAGTGCATTACAAGCCTCAGGCTATGGTGGAGGCTACCAGCCCCTATCTCTGCCTCACTGCGCTGGGTCCTTCTTGGGCAAAGTAGTTCCTGGTTATTCTGACAAATAATTGTAGTATCCAATCTGCACCTTAGAACAGTTGTTGAAAGTCAAAGACGATGATTCTTTAAGAGAAAAAAAGGAGAAGTTGGTGGGAGGGTTCAGTGGTTACAAGGATTAGTTTAATAAGCACTTTGGGGAGAGAGGTGGTGGTACCTTGTGTTCACCCCAGGGAGCACAAAGCAGGGTCTTAGCCTGCTAGTGACTGTGAGCTGCATGCCTTTTAGAGTTAGTCTTGTAGAAGAAGCTCAAGAGGGATAGTGCCTGCTGGTTGAGTGTCTTTGATGGAGGACCCTCTGGACTGCCTTAGCCATAAAGGAACAGTGAAGGCTCATGGATCTGGTGCTGGGGAGAGTCAGCAGACCCTGGGAAAACCCAGGTCTTGTTGTGTGACCTCAGTGGGATCCCCTCCTAGTGGGTGTCATGTTCCTCATGTATTAAATGACAATACATGATGGGTCGATGATCTCTAGCATCCCCCCCCCCTCTATATATATGTGTGTGTTGAGAAAGAAGGTGATGGGAAAGTTGGCCAGGGGGAGAGCAATAGAGGATGAGTAATGGGTACCTGCTGTTGGATTTGGTCCTGGAGCCCTGTGGTACCAATGGGTTCCATGTCTCTCACCTTCCTGCAAACAGCAGAGTACTCGGGCTTTCTATTCAAGAAGGTAGTTAGATCACTGTGTTCCCCTCAACCCTAAGTTTTTGTTGGGAAGGAGGCATACCCTCGCCAATGTCTCACCTGATACCTTTGGGAGTGAGGACCCGAGGTCTCAGTAAAGTGCGGGCTGGGTGTTGGGCCTCTGAAGGGTAAAGTATGTGGACTTTGGGGAGTTCCAGTCACCCTATCTGAAGATGTTGTAGCATGCCCAATTGGTTGTGGACTTTGGGGAGTTCCAATCACCCTATCTGAAGATGTTGCAGCATGCCCAATTGGTTCTTCCTGGGCTCTCCTTTCAGTAAGACTTATCCCTTTTCCAGAAACTTGTCCGAAGCCCTCCTCCAGTTGCAGGTGGTCCAGCATTTCAGAAACTATTTTCTCAGGGCCATCTTGGCTTGGCTCTAGGGCGGACAGATGCCTGTCGCTGTTTCTGTGCTGAGACAGATATTGCTTTACCTGCACAGAAAGGAGTTAGGGGAGCCAGAGTGAGCCCCAGGGAATATTTTCTTGGGCTCTAATCTGTTATCTGGAGACTTAGGGATAAGCTGGGGTGGGCAGGAATGATGGTCAAGGACCGAAGAATGGTAATCAGTGAAGATACATTGGATGGTCAAGGGAGCCACATGTGCCATTCCTGAAAAGCTTCTGGATGGGAAGGCGGTTTTGGAAACTTACCTTGGAGACAGCATCATCTACCTTGTCCTGTACCAGGATGTAGGTATCACTGGTATTTGGTCGGCAATCTGAAAGGGAACAGAGTGAGTAGTATGGGAGCAGAACTTACCTTGGGAAAAGCTTCTTGCGGAAGACCCAAGCTTATCCTGGTTGCTAGAGAAATAGCCAGCTCACCCTGGAAGGATGGTCTGTTCTTGGGCTCAGAGCTCCAGCAATGCACCATTAACTCCTTCAGTATTTCCAAACCAGGAGTCTCAGGGCTAGATGGAGGCAACTCTGTCAATGGGGGTCGATTCTGCCTTATGCAGACTGCTCCACGAACTAGTGATATGTCGTCACCTATGACTGGAGTGGGAGAGTGATAACAAAAGGGATTCATGATTTGAGGAGACATATCATGGACAGAAGCACTGAGTGCCATCCAATGAAGAGATGGGGTGGGAAGAGGATACTCTGAGAAGCTAAGGGTGGAAGGGAGGGCTCAGAGCTTTAAGGTGCTTTCAGGCACCCAGGGTAAGAGGTTCAGAGTCCATAGAGAGACTTACACTCGGCTTCTCTTCCAGCCAGCACTGACCACATGAGGATCCCAAAGCTGCACAGATACAAAGTAGAGACTTAGCTGGCCCCTGGCAAACCCACTTTCCCACATCATATCCTTTAAAAGGGCTCAAAAAAGTGTAGAAAATTGGGATGTTTTGGGGTGGATAGCTTACCTGTAGATGTCACTGGTTGTGGAAGCCTTCTGGTTGACATTAGCCAATAACTCTGGGTCCAAGTAAGCTAGTGTACCCCCTGGAGCCCTGGACCCGGACCCAGACCCAGACAGGGACCCTGACCCTGACTGTGACCCTCCCTGAAATGTGGACAGGCCAAAATCTGCTACCTGTAAAAGAAAGGGAAAGGAACGTATTAGATAAAGGGGCCAGAGAGTCTCCAGAATTTCCCCTCTGTCTCCTCAGCTTTTTGAGGGTGGTCTGGAAGACGAGGGAAAGGTAGAGTCAACAAGACCTCAGGAAGGAGATCTAAGTTGCTGATGGGGAGGCCTGGGTTTAGGTATGTCTGAGTTTCTGGGATAAGTCAGCTTGGGTCCATGGGGGCTTTGTGGAATAGGCCTGTGGAACTGACTCAGGTGGGAAAAAGGAGGGCCCCTGTCACTTGGTATGGCTAGAGACAAAATTCCTCGTTGACCTGGGTAGTACTGTCTTCAGAGGGACAGGCTGAGGGTATACAACATGAGCCCAATCTTGCACTCGGGTTTTAGATTGGCTGACCTTGGCGTGGAGCTCTTGGTCCAGCAGGACATTGGAGGGCTTGAGGTCCCGGTGCAGGAGCGTTGGGTTCAAGCTGTGCAGGTAACACATCCCCAGTACCACTTCATGCAGCAGGCGACAGAGGAGCGGCCAGGGCCGAGGGCACGTGGGCAGCAGCAGCCCTGCGAGGGAGCCGTTCTCCATGAATTCTGTCACCAGAGCCGGCCCGGACACCAAGTCCCATTGGAGGCTGTCGGTGACGCCCAGCAGGAGCAGCACGTGCTGGTTGCGAAGTTTTGCCATAGCTTTCACCTCCCTGGCTATCACCTTCCTGCGCTCGGAAAGGGAGCCCCAGTCGGTAGGATCCTAGAAGCGCTCCCTTCCCCCGCCCGCCCCTTCAGGCTCCTGGACCGGATCCTGCGTAAAGATGGGGCCACTCACGAATTCACGATCTTGACTGCCACATCAAAGCCCCATTTTTTGTGTTCTGCCCGGAACACTGCACCGAAGCCGCCTTTGCCCACAAACTTCGGGTTCTTCAATTCTTCATGGAGCACGAGAGGCGCCTGGGCACCATTGGGCCTGAGACAGTGGGGGGCCACGTCCTTGTCAGCGCATCGTCTGTCTCCCAAACTGCGCGCGGGCAGCGTGTCAACCTCCCCCTGCGGCCCACTTGGCCCCCAGCTTTGTCCCCAGCCCAGGCAAAGGCGACGTCTGAGCCTGTGTATCTGCCCCGTGTGGGTGTGCCGTAGCCTGAGGAGCCACGTCTCCATCCCTACTCACCATAACGTGCTAGAAGACATCAGGAGCTAGTGTTTTCCTGGTGCACAGAAGGAGCGGACCGACGTCTACGGCTTCGGGTTTGGGCTGGGAGGAAGACACAGCAAAGGGAGTGATCTATTGGTCAAGGCACCGAGGCTCAGGCCCCGAATTCCGCTTTCCAGGTCGTTCCCTTTACTTCGAATGAGTGACTTCACAACTTCCTGCTTGAAGGCAAAGGGCGCTTCTGCGGTCCGCCCCCCCCTGGGGTGGGGCTAATACAAACTTGGGGCTTTTCATTTCTACGCACCTGCCTTGAACTGCTACCACCTCAGGAGTAACTGGGCATTGGGTGTGCCACAAAAGAAGTCATCACAGTCCAGGAACTCACAACAGGTTTCCCAGAACAGCCCAGTCTCTCTTGGATGCTTGGGTTTGCAGCTTGATCGCTTGACAATCATATTGGGCAGAAGGGGGGATGTGGTTTTATGGCTTGAGACTCTCCTAAGATCTTGGTTACTGCTTCTAATAAGGTTTGATTTGGGCTGGGTACACATACTTAATCCTAGATCAATCTTTTTTTTACCTTTCTGTAGACAGGAAACCCAAGCATTTACGGTTTAAGCACCTTGGCCAAATAAGTATGGAAATAGTTTAGAACCTAGTTCTACGCCACCAAGTGGGCCCATATTTATTTATTTACTTAAAAAAAATTTCTTTTGAGACAGAGTTTTCCTATATAGACCTGGCTGGGCTAGAACTTGCTCTATAGAACAGGCTGACCTCAAACTTACAGAGGCCCATCTGCCTCTGTCTCTAGAGTAAGTGCTGGGATTAAAGGTGTGTATCACCATGCTTGGCTTATTTATTTATTTTTAAAATTTATTTATGTGTGTGTACATCCATGTATGTGGGACAGAGTGTGTATGGAGGTCAGAGGACAGCCCCAGGCATGTTCCACCTTGTTTGAAATGTTGTTCTCTGCTGTGTGCACAATGTCCTGACTCTGCCTCTCATCCTGCTCTAGGACACTAGGATGACAGACGTGGCCTACTGTCCCCAATTTCACTTGAGCTGTGGGGATTTGAATTCAGGTCCTCATGTTTGCACAATAAAGCTTTACCTACTAAGCTGTCCTCCCCCACTCTCAAAATAGCTTACTTTTTTTGCAAATGCCTGTGGCCTCTATAAGTCAGCCTGTGGTGCAGGTATCTGGGGACCATGTAATGTATGCAATACTGAGCAGAAAGGAAAAAAGAAAGTAAGTTTGCCATGTGGACTTCCTTGTTGGCTCACCACATAAGCCTTTTTTTTTTTTTTTTTTTTTATGGTGTCAGCACTGCTCTATTTGGCTAGAGACTGCTTCAGCTGTGTGTGTGTTTCCTCATTGCCTGAACGCTGGGAAACATACCTTTACCAGAAAGGGAGAAATATGCCTAGGAGAAAAAACAAACAAACAGAAACCCAAAATAATAACAACAAAAATCTGCCACTTTGGGGAACTGGGTTGCACTAGGGGAAATCACGAGACAAATTTGAGAATTTGGGCAGAAAAGAACTGAGGTGTAAGTTTCTGCCTGGAAAGAGACTTCACATCCTGCCGTCTCTGCTTCTCCTTTCTCTTGAGCTGCTTTCTTTCAGAGGACCCTCCAGTGCTGAGGAAGGTCTTCTGCAGGAGTCCAGGCATGGCAGAGCCTCTTGTTTTTCTGTGCCAGGTGAGATCAATCACAAAGAACCACACGGGCTCTGGATCGCCTGCTGCCTCTGCTTCTTATCTTGGTAAAGTAAAACCCTCTGCCTCATGTGTTTGCTCATAGAAAGGAGTGTGGATTGTGTATCCATGAATTCTACTCACAGAACCTAAGTCCTTTATCTGAACCCTTAAGGCAAAGAGACTGGGAAAGAGAAATTACTTCAGTTCTTTGTTAGTGTGGAGAGACAGCTCAGTAGTTAGGAGCATTTAATGTGCTTGCAGAGGACCTGAGTTTTATTCCCAGCATCCACATAGCAACTTACAACTGCCTGTATTTCAAGTTCTGGGATCAAACACTGTCCCCTTACTTCCTGTGGTGCACATGCATACACACAGTCAAGCACTCGTCCATCTAAAGTAAAAATAAACAAACAAAACATCTTAAAGACATGTGGAGCCCATAACTGCTGCATCTGCATAAGTACTTGTCAGATGCCCAGTAGTTTAGAGCCTTCCATTTGCTTACTGTGTCCAGCTATGGACAAAGACCTCATTTCTGTGCGTCTTTCCCAGACACTCTCATTCTGGTGGGGCAGGCCACTGCTCCTCCGGCTCCCAACTTGGGGTGCTGCATTATCTCTTTTCTTTCTTTCCCTTCCTCCCTCCCTTTTTCCCTTCCTTCTTCCTTCCTTTTCTTGGTTTTTTGAGAAAAGTTTTCTCTGTATACATTGTCCTGAGACTAGCTCTGTGCTAGGCTTATCTCAGACTTAGAGATCCACCTTCCCCTGTCCTGGGTGCTGGGATTAAAGGCATTCATTATTTCTTAAATGAAATGAGCCTAGGGTATATGGGGAGGATTCATGTAAGAGATAAGGGTGGGGAAGCAGAAGTTTTGGAGAATGCATTTACTTATTTTGGGGCAGGGTCTTATTATATAGCCCTGACTGGCCTGAAACTAACTTACTATGTAGATAAGGCTGGTGACAGTGTACCTTAAAACACACACACACACTCACAGAAAGAGAGAGAGAGACAGAGAGAGAGGAGAGAGAGGAAATGGAGTATTGTCCAGTGGTCAAGGGCACAAACTCTGGAGTCAGGCAGCCAAGAATCAAATTCTGTTCTGTTAATTATAGATGTTTAATGCAGCTGTCTGTGCTTGGTTAATCACAGTACTCCTGGGCTAGACTATTGTGAAGACAGAATGAAGAGAGGCTCATAACAAGTGCTCGGTGATAAACATTACTGCACTTCCCGAGCGAGGTGCATTTAGATTCCGATTTCCTTGTAGAACAGAGAAAGCTGCTTTAACAACCACTCCAAATGGCTCTTCCTTCTGATAAATGTCCAGCCCCACCCTCCCCCCAGTATCCCTTAATGACTCACTCTCCAGACACTCTCTCCTTTCTCCCAGACACTTGTCCTAAGGAAGCTACTAAGGGAGTTAGTGTTCTAGCCATCTCAGTGGAGGGGAGGGCACTGTGGCTGCTGAAAGTCACTTGGTGTTTGTCTGTCCGGTACAAGAGGACTCATCTTGGTTTTAATCATATTACTGACCTGAGCATGGGTTCTGTGTCCAAGGCTGCCACTCAGGGGTGTGGTGCGGCTTTTGCTGACCTGACACTGCTTCTCATGATAGATAGTATTGGGGAGAAAAGCAGACTGAACTCTGAGGGTGGCCCTCAGCTTCCCAGTCCCCTGACGTTCTGGGGGACAGGATCTCAGATAGCCTCTGGTGGGACTATGTCCTGGTCAGAAGCAAACAACAGGTGCAATTTGGCATTCTCTCCTTCCCTGACTGAAGACACCCCCTCCCTACAAAGGCTCCAATCTAGGTCTTAGGCCCTGTTTTCAGAGGAACACATGTAAGAGCCACCTTCTCCTCTGCTTCCTCCCCATTGTTTTCCCGTGAATGTCCCGGTGACTAGGATTGCTATCAGCAAGGAAAAAGGAAAAGGGAGACAAGAAAGTAAACAGAGCCAAATCTAACCATCTCAGAGCTGGGCCTAATGTTCTCTGGCACCTGAGATGGGTTAGAGACCCTCATTTGTCATTACATGAGTCCCTGAGGTAGGATAGTATTCACTCCATTTAAAAAAAAATCTTATTTTTTATGTGCATGAGTGTCTTGCCTGTAACATATGTCTGTACACATACGTGGAAGAAAGCTTTAGATTCCTGGGGACAGATGGTTGTTAGCTTCCCTGTGAATGCTGGGAATTGAACCCATACTCTTGGAAGAACAGTTAGAGCTCTTAATGTTGAGCCAAGTGTCCGGCCCCTATTCGCCCCATTTTAAGGAAGCTGAGCCTGGTAGTGCTTAGGGGGTTGGGACAAGCTGTGAATAAGTCAGCTTGAGCTACCCAGTGAATTCCAGGCCAGCCTGGGCTACATCAGAAGATTTTGTCAGAGAGGTGAGATGTGGGAGGGAGAGTAGGTGGGGAGGTTAATAAGTAACCAGCTGAAGACCATGCAAAGACTACAGCAGATGAAGGCTTTAAACCAAAATCTGTGCTCTGTCCTTTTGGGGGGAGTTTCTTTGAGGAAACCTGAAGAGGGACCTTTCTTTAAGCTACCTATTAGTTTCTCTTGAGACAGATCAGCTTTGTTGAACCAGAACATCTATAATTTGATCGGAGTTACATTTGTATTTGTATTTGTGTTAGCTCCACAGCAGGAGAGCATATCCGTCACCCCGGAGTTTCCTTGTGTCCTTTACAGCCCTGTCAGTGCCACTTCCTTAGACTGGTTTGTAGTTTTTATTTTATATAAATGGAATCGTACAGCATGTGTCCTTTCCCCCCTTAACCCCTTCCTCTCAGTGAGATTATTATTCCTCCATGTTACGTGTACCTGCAGCTCATCACCTGACCAGCAAGCTCATTATTTCTACCTGCTGTTATGTTTCAGCAGATTGCACCTTATTGGTAAGTAGTACTCTACTGCACAGGTACAACATGCGTGTTTCATGTATTCGAGTCATTTTTCCCTGTGATGCTGAGGAATACAACTGAGGATTTATGGTGACTCGGTGTGTACTTTAGCACTGAGCCACAACCCCAGTGTGGCATACACGTTCAGCTGTAAATAACCCTCTAGGAATGGAATGGTTCAGCCATATGGTTGGTAAATATTTAACTCTTTGTGAAGCTGCCAAATGTCAGGAGGACTGTACCTTGGAAGCCAGACTGGATTATAAAGCAAATAATAAAGAGAAATAACTTGAGTATGATGGCACACGCCCTTGATCTTAGAGCTCCAGAGGCAGAAGCAGAAGGATTTCTGTGAGTTTGAGGCCAGTCTGACATACATACAAACTTCAGAGCAGCCAACATCACATAAAGAGACCCTGTCACAAAACCCAAAAGACAAAAGCAAGCAAGCAAACAAAGTTTGCTTATATTTTATTTTTTGAGACTGGGTTTTACTATGCAGCCTGTGTAGACCAGGCTGGCCCCAAACTCACAGAGATCCATCAGTCTCTGCCTCCTGAGGCTCTTGGATTAAAGGCATACTCCACCACAGTGGGCTGCTTGTATTTTATTGGATCGTTTACCATCTTATTATTAAGGCTTTTGCTTGTTTGTTTGTTTTTCTGTTCTTAGTCCTGGGAATGAACCAGGGACTGAACATAATAGGCAAGCTCTCTACCACTAAGCTGCACCCTCAACACTGCTCTGGTTTTGTTTTGTCTTTATAAAAGGACATTTTATTATTAAGTTTTAAAAGTCATTTATATACTCTGGATTCAAGCCTTTTAAAATGTCAGTTAAAATACTTTCATCTGCTGGAAGTTGGCCATTCATGCTTGCATAGAGTTCCAGGACAAGGCTACACAGAGAAACCCCTTCTCAAAAACCAACCAAACAACAACAAAAACCATACAAAAACAATTGAACAAAAAACAAGAATTTTCTTCCTATGACTTATCCTCCCTTCCTTCTTTTCTTTCTGGCCAGAATTACAAAATCCTTCTGCCTCAGTTTCCTCAGTGTTACAATTACTAGGTAACAAAATGTCTACTCTTCAAGGGCAAGTATTTTTTGTTTTGTTTTCTAGACAGGTCTCTCTACATAGCTTTCTTGGAGCCTTTATGTAGACCAGGCTGGCCTGAAACTCACAGAGATCCACCTGCTTCTGCCTCCTAAGATTACAGACATGTATCACTACTCCCAGTGTGAAGGGAAAACGTTTTACTTTTGATAAAATTAAATCCAACTTTTCTTTCTTTTTTGGAGGTGGGGGAGGAGGTAATGGATGACACTTTTGGTGTATACTTTATTGATTTTCTTTAAAATTTTCATTTAGTTTTTAAGGAAGTCCATTTTGAAACTGATAAGTGATTTTTTTTTTTTTAACAGAACTGCAAACAGGAAGTTTATATGCTTTAGGCAAGGTTTTGTGGAAGAGGATGCACTACTCCGAGCTATAACCACTGTTCTGGGGTGGAGCTGAGAAATAATGCAAATGAGCACCCAAGGTACTTAAGTGCCACTGTGTTTGCCTAGAGAGACACCTTCCAGAGTTCTCTGCCAAAGGCTTGAAGGGTTTTGCTTTTACTTATTTTTGTAAATATTGAAAACTGGAAAGGCTTAGACCTATGTTGTTATAGGTCAGACCAAGGCAGTGGCTGCTTGGAGTGTGTATTGAAGTGGAGAGAGTATTGTGGGATAATCTTTTTTGAACACTGTGAAGATATGTCTTTGCCAAGGCACCTTCTGATTGGTTTAATAAAGAGTTGAATGGTCAATAGCTAGGCAGGAAGAGGTTATGTGGGACTTTCAGGGAGAGAGAGGAATTAGGAATGAATCTAGGCAAGCAAGAGATGTCAGGAGATATCTAAAGAACTCAGACACACAATACTGAGGAGAGATAACCTGTAGTAGGACAAGTCTACAGTGTCAAGGAAACTGGCTCAAACTAGTGGCCAAGGCATGCACATGATGTGCTTCCTTACGAGCCAACCTGAAGGCTGCCTGTGGGCCTAGCAACAGCTGCTGTCCAACTTTCCTGACTGTTCAGAGCCTGCCTAGCAACAGACACTGTCAGATCTCCTGATCATGCCCAGCCAATGAGGGACAGCCATGCAATATGACCAGATCATGACACAGCCTGGGTGCTGGGAGGAGGGTATATAAGGCTCTCCCCATCATAGAATAAATGAGTTAGTCCTTTTCAACTGACTCCCGGGGTCTGTGTCGTTGACCCTCCCTGAGGGAACTGTTAGGACACAGCAACATGTAGCACCTTTACAGGGCTCTGTCTGACTGTTTTCTCTCTCCTCGCCCTCAGTGCTGGACAGGGCCAGTGCCCCCATGAGAAGGCCCCTCAGTGTGGTGCTTTTTTTGGTTCCTTCAGCATGTGAGCGTTGGGACCCCCATCTCTTTCCTTTTTTATGTTGTTGGTTCTTTCTTCCTTACAGGAACTGTTCATATTCACTGATGGCTTGTCTTTGTCTTTCTTCTCTGCTCTCTTCGGCTTTTCCTTCCTCCCATTGTTTCTTTTTTCTTTTTCCCTTTACCCTCCATTTAAAAAAGCACTTAAGCTGTCTTCCTTTTCTGGCAGTGGAGGTGGTAATGGCTGAGGTGCTGGAGGGCTGGGATCAAGAGTTCAGAGCTTGAAGACAAGATGGTTGAGGTGCTACAGAGCCTGGCCTCTTCCATCTGATGCTCTCTGCTCAGCTGCTTGCTGCTTCCTCCTGCTCTTTGTACAGAAGCACCAGCAGAAGCCACAGTGCCAGACCCGGTAGGAGGCTAGACCTAGGTGCTGCTGAAGCTGGGGCCATGGCAGGGAGGGTGATGTCCAGGGAATAGGAGCTAGCACCCCATTTCTAGAGGGGGACAGGCAGCAATGGCAGAGGGGAGAGAGGAAGGCTTCCCCTTACATCCCCCCCCCCACACACATATGCAAGACCTGGTGAGGCCAGGGCTCACAGCACACACAGAGTATGGCTATGGTCCGATTCCCATGCTTCACTTCCCAAGAGCCGGAGAAGGAGGAAAAACCCCCGAGTAAGACACTTCCATCTATGATGACGTGACCACAAGCCCTGTCAACCTCTTGAGCAGCAGGGCTGTGCATGGACCCAGAGAGGAATGGAAAGCCAGTGGCCATGGCAGACGCTGCTGGTTTCCCCTTCCTTATTCCCAGACATGTAGTTGGGGCCCATGATACGGACCTTGAGTCTTGTAGACACCATCCCAAAAGCACTCTACCAAAGGCAAAGAAGTGGCCTTTGTCAGAGGTGGCTCCTTGTAAAGCAGCACCCAGCAGTACGTGTGTGCAGTGACTGAACTGTGCAGTAAGTGAGCCAGCGGTGCATCAGGGCTTTGAGCAGTGGCTTGCCCTCCTTGTCCTTGCTGTCAAGCTTGATGTCAAGTTGTGCCTTTCTGGAGCTCATGATGGCGTCTAACACAGTGAAGATGGGGTACAGGATGAACTGGCAAAAGCAGCTTCTTCCCATCAGGCCTGTTAGCTGACTTACTGGATTTGCCACAGGCCAGATCAGAATATCAGACCCCATCCCTGTAGCTTCAGTTCCACCTATAATGGATGCTTCCTAACCCTGCTTCCATTCATAGCTTGGCACTTATGACTGTTGGAGCTGCGGTTACTGTTCTCCTGGGAACAGTACTGACTTGTTCTTCTGATCCTTTCTCAGGATGTTCATGTTTTACTGTGCTCACTAGAAGACTCTATGGAAGAGTGGATGTAACTGAGATTTAGACAGCCTTAGTGACCATCTCTATATCTGGAGGAGCAACAGTGTGGGAATCTACAATACCTATTCTAAAAATAAAACTGAAGATCTTTCAAGTTCTTAGAGTAGTTGATGGAACAATATTTTCCTGTTCAAATTATTTCTATGTTATCCTCCATGGATCCTCACATTTTCACCTTAATGTTTGAATGTGTCTTTGCTAAAATTTTTACAAAAACTGGTGATATCTCATGTGATGAAAAGTGAACTATATCTTCAAGACACTGTCTTTGTGGTCCAGGTCTATTGTTTTTAGACCAATACTTTAATAATTTTATAGATTAATATGTTGTTCTATGGATAGTAATGGTCATTTCTTCATTTGATATGTAGACAAAAGGTCTGTCAGAGGGACAGGCTTAAAGGTCAAAAGCAATTTTAAACATTTTAGCAGCCACCAGCACCTAAGAACTAAGTCAACCCTCCTGCCTTGGCTTTAGAGCAGCAGTCTACATGGCTTTATCTGGTTTAACTCCTCTGCTTTGATTTCTGGAACATAGAAAAAAGAAACAGTGATCATGCAATTTTGGGACAGATGATACTATATTTACGTAAGTTTCTTAACCTAAAAGAAGGCTCCATCTCTTCCCTGAGGGCTCTTGTTCAAAGGTTAATTTAAGTGCAAACATAAAGTGATAGACTGTCATCCTATCATAGGTAGAGGGTATTTGGCACATCTTTGTTTTATGTGCTGGGTAAGTAACTTATGGTGTCTAACCTAAGGGAAAATATAAAGGTGGCAGAATTTCCTTGTCAATAGACCATTTTAGGCTACCATCTTATAAAATTTAACAGTGCTTTTACTACCATTTAGCTCATACAGTTTATACTATTTTCTATCCTTTATGTCTTCAGAACACTAGGAAGAAGTTCTACCTGAAACAACTTTAAGGAGCTGGTTTAAACTTTTGTTTTCTGTCTCAATAATGTAATAGGCTGGTTGTAGCCATTGGATTCTGGTGAAGTTGATTAGTTTTACAGTAACTGTGGGGTTATATTCAGGGCTACATTGTCCTCAGAATCTTAAACCTCAGGATGTAACTACACTGTGTTCATATCACACATGACGAGACGCAGAGTGTTCGTTCCCCTCAGCAGCTCAGCAGTGACAGCTCCTCCAGGACCAGTTCCCATTCCTACCAGTGATGCTCATTCCCATTGCACGCTGACCCCTGGGAGAGGGTGTGCTTGTGGTTTCCCTCACTGTTCCACTACACCAATATGGATCTCAGCAAGAGATGTGCACCCAGCCACTGACCAGCTTCCACCAAGGAGGAGATAACCCAGAGTGGCTAATGTATATGCATATGCCTCCCTTCTTGCTCTTATTGCCCCTAAAAGCTGAAGACTTGTGGACCTGTGCTTTTCCTCATTTTGTATGATGCCTTTTGAGGTGAGGAGTATTAGTTTAGCACTCCAGGAGCTAAATATATTAAGGGCCCATGGTCAGCTAAGTTTCTATATTATCATTACAGTTAACACACAAAAATTTCCAATTAAATCAGACAAGGGTAGAGGTTATAGCCTTTGAATCTTTATTTTTGAAAAGGTTTGGCATAATATAAAAAGGTGCTTGATCCATCCTGGATTCTCACATGTTTTGATTGGTGGGTTGTGCTTTTAATCTTTCTTCTCTTTAAGTGTGTCCTGTAGCACATCTGACAGCTGCAGACAGCAGCTAAGGCTTCTCCTCAGGTTTAATGGTCCTTAGACATCCTGCTCATAGTCCTACACAGAGGGTTATGCTTGTCTGCTTTTCTGAATTCAAAGGCTACTACTGTCTAGTCCTCTCCATCTGGGCAGCTTTCCAGGAGTAGATGTTCTTCAAGAGCTGGTAATCAAACCAACTGCAGACAGCCACAGTCCAGTTGCTGAGCCCTCCTGAGATGGAATCGACAAAGTCAGAGCAAAGAATTCTGACTCCCACTGAGCACCCACATAAAAAAAAATAAAAAGAGTGGATATGTAGTAGGACAGATCCATAGGGTCAAGGAAATTGGCTCAAACCAGTTTCTTAGGCATACACATAACATACTTTCTTATGAGCCAACCTGGAGTCTACCTAATGGCCTAGAAATAGCTGTTGTTCACAGTTATCGATTACTCAGAATCTGCCTAGCAACTGACACTGTCAGATTTCCTGATTGTGCCCAGCCAATGAGGGACAGCCATGCAATATCACTAGATCATGACACAGCCTGGGTTTTGGGAGGAGGGTGTATAAGGCTCTCCCCATTGTGCCTTTTCATGCCCTACCCCGAGGGAGCTGTTAGGACCTAGCAACTGTGACTGAGCCAAGTGAGAACATGGATTGATAAAAACCGGTTAGTTTAAGTTGTAAGAGTAGTTTGAAGCTGGGTGGTGGTGGCACAAACCTTTAATCCTAGAGTTGTGATAACGCACATACCCTGTATGGCAGTAGATGGCAATGGACAGCAGCCCCTTGCACCATGTGGTGTGGTGGAAGGCTGTGTGGCAAGAGACACTCAGACTGGGCCCATGTGGAGAGACTTTATTATTATTGAGAGAGAGATAAGAGATAGATGATAGATAAAGATAGAAATAGACGATGGATAGAGGAAGAGAGAAGTGGGAAGAGGGAGGACTCCAGACCTCTGCAGGATGAGAAGAATGACGGAAGGAGAAAGGGTTGAAGGTGGGAATCCCTCCTAAATGGAGCTTGACGTCAGAACTCAGGGCCAGGCTGGCTAATTGGCCAGCCATGGCTTCAGGGGCTATAACAGAATCCCAACACCAGCACTTGGAAAGCAGAGGTGGAGATCTCTGAGTTTGAGGCCAGTGTGGTCTACAGAGTGAGTTCCAGAACAGGCTCCAAAGCTACAGAGAGACCCTGCCTCAAAAACAAACAAACAACAACAACAATAAGTTAAAACAAAACAAAACAAAACAAAAAAATCCCAAAGAACTAGTTGGGAAAAAAATCTAAGCTAAGGCAAAGCTTTCATAATAAATCTCTGTGTTGTTATATGTGAACCGGAGGCCCAGAAGAAATCTTGCTACATTTGGTGCCCACCATACCGCACATAAATCCACACAGGGCTTAAGAAAGCTAAAAAAAAATTTCAAACACAGAGTCAGATATAGCTTCCAGGTGACCTTGGTTTCTCTGCGGCGTACAGAGGCACTGCTTTAATACAGCCTCCGCTTGAGCAGCCTGCTGCAGCTTGGGTACAGCAACTTTCCAGAGCTGGGATGGTTAGGAGGGACTGGGATGGTTAGGAGGGACTGGGATGGTTAGGAGGGACTGGGATGGTTAGACTGAGGAGGGCAGAGCAAGCCGTCAGTGCCATGCCCTAAACTAGCAGCATGGCAGAGTGCCCAAATGCTGGCCCTTCCCCCCAGCAGTGAGCTTTGGCTCATGCTGTCAGAGAGAATGCTACAGGTGCTTAGTAAAGCCAGATACAGAATGAAACACACATCTAGACAGGTACAGAACACTTAAAAAATGTGCTTAGGTGCTAAAGAAAAAATGACAATAAACAGTTATAAAATAGATTAAAAATAATAAAGTCTTTAAAAGGGAGTGAAGCAATATTAAAAAAGCAAGTCATATAAGGATGGGAAATATACAGGGCATCTGGATCCTGTATGATGTTTTAAATTTTTAAAATGCCAATGAACAAAAAAATGGCAGCTGCTCAAAGATAATTGGATTAAAAAAAAACTACTGAATTAAACTAGCCTATAAATTTTAAGAATGTCTTAACTTTAAAGTGGAAGTCAGAAAATGTATTATTTTGGGTTATACCTATATTTCCACTGGAAACAAAAAGCTATGGATTTCTTCAAAATTAATAAAGATGTAATTTGATCAGGGGAAACATCCTGAAAATCTTGGCTACAGACAGGAAGAAAGAGCCAAGAAAAGCTACAAGACAGGTGACATATATGCTGATCCCTTGGTATGAGAACAGCTCTGAGACTGGATGAGATGTCATAAATCTTGTTGGCTATAGAGTCTTCATGACTTATGGTTACATGACATCCTTTCATATGACATGGATGGAGATTCATGTTACAGTTTGGTTATGCAGTCCAAAGAAGACTCGTAAAGTTTACAGATGTCTTTTACATCAAACATGGAACAGAGAATCATCTGTAGCTGATTTATATACACTGCATATTACATACTTGTGTTAATGTATATTTATATATGCATATAAAAGTTTTTATGTTCTCAAAAATATGACCAGACTCCAATGAAGACAAGAAGCCACAGTGATCCAGCCTTTTAGAACGCCTCTGTTGCAGTTTCCTCAAAATTCTGCATCTAAAACAATTTCAAAGTTGCTAGCTGAGATAGTCCAGCCTTACAGACTTCAGATAAGCCTTATACTTTCCCATCACACAGAGACTGGGCAACAACTGATAGAGCTAGTTCTCTCAGAACTTGGCCATTATCTCCATTTTTCAGGGTCTCTTAAAGGTTCTGTCACCCCCAGAGAGCAGTAAGCAGTTTAGAGAACATGATGCTCACATTCCTGGAAAATGGGGTGGGTGGTTTTGATCATTTGGTGGGTTATAATGTCTATCATCATCTAGCAGAGTTGGTTGCAGGTTGTTACTGGTCATGGTCAGGGAAGAAACTAGACAAGGGAGGTTGGAGTCAAGAATCTCTTTCTGAAAAGAAAAAGGAAACATAGAAGTGATAAGATAAAAGGGCGGATTATTGACTCTGCTTTTAAACTTAAAAGCAACTACTAATCTAATCTCAAATGTTCTATATTGGTATTGATTTTTATATATTGATAAACATTTAAGATTATTTTTGTTATATTGTATATATGTTACTACTTTTGTTTAAGGTATTGTATCTATGCAAGTCGTTTAACAATGTAATAAAGTTCTAATCCTTGAACTCTATTATTACAAACTGTTTAGGATAGTTGAGAAACGCAGATTAGTAGTTAGTCATCTAATGATCAAACTTGTCACATTAAGTATGCTTTCAAGATTAAACAGCTATATTTTAGATATATAGGTGGTCTTCAAACATTTCAGAGAGCTATAGAATATGACATTTAAGGTGTTTTAATAACAAGATTTTGATGACAGTGAGACATGTCTGCTTCTGGCAGCACTAATTTACTTCCATAAAGGATAATGGACATCACAGAATCTCCATATGGAGTTGTCTTTTATTGTGGCCAAGTTAGTCACTGAATAAGAAACTGCCCTTGCCTTTACATCTGGCTGTAGGCTCTCCAAATTGGACAAGCAGGACACAAAAGAAGGTGACTGCTGAATTTTGCCAAGACAAGGTAGGACAGTCCTTAAAAAATATCCCTGCTTCATAGAAAAGTCTGTCAGGTCTGTAGGCCAAAGATGATGTCCCAGTGTTGCAGAGGAAACTTGGGTTATGGTCCAGGCAGCCAGTTGTCTCTGTCATTTCTATAGCTTTGGAGGTTGTTTGATCTACACTTTCCATTTGCTCATGTAATATATCCTTCTTAGGTCTGAGTTGAAGACTAGATAGTTATAGTTTTCCTTGTTACTAAATTCAAAATATAAACTCAGTAAAAAGATATAAAGCATATAAAATTAAAAGACATAAAATCTTAAGTTGTTTATCTAAAAAAAAATAGTTTAAGGTCCAAAAAGATATTTTTAGGATAGTAGTACAAGTTATAAGAAAAAGTAGTTTGGGTATAAAATGGTTCATCAAAATAAAATATATAATAGAGTATTTTCTCCAAATTTTCCAAGTACTAATGTTCTGGAATTGTAAATATATTTCTTACTTGATAATTGTTTTTATTGTATATAGTTTTACTGTGCTAGAGCTAAAAATCTTTCCTTTTTATTTAAACAAAATGGAGGAAATGTTGTGAGATAGTCTTTTTGCACATTGTGAAGATTTGTCTTTGCCAAGACACCTTTTTATTGGTTTAATAAGGAGCTGATTAGAGAATAGTTGGGCAGGAAGGGGTTATGTAGGACTTCTGGAGAAAGAGAGGAACTCAGGATGGACCTAGGCAAGAGAGAGATGCTAGTGAGACACTAACAAAGTTGGACATACAGTATAAAGAATAAGTAAGTAAGCCATGAGGCAGAACATAGATTAATAAAGATAGTTAGTTTAAGTTATAAAAGCTAGTTAGGAAAGTAAAGCTATGCTGAGGCCAACCTTTCATAATTAATAATAAGTCTCCATATCATTATTTGTAAGTTGGCAGCAAAATTGAAAGTCTGGCTATGATTAGAGAAACCAAAGTCTGCAGTCAGAGCAATTCAAGTGATATTGAGAATGGAATTAACACAGTGGGACTGGAGAGGAAGAACCCCAGTCTAGAGGTTTTTCTGAGGCATTAATATAAAGACCTAGGTCATGAGAAAGTCTAGGGGTTTTTCTGAGGCATTAATATAAAGACCTAGGTCATGAGAAAGTCAGAACATTTAAGCTCCTGTTTGGGGATGTTGACAGAGTGGTAAGGCCATAAACTCAGGGATGAAATGTAGAAGGAATACACATTGTGGGAATAGATTATGAGTGGAGGTGGAGTGCCATCTCCATATGAGAGTTACATGCTGCATCCTCAAGGGATCTAGAGCTGAGCAGGCAAGAAAAACACGAGACCAGGATATGGGAAATTATGAAAGCCAGTTGAAATGAACACTGTGGGCCAGGCATGGCAGAGTACAATTGTAATCCCAGTATACTGGCTGGTTTTGTATCAACTTGATAAGTGCTAGAGTCATCAGAAAGGAAGGAAACTCAGTTGAGAAAAGGTCTCTATAAGATCTAGCTGTAGGACATTTTTACAATTAATGACCAAAGAGGGAAGGTCTAGCCCATTGTGGGTGGTGCTATCTCTGGGCTAGTGGCCCTGGGTTCTATAAGAAAGCAGGCTGAGCAAGGCATGAGGAGTCAGCCACTAAGTAGCTCTCAGCCATGGTCTCTGCCTCAGTTCCTGCCTCCAGGATCCTGCTCTCTGCCCTGTTTGAGTTCCTGTCCTGACTTCCTTTGATGATGAACAGTAATGTGAAAGTAAAAGCCGAATAAACCCTTTCTTCCTCAACTCCTTTTTGGTCATGGTGTTTTGTATCAGCATTAAAACCCTAAGACACCTAAAACTACTGAGGAAGCTGGGGTAGGAGGATTGTAAATTTGAGGCTAGCTTGGGATACATGGCAAGCAAGATTCTGACTCCCAATAAAAATTAAAGGGCATGTGGTTGGAGACAAAGTTTAGCGGTAGAGTGTATATTTAGTACTCAGGATGCTTCGGGTTCCATCTCCACCACTGCCAGCACAAACTAGACAAACAAAACCAAGTTTAAAACAAACAACCAGACAACCTCCCTCCTTCCTCACACAAACAGACCGATGGACCGATTGGGCACTGAGAAGCAGAACTGAGATCTTGAAGGGAGAAGCAGTCATTGAGTTAGCCGGTGAACACTGGATTCTGCAAAGGGAGAAGGTGAGCAAGGACAGGCATGCAGGCAATGCTTTCAGTGGGGAGCAAGGGAACACAACTCTGACCCGGCAGGAGGAAAAGTCAGCGCTAGGTTGTGTTGCAACTGTTGTAGGTTATTCCAGTAGAAGCTTTAGACTCTGAAAGTTTAGAGAATGGCCCAGAAATGTTCACACAAAGGATGGGAAGCTGAAACCATCCATAAACTGGGTACCCAACCAGCAGGCAACAACTGCCCTGTATTTCCTGGCTGTATTTGTATCACAGCAGGTGGTGGGCAAGCTGCTCCTGTGAGAAACCCTGTCTCGGAAACACACACACACACACACACACACACACACACACACACACACACACACAACAAAAGAGTAAGGAGAGGTAAGCACCAGCAAGCTTGCTGGGCTCTCCTTATGATGGAGACATGCTGTGACCCGCTGCTCAAGCCTCCATTACCATGCTTAATGGTCATGATGGACTGTAGCCTGAACCTGTGAGCTAGATGGACTCTTTCTCCTTGTAGTTACTTTTTGTCAAGATATTTTATCACACAAATTGGAAAAGAAACTAAGACAGATGGGTTTTTATAGCCATAAGACCCTGTGTCGCTGTCCTGTGAATGATGTGTAATGAACTTGGCTGTCCTGAAACTCACTCTGTAGACCAGACTGGCCTCAAACTCACAGAGATCAGCCTACTTCTGTCTTCAGAGTGCTGGGATTAAGGGCAAGTGCCACTGTGGCCTGGCTGGTAACTGTGTCTTTAATCCCAGCATCCAGGAAGCCAAAGCAGGTAGAATTCTGTGAGTCCGTCCTGGGTACACCGCAAGACCTTGTTAGGGAAAAACAAAACAAAACAAACCAAAAAAAAAAAACCAGTTCTATCAACTGGAGTAAGGTAGAGTAATGAAACCGCCTGTAGTGTCTATTGAAAATACTTATGTGAGGTGAGCTAGAAACTCAGCTGGTAAAGGTACCATTGTGCAAACCTGGAGACCTGGGTTATATCTCTTGAACCCTCTTAATGGTAGAAGGAGAGAACGGACTCTGCAAAGTTTCTCTGACCTCCATATGTGTGCCATGCAGGTGTACCTGTGTGTGTATGCACTCGAGCAAGCATATATATGTACATAAACTCCACTAATAATTAATAACAATAAAAATGCATTTGATGCTGGTGAGATGGCTTAGCAGGTAAAGGCATCGCCCTAAGCCTCATGACCTGAATGCCATCTCTAGAACCCACATGCTAGGGGATAGGGGAGAACTGACTGATGTGGGAATGTCTTTCTGTATGCTGTGAATATCAATCTTTAAATGAAGGAGCTGTTTAGGCCCATGACAGGCACCATAGAAAAAGTAGATGGAGAATCAGAATAGGTAGGAAAGGAAGGGCAGAGTTAGAGACAGACTGATCCAGCCGCCCAAGAAAAAGCATGTAAGGAACACAGGTGAGCCACAGGCCACTCGGCAGACAGATTAATGAGAATGGGTTGAGTTAAGATATAAAAGCTAGCTAGCAGGGTGCCTAAGCCATAGGCCAAACAGCATGAAGTTAAGTGTTTGAATCATTTCTGGGGCCTGATCAGCTGTGGGCAGCTAAGGAGTCTGAGGTTGCAGGTCTGTGGGTCTGGACCCCTGGCCACCTGGGACCAAGGAAACCTTAATACTACAACTGACTTTCACAAACTGTCCTCTACCTCAACACGTGTGTTGTGTATGCACACACAATAAATTAAAATGCAATTTTAAAAAGTAAAAAAAAAATGTGAGGATAATTTTGACAGTTGCTGATAAATCTCAAAAAAGACTCAATATAGAAATTGTAAATTTTATTTATTCCCATGGTAATATGCAATGTTTCCTTTTTAAAATTTATTACATTGATTTATTTGTGCATGTGTGTGTTTGTGTGTGTTTGTATATGTGTATTGTTTCTAGATGTATGTGTTTATGTGTGTTTGTGTATGTTTGTGTGTGTGTTTGGATGTATGTGTTTCTCTGTGTTTGTGCATGTTTCTGTGTATGTTTGTATTTGTGTGTTTGTATGTGTATATGTGTGTGTATGTGTGTGTGTTTGTATGTATGTTTCTGTGTGTGTATGTGTGTTTGTGTTTCTGTGTGTATGTGTTTGCGTGTGTGTGTGTGTGTGTGTGTGTGTGCAAGCATGCACAAGCATGCACGCACAAGTCTTAGTATGTGTATAGAGTTCAGAGAACAGCCGCATGGAATTCACTCTCTTCTTTCACAGGTGGGTCTTGGGGATTGAACTTGGGTTGTCAGCTTTGGCAGCAAGCACCTTTATACACTGTACTGTCAAAAAGTAGGGGTTGGGTAAACAGCTCAGTGAGTGTGATGGTTAGCTTTACCAACCTGTCACACCTAGAATCACCTGGAAAGAGAATGGCGATAATAGGCTGTCTGAATTGGGTTGGCTGGTGGGCATGTTGGTGGCAGATTGTCTCCATTGCCTTATATGGGAAGACGCAACCTGTTGGAGGTCCTGAACTGTCTTAGGCAAGAGCTGAGCCCAAGAAGGCAAGTAAGCTAGCGAGCATACATTTATTCTTCTCTGCTGTTTACTGTAGGTAGGATGTGACTGCCCACTCCAAGTCTCTGGCACTGACTTCTCTGCTGTGATGGATGATGACTCAGAACTGGAAGTGGAAATGAGTTCTTCTCCCCTAAACTGCTTTTTGTCTGGGTATTTTATCACAGAAACAGAAATGAAACTCCTGCAGTGGATAAAGCATTTACCACACAATTGTGAGGATTGAAATCTGCACCCCAGACTCCAAAGAAATGTAACTTGCCTGTAATTCCAGCACCGAGGAGGCAGAGAGCCTGTGTTCACTGAGCAAGCTAACTTAACTAGACTTAGATGAATCTCAGAGTTTTAGATTCTGAGAGAGAGACTCCACCTCAATACATAAAGGGTACAGCTGTCAAGGACAGCCAACATTAACTTTGTGCCTTCACATGCAGACACGTGTGAACACACAATGTACATACCCACACCATATGCATGTAGTGAGAGGTTTCTGGCCCTGACTTTTGGGCCTAACCTCAAGGTTTAAGACTCACAGACTCTCAGACCCACAGACCTCAGACCCACAGTCCCACAGTCCCGCAGAGATACACAGATGCTTTCAATAGTTTTTGGCTGATCAGCCTCAGGCCCAGGCATATAGCTTGCTAACTCTCTACCTTTCATCTAACCCATGATTTTTCCTGTTCAGCCATGCGGCTCGGTACCTTTCTTTAGAGCAGCATGGTTGTCTTCTGCTTCTTCTGGCTTCTATCTGGCATTCTCTCTGGTGTTCTGCTCTGTGCTTCCTGTTCTCAGAGTTTTTAGTCTGGTAGCCCTGCCCACACTTCCTGCCTGCCTTTGGCCAATCAGCGCTTTTTATTAAATCAGTGGGTGGGACAATTATTTACCATGAAATAACACAATACCCCTACATATCCCCTTTTCTCTTTAAAACAAAAAGAACTCCAAATGTAATATTCTTTTCCCCCTTATATATAACAACTTATAAACAACACTATAAATAAACACAAACATCCATAATCCATATTTTGGGAATGTGGGCGTCGTTCTCTAGGCTACTTCCTGCTGAATGGGAATGTTGGCAATCCCATGGGAATCCAAAGAAAAATGTAGGATTATGCACGTCTTTAGTGGAGTAGTCTCTAAGGCTGGGTCATCTCAGCCAGTCTCTTTGAAATTGTTCTGGATACAGAGCTCTGGAAACTTCAACAGAGGTACTCTGAAATGCTGAATCATCTGGGCCATTCATTTCCATTGGAGATTTTTCAGAGGGTCTTCCTCTATCAAATTTTATGTTCTTTATCCAGGAATAAATCCACAGTCTCTCATTTTCTGTGAAAATAAAAGGAAAACCTCTTCTCCAATGTAGTGTATCTTTGCATTTCAATTTTAAAGTGAACTCATTTACAAAATATATAGGTTGAATTACTCCAACAACATTTATAATCAACTGTCTTTTAGCAGCTTTTACTAAGTCATTTTCAGTCAAGAAGCTTAAAGATAAGACAATAATATACAGTATCCAGACATTCTTTGTATTTTCCATCTTTACATGGATTATTATTTATTTACTTATTTTACTATATTTCTTTTTTAAAGGCTTTCTATACCTTTTCTTTTCTTTCTCTAAGCCTATGTATATATATTTTCAACATACTCTAAACCACTTAGACTTTTTTTTAAAAACTGTCTTTACTGTATATTTATTTCTTAACTTTTTCTGTTTCTGACCACACCTTTGCTTGGCTAGGGTGATTGACTCTACCCAGATTCTTCTCTTTCTTTCTGTTTCTGAACACACCTTTAATCTGTCAAAATCCTTGACTAAGGATTAAAGTTGGTAGGATGGATGGCTCCACCCAGCTCCTAGTCTAATTCATAGAATTTATCTTTTTAGCCCAGGTACTCTGGGAATTTCAGGGTCCATATAATTACTAAGTTAAGCTTTGCCATCTTTTGTGTGTATGTGTGTGTGTGTGCGCGCATGTAAGATGGAGAAGGTGATGCCTGTGCGAAGGTTTGTGTGTAGGTCTGAAGACCTTGGTTGTCTCCTAGCCTTCCACCTGGAGCTAGCCCCTCTTTGCTTGTCATTTCTAATTATATCAGGTTACCCCGCCTGTGAGCTTTTAGGGACTCTCCTGTCTGAACAATCTTCCCATTTTGCCTTAGAAACACCAGGGTTACAGAGGCAACCTACCAAACCCACCCTTATGTGGGTGCTGAGGATTTGAACTCAGGTCCTCACACTTGCACAGCAAGTGATTACTGAGCCACCTCCTCAGCTCATTCTCTCTCTCTCTCTCTCTCTCTCTCTCTCTCTCTCTCTTGACAGGGTCTCACTATAACCCTGGGTGACCTGGATCTCCCAATGTAGTCCAGGGTGGTATTAAACTCAAAGGGATCTGCCTGCCTCTGTCTCATGAGGGTTGGGATCAAAGGTGTGCACCACCACTCAGCTAAGAGATTTTAATAAAAATTTTAAAAATTATTTTCTTGAGATGGGATCTCAGTACGTATGTAGGACTGTTTTGCCTGCGTGTATGCCTGTGTACCACCTGCATGCCTAGAGGCCAGAGGAAGGCATCAGATAACCTGGATCTGGAGTTACAGATGATTGTGAGCCACCATATGGTGCCAGAATCAAACCTAGATCTTTGGAAGAACATCAAGTGTCCTTAACCACTGACCATCTCTCCAGCTCCAATCCAATCATTTTTGTTTAAATAACACACTGAGTTCAGTTTGTACTGCTCATATATTCATGGGTATGAAGCCACATCTCTAAAGGAAACGGATGCTCCTTCCTCCAGAAACCACCAAATTCAACAGCTCCTCTCTTAGGGGTAGCATCTTATGAGCCCCTCCTGCTACGTGCTGGAGTGTTGGCTGGCTTGATCTTGTGCAGGCAATTGGTAGCTGCCGTGAGTTCATGACTACAGTAGTCCTTTAGTGTCCAGAAGGCATGATTTCACTTGGGTCCTCCCTGACCTCTGGCTTGTATCTTCTATTTTATTTTATTTTTGCTTTTTTTTCTTCAGTGGTCCTTGAGTCTTATGTGTATGGAGTGATACGGATGTTGCATTGGTGGCCAAGCACTCCACAGACACTTCTCTATACTTTGGTAAATTGTGATTATCTGTATTGACTACCAGCCACAACGCAAAGACATTTCTCTTTGGTCTGAGAGCTACACTATATCAAGGGAACAGAGATACGAATTTAGAGAGAAGTTTGATACTATGTTTACTGCTGTGAGCTCCCTAGTCAAGGATCCTTGGCCAGGTTTACAGAACTAAGCATGTGTTTCCTCCTGTGGAGTGGGCCTTACATCCAACCAGAAAGAAGGTGGTTGCTCCTGGAACATCCACGCCACTATTGCTGCCTTAGTATTGTAGCTCAGTGTTTGAGCCTGGTAAAGTTGTTGATGGCTCCTTCAACCTCAGCTGCCAACAAAGCACCTTCCAGTCCTATGTGAGTGATTGCCACTTTCAGATGTACATCTATAACTTTTTTCCTTTCCTTTTTTTTTTTTTTTTGAGACAAGATTTCTCTGTGTAGCCCCTGGTTGTCCTAGAACTTGCTTTGTAGACCAAGCTGGCCTTGAACTCACAGAGATCCCCCCTGACTCTGTCTGCCAGGATTAAAGGCAGGAGCCACCACTGCTTGGCTCCTTTTTTCTTTCCTAACAGAATGGTGCTATGTAGCTAGAGATGGCCTCCAACTGGTAATTCTCTTGCCTCGGTCTCCTAAGAACTGAGATTACAGGTCTGAAATGAGGTCCAGTTATCATTCATTAACTGAGGGGATAAAAGCAAGAAAAAAATGTGTCAGGGCTGGAGAGATGGCTTAGTGGTTAAGAGCACCGGCTGTTCTGTCCAAGGTCCCGAGTTCAGATCCTAGAAGGCTGGAGAGATGGCTTAGTGGTTAAGAGCACCGGCTGTTCTGTCCAAGGTCCTGAGTTCAGATCCTAGAAACCAAATGGTAGCTCACAATCGTGTATTTTGGGATCTGATGCCCAATTCTGGCCTGCAGGAATACATGCAGATAGAGTACTCATTAAAAAACAAACAAAACAAAACATATAAAATGTAAAGCAGGCCGGTGCTTTCATCCCACACCTTTACTCCCAACATGTGAGAGGCAGAAGCAGTCGGATCTCAGTGAGGCCAGCCTGGTCTACAAATCGAGTTCTACCACAACCAGGACTGTTACACAGAGAAACCCTGTCTTGAAAAATTAAAAAGAAAGAGTATGTTTACCATGACCTCACACGCATAAATATATTTGTACAAATATGTAAAAAAGAAAAAAGAAAAAAAAAGGACTAGACTATTAGAATTAACCACATATTTTGACTGATTTGGATGATTTACAAAGAAAATGATTTATGAATTTTGTGTAATCAAAAAAAAAGCTAAGCTCCACCTCCAAGTCTGTTGAATAATACCAATTAGAATACAGAGCAAAAACTGAGATGGCATCGTGAGTATATAGTTCCAGCACTTGGAGTAAAAAGAGTTCCAAGACAGTCTGTACAATAGGAGATTGTCTCTAGAACAAAGGGACTGACTGAAAACGTCACAAGAGAACCCTGTCCAGGTGTGCGCTAGGGGGCAGAAGAGCTGAGACCCACGAGGTGGCGGGAGAAATTCGCCAGGGGGAGGAAGGGCAGCTGGGCTTTGTGGTCGCCAGGGGGCAGTAGTGTAGGGTCACCTAAACTTAACTACCAGGCCTGACCTCTAAAGCCAGGCAGGACAAATCAGAGGTCACAGGTTCCACCCCTCTGCCCAAGCCTGGGCAGCCTGAGAGTTTGCAGCAGAGGATGCCCTAATCAGAAGGAGTTTGTCTCTCTGCTCCTCAGCACCAATAACTCACATGCGCCAAAATGTCCTCTCTTCTGCCTCCTTTCTTTTGCAACACCACAGTGGGGAAATTGAGTCACTGGGAGGAGAGGGGAAAGAGCCGAAGTCAACCCTCGGGCTTTCCAGACGAGGAAAGAGGGAGGGCTCTCCAGGAAAACAAAGCGGGGTGGGTGGGGAAGCGGTTGGCTGGGCAGAAGCTGAGCCAGACACATGGAGAAACACTGCCCAGGATCAAAGGAAATATGACATTTGAAAAGAATGTGCGCGTCTGCTTGTGCCGCTGAGCGGGGGGGTATGAGGGAGCAGGGCCCGGGCTGATTTCCGGGTCTGTCCTCCACGGCTTCCCACCTCCGCCCACCCTCCTCCTCGGTGCAGGACAGTAGATGCTCTGGAGGTGCTCCACGTGCTCCTTGCCCGTGGGTCTCTCCGGTTCCGAGGAGAAGCAGGACGGGAATGTAACCTGAGAAGAACCGAAGGGGAGAGGAGAGGGGGAGGCAATCAAACCAGGCAGTCCCTTTGCTCGGCCTCGGAACATTCTTTTCTCCCGCCCGCCAAGCCTCTCCTCCCCGCCCCTCCCTCCTCGCGGCCCTGGGCTTGCAGCCGGGGCAGCTCCGCACGTCATTGGGGTCCCCCGGGGCTGGGGGGGGTCCCCAGGACGGGCTCGAGGGAGGACCAGGAGGAGGAGGGGCGCCGCCTCCGCCGCCAAGGAGCTGGGGCCCGTCAGGCCACCCCCCTTCCCTCTGCCCCGCAGAGCCTGTTTCTCATTAGAGTAATGGGCGCGGTCCTCGCCCGGCTCCCGAGTGTTTGTAAACGTCTGACCCGAGGGCGGGCGCTTAACCCTGTAGGTGCTAGCCTCGGGTTGCTGCTGGAGGAGCGGCCCAGAGCCTGAGGGATTTAGAGACTAGAGATCCCGGAGGCTTCTTAGGGAAGTTTGAAGCAAATGGTTAGCTTACGGGGGAGAATGATCGCTGCTCCCTTGCAGCACCCGCAGTCGGAATCGAGAATCTCCGCTATCTTTGCTTTTCTTCCTACTGGGACCCTTTTTGCTTGCCCTTCCTAGAAACTCCAGCCCGGGTCTTCTTCCCCTGCCCAGGTGACAGGTGTCCAGCCCTGGGGCCTAAAATTTCAGCTTCAGGCTCCTTGTAAACCTGGCCAGGAATTTAGGAGAGCCGGGAGGGGAATGCCCTTGGAAGAGAGAGAGAGTCATTCTAGTCTGCAATTCTTGGGCGGAGGGAGCCGACTTCCTCCGTGGAGGCTAATTAATGGCCTATCTAGGTGGCTAGGACAAGGGCATCGGCAAAGCCCGGCCTGGATCTGCGCCCAGAAGGGGCTATGGGCTCTCTAAGGCTTCCTGAGGTTGGAAAGGTCTGAGAACTGGACAGTTTAAAGTTCTGCATCTCCAGGGCGTGGGGGGAGTGGCCGGTGAAGGGGATGGTTAAGCAGTGCAAAAGCTCTCTGAAGGCCCAGTTAGAGTGGTCCCGGCAAGGGTGGAGGAAGGAACTGCCTTCTTTCCAGAACCCCTCAGAGCTTCTCTCAATCCCGAAACTCTCTTTTCAAACTTGGATTGAAAGCGCAGAAGCGGCGGCCTTTCTTGGGAGATGCTGGCTACTCTACTTTTCAGATTTTTAAGGAAGGATGTACCGTGCGCCAGCCACACTGGGGACCCAGAATATGGCCTCTTTAAGGCGACTTGGATCCCCCCCCCCCCCCCCCCGCGCAGCTGAGACGAAATAGGCTGAGGTTTGGGCTCCCAGTGAGAAGTGATTGTCAGTACTGCGAGCCAATAGGTACCATTAGGATTCTATAACGTTTGAAGGGACCACTTTCCAATTCAGTTTTTTCTCCCCCTTTGGAAGGGGTGGGACTGGAGAGATGACTGAGGGAGGGAGAGTGTGGGGGGGGACTAGGGGCGCGTGGTTTTCCCATCTCATCCCTGGAGGAGGGGCTGGAGCATCCCGGGTAGCCAATCAGGGACAGGCTAGCGCCCCCCCCCTCCGCTACCCCCTCTTTGAAGAAGTTTGGAGGAAAAAGTTTGGAAAAGTTTCTATAATAACGAGGGGGCGTCCGGAGGGAGGCGGCAGCGACAGAAGAGGGGGTGTCTCAAAGAAAGGGAGGGAGGGAGCCACCCGCGCGTGAAGCTACAGCAGCGTCCAGAGCCTCCCCCTCCCACCCAGGCTGGACCTGGGGGCTCCGGCTGGATCCATGGGGGCGGCAAGCTGCGAGGATGAGGAGCTGGAATTTAAGCTGGTGTTCGGGGAGGAAAAGGAGGCCCCCCCGATGGGCGCAGGGGGCCCTGGGGAAGGTTAGTGTGGGGCTGGGAAGGGGGTCTTTTGGCCAGTGACTGAGGGCCGGGGACATCTGAGTCAGGACCCTATGGAGGCAGCCAGCCTATGGAGGTGGGTCAGAAGTTGAGCGGGACTGAGGAAGTGAGGCAGGGGGCCATGGCACCACTTTTTCCTTTTTAGGTCGTGACTGGGGTGGGAGTCGGGGTGTTGTTGGCTGTGCGCCGCCTCCCGGCTAGGCCGACTGTCTCTGTGATGGGGGGCGGAAGGGAACCTCGGCCCCCAAGAGCCCGGGGTCCCGGCTTGGGAAGGGGAAGGCTGGTTCTGGAGTTTGAGGCTTTCAGACCTAGGCCTGGTCTTGCAGACGTGACGCCTAGGGCTGGGGGCGCTTTCGGGCAGCGCAGGGGCACCCCTCCCCCTCCCCCTGTCTAGCCGCAATGAGAGGCAGATGGCGGGGATCGAGCCGGGGGCGGCGGCCGCTCGCACGGAATCCGCGCTCCCCCCGCCCCGTACGCATCACCCTTCGGCTGCACCCCCGCCCCCTTTTAGGGGGGGCAAGGGAGGAGCCACCTTCTCTCGTCACCACAGACATGCCCCCAACCTTCCCACCCCCAGGCCACGGTTGCGATGGTAACTGGGGTTTCTGCCAGCACCATTTGGGGGTTTGGGAACCGTTGCTAATTGGGTTCATGTGTAGTCGCCCCCGGCCCAGCCTAGAGCCTGGGCAAACACCTCGAGGCCTGTCTCTGGTACTCTGCAACCCATGATCCTCACCTTATGTCCCACCTTCTCTGGTACCCTATGTCCCAGGACCAGGGGTTCTGATAATGGGGTTCTGGCACGCCTGTATCTCGTTTCTGTCTTCTGATGTTCAATTTTGCTTTTGTCCCGAGACTAGGAGACCCCCCCCCCAAGCTGTGCATGCCAGGCTTTGGGAGCTGACCATTCGAGGGACCTAGACATCTCACCAGCTTCTCTCTTCCTATCTTCCTCTACCCTCCCTCCCTTTTTGACAGAGCTGGACTCAGAGGATGCCCCTTCATGCTGTCGTTTGGCCCTGGGGGAACCCCTTCCTTATGGTGCTGCCCCTATTGGTATCCCCCGGCCCCCACCCCCGCGGCCAGGCATGCACTCACCACCACCCCGCCCCGCCCCTTCACCTGGCACCTGGGAGAGCCAACCGGCTCGGTCGGTGAGGCTGGGGGGCCCAGGAGGGAGTGCGGGGGGTGCTGGGGGCGGACGTGTTCTTGAGTGTCCCAGCATCCGGATTACCTCCATTTCTCCCACACCTGACCCACCGACCTCGCTAGAGGACACTCCTGAAACCTGGGGGGACGGCTCTCCTAGAGATTACCCCCCACCAGAAGGCTTTGGGGGCTACCGAGAGGCAGGAGGCCAGGGCGGAGGTGCCTTCTTCAGCCCGAGCCCTGGTAGCAGCAGCTTGTCCTCCTGGAGCCTCTTCTCTGACACTTCAGACGAGGCTGCCCTGTATGCAGCATGCGACGAGGTGGAGTCTGAACTTAACGAAGCAGCCTCCCGCTTTGGCTTAAGCTCGCCACTGCCTTCGCCCCGGGCTTCTCCTAGGCCATGGACCCCGGAGGATCCATGGAGTCTATACGGTCCAAGCTCCGGAGGCCGAGCGCCAGAAGATAGCTGGCTACTCCTCAGCGCTCCCGGGCCCAACCCAGCCTCTCCCCGGCCTGCTTCACCCTGCGGCAAGAGGCGCTATTCCAGTTCAGGAACCCCGTCTTCGGCCTCCCCAGCTTTGTCCCGCAGGGGCAGCCTTGGGGATGAGGGTCCAGAGCCACCTCCGCCACCCCCATTGCCCCTGGTCAGGGACCCTAGTTCCCCTGGCCCTTTTGACTATGTGGGAGCTCCAACAACCGAGAGCATCCCTCAGAAAACACGGAGGACTTCTAGCGAGCAGGCGGTGGCCCTGCCTCGCTCTGAGGAGCCTGCCTCGTGCAATGGGAAGCTGCCCTCCGGGACAGATGAGTCTGTGGCTGCTCCAGGAGGCCTGCGGAAAGAGGCTGCTGGCATGGACTATCTAGCAGTGCCTTCTCCCCTTGCTTGGTCCAAAGCCCGGATTGGGGGACACAGCCCCATCTTCAGGTGAGGGCCAGGTCTGGCAGCCCTGCGCTCTTCGACCCATTGTCCACAAAGAGCGGGAAGGTCAAAGGATTAGTTTAAAGACAGTTTCTAGGCTTCTCATAAGAGCTTCAGCAACAGGGCCCCAAGGCACCTAATTGGCAATTAACTTAGTTTAAAAAAAAAAAAAAAAGCCAGCCTACAGACAATGGGCTGAGCTATTAATGGCTGTTTCCTGTGGTCTTATTAGAAAAAGCATCTTCACCCACCCACCTTTCAGCGTTCTAAGAGAAATAGGTAAAATGGAATTCCTTGCGGGTATCTGACACTTCCTGATTAGCCCTGGCTCCAGCAGGTTGATCTTAGACTCTGGCTGTTTAGGCAGAGTAGATAGTAGAGCCCTACCTCCGATTATTAGAAGCCTTCCTTTAACCCTTAATTTCTAGGTCTATGGCTTAAGAGCATCACTTCAAATCTGAATAAACTTACATGTATTTGCTAGTGGGAGAATTTATATCGAAACTTGCTCAGAATCCTGCCCATTTTGATAGTCCTAACCCCTGAGCCATCAAACTGAGGTGGCCCCATCCTGAAAGGTTTCTTAGAGGGAAGCTGGACCCTCTGGGATTCCCACAGGCCAACATTTCTCAACCTCTGTAGACTACTATTTTAACTTGAGCAATTTGTAATGCAGGGCGGTACTGTACACTAATGATTGAGCATTCTCCCAGGCCTTTATTCATTAGATACTAGTAGACCCTTTTGCATTAGTTATGGCAATTAAAGGGCTGTCAGATATCAGGGGAAAGGGAACAGGAAATTGGCAGTTGAGATTTACTAACACAGCATCTGTATCTGTAAGCACAATTCTAGAAAAGCAATCCTTAGCCTTCTCAGCTTTTCCTCCTTAGCCCTAACTAGTGGGAAGAATCTGGTCCACAGTAGCCAGCCCTGGGTTCTGCCATAGGCTTCTGCTCTCACTCTCTTATTTTTCTAATGCCTTGTCAGGTCTAGGGGGTCTGCAGAAAGAGGCGGCTGGCATGGACTATCTAGCAGTGCCTTCTCCCCTTGCTTGGTCCAAAGCCTGGGTGCTGTACCTGCCCTCCCAGGTCAGAGGATCAGTATGAGCTTTGGGTTCCTCTGTTTCTTGATAGAGCCTGCAAATCCTTCATCCAGAACCTGGGGAAAGGGAGTCTCAGGGCTATTGTCATCTTCCGCACCCCCATCTTCAAAGGACTCTGTTCTCTATCAGCACCCCTATATTTGAGCTTTTGGGATTTACTTTTACTGTGGTTTCTTATTTCTCCCATGCCCATATGGCCTCCTTTCTTACAAACCCAGCGGATCCGGATGGGTCTGGGGCTCCAGGTGATCATACTCTCCTCTTCTAACTAGGACCTCTGCCCTACCTCCCCTGGACTGGCCTTTACCCAGCCAGTATGAACAGTTGGAGTTGAGGATTGAGGTGCAGCCTAGAGCACACCACCGAGCCCACTATGAGACAGAGGGCAGCCGAGGGGCTGTCAAAGCGGCTCCTGGAGGTCACCCTGTGGTCAAGGTAAGCAGCAGAAGGCAGGCCCTCCTTTCTCTTCTCCCATCCCAGATTCCTGCAAATGCTTCAGCTGTACACAGAATGGAGGCACTGCCCTTTCCCACACTCTCTCTCAGCTGTGACCCTGCAGGCAGCCTAGGGGAGGGGCTGGGACTGGGGAAGGAAGGGTACACAGCAAGGACCCGGATATACTTTCTACTTCTCTGTTCTGCACACCCACCCTCCCCAGCTTATCCCGTGGGATATGAGCCTCATGTCTACTTTGGAAAATGGTGACTTGCCAGATGTGGGGGAGGGTTTCAGCGGAGGCCAAAGGTCACTGGAAGTTAGGTTTTCTCTATATTGAGTTGGGCTAGTCTTTCTTGGAAGCTCTTCCTCCTTTGCCCAGCCCAGTTTGGGCCTTCCAAGAATAACACTGTGAACTTCAGGCCACATTTTCTCTACAACTGATGCCCAGTTTCCCACAGGGAATTCCTTACAGGATATTCTTTATCTTTCACCATTACTATCCTTGGACAGAAAAATCCAAGGATGGATAAAGGGTAAAAGACACTGGGGCTTTCAAATAGGGTCCTTTGTCTCCCTCTGTCAGCTCCTAGGCTACAGTGAGAAGCCACTGACTCTACAGATGTTCATTGGTACTGCGGATGAAAGGAGCCTGCGGCCACATGCCTTCTACCAGGTGCACCGTATTACAGGCAAGATGGTGGCTACCGCCAGCTATGAAGCTGTAGTCAGTGGTACCAAAGTCTTGGAGATGACCTTGCTCCCAGAGAACAACATGGCTGCCAAGTAAGTCCGCAGCCAACTTTCCTTTAGCCTACAGGACTTAGGATCAGAAAGGCCCATTTTTTTTCTTTTTCCTGGAAGAGCTAGACATTATCACTCCAAGTCAGTTTCCAGCCTTCTAGGCAAGTGTTTTGTATAGCAGGTCTTTGTCTGGCAAACCAGCTTGCAAATAATGACACAGAGACTTCTTATTAATTATGAAAGCTTGGCCTATAGCTTGGGCTTGTTCCTAACTAACTCTTATAACTTAAGTTAACCCATTCATATTAATCTACATTCTGCCTCATGGCATTACCTCTCTTCCTGTTTCCTCTCCGTGTCCCTGGGTCCTTTTCTTCCTTCTCTTCCTTTCTCTTTGACTGGAAATCCCACCTACACCTCCTGCCTCGCTATTGGTCATTCAGCTTTTTATTATACCAATAACAGCAACATGTCTTCACACAGTATACAAATATTCCACAACACTTTCCCCTTTTTGTCTAAATAAAAAGGGAAGGTTTTTTAGCACTGACATAGAAAAACTGTATACATTAAGAGCAATTATCAAGTAAAGATTACATTCACAATGTCCAGTCCATTTGTATTTGGCAATTTGGAGAAAGTACTGTAGTATCTATCCTATCTTATGAGTCCAAAGTTTTATACCCAAACCACTTTCTATCATAACTATGTATTACCATCCTAAAAATTATCCATTTAGACCTTATAACATCTTCTTAGTAAACAGCTTTTATATTTCTCAACCTTATGAACTTTATATGTCCTGTGTAAGTTTCTTTTCTAAATTTGGTAACAAGGAAAACTGTAAAAACTATAACGATCTATTCTTCAACCTCACCAAAGACCTGAGAAGGATAAAATGAGCAAATAGCTTCCAAAACTATAGACATGACAGAGAGAGCTGGCTGCTTGGACAGTCACCCAATGTTCCTCTGCAACATTGGGGGATCCATCACTGGCCTACAGGCCTAGAATATCTGACAGACTTTTCTGAGAAGCAGAGATTTTGAAGGACTGTCTTACTTTGTCACTTTCTTTGTGTCCTGTTTGTCCAGTTTGGACAGCGACAGTCAGCAGTCCAGGCAAGGTACTTTCTTGCCCAGTGGCTACCTTTGCCAAATTGAAGGCAAATATGAAAGTTCTTTGATGGCCCATCATTCTTTTCTGAAGTAAATTGGTACTTCCAGGAACAGACGTGTCTCACTGTCATGAAAAAACTTATGTTATCAAAACTCCTTAAGTGCCATAATCTGTAACTCTCTGAAGTGTTTGAAGACCACATATCTAAAATATATCTGTTTAACCTTGAAAACACACCTAACATGACTACAAGTTTGATTGTTATAGATGTCTAACTACTTATATGTATTTCTTTATTATCCTAAATAGCTTTTGAGGACTAAAACTTAACATTAATTTTTAAATGAGCTGCATAGGTACAATACCTTAAATAAGTATAGAAACATATATAAAGTATAAGAAAAATGACCTTAAATTTGTATCAATCTACAAAAATCCATACCAATGTAAAATAATTGAGACTAGTAACTATTCAAAAGTAGACTTAATAACCTGCCCTTTTCTCCCATCATCTCTATACCACATCCTCCCTTTTCCCCTTCAGAAAGAGATCTTTGAATTTAATATCTTTTGTTAAGCTTTTTTCCTGACCATGACCAACAGCAACTTGTAACCAATCCCCCTAAATGATCATAAATATCCATAATTCACTGAATGACCCCAAACCCCATCTCTTGGGAATGTGGGTGTTGTGTTCTCTAGACTTCTTACTGTTGTTTGGGAGCAAGAGCATCTTTGGAGGACTTGAGAAAATTGGGATAATGGTCAAGTCCTGGGAGAGCTAGCTGTATCATTTTGTTGCTGTTGTTTACATTCTGTGTGGTGGTAAAGTATAGAACTTATCTGAAGTCTGTGAAGGCTGGACCACCATCTCAGATAGCAGCATTGAAGTTGTTCTGGATGCAGAATTTTGAGGAAACTGCAACTGATAGATTCTGAGAGGCTGGATCATCTGGACTACTTGTCTTTATTGGTGTCTGGTTCTTTTTTTTCTTAAAACACACAAAATTTTAAAGGTAACATATATATCTGTATTAACACAAGTATGGGCTGTGTTGTATGCACAAGTCAACTAAAGGTGATTTTTTTTTTGTTTGTTTTTGTTTTATGTTTGAACAGGTAAAAGGCATCTGTAGGTTTTCTAAGTTTGTTTGGACTGTATAACCAAACCTCATATCATGCCATATGAAAAGATGGTATGTAATAGTAATAAGTGATAAGGACTCTGTAGCCAACAAGATTTCTCATGTCTCATCCAGTCTCAGAGCAGTTCCCATAGTAGAGGGATTAGTGTATATGTCACCTGTCCTGTCTTGTTTGTTTTTTTTTATATCTGTAGCCAAGATTTTCAGGAGGTCTCCCCAGATCAAACCCGATCTTTATTATTTTTAAAGAGAACCATAACTTTTTGTTTCCTGTGGAAACAAAGGCATAACCTCTTCCCTAATGCAAAATATTTTCTGGCATCCATTTTGAAGTTAAGACATTCTTAAAATATGTAGGCTGGTTTAGTTTAGTAATAATAATCCAATGTCTCTCAGAAGCTATTGTGGATTTTTTTTTTTGCTGTTGTTCACTAGCATTTAAAAATTTAAAGTAGAAAAATCACCAAACAAGACCACCCTGTGTATATTTCCCATCTTTATGTTGCCTTTAAAAAATATTACTTTACTCTTTCTTTAAAGACGTTACTTTATTATTTTAAACTATTTTTTATGACTATCTATACCCATTTTTTTTTCTTTTTCAGCATTTAAGCACATTTCTATGCGTATTGTAACCTGTTCAGAGTTTTGGGTTTGTTTTTTGGTTTTTGTTGTTTTGTTTTGGTCTGGACCTGATTTTACTAAGCACCTGCAGCCATGTCTTGGCAGCAGCATTATCTGACAGATGAGCCAAATTTTGAACTGCTAAGCAGTCGCTAGACCTAAGAAGGTCCTCTTAGCACTTGGCCTGGTAGCTGCTGGCTCTGCCCCCTTAGGGTTTGTGAGTTCGGAACTTTTATTTATTTATTTATTTATTTATTTATTTATTTTAGCTTTCTCAGGCCTTATGTGGACATACACAGACCATATGTAGCAAGCTTTCTTATCAGACTATCTTTGGATCACCAGCCTGCAAATAATGACCTGGAGACTTCTTATTAATTACGAAAGCTTGGTCTATAGCTTAGGCTTGTTCCTAACTAGCTCTTATAACTTAAATTAACCCATTTATATTAATATAAGTTCTATCATGTGGTATTACCTCTCTTACATCTTGCACTTCCTATTTCCTCTTCCTGTCTCCTGGCGTCTCTAGCCTGCCTCAATGCCTCCCCCTTTTTTCTTCCTCTGCCCAGAAGTCTTACCTATCTCTCCTGCTTATTTTTCCACTATTCATCCTTATATTACACCAACCACAGCAACACATCTTCACACACACAGTATACAAATATTCTGAAACCGTTTTGTACCATTGAGCTATATCCTCAACTCAACCTCTTCTTTCTAAAGTCCTGGGAATTGAACATAGGGCTTTATATACACCAGGCAAGTGCTTTGCCCACTAGGCCTCATCCCCAGCCAGTTTCTGGCCCTAATGTCTAAGAAAGGAATTTTTGAGGCTGGGGAGCTTTCTGCTGAGGCCATCTCTAGATTAGGAAACCGTCTCCCTAAGCACCGTTAGACAATCTCATGGCCTTGGACTGAGGGTGACGGCTTCTCCTCTGAAAAATGCATCTCTGTCCCACCTTTGGCCAGGAAGGCTTACCCTGTCTCCTTTGCCCTCAGCATTGACTGTGCTGGAATCCTGAAGCTTCGTAATTCAGACATTGAGCTCCGGAAGGGTGAGACAGACATCGGGCGCAAAAACACGCGTGTGCGGCTGGTGTTCCGAGTACACGTGCCTCAGGGCGGCGGGAAGGTCGTCTCTGTGCAGACGGCATCAGTGCCCATCGAGTGCTGTGAGCAAACAGGCCCTGGCCAATTCTCTGTCCCAAAGTTCTTTTTGCCTGTCTGTCATCCATTTCCTCTACACAATGTCCTATGCCCTGTGTCATGGGCAGCCCTATAGAGGACCCAGCTCTTGTCCTAATGGTGGAGAGGTGAAGATGGTATTTTAGTTTGCTCCTGCTAAAGACTGTCTCAGGATAGTCCAGATCAACCTGTTTCTGCTTCGGGAGTGGTCTTTTAGTCTGTGGTTTCATGGCTGCCGATGGTACTTTTGTATTTGCCCCTGGAAAGAGGTCTCCCCTAAGGCTCTAGTGCTGGAGAGGGCTGTCTTTTCCGCACCCGGCCCAGCCAGGCTTCTTTCTTACTCTATTTGCAGCCCAGCGCTCAGCCCAGGAGCTGCCCCAGGTGGAAGCCTACAGCCCCAGTGCCTGCTCTGTGAGAGGAGGGGAGGAGCTGGTGTTGACTGGGTCCAACTTCCTGCCAGACTCTAAAGTGGTGTTCATTGAGAGGGGCCCTGGTGAGTACCCACCGGGGAGAGGGCAGGAGGGAAGGAGAGAGGAAGCCAATGACTTATCAACTTCTCCTCTGTGCACTATCCATTTCCCATGGACGTGACTACCATCTAAACGCCAAGGATAGTGAGCAAATACAAGACATGCACATCCTGCTTATTTAAGCATCTAAGAGGAACTGGCCTTGAGGCGGTTTACCCTCATGAAAACAGTATAGGAAGTGAAAAGGGGACACAGAGCTGTCTAGATTCTCCCAGCTGTGAGATAAAAGCACAGCTGTGCTTATGAGAGCCTATAGGGTGCCCCGAGATAGAGCTGTAGGAGAGAAGAAAGGGGAGACTGGATTCTGGCTCCAGCCACCAACCTGTGGGCTCCCCTTCCTTCAGCCCTTCTCACTGATGGCTCAGCCCCCAGACCCACATTTATCAGCACCCCCCCCCCATCCCCGGAGGTCTACATCATTAGCCTTGGTCTTAGTGCCTCCTTCAAGATGGGCCCTGTTCCAACCCCACTATCTGTCTTCCTGCTATCATAGGTGGGGGTGTCTGAGTTAGTAGGTTGGGAGGGCACCAGGACTGCTTCTAACACTAACTCTTTCTAGGTCCCTGCCATTTCCCTTGGCCTTGGTCTGCCTTTTGTCCTCATTAGGGGCATTTTTTAAACCTCCCTTTTATTGGATAAACATCTGGACTAGTTGTGCCAGACCGGCTAAGGATCTTTTTAATCCAGTGTTAACTTCAGTGGGAGGAGGAAGGGCAGGGGGCCCTAGAGCTAGGCTGGAGTTCTTTCTCTCCTGCATAGATGGAAAGCTGCTGTGGGAGGAGGAGGCTGCGGTGAACCGGCTGCAGAGCAGCGAGGTACTGGTGTCCCTGGGGTACCCAGCCTGATGGTTGGGGAAGGGGGGGGGGGCGTAAGGAGGTTCTCAAGAGGGCTGCCTTAGAGGCAGGTGGATCCTGGTCTGGTCTACAGAGAGACTTCCAGGATAGCCAGCATTGCATAGAGACTGTCTCGGGATGGTGGTGGCCGGTGCCTTTAATCCCAGCACTCCAGAGGAAGAGGCAGGCAGTTCTCTGAGCTGGAAGAAGCCAGCCTGGTCTACATACAGAATGAGTCCCAGGACAGCCAAGGCTTGGAAGACATAAAGGGGGGGGGGGGAGGAAAGAAAAAGAGGGCTCCTTACTTATGGTTTAGTAACTTGGGTCTAGCTGCTCTAGCAGAAAGTTTCATCTCCAGGGAACCGACTTTTCCCCTCGGCTCTAGAACTAGCAGATAGGGTTGGATGGGTCCATAACTTGTGACATGAGACTTGTGTCTCATCCCCTGTTCTCACTAGGTGACATTAACTCTGACCGTCCCTGAGTACAGCAACAAGCGGGTATCCCGGCCAGTCCAGGTGTACTTTTACGTCTCCAATGGGAGGAGGAAGCGCAGTCCTACCCAAAGTTTCAAGTTCCTACCCGGTGCGCTCCAAGACTGTGGTGGGGGCGGGGGAGGCAATGTGAGGAAATAAGGGGTGGACGAACCCTCGGAAGGGAAGGAGGTTGGAAGGTTGTGCTGGTAGAATTACCAGACCCTCACCAGCTCCCTTCCTCCCCATCTTTCCAGTGATCTTCAAGGAGGAGCCTCTACCAGATTCATCTCTCCGGGGCTTCCCTTCCACAACGGGTCCCCCCTTCAGCACCGACATGGACTTCTCACCCCCCAGGCCCCCCTACCCCTCCTATCCCCATGAAGACCCTGCTTATGAGACTCCTTATCTGTCAGAAAGCTTTGGTTATAGTACACCCACTCTATACCCCCAGACGGGGCCCCCACCATCCTATAGATCAGGCCTGCGGATGTTCTCGGAGACTGGAGGTACCGCAGGTTGTGCCCGCCCACCTGCAGTCTCCTTCCTTCCCCGTCCCTTTCCTGGTGATCCTTATGGAGGACAGGGCTCCTCGTTTGCTCTGGGACTTCCATTCTCCCCTCCAGCCCCCTTTAGGCCTCCGTTACCTTCTTCCCCACCACTTGAAGATCCCTTCAATCCCCAGAATGCTGTTCACCCCCTACCTGCTGAGGGCTACAATGAGGTGGGGCCAGGCTATACCCCTGGGGAGGGGGCTCCGGAGCAGGAGAAATCCAAGGGTGGCTACAGCAGCGGCTTCAGAGACAATGTACCTATCCAGGGTATCACCCTGGAGGAAGGTGGGTGTGAGACTGGAGACTGTGAGTGTGAGTGAGTGCAAGAGATCAATCTGCATGTATGCTGTGGGCTAGACCTTGGAAGCTCAGAGACATCCTTAGAGTCCCGGGACTAGTTAGAAGCCCCAGGAACAAGTTCTGGGTTTCATATGGCCATCTGAATTCTACAACTCAGTTTTGAAGGGCACATTTTTTCCCTGTCTCTGCCCTTTTCCCTAATCTCAAAAATTCAGCCCTAGAAGTATTTCAAGACCATTCCATCTAGTTCCCTGAATCGTAGATTCAAGCATTGGGTTTCAGGGAGGAACAGTGGCTTGTGGAAAGCTCAGTCGAGTATTTCCCTCACCTTAGCTTTCCCTGAGACTGTAATCTGTGTTGATGAAGAAGAAGACCTTCCTGTTTTGTTTTGTTTTTTGTCTCTGTCTGAGGACACCTTCATCTAGCCTGCTGCCACTGCTATAGGCCACGCTGGCAGGAGAATGCTATGATACACGGCTGGGAACCCACAAGGATTGAGTTGGGCACAATTTAGTTAGGAGCAGATGTTATGAGACATTGGGGAAACTGAGGTCCCGCAAAATAGGAATCAAGACATGTCCTAGCAGGAGGACTGCCTGGAATTGAAGGGGGGCGGTCACTGAAAAAGGAAAAGCCCTGCCTTAGCCCTATCTTTCAACCGTCCCTCCTTTGCAGTGAGTGAGATCATTGGCCGAGACCTGAGTGGCTTCCCTGCACGTCCCGGAGAAGAGCCTCCTGCCTGAACCACGTATAGTGGCCCCGGAAGCCCTGCCTCCTTGCCCTCTTAACTGGGTGCTGGCTCCAGAAGCTTGGGGCCAACTCTAGTTTCTCTCTGCCCAGATTTTATCTTCCTGTCTCCTCCCCCTCTCCCAGCTAAGGTGTGGCCCCCAGGCCTGGTGCTGCCTTGAAAGGGAGTGAGAGTGTGGAGGATAGGGGATGGGGGTGGAGACCAGGCTGGATACCAGAACTGACTGGGACGAAGATGATGTGCAGGCTGTGATGCAGGCAGGCTGGACAGGTTGTTGGGTAATAAACTGCTCACTGACCACTGCTTCGCCTCCAGAACTCTTTGGAGAAGGGGGTGATGCAAACTTACTCCAGCTATGGCCTAAGGAGGCTGAGAAGATGGGAAGAAATGAGGCATGGCTTGGGGCAATGAATCCTAAGGGTCTCCCTGATGGGAGGGGCATGAGGGTATACAGAAGGGCTCTTGAGGCTCCTGGCTGGAGCTAAGGTTGAGGATCTGCATAGGTTTTTTAACTTTATTCCCCTGGAGGTTCAGGTTCCGTAGCTTTGGAATGAGGTCTAGGAACCATTGTGTTCCCAGGTTCCTGTGTCTTCTTGCCACCACCCAGACTGATTTACAGTCAAGGTGGGAAAAGGCTACTCTAGTTTTTCACTCATTCAGAGAAAGAGGAATCTGAGGTTCAAAGAGTGAAGCTGACTTGCCTAAAATCATATAGCTGTGCAGCAAGCATGCTGAACATTGCCTTCCTGGATTTAGACAACATGCTAACCCAGAAGATTCAGGCCCCTGAGGCTTGTTCTTTGAAGTGAGGGAGAGGATGAGGATGAGGTGGCATAGGTCTACCCTTGAAGATTGTGAAGACAGTCTGGGAATATATATAATTTAGTAGTAGACTGCGAGAAGCCTAGCAGTCTTTCTAACATCTCTGAATTCCTGGGGCTCAAGGCATGCATGAGCTTCAGGCTTCCCTCACAGATATGCCCATGCTGGCTTTCTGCAGATTAAGGCCAGAAGCTTGGTCTGTTCCCTTCTTAATGGTCTCTGACACAGGATAGGTGTTGAGCACAGTCAACTTGACAGGTCCCATTCACCTTGAGGGGGTACATTCACAGAGCCAGTCATTGGAAATCTTGCCTCGCTTCAAGACTGTTTGGGTCTCTGCATGCCCACTGAATCCAAATAGGCATGGGAAGCCCCAGGAAAGCCACAGAAACTGCTGTAGGACTGGAAGATTGAAGAACTTAAGTGACCTCTTTCCTCTGCCCGGTGCTACTTCGTAATGAGTTTACTTACTCACACAGTTATCTCCAGAACACAAGCTTTTGAAAACCATATTGACATCAGCTGATCAGCTCACAGGCCATAGCAGGGTTTCCCTCCAACCCCAGTCTGAAGTCATTGTCCTATAATTTTCATGTTGGAGGGGCCCATGGGGCCCACATGTTATTTCTGGCATTACTCAGTTCCACCCTCCAACCTTTTATGGGATGGATTAGTCTCCAAGTGAATGAAGGGCTGTCTTGACAGGGATTTGCTGTTGTGTGTGGGTTACTTTTCTGTTGTGAGGAAATACCATGGCCAAGAGCAACTTAGAAGAAATGGTTTATTTTGGTTTATGGTTCCAGGGGAGGGGGGAGGCTAGATGTCCATAATGGTGGATAACCTGAGGCAGAGGGAGCAAGATTTCTGAGAGATTGCATCTTAACCACACACAGGAAGTAGAGAGAGAGAAAGCATGAGGTAGGGTGAGACCATAAAATCCCAAAGCCTGGCCCCAAGGATGAGTCTTTCTTTCAAAGGACTCATAATTCCCCAAAGAGTACCCTCAGCAGGAGACCAAATGTTCAAATCTAAGTGCCTGTAGGAGACATTTCTCACCACATACTTCCTAGAGCAGTTTGTTTTGCTTCCTGATGGGACACTAATGCTCAGTCATGGCCAGGTATTTACTGAGCAACTGCTAAGTGTCAATCTGGAATCAATATGAGTTCCTGGGCTGAAACTCATATTGTATTAAAGGCATGTGCCACCCCACCTGGCATTCCTTTTCTTTGGGGGACAGAGTCTCATTTATCCCAGGCAGGCCTGGAACTCACTATGTAGCTAAGGATGACCTTGAACTTCTGATCCTCCTCCTTCCACTTCCTGATTGACACTGTAGGTGTCTGGCACCATGTCCATCTTTATGCAGTGCTGGGAGGTAAGTGTGATGACATAAATAAAAAGTAAAAACAGCCTGGAGTAACAGAGGACAGAGTGGTCCACCTACTGAGCTGTAACCTCAGCCCTTTGGGTTTGTTGTTTCCAGTGCGGACTTCTAAGCAACCTCCAGTCTGCTCAGTTATATTCTTGAAGTTCAAGACCCAGATACCTACATTTTGCTTTTATTTATTTGGGGAGGTATCTGCAATCCATCTGCTTATTTGACAGGCTAGCCTGGAACTCTGTATGTCACCCTGGCTGGTCTTGAACTTGCTGAAATCCTCTTGCTTCAGGGGAGGATGACAGACATGAGCCTCTATGCCCACTGGATCTGTGCGCCTAAATACTACAGCAGGGAAGTTGAGAACTAGAGTGTTAGATTCCAGAATACCTTTGTTTCCCCTATCCAGTCCTGCCCGTGTTGGTCTGAGGGGAGGGTCATATGGAAAAGTGAGCTAGAGTCTCCCATTGCAAACCATTTCTCCCCTCACGTGGCTCTGTACACTTTATTCAGCTTTTGTTCCCATGAGAATAAGAGAGAATTTATTCTGAGACAAATGTGAGTCAAGCATGAGTGACCATGGTCCACAGATGGAGATCCAGGATGCCCTGAATGGTGCTTTCTACTGTAGAAGAGGTTATCTGAAATTAAAGCCGCATGTAAAACGTTATAAATTGGTGTATCTACATAGGTAGGTGGGTTTCAGCAGAGCAGGAAAATGTGTGTTGTAGGCGAGTTTTAGGATTGGTGGACTCTAGTGGTCAGCTGAGTTCAACAGTGTGTTTCAAGAGCTGTACTGAGAAGCCACGGAGATGTTAGGTCAGGTTCAGAGATTTAAACAGCCACGAAGAAAAGTAAAGATAGCCCAGAATAATTTTGGCTCCTGGTCAGCAGCGTTCAGTGTGATGCTCTAATCTGGGTCGTTCACAGATGAGGTTTCTTTAGAGCTCTCTGATTCATATAATTCAAGAAAGAGGCCTGGTTCTGTAGCAGCTGTTCTGGGGACTTGAGCTTCTTATGGCTGGAACTCTTGGGAGAATCGTGCTGGGCTGCCTTCCAGTTGAGCTTATGGCTGTGCTTGGAGTCAGTTCCATGAGGCCTGAAATCTCACAACTGGACTTGTGATGGAGAAAAGGCCACACAGAAGCGTCTTCCCACAACACCGTAGAAATTTCAGGTGCAGAGTGTGTAAGGTCTTGACTGCTCTTTTGGTACCTGTGTTCCCCACAAATTTCTGCAGTGAAACCTCAGTGTTATGCAGTGGGAACAGGAAGGTCAGTGTCATATTATGGCCTTGAGCCCGAATGTCCAGTGATGTTTTTAGAGGGAAGACTTTTCTGCCTAGAGATTAGGGTGAGGTGAGTAACAGAAGCTAAGAGGCAGAAATGATAGACTGCTGTGGAAATAGCGAGACCTAAGCCGGAGGCGAGTCTGAAGAGTTTCACTGAGGAGATGTTTTTAGGCTGGTTCCTGAAGGAAGAATAAGAGGAGAGAGGGGGATGTACCTGGTTAAGGTGTATGAAGTCAGTCCCTGATTGGTGGATACTTATGATGTCAGCACACAGGAGAGAGAGGCAGGAGAATCAGGATTCAAGGCAAGATTTGGTTATGAATGGCGTGTGAAGCCAGCCGGAACTACATGGAACACTTCTTCAAAACAGACAGGCAACAATGAAAGTCACGTCTGGACAGGTAGAAAGGAGTAAAAGCCCAAATTCCTTAGCTGACCAAATGAGAAGCATTTTGTGATAATAGAGAGACATTTATTATTTGATCAGAGGATATATCAGTGTGTGTATGTGTGTGTATGTATGTGTGTGTATATGTGTATGTGTGTGTACATGTATGTGTATGTGTATGTGTGTATATGTGTGTGTGCATGTGTGTATGTATGTATATGTGTGTGTTCATGTATGTGTGTTATGTTACGTGTGTGTACATGTGTGTGTGTGTGTGTGTGTGCGTGCACATGTGTACATGATTTAAGAGTTGCCAAGAAGAGCAGAGAGAAGAGCTTCACAGTGGTTTAGACAAGACCAACCCGGTCTCTACCATTACTCAGCTAAATAGGATGGATAAGGTTGGGGTCAGAGGACAAGAAAAGTGGAAGTTCAAGCTCAGCCACCAATGAGCCATGTCACCTTCATGTCACTAGGTTGTACTGGGCCCGAGCTATGTCATTTTTTTTTTTTTTAACATTTATTCATCTCTTGCTGTGTAACAACCTTTGCATTAGAGCAATGGGCCAGAAAAAAAAATTATGCTTTAAAAAGTGTAACAGGCACTTAGAGGCTTTGGGAACTCATCCAAAGGGCAACCAACCTGCCTTCTGTTTGTATTGATGATATGTGACTCTACTTTGAGATAACTCACTGGGTCTATCTCTTGGGGGCAGGGGCAGTGTCAGGGAGGGTTGACCATGCATTGTTTGAGAAGAAAATATATTTCTAATGTCTTCATGCTGAGCCAAGGAGAACCTAGGTCCAGGACTATAGGTGTAGACATTGGGTAGAGTTGGATGAAATAGCTTTTACTGCTCTTTCAGACATAAGCAGGGGATCTGGCAAGGCCTGAGGACTTCTAAGCAGCCTCTACCACAGGGAGGCAGGATCTGGAGAGGGCTGGAAGCCAGGGGCCAGTGTTGGACAAAGAGCCCCAGATGGGTGTTTCTCTTCTCAGACTGCCCCAGAAGTGCTGGGCTCATGACAGCCAGTAGACCACAGGAGGAACAGAGGTGGGTGGCAGGAGGAAGAAGCTCCTGAGAGCAGTGTGTGAAAGAATTTAAAGGATTAGGAGGTGTGGCCATGTTGGAGGAAGTATGTCACTGGGGTGGCTTTGAGGTTTCAAAAATCCCTGCCAAGCCAAAAGTTTGCTCTCTGCCTAGGGATTAGGGTGAAACTCTCAGTTTCTGCTTCAGCACTTGCTGGTAGGTTGTCATGGTGATAATGGTTAATCATGCTCCCGCCATGATGGTAAAGGGCTAAACCTCTGAAATTGTAACCAAGCCTCCAATGAAATGTTTCATTTGTTTGTTTGTTTGTTTTTAAATAAGAGTTGCCATGGTCATGGTATCTTTTCACAACAATGGAACAGTGGCTGAGGCAGCCATGGATTTGCACCATTAAGTGTACTTTTGGGGTATTAAGTGGTAAGACCCTAAGGGTCGGAGATTGCACAACTCCTTGAGCCTCAGTTGTGCAGTGACTCACAGACTTCATGGTTGTGGTGTATCAAGGGAAGGAGGCTTTCATGTTTTAACTCTGAGCTTGCTGCAGCTGCAAACCAAGACTCAGAGAGTTTTGAAGAAGGACAGTGGCAGGACCCCCACCCACCCAGGAGCCCTCACCCTACCTCAGACACCTCAGAAAGCCTTTACATTCATAGCTCAGAACACTTACTCCTTTCCCAGCAATCTGGCAAAGTTAGTCCTCCCAGACAAGGAAACTTTGGTACAGAGGGTTTAAATACCATATCCAGAGTCAAACAGACTCTAAAAACACGGTTAATATTCGAACTCCTTACTCCTGATTCAGTTATATTTAACTACACATTGCTGCTAATTTCTTACTATATGGGTGAAATCAGATTAAAAGTAAATTCCAGCTGGGTGGTGGTGGTGCAGACCTTTAGTTCCAGCACTCAGGAGGCAGAGGCAGGTGGATCTCTGAGGCCAGCCTGGTCTATAGAGCAAATTCCAAGACTGCCCCACAGAGAAACCCTGTCTCGAAAACCAAAACCAATCAACTAACCAACCAAACAAAACCCCATAAATTTTTCAGCGGCTTCCAATAAAGTTACTGGACACCCCAGAGAGTAAACTTCAGGCTTTTATTTTTATTATTTATTGATTATTTTTTTCAAGATAGGATCTCTCTGTGTAGTGCTGTCTGTCCTGGAGCTCTCTCTGTAGACCAGGCTAGCCTTGAACTCAGAGATCTGCTCATCTCTGCTTCCCAAGTGCTGGGATTAAAGTGTCCCCAGTGATGCCTGGCTGAAGTCTCATTTGGATATTATGTCATCCTTTTTGTGGTTGTGATCTGATTCAGAACATCCATGGTTCACCACCCAGACTCACTTGAAGGGCAGGTTGGAAGAAGTAAATTATGGGCAGGTAGGGAACTGGAGGATAGGAGAGAGGTTGAGTTTGCCTTATATTTCCAGTCCCTTCCTTTGTAACTCCATTCTTGGCTTTGGAGAGAAGTCTTGTGTTCACTGTCTCCCTGGTGGCAAAGGGCAAAGGAAGAGAGAACACCCAGGCCTTGACCTGCTTTGACAGGAGTGAGGAAACACTACTGTGGAATAATTCTTCTGTATACTTCTAATATGCATTACTTTGATTGGTTTAATAAAGAAGCTGACAGGCCAATAGCTGAACAGGTTAGAGTTAGGTGGGAGAGCCAACCGGAGAATGATGGGAAGGAGAAGGTTGGAGTCAGAGCTGCCAGCAGATGCAGAGGGAGCAGATGAACGTGCCTTGCCAATAAAGGTACCGCCACGTGGCAGAGCATAAATAAGGAATCTGGGTTAACTTAAAATGTAAAGCTATTTAGAAATAAGCCTGGGCTATTGGTTGATCTTTTATAATTAATATAAGCCTCTGAGTGTTTATGTGAGAGCAGCTGTGAGACACGGAAACTTCCCTGTACAAAACACAGCAAGAATGTTTTTTAGAAGAGAGAAGATAAGTTTTTGGATTGCTTTTTATATTATTTTCTTCATTCTAAAATTTGAACACTCCCTAATTTATCATTGCATTTCCTATTGCTCCCAAATCTTCTGATATCAGTGAAGGCGTTAGCAGTCAGTGGCAGGAAGGCAAATGAACAAAAGGCAAGCCCCTCCCACAGGTCACGCCCCTCTCCTCTGGGCTGCTACCATCGATGCTGCCCACTTTTAGGGATGGGGATTCTCACATCAATTAAAGCAACCAGGACAATTCCTCAAACGAAACTCCTTACTCAGGTGACTCTAATTTGTACTAAATTGATGTTAAGACCAGCTAGCGCTGGCTGGAGAGAGCCAGCAGTAATCGCTGCTTCTCTAGGTGATGTGGCTTTGATTCCCAGCAATCAAATGATGGCTCACAATGGCTTTTAGCTCCAGTCTCAGAGGTTCTGATTCTCTCTTCTGGTTTCCATTTGCACCATTCATGCATATGGTGCAAATACATAAAATAAAAATAAATAGACATCAAAAACAAAACAACCACCACACCACCCAAATTCCATTCTGTCATTCAGTATTCTTTACTAATTCATTACTAAGTAGATTTTCTGTTCATGAGGTTATTTTGGTGGTGGCTTATTTATTTATTTATTTGAGACAAGGTCTTACTGTGTAGTCTGGACTGGTCTGGAACTCACTATGTGGACCAGGCTGGCCTTAGACTCACAGATATCTGGTGGCCTCTTGTCTTCAGAATGCTGGGGTTAAAGGCATGCACCACTACGCCCACAATGGTATCTAATTTGATATTTCACATTCACTGGGTGTCTTAGGCTTTTTATTGTCATGAAGAAACATCACGATCACGGCAACTCTTATAAAGAAAACATTTAACTGCAGTTGTGGCTTACGTTTTCAGAGGTTTGTCCATTATTATCACGGCAGGGAGTATGGCAGTATGGAGGCAGATACGGTGCCGGCTACCTCTTGATTAGAAAGCAACAGAAGTGGACTCAGAATCACACTGAACAAAGTTTGAGCAAAGCAGAGTCCTCAAAGCTGGCCCCCACTTCCTTAACAAAGCCACACCCACTTCAACAAGGCCACATCTCCTAATTGTACTACTCTGCTTGGGGACCATTTTCTTTCAAACCACAACATTGGGCTTGGATACTCAAAGCTGGTAAAGCATTATTTCTGAGTGTATCTGGAGGAGGGTTTCTTGAAGACTTTATCATTTGAATGTATAGACTAAGATCTGCTCTACCCAAGGGAAGGAGCTGAGAACTTGACTATAATAAAACAGAAAATGGAAGGCCAATTCTCTCCTGCCCTCAGACATTAGAGCTACTGGTGTTCAAGTCTTTGAATCTGACCTGAATTCACTACTGGTTTTCCTGTTTCTTCAGCCTACAGGTGACAGCCTGTGTGGTCTCTTCCCTCATAATCACCGTCTTACTCACTGTTCTGTTACTGTGAAGAGACACCATGACCAAGGCAACTCTTATAAAAGAAAGAGTTTAATTGGAGGTTTGCTTACGGTTTCCGATGTTTAGTCTGTTTGCATCATGGCAGGGTGTATGGCAGCAGTCTGGAGGCCTGGAGCAGAAGCTGAGAGCTCTATCCTGATCGATAGACCAAGAAAGAGATTGAGCCTGGCATAGACTTTAGAAACCCCAAAAGCCACCCCGAGCACCACACCTCCTCTAAAAAGACCACATCTTGTAATTCTTCTAATCTTTTCAAACAATTCTATTTCCTGGCGACTAAATATTCAAATACATGAGCATCGGAGGATCATTAAAAAAAACAAAACTTATTGATTCTTTGTGGATTTTTTACACCATGCATTTCGATTCCACTTATCTCCCTGTTCCCACAATCTGCCCTCTGCCCTTGCAACCTCCCACTAAAACAAAATCAAATTTAAAAGAAAAACCAAAACCCCCTAAACTAAACAAACAAACAAAAAAAGAAGAATCTTGTTATGGAAGCTGTGGTGTGACCGGTGAGTCATACAGTTTACCCTTTAGTCCATTCATCTTGACTTGTAAGTGTTCATTGCAATGAGTCATTGATCTGGTTCGAGGCCTCTGGCTTCTTTTATACCCTCAATACTGGGCTCTCACTGGGGCTCCTCTTGGATATTCTGTGTTGTCCTGTGTCACGGAGATCTGCTGTTTTGGATCTGTAGGTTTGTCCCCTTCACATGTTCCGACAGTTCACAGATGAGGTGGATGTTGGCGTGGGCCAACTCACAGCCCTGGTTCTGGGTCTGGGTAGTAGCTGGTCAGCTCGCCAGCTTTCCTTCATCGTCACTGCCTGGATGAGCTCTCCAGTACTGCTAGTTCACCCAAGGCAGCCTACAGCAGGAAATAGGGCCAGTTCTCCTGTAGTAAGGTCATTTTTATTCAAACCACCACCATCACATCAATCAATTCTAGTAATAAGTAATAAATATCAGCCTCTATTTTGTTGGTTTGTTTCTTTGAAGAACTCCAACGTGGATGGGATTGTAAGGGAGGAAAGTTGAGGTTTCTGTGGGATGTCAGGCCAAGTGTGTTCTGCAGTTATTATTACAGAAGTCTGTAGGGTAGCTGTATTAGCTCCAAAGGATTTATTTACTACTAAGTATTGTAAATGTTAAGATCTGAAGATATCAACAAAAATGGGTTTTGCATAATTAAGGAGTTGATCTTTTCCCGACAGGGTTTCTCTGGGTAGCCTTGGCTCTCCTGGAACTCACTCTGTAGACCAGGCTGTCCTTGAACTCAGAGACCTGCCTGCCTTGTCTCACTATAGTTGGAAGTTTCTGTCCCACCAGAAACTCTCAAATACTCAGGAGCTGCTTCCAAATAATTGACTTAGAGGCTTAATATTATACTAAATGCTGGGCCAGTAGCTCAAGCATATTACTAACCAGCTCTTACACTTAAATTAACACACAATCCTTATCTATGTTTAGCCACATGGCTTGGTACCTTTCCTCAGTCCAACATTCTCATTTTGCTTCCTCTGCTTCTAGCTGTGACTGCCTTTCCTCTTCCCAGAATTCTCCTGATCTGGTTGCCCTTCCTATACTTCCTGCCTGGCTATTGGCCAGTCAGGGTTTTATTAAACCAATACAAGCAGTATACAAGAGCATTATTCCACAATACCTCAGGTGCTGGGATTAAAGGACTGAGCCACTACATCTGGATAGGCATTGATCTCATAATGTCAAGTGTTTCCTTGATTAACAATGTGCTCTAATGACTTCTGTCTGTCATAGGTGCTGCATAAAGACCTTCTTCAGTTCAGTGGCTCACAGTAACATGGATTCACCTTTCCCCACAGTGTTGTGGGTTATCCTGGCACTTCTGCTCAGTTATATGGCACACTCATATATTTCATTTAGTGACTGGTTTAGTTGTTTGGTTCTATCTCCCAGGTCTGAGGGCAGGCTGTGTTTTTGTGACTATGTGCCTTCTTTTTTTCAGGCTATCCTAGGCTCCCTTATGTAAGGGCAGAACACTCTAAGACAGTCAAAGCCAAGATTGCAAGGTCTCTTAAAGTCTTAGTTCAATGTTATCCTCACATCATCTGATTGTCAACACAAACAGAAAGCCAGGTCAGACTGGGTGCGTGTTCAGTGGATTCCACTATGAATAGGGAACAACACCACAATGCAAAGGTGTGTGTAGCATGATGGGAGACATCTGGGGCCATATTTTACCATCAGTCAGAGTTACTAACACAAAACATAAAATGAAATTTTACAAGAACATCAAGTTTATTGTACTTTTTATTTTTAAAATGGGGAGACTTTGTGACAAGCCACTCGCACGAGTGAATTCTGACCTGTTTAGATTGGGCACCCTGCCTATAGCTCATTATATAATTCATTACTCTTTAAAGTTCAAGCTGGGATTTCTAGAGTGATGATGCAGATACTAAATAGCACAGCTGGGGTCTCCTTCCCCTTTTTGAGATATGGTCTTATGTCACTGAGGATGACCCTGAATTCTGATCTTCCTACCTCTACCTTCCAGGTGAGGGGATTGTAGACTTGTATTGTCTTGCCTGGCATAAGCTGATGTTTTTAACCACTGTATTCAATTTCTATCACCAATGTAATGATACTGGAAAAACATTGTTAAGGGGTTTACTGAACATGTTAGCATAAACCCTTGCCACCAAGAAAGTGGTGTTCTTCAAGTAATCAGAGCCTAAATTTAGAATGGAGCATGGGATACTACTATACCAATTTCAATTTGGTCCCAGTAGCCTGGGCAAATGGTATCTTCAGCATCTACATCCATAAAGCTCAGAAAACTGTCAGACCAGAGAAGCTCCAAATGAGCCAGCAGACCACTGGTGTGTAAGATGCTAACTTGATTGGACTACTTTCCTCCTGGGAACTTCACAGGATCAATTTGTAAGTGTTACAACTCTGGGGAGCAGGTGAGAAGTATCTTAATTGTTTGGCAAGTCTGGCTATACCTGGAGCTGGGGTTTGGTGGGGGATGGTCTCCCCACAGGATATAGCAATCCCGCTCCTCTGTGGAGAGCCTACAGCTGAGCTTCTCTCCACCCCTTAAGGGGCATCCCCTCAGAGCTCTGGGGCTTCTCCTCCAGCCCAAGATGTTACATCTTTTGCTTCACTCTGCTAAAGGGGAAACCCCTGCAGAAGTGTAGCAATCCTCCAGCTTTCTGCTCAGCCCCCTAAGGGGACATCTCTGCAAGTTTTTCTGCTTGGTCCCCTATGGATCGGTTCAGTAAGTTTTTCTCTGTGCTGACGAATGAAGATTTTTGCCAAAGACTCTTTTGAGAAAGAGATTTATTTGGGAAGGAGGAGTCCAGGAGAGTCGCTGCCTCTACAGGGTGGGAAAGGACAGCCCACAACTGAACAGGCAGAGGGCTTTATATAGGGGCTCTTAGGGGCGGAGTTTCTCCAGGGATACCTATGGATTGGTTAGTTATTCCTGCTCAGATATTAGTTTGTCTTATTGGTTGAGGCAGAAATGCCTCTGATTTCAGGACCAAACTGTGTTTCTTTCACTGGCCTTTTTTAGTTTTGGGGCTCTAATTCTAAGTCCAGGGCATGTTTCTTTTACTGGCTCTGATCTAGAGACCAGGTATATTATTTGATACTGGTTTCAGAGTCAGGGCCTGTTTCTTTGGTTCTGGGTTAAGGGATAAAGTGTTTCTTTCACTGGCTTGGGTCCCAGATCCAGGCTGTTTCCCTCACTAGCTCGGTTTCAGGGCCGGGGTGGGTTTCTTTGGATGGCTTTTTTCTCTACACTGACCCTTATACTTGTTAGTCTCTGTGTAGATAGATTGTTTTGTTCTCATTTATTTGAAAATGGGATGGGACAGGGAGATGGTTTACTGCATCGCAGTCCTTGCTCTGCATGCATGAGAACCTGAGTTCTAATTCTCATCACCTGCTTAAATACTTTGAGACTTTGTTGAAAAATAAAAAGCAAGAAACCACTGACATGACGCTGTTTACTTGTAACTTCAGTGTTACCTGTCCTGTGAAGAACCCCATTGCCAGTCAGAAAGCCATAATAGGGGTCTGCTAATTCCCAGTTCAGTGAGAGCTCTATCTCTTGGCAATTAGGTAGAGGGCAATGGAGTAGGACACAGTGGGTCGGCTGGGGTTCTAATGTATATCATAAGCCTGGATGGATGATGACTTTATATATATATATATATACATATATGTATAATATATGTACACACACATATATAATTACCTTGGAGCAGAACATTGATAGTGGAGAAAACTGCCAAGAAGGATAGGAAGCATGTGGAAACTCCACACTTTCTACTCAATTTTGTTCTGAACTAAAACTACTGTTAAAAATAAAGTCTAAGTCAGGCTCAGTGGAATAAGCCTGGAGTCTCATGTACTTAGGAAGGGGAGGCAGAGCATCCCAAGCTCAAGTCTTGCCTGAACTATTGATTGGATTTCAAGGTTAGACAGGGCAACTTATGAGACTTTGTTTCAAAATAAAAATTAAGAAGCCACTGAGATGGCTCAGTGAGTGAAGACACTTGTCATCAAGGGTGACAATTTGAGTTCCATCTCCTGGACCTTATGGTAGAATCAACTCCTGAAAGTTGATCTGGCCACCACATTTATGACATGGTGTGTGTGCTCACTCACTAACACACACACACACACACACACACACACACCATACACACACATGCACATACATACACACACACACACACACACACACACACACACACACACACACACACCCTAATAAAAATAAAATACAAAGAAAAATTAGGGTTGGAAGTATAGTTTGCTTGTACAGTATCTGTCTAGCATAGCATGTCAGAGGCCCTGGAATCAATACCCAGAAATGCCAATAATTAAATAAAATTAATGTATACACATTTATTTATTTGAGACAGGGTTTCAATATATAACGTTGGCTGGTCTAGAACTCACTTTGTAGATCAATTCAGCCTTGAATTCATATAGATCTGCCTGCCTCAGCCTCCTAAGTGCTAGGATTAAAGGGGTGCACCACCACATCTGGCCATTATATAGCGTTACTTTTTATTCATAGCATTTAATGTAGTTACAATGAAATCATTGTGCAGTTACTATCTTTGCAACTCTAGGAGAGAGGGTCTGTGAGTATACACTCTGGTTCCTATTGGTCTCCTATAGGCTGTCTTCCATACACCGAGAACAGAGTTTGGCACGTGATGGACACTGTAGATATTAGTTGAAGAAAGGACAAATAAGTCTATAGTGCTTAATGTGTGACTGGATGAGCATTGGGACATGAGCTCCCCTGCTTCAGAGCGGCTTTCATTAATTATTTGACACTGCAGAGTTTCTCTCCCTACAGCGTCCTGCTTAACTCTGATGGCTTCTGATCCATAGTCCTGTTGAGGGACCACACTGGTCTCACCTGCCCTCAGTGGCCACTGTACCTTTGCTCAGTATGCCTTGTCCTTTCCCCAGAGAACTCCAGTGTCTTTGCAGGTACATGCCCTTAAAGTGTCTTCTACTTAGCCCCAAAGCCCCAACTCAGCCAGAGCCAGCGTGGCACTGTCAGGAGCCGCAAATCTTGTTCTTTTGAATCAGTTGTTCAAAGGGCACCAAAACTTCATGGTTGTAAATATGCAGCAGGTGTGAGAGATGTCGGGGTCCTCTAGTGTCCCGGCACTTGGGGAATAGATCCTTGAGAATATAACACCACGATTCTTTAAACAAGGGCTAGAGATGCCAGGATGGAGTCAAAGCAGAAATCACTGAACCTGCTGTGCTACCGGAGCAGACATTCCTGCCATCCCAAGCCCGACAATAATAGTTCAAGGTGAATGATTCGGAAATGAGTTGTGGAGAAAGATAGAAATAGTGCTTTCACATCTATTTCAGAATTCTTTCTTTGCTTGTTGGTCTTGAGACAGGGCTCTCATTCTCTAGCCCAGCTGGTCTTAAACTTGGCGTGGTCCTTCTGCCTCAGTCTCTTTAGAGGATTACAAGTTGTAAGCCATCATACTGGCAAGAAAATTATTAATGAGGGAGATATTTAGGGACTGGAACATTTATGTAACAACACGCATACACACACACACACACACACACACATACTTCTCCTGTTAATATTAAAAATATTATGCCTGGTGCTTTCAAACCCAGTACTTGGGAGGTAGAGACAGGTAGATCACGAGTTCAAGGTTACCTTCAGCTATAGAGAGAGTTAGAAGACAACCTGGATGGACTACATGAGACACTGTCTCAAGAAACAGTAAGTCAGGAAAAATGTGAAATGGCTTTAGGATGTAGTTCAGTAAAAATAAATTATTAATGCTGCACTGGTTTATAAAAAGTCTAAAAACAAAGCAGGTGTTGTATTGTGTGCCTGTGATTCCTGCACTTTGTCTGAGGTAGGGGAATCACAAGCTCAAGGCTGGCTTGGGCTACATTAGACTTTCTCTGAAAAGTGAGCAAATTAAATTAAATAATCTAAAAAATAGTGGAAAGAGCCTGAAAGCAGGATGATGAATTCTTGTACATCTTACCCACACTCACTGTCAAATCAGTGCTACGAGTCCAGTATACACATCCCTCTTCCCTTTTAAGAATTTGGTCTACCATCCACCTCATTGTTTTTGTTACCTTCCTAATTTTCCATAGTTCTAAATTACCACAGTGCTGGAGACCCATCTCAAACCTAGCAGTTCTCTTCCAGGACTTTCAGGCTGTGTGAGTTCCAAGGCCATCTGTCAATATTGAGACCTTCAGCAAACCTGATAACTGTAATATAATCAAGGGCATATGAAGCCAACCACTAAGGATGGAAGACATTTGCCATTTGAGACAAAAGACTTCATCACTTAGTGTACATATGTTTCCTACTAATAAGTTTCCCTTTGGGGCAAAATATTCAATGAAGTCAGGCTATCTGACCTATGAACTAGACTCCAAATGTCTCAGCAAATATCAAGGATATTACTGGTAGCAGGATTTTTTTTTCCCTTAAAAAACATATAAATACATATAAAAAAGGCAGGGAGCTGGGGATGTGGGTCAGTGGGTAGAGCGCTTACTCAGCACGCACGAAGCCCTGTTTAGATCTCCACATAAACTGGGCTGAGGTAATCTCAGCACTCAGGTGGAGGCAGGAGGATTAGTGGTTTAAAGTTATACTTGGTTACATAGGGAGACCGAGGCTAGCCTGGGCTACATGAGACCTGTCACCAAAATTTAATAAGTGAGTATACAATAAAATAAGGTTCGGAAAGAGGGCTTAGACAGCGAAAGCGCCCACTATTCAGGCCTAATGACCTGAGGTCGACCCCTAGATTCACAGTGGGAGGGGAGGATCAATTCCTGAAACTGTACACAAGAGTATCTATACTCACAGACCACAATAATAAATAAAATACTGAAAGCTAAGAGCAGAATTAGAATGGCATCCTGCATTTTGTTTTTGACTTTTTTTAAATTAAAAAAAATTAGATTTATTTTATGTGTGTTTTACTTGTGTGTGTGCACGCGCACGTTCGAGCTTGCAGAGGTTAGAAGAGGGTACTCAATACCTTCTAACCGGAGTTAGGAATGGTTGTGAGTCACCTGTGGATGCTAGGAACTGAGCCTGGGTCCTCTGCCAAGAGCGACAAGTGTTCTAAACCACCGAGCAATCTCTCCAGCCTCTTGTCTTTAAGCATAAAATTAAAAAAATATATATCTAGAGCTGGGTGTGGTGGTGCATGCCTTTAATCCTAGCACTCAGGAGGCAGAGGCAGGTAGATCTCTCAGTTCAAGGTCATCCTGGCCTACAGAGTGAGTTCCAGGATGGCCAGAGAGAGAGAGAGAGAGAGAGAGAGAGAGAGAGAGAGAGAGAGAGAGAGAGAGAGAGAGAGAGAGACACGGAGAGAGGAGAGAGAGGAAAAATGCATCTAAATTATAATTTTTTGAAATAGAAGCTAAAATAGTACCACAAATATCTTAGAACTCAAAAAACTTGAACCTTGAACTCCCTATCTCCTGCCTCTTCCCGGGAGTGGTGAGTTACTAGCAGAATCCACCATGTCTGGCAAGATCATGTAACTGAGCACCAACACTTAAATAAACTGTTTTTTTTTTTTTTTTAAACTGTATGAAGTATCTTATGCTTGGCTTATTTCTGCCATCCACATGACCTCTTTGAACACAGAACCTTTCCTTGACAGTATAACTGTGCTTGATGTCCACATCATTAGTGGAGACCAGAAAGAGTTTAGCATCATTTATAGGAGCGGGGAGAAGGCAATGGGGCTGTGACCTTGCTAAAGAAGGGAAACTGAGGCACAACCCTTCATCTCCTTCTGAGTCATGTCTCCTTTCTCAGCCTCCTGGGTGCTGGGATTTCTGGCGTGCACTGCCACATCTACCCTTTGATAAACAGAGCACAGTTAGAGGTAGGCATTCACCCAGACAGCCTTTGACTTCAAAGCCTTCAAGAGGGCAAAACTGGGGAATTGACTAGCTACCAAAACCCCACAGATAGCCTTTTCCTTTTCTGGAGTCCAATTTATGGATAAGAATTAAGGGCGGGGCTTGATCATCCAGTCTAGACTGGAGGCAACTTGACTCTTTTTACAGCATGCCCCTCTCCACTGACACACACACACACACACACACACACACACACACACACACACACACACACACACACACACACACACAGCTCTGTAATACAGACGAAAAGCCTTAGTTAAAATCAGCTGCCCTTTGTTCCTGTATTTTGTGTCTCTCAGACTGTGACTCTCAGTTTGTTTGGAAAGTAAGTTTCCCCAGAGGCCCGCATTGCAGGCTCTGATTTAACGGTGCCAGTCCACTTCAGCTACAAGCTGCATAAGGTGTTCTTTGTACGAGGATGCCTCCAGGGCAGCCAGGGTTTTGAAGGTGTCCTCAGCTTGGTCTTGGACCACTGAAGCCAACCAGCTGGCTGTGGGTAAGGGTGGAAGACACCCTACCTCCCACCGGCTCCTCACAACCTTACTCACACTTGTTGAAAAGAGGCTCTCACAGCTAACCCCCTGCCCCTCCAGCCCTGGGGGCTTCCGCAGGGTCTGGGCTCTGGGCCAGTTCCAGGCAGTCCCCAGACTTGAGTGGGGGGTGGGAGTAGGAGCCCTTACCCTTTACTTCCTGCTTGGTTTCCAGCCCAGAGTTTGTACAGGCCCTAGCCTCTGTGGGCTCTCCTCCACCCTATTCTCACTTAACCCTTTCCTGGCACAGAGAGGTGGGTCAGGCCCGGGTTCTTCCGAAGGGAGGTGCAGGAGGAGAGAGAGAGAGAGAGAGAGAGAGAGAGAGAGAGAGAGAGGAGAGAGAGAGAGAGAGAGAGAGAGAGAGAGAGAGAGAGAGAGAGAGAGAGAGAGAGATGTGTGTGTGTGTGTGTGTGTGTGTGTGTGTAGAATCCTGCTTGATCTCAAACCGGTCTCAGAGACCAAATCTTTTCTTCCTCTCCCTTACTTCGAGGAAAGGAGACTTGGAAAGAATTTATCTTTGATCCCTGACCACAAAACTTGGGTGGAAGGCAGTTGCTTCCACGATCCTGCCTGGCCTTCTCCCTCCTGCCCAGCCTCCTTTCCTCCCCTCCCTTGGTTTCCCGTGCCCCTTTAAGCCATCCAGCAGCCTGGGCGAGTTTATCCAGGGAGCCTGGCTGCGAGGTCGAGGGGAAAGGCGGGGGTGGGGGGTGGGGGAGCTGGGGGTGACGGGGAGGGCGGCGGGATCGTCCCACCCCTGGTTCCAACCCCTAGCAGGAAGGGCTTGTCTCCTGTGCAGCGGCGGAAAGGGACGGAGCTGGGAGGGCGGGCGCGGAGCTCAGGCGGGTGGGTCGCAGAGCCCGCAGCAGGGGGGCGGGGGCGCGTCGCAGGGAGAAGGAGGCGTGGCTTAGGCTGCGGGGCTAGGTGGCTGGGGGGCCTCGGGGCCTGGGGGCCTCGGCGCTGGGGACCGGTGACACTTTTCTCACACTGTCCAGGGACAGGAGGGGGCAGCCATGCTCTTGTCTGGGGGTAGACCTCCAGCGCAGGAATGGTTCATGGTGCAGTCAAAATCAAAGCCTCGGGTGCATCGACAGCGGCTGCAAGTCCAGCGCATCTTCAGGGTCAAGGTGAATGCCTTTCAGAGCCGTCCCGACACCCCCTACTTCTGGCTGCAGCTGGAAGGGCCCCGGGAGAATACCGGCAAAGCCAAGGTAAACAGCTGCTCCTCACTCCCCTCCTATCCCTTCTGGTCAACCCTTCTTTTTCACTCCTAGGAGTCAGTGGCTCCCAGAGGTCTTCAGCTTGGCTTCTGCTGCTTGGCTGGCAGGTAGTGGGCCTTCCTCCCTCCACATCTGCAGTCCCAGCCCTCTCTGGCTCGGTCCCTAGGCTTCCTTCTTTCCCCTCTGCCCCACCCCTCTCTTGCAAGTCACTCCTGTCCTTCAAGCGTTCCTTTCTGCCCTTTCAAGTATGCTGAAAAAGCCTCTGCCAAGCGAGGGTCTCTGAGTCCTCTCTGGCCAGGCCTTAGTGTTCAGAATCCCGACTTTCCATCTTGAGCTTAATATAAGGGCCTGCATTTTTGTGGCCTCTGCAGCACTAACTAGTCTTTGTGCTCACCAAGACTCTGGAAGGCCTCCATCCTTTCTGTCTGCTTAAATCCTGAGTACTCGGACTGGAGGAGGTCCCTTGAGACACTTCTACTTCTAGAGCGCGTTGGTTGGCATTTTCTAGATGAGGCATTGGGGCTCAGAGAGAGTGAGGGCCTGCCTGAGTCCTCAGAGTCTGTAGGGGGAGGCTGCTGGAGGTTGTACTAGAACCCAGGACCCAGCCCCATATTCTTGCTGTGCTCAGCAATTTCTGGTGGGGGCTTAGGGTGGAATGCATCTGCTCTGGAAGGCACTGCCTTGGGATGCCAGGGAGTCTGGAGAAAGACCATGGACTTTTGAGATGAAAGGGCCCTGGTTGTGTGTAGCTGGGTATTGGACAGGCCAGCTCACAGCTTATAGCTCTTGTGCTCAACCTGGCTTCTCTCACCAGCTTCTCTGCTTGGGCTTCTTCCTCTGCCTTTGGCAGACCCAAGGTCCCCCCCCCCCCCTCTCAGATTCCCTTATCTTTCCCTGTGGGAATGATCTACCTCCCTTCTCTCAGTCTTCGGCTAGGCTTTACCCATAAAGGCCTGAGGCAGAGAGGCCCAGAACACACCAGCAGGAGGACTTGGAGGCTGGGAAATTTCTCTTAGCGCTTGCTGCATCAGCAGTTTCCAGTTCTGACAGAGCTGCTGGGGGAGGGGAGAGGTGTTTGTCTAGGGAACAGATGTGCAGGAGTGTTGCATGAATTCTGGTTATAATAAAGGAAATTCAGAGCCAGATATGGGGGAAAGGCTGAAATATCAAAGAGAGGAAACACCACAGTCAGATCTCACCCAGCTGTCTTCCCGCTTCCTCAGCCTCCTCCTCCTGGCTTCTGCCCGCTCTGTCTTTTTTTGTCTGCCTTAAATACCTTCTTCATCCAGTTGTTTCACATCCAGGTTAAGATTAAAGACATGGGCTACTATTTGGTAGTTAGCTTTGAACTCACAGAAACACAGGGAGATCTTCTCTGTCTCTGTAGTTATGGGATTAAAGGCCTGGTACCACCACTGCCTGCCTGGGAGCCTGGAACTCCTTCTGTAAACTAAGATGACCTGAACTCAGATCTGCTGGGATTAAAGTCATAGGTCAGCACCCCTTTCCCTGTGCTAGGATTGAAGGTGTAAATCACCACTCTCTGACCCTCCTGGACTGACTGTGGGTGGATCTCTTCTCTGATATTACAGAATGGTTTTATTAACTATGTAACATATCACCACACAGGAGCGAGCCTCAGAGGGTGGGGTAGGTTAACAAGAGGCTTTTGGGTTCTTTATGTTTTTTTATCTTTCTACTACTATAAAATACCACAGGTCAGTCTTCATGGCGAACCAACCAAATGACCAAGTACGTCTTTACCAAAGGCTCCTGCCTTGTGATAGGGACTGAACCCAGAGCCTGTGTAGCACTGGGCCACCACCTCCCCTGCCCCGGAATAGCCATGTTTGGGATGCCACACTTTGTGTTTCTTGTCTAAACTCCATTGCAGCTTCTTCAAGCTTGTTGGCCCCACTACTGCACTACTGTATCTCTGGGCTGTAGCTTTTCACCCCAAGGCTCTCACTCCAAGCCCTGATAAATCCAATGGCTTTGTCAATTTCCCCTTGCATGTTTCATTGCCCTGGAGTCCTGGAGAGAAGCATTGTTGATGGTGGGAACATAGCTTGCAGAGATTTTTTTTTTTTTTTTTTTTTGAGACAGGAGACAGGGTCTCTCTGTGTAGCCTTGGCTGTCCTGGAACTCACAGAGATCCACCTGCTTCTCCCTCCCAAGTGCTGAGATTAAAGGCATGCAAACCCTCTGCCCCCAGCTACTTGTAGGGATTCTAGGTAACTTCCTTTCTCATCCTGGTGGTAAACAGAAGAGACTAGGAACAGGAAAATGGGAAATGGGGGGCGGGGAGGGTGAAGTTTTTCCAAAAGGGTTAGGAGATCTGGATTTGACAGGCTGCCACCACATTATAGCTAAATGGAGGACCTGGGTCTTTGAAGTGGCCTAGGTCTAATAATCTTGAGTCTTTTTCCTTATTTGTAAAACAATCTAATCATACTCTTCTCACATGAGAGCTGTGAGGGCCATCTGAAATAATGCACTTTCAAATGCTTTGGCAAAATACAGAGAACAACCCGGGGGGGGGGGGGGGCAGAAGTCTGGTATTGTTGTTAGTAAATAATGTCACACATTTCTCCCAGCACTGATAAATCCTAGAGTGAAAGGCTTCAATTACCCGCTGTCTTAGGGTTTCTATTGCTGTGAAGAGACACCATGACCATGGCAATTCTTATTTAAAAAAAAAAACAAAAACACTTATTTGGCTGGTTTACAATTCAGAGGTTTATCATCATGGCAGGAAACATGGTGGCATACAGGCAGACATGGTCCTGGAGAGGAAGCTGAGAGACTGCCACACTAGGCCTAGCTTGAGCATAGGAGACCTCAAAGCCCACCTCTACAGTGACTCACTTCCTCCAACAAGGCCACACCCACTCCAACAAGACCACACCCACTCCAACAAGGCTACAGCTCCTAATAAACCAGTCCCTGTGGTTTAAGCATTCAAAGGCAGAGTCCTATTCACACCACACCTGCTCTGTGGTTTTCCTAATGTGAGGATGACTTGTTTTTCATATGGATGTGGCTTGATTCAAGTTGTAGCTGTAGGGATCTGGAGTTTTGCATTTTGACAATGACTGCCAACTGGTTTGGAGGACTTGGGAAAATCAGGCGTTTTAGGAGAAATGGTGGGGCCATTTGTTCTGGTCTGAGTGGCAGAGGGGTCAAGGAAGATGCTGGCTCACTTGAAGGACCCAGGTGTGTTTTCTATCACCTGTTCTTGCCTTTACAGAAACATTTCTGTTAATTAAGTTCTTGTGCAGTGGCAGGATTGTTGGTTGTGCATCAGACCCCAGGTAGGAAAACAATTCCTGGGGAAGCTGGCTTCCTCGAGGTGAGGTCAACGAGAGGAAATGGGAGTAGATAGTGACTAAATGAGCTGAGGGCTGAGTCCTGCACGTCCTGTGTTATTTGGCAACTAATTGGGAGGAGAGGTTGAGTGACACGTTTGCTCCTCTTATTTTGGAGAAGATGGATATAGGTGACAGGGACTCCAAGGGCAGGGACAGTGGGGTCTGTGCTCTGGAGCTCCAGCTTGGTTCTTAAATGGAAGCTGGCCTGTCCCTGATACTGAGGGAGCAGAAGAGCGGAAATTGGTTGTGGTCAGGTGTGTGCTGGATGTGGCTCTCACACACCCATTGTTAAAATTTTAGGAGCTCTGCAAGCTGCTGGAGGGATATTTATAGCCACGGTGAGAACGTTTACACCACAGAGACTGGCCAGCTCTCTGAATAAGGGTTGTCCTTCTTCCTCATGCTTGCCTACATATCTGTGTTGTGACTGTGCACCTAATCTCTCCTTTTGTTTAAATGTAAGGGTTTTTTTTTTCCTTCTTAATCAGGGAATTTACACTTGAAAAATTCTTGTCCTCTCTTTTAAAGTTCAAGGAGGAAGATAACAATCCTTTTCTTTTCCTTCAGGAGTCTTCTGGCATTCATGAATCTCCAAGTTTCTCTCACAGCGTGGAGATGTTCTTGTCTTTTGACTTTGAGACTTCAGTTACTGCTCTCCCGGGGTACCATTCTGTTGTCTTTCTTCTCCTTTATTTTTTTTTCTATCTATCTTTATTTCTTTTCTCTTTCGAGACAGGGTTTTCCTGTGTGGTCCTGGCTGCCCTGGAACTCACATGTAGACCAGGCTGGCCTTGAACTCACAGAGATCCACCTGCCTCTGCCTCCCGAGTGCTGGGATGGTGCCCCTGCTTGGTTTTTTTTTTTTGGGGGGGGGGTTATTTCATTGCTATTTTTTAAATGCCCAAGAGTTGTGTGTTCTGTTTTCACCTGGTGAAATGGCATGAAAAACCTAAAACCTCTAGTGTCCCATTTTCTGTCTGCCATATTTAATATGTTTCTAAGAAGTGATGCTAATAAACCTTCTGAAGATAAGGAAGTCTCTCTCTCCCTCTCTGTCTCTGTCTCTCTCTTTCTCGTGTGTGTGCGTGTGTGTGTGTGAGTGTGTGTGTATGTGTGTGTGTCTCTCTCTCTGTGTGTGAGTGTGTGTGAGTGTGTGTGAGTGTGTGTGTGTGTGTGTGGGGAGTATCAGGTTTTCAGGTTGATTTCCTTAAGTTCTTAGGCTGTTTTCCTCATTCCCTTCCTGGAATTCAAAGCTTCTTGTTTCTGTCATGAGGTCTCTCGACACCAAACTCATTTCCCTCATTCATTTGGTCTCTGTTCCCTGGAAAGAGGGGGCGGAGTCAGTAGGTGGTAGTGGCTGTGGGAGGGCCCAAATTTAGCCAGAGGTGGCGTTTGAGTTGTGAGGGTTAGCCACTCAGGCTGGCTCTCTCTCTCTCTCTCTCTCTCTCTCTCTCTCTCTCTCTCTCTCTCTCTCCCTTTCCTTCCCAGGAATATCTGAAGGGTCTATGCAGCCCCGAGCTGTGGAAGGAGGTTCGTTATCCGCCAGTCCTGCACTGCGCCTTCCTTGGTGCACGAGGCTTGTTCCTGGACTGCCTCTGCTGGAACACTCTGGCTTACCTGGTGCCTGGTCCCCCTGGCTCCCTGATGGTGGGTGGGCTGACTGAGTCTTTCACCATGACGCAGAACTGGCTGGAGGAGCTAGTGGCACGGCTGCGCTGGGGCCCTGCCCCTATGGTCACCCCCCGGGGGGGTTGGGAGACAGAGGTGACCCGGGCTTTTGGGGCCCTGGTGTGGCTCCGTGGTGACCAGTATGCAGGAGACTTGTTGCAGCTTCCCCCCGCAGTCCAGGAACTGCTTCTCAGCCTGGTGCAAGATGCCGCTGGCGAGGAAGACATCTTTGAGTGGCTCGGCCACTTCGGCATTTCAAGTACCTGCTCCAACCCGGAGGTGCTGATCTGCCCTGTCCAGCAGCGGAAGGAAGGCTCCTCTCTGGTGACCATAGGAGAGAGCCCTGGACCCTTCCTAGAGACAGGAACCTTGAATCAGGCTTCAGAAAATTCAAAGAGATTAACAAATTTGGAAGCAGCTGGATCCCTGGTCCCAGCCCAGAGCACTCAGCAGGAGACATCGTATGGGCTAGTACCGTAAGTACTGGAGAATGGATCTTCTCCACCTCTGCCCCTGTTCATGATCCCAAGGGGATATAATTTGGGACTAAACTGCCTTTCTTATCTTTTTGACAAACTTGGGCTTTTTTCCAGGATCCGTTCCCACAAGCAAGATGATCTTAATAGTGTTCGAGAGGAAGGGCCCATTGTGCTTGCCGTCAGCAGCCAGGACTCTGCAAACCACACACAAGCCCTCTTGCAGCGAAGGCAGGTGCAGAGGGTGGAAGATAGGAACTCATTGCAATCACCAGTGTCAGCTTTGAGTGTGTGTCCATCCTGGAAGTCCTGGGCCCCTGGGCCGGCCTTTGGGCCCCTGTGGCCAGGGACTATCGCTGCAACTTTCCGAAAGATCAATGAACTGCATTCTCTTCACCTGGCCTGGCTCCTGTCCCAGGCTTGCTTCAGTTTCCCGTTCTGGCAGAGACCCCTGGGCCCCATTCAGCTAAAGTTGCCAGGACAGAATCCTTTGCCCTTAAACCTGGAGTGGAAACAGAAAGCGTTGACTCCTCTACCCAGTGCAGAAAGCCAGGCTTGTGGACCAGATAGGGAGTTAGGAAGGGAGACAGCCCTAGAAGGTAGCCGGAGGCCAGAGACCCCCACAGAAGTCATCAGTTTATCCGTGGTACCAGAGGACTGTGCTATCAAAGAGATTATAAACTCAGGTCTTCCGCAAGTGGGGCCATCTTTGACATCTACACCCCAAGCAGGAGTTGAGCAGGAAGATGACAGAAATGCATTGACAGATTGTAAAGGCCTGGAAAAGTTGTCTTCCTTAGTACTGCCTACAGAGCAAAGGGAATCCACAGCTCAAGAGAGGCCAGTAGCTCAAGCAGGAATGACAGTTCGGTCAGTACCCAAAGCTCCAACAACTGAAACTCTTGAAATGCCTACAATGACAGCAGTGTCCAAAGTTGAACACCCACCCACTGAGGAAGGGCTGCCTATAGCTCCCAAAGTGGCTCCAGCCCCAAAGAAGTCTGCAGTGTACGCAGAGCAGGCTCCCAAACTGCCCTCGGCTCCACCAAAGTTAGCAACTCCTTTGGTGCCCACAGCCCAAAAAGCAGCCGTGGGTCAACCAGAGCCCACAGCTCCCAAAGTGCCCTCGGCTCCACCAAAGTTAGCAACTCCTGTGGTGCCCACAGCCCAAAAAGCAGCCATGGGTCAACCAGAACCCACAGCTCCCAAAGTGCCTTTGGCTCCACCAAAGCTAGCAACTCCTGTGGTGCCCACAGCCCAAAAAGCAGCTGTGGGTCAAACAGCAACTCCTGTGGTACCCGCAACTCCCCAAACTTCTACAGCTCAGAAAATGACTTCAGTAAAAACACCCACAGGCCATCAAACTCCCAAAGTTCAAGCTGGGAATGTTCCTAAAGCAGGATCTGAGGCTCCCAAAACACAGATCACCAAAGCACCTGGAGCTTCTAAAGCCTCTGGAGTGTCTAAAACATCTGCAGCCCAGAAGGTGTCCACAGCTGGGCCAACCTTGGATGTAGCCAAACTCCTGAGTGAGGTCCAGCCTTCAAAGAATAAAGCTGTCGTACCAAAGGGCCAGAGAAAGGCTGGAAGGCAGGGTGTCCAGGCCAGTAACACCTTGGCTTCCACAAATAAGCATCAATTCCTGAAGGAAGGACTACTTGGGGCTTGGGAGGGAACCCAGAGGCAGTCACCTCAACACCCACAGGCAAACAACACAGTGACCAGCTTCCAGAGGTACCATGAGGCTTTGAACATACCCTTTGAACTGAACTTGTCTGAGGAGCCTGGGAATCCAGGGCTGCGGAGAGTGGTCATTGATGGCAGCAGTGTGGCCATGGTGTGAGTAGCCATGGGCTGGGTATGCTGGGGAGCTGGGCAGGTATTCCTTCCTGACCATATAGGGGTGACAAAGGATGAGGGAAGTGGCACATGTTGAATGGCTACTGCATGGCAAGTAGTGCACATAGTGGGGCTGCAGGCCTGGTGTGGTGGCACATCCACATTTAATCCCAGCATTCAGGAGGCAGAGGCAGGAAGATTCCTTTGAGTTCAAGACCAGCCTTGTCTGTAAAGTAAGCTCCATCCAGAACAGCTAGGTCTTCATAGAAACACCTTGTTGGGTTGGGGGGAGAGGGAGGGAGGTAGAGCAGGGTTAGAGTGGGTAGGGAGAGGATATTGCTGGCATCTTTGGTACTCTTGGGATAGTACCTGCTTGGGCCCCAGGGCAGAGAATGAGGGGGAAAGGCAGGGCCTTCTGGAAGAAACTCCCTCACTTCCGCCATCCCACAGACATGGCCTCCAGCACTTCTTCTCCTGCCGAGGCATTGCTATGGCGGTGCAGTATTTCTGGAATCGAGGACACAGGGAGGTCACTGTGTTTGTGCCCACTTGGCAGTTGAAGAAGAGCCGGAGGGTGAGAGGTGAGATGCCCGCTGATGCCCATCCCTTCCAGCATCACTGCCCCCGCCCCTGCCTTTCTGCCCCCCTTTTCCACCCCACCATGGCCTTTCTCACTCAGCCCTTCCACTATCTCCATGTTCTCTCACCCTCAGAGAGCCACTTTCTGACGCAGCTTCACAAACTCAAGATGCTTTCAATTACTCCCTCCCAGCTGGAGAATGGCAAGAAGATCACCACCTATGACTACAGGTGTGCCACTCCCCAGGTCCCTCTGTGAGGCATGGGTGGTCTCAGCAGAAGTGCAGACAAATGCCGTGTCTGGGAGGAGATATTGGGGTACAAATGAGATGGCTGATGGCTGGCTCTTCCCTACCACAAAGTAGATGACATCCTTGGAACTGCGGTGCTGAACTTCCTTGAGTTAACTGGCTTTCCTCCTCCATGGCCCGTGGACCCAGGCTTATCACATTGGACAGGATGAGCCTCGTGCTTCAAATAAGTGGCAGAGGTAGCTTAGGCTTCGTGTCCATGTGTCAAGGAATACCTCCAAGCTCGGATGCTGGGAGGGGGTTTCAGTGACCTCATATAGATGGATCCTTGGACAAGGCTCTAGATACGGAGTTAGATGGACCTGGTTTGCCTAAGTGTTGACATCCTCTCAGCATCCAGGGTCTAGCATGGCTATAGAACTAGAGTGCCTGGGAAGTCTTGACGCTGTCTGTATCGCGCAGAGAAGGAAGGCCCTTGTCATAGTCTTGGGCCAGATGCTTAGCCAACAGTTCTTGGCTTCACTCGGGCTCCTCAAATGCTGGGTGGAGAGAGGTTCTGTTTCTTTCCTGTGTCCCCTGCAATCTACACAGCTTTTGAGGTTGTGAAGTGCAGGGCCGGGCCACTTCAGCATCCCAAGCAAGCTTCCAGAGTTTGTTAAATGTTCTAAATCCAGCCAGGCAAGGGTTTAAGGGAGGGCTCTTCTGTAGAGGGCCCTCTGCTGGGAGTTTGGGGAACAGCATGTGAAGTCCCAGGGAAAGCTAAGAAGCAGGTAGGTAGCTCTTTTTCCTGGTTCAAGCCTTTAGGAGGAAAAGTGATCCTCAGGAGAATGGATTTATTAGGCTACATAATTGTTGGTATATATGTGGATGTACATCTTGGCATGAATGTGAGTGTTACGCTGTGTGCTGTGTGAATACCATGTGCTGTGTGCTAGGCACTGACTTAGATACTTCAGTATCACCTTGGTTTAATTATTACAGCAGTATGGGCTGACTATTTTCTCTTCACTTTAAAGATGCAAAAATAGGAGCATAAAATACCCATGTGTGAATGTGGGCTAGAGAACGGGTTCTATGTTGCATGAGCCTGTGCTTATGAGAGAAGTGTGTGCTTGTATACACACTTGGGAGTCTATGCAACCAAGTACACCTTTCTGTGGAATGTTGGGGTCCAAGACAGCCATATGGAAGAGGGGATATGCTCTAGAATCTCGTCTTGATGATAGAGGGCAGAGTTTTTGTCTAACTCACCAGGGAGTTCTGGTTCATTTTCCAGAGGGTCTTGAAAGTGAGAGGGTAGTTTCTAGGTGGTTAGTGATTTCCTTTTCCCTTGCAGATTCATGGTAAAGCTGGCAGAGGAGACAGATGGAATCATTGTCACGAATGAGCAGATTCACATCTTAATGAATAATTCCAAGAAATGGATGGTCAAAGATCGGTGAGACTTGAGATTTAAGCCCCCATTTTTCTGATTGTAGTCAGGTAGCTTGTGGCAGAAAAAGATGTTGGGGGTGGGAAGAGGAGCCTTAGAGTTCTCTGGTACCTGCTGGTACATGGAGATCTCAGCTCCTGTGAAGGCAACAGTGTGTGTCTGAATTTTGGGTTCATCCATGTTCTTACCCCTTTTTCTTGTGGGTCTAGCCTGCTGCCCTTTACCTTTGCGGGGAATCTCTTCATGGTACCAGATGACCCCTTGGGCCGTGATGGCCCTACCTTGGATGAATTTCTGAAGAAGCCAAACAGGTAATTTGCCAGGCCTTCTCTACATCCCAGACATTCCTGGGACTGACCAGAAAATCCTTTTAGCATTAGTCTAGTTCTCATTTATCCAGTTCTTAGTAATGAACAGAGTGGTTTGACTGTTTTACATCTTTATATATCTGTCACATTTTGGTGCTTCTATCCACTATTTGCATTATGATTTTAACATTTCACACACTCCTTTTCGTGTATCTTTCCATTGTACTTAATCTTTTCTTGCTGTCTTCAAATCTATGCCATGCAAATTCATGGGGTACACTGTATCAGCCATGTAACATTCCGTGCAGAAGAATCTATTCTCTGCCTGGGGTCATTTGCCTTTTTTGGCTTTATGCTGCTGATGATGTGTGACATCAAGCAGCTTTTTTCTTTCATTGTGCCCAAGAGAGCTATGTGTACATTTATTCTGTCATGGTGACTATCTCCTGTGATCCCTGCAATTTGAGTTAGCTATAATGATCATATTTTTCATTTTGTAGCTGAGGAATCTGAGGCTCAGGTGACTTTTTCAAGGTCATTTTGGCAGAACCAGTTTGCAGCAACTCTGGTCCTCTGGCTTCTTTGTGCTTTGAATCACATTTGCTGTCTTCCTCTGCCCTGCCCCCAGTGTTTTGAGATCTTCAGACCTTGGTTGGGACCTGTGGACAGAGCAGTGTTTCCTAAGTCACCTCTACACACACACACCCATTTTCTCTCTCTCTCTCTCCCCTTCTCTCTAGCACCCCACTGCCATTCCATCAGTTTATGGAAATGAAGCTAAGGTTTTGTGTTCTAGGTTCCCCCCAGGGTTGACCTCCCCTGGAATATTTGTCCTAGGGAGGAGAGGAAGCAGCTAGGCATATCTCATCAGGCCATTGACTCCAAACTAAAGTGTTTCATGGTCTTAGTCTATTTATTTTGTTCCCTGTTGTTGTGATAAAATGCCCTGACAAAAGCAGCTTATGGAAAAGGGTGCCAGGAGCTTGGGAAGAATGTCACATTATGTCTGCAGTCAGAAGAGAGCGATAGATGTGTGTCTGCTGGTGCTCAGCTCACTTTTTCCATTTTGCCTAGTCTGGGATCCCCTATTTAGGGAATGACACCACAGTGGGTGGTTACCTCAATGTAACCTCACAGATAGGCCTACAGGCTGCCCAGTCTACACAGCCCTGCACTGAGACTACCATGTCAAGCTGACAATTAAAATTGACCATCACATCACAGTCAGTTTAGTTTGATAAACTTTGAATCCTTTGTTGAAGTTCTAATGAGTGTAAGCTGGAGAGCAAGTATTTATGGCTGGCTCCTGACTGAGCCCTGCCATGTAAGAAGAACTCTCAGGGATGAGGTGGGGATACCACACATGTGACTTTCCCCATGGATAATTTGTGGGGGCGTGGGGATGCCCCTCTTCTACTTGTTTTGATAATAGGTTGGACATGGACATTGGCAATTTCTTGAAAGTATGGAAGGCCCTTCCTCCCAGCTCAGCTAATATCTCTGAGTTGAGTGATGGTGCTGATCCTGAACCCTTGGCGGGTCCCCAGAATGTGGAAGAGGTCAGAGAGAAGAGAGAAGAAAGCCCGGAGGAGGAGCTGATGGAGGGGCCAGGAATATCACAGTCTGATGAGCAAGATGACCACGACTCTTCCCTTGTGTCAGAGTTTGGAGCCGAATGCCATTTCTTTTCTGAGGAAATCCTCTCGTGTCTCAGCCTGCATGACCCCTCTGAGGGAGCTTTAGACATTGACCTTCTGCCAGTGGTAGCCTCCCCCTACCTGGATGTCCCCTGGGATGGAAAGGCTCCCTGCCAACAGGTTCTTGCCCAGCTGGCTCAGCTCACTATCCCTAGCAACTTCACCGCATTGTCTTTTTTTATGGGCTTTATGGATTCCCACCGGGATGTTATTCCTGACTATGAAGTCCTTGTGGGCCCCCTGCACAGCCTCCTCAAGCAGAAGCCGGAGTGGCAGTGGAACCATGAACATGAGAGGGCCTTTCTGGCCCTGAAACGAGCCCTAGTGTCCGCCCTCTGCCTGTCGACCCCCAACTCCCATTTGCCCTTCTTCCTGGAAGTGACTATCAGCCAAGTGTCACTAACAGCCATCCTGCAGCAGGAACACTCAGGAAGGAAGCACCCCATCGCCTATACCTCAAAACCGCTCCTCCCTGATGAGGACAGTGAGGGTCCTCAGTCAGGAGGGGACAGCCCCTATGCTGTGGCTTGGGCCCTCAAACATTTTTCCCGATGCATTGGAGACAATCCAGTGGTTCTCCGTCTTTCCTACGCCTCCCGGACTACTGTGGACAATGAGACGCAGGAAAACCATAGGGCTTCCAAAGCATGGTTGGTTCGATGGTCCCTCTTGGTGCAGGACAAAGGCAAGAGGGAATTGGAATTGTCCCTTCTCCAGGGCCTTCTGGGGGAAAACCAGCTGCTGACACCTGTTGCCTCGATGCCTCGAGTGTTCGAGCTTCTGCCTCCTTTAACTGACCTGTCGACTTTTATCTGTATCCATATATCTGGCTATTCCTTCTACCGTGATGATGAGCTGTGTGCTGGCTTTGGTCTCTACATCTTGTCTCCCACCAGTCCCCCAGTCTCCCTTGCCTTTTCCTGTTCCCCTTATACACTTACCTATGCCCACCTGGCCGCTGTGGCCTGTGGCCTCGAGCGCTTTGGCCAGTCCCACCTCCCAGTGGTTTTCCTCACCCACTGCAACTGGATCTTCAGTGTCCTCTGGGAGTTCCTGCCGCTCTGGAAAGCCCGGGGTTTCCTCTCATCAGACGGGGCTTCGTTACCTCAGCCAAGCCTGCTCTCTTATATTATCTCTCTCACTTCTGGCTTCTCATCTCTTCCCTTTATCTACCGAACCTCTTACCGGGGCTCTCTGTTTGCTGTGACAGTGGATACTCTAGCCAAGCAGGGTGCCCAAGGGGGCGGGCAGTGGTGGGATTTGCCGAAGGATGTGCCAGTGCCAATGGTGACTCCCCATGCCAAAGGCAGGAAGCCCAACTTGCTGGCCTTACAGTTGAGGGACAGCACCTTGGCTGACATCATTGCCAAGCTGCAGGCAGGGCAGAAGTTGTCTGGATCGTCCCCTTTCAGTTCTGCTTTTAATTCACTCAGCCTCGACAAAGACAGTGGCCTGCTTATGTTCAAGGGTGAAAAACATCCCAGGGTCTGGGTAGTCCCAAGGCAGCTTCGGAGGGATCTGATTTTTTCTGTGCATGACATTCCCTTGGCGGGGCATCTGAAGCCAGAGGAGACCTATAAGAAGTTGCGATTGCTGGGTTGGTGGCCGGGGATGCAGGAGCACGTGAAAGATTACTGTAGGAGCTGTTTGTTTTGCCTTCCCCGAAATCTCGTAGGTAGTGAGTTGAAAGTTATTGAGTCCTTGTGGCCTGTCAGGTCAACCGCTCCCTGGTCAAGTTTGCAGATTGAGGTGGTAGGTCCGGTCACCGCAAGTGAGGAGGGTCATAAGCATGTGCTTATTGTAGCTGATGCCAACACCAGGTGGGTGGAAGCCTTCCCTCTGAAGCCGTATACGCACATGGCGGTGGCCCAGGTGTTACTGCAGCACGTGTTTGCGAGATGGGGTGTGCCCATGAGACTAGAGGCAGCCCAAGGCTCCCAGTTTGCCCGGCATGTCCTGGTGAGCTGTGGGCTGGCCCTAGGAGCCCAGGTGACCACGCTGAGTAGGGCCCTCCAGTTCTCCTGTTTGATGAGTTCAGAGGCCTATTGGGAATTCAAGAGAGCCCTGAAGGAGTTCATCTTCCTGCATGGCAAGAAGTGGGCAGCTTCCCTTCCCTTGTTACACCTGGCTTTTAGGGCCTCCACCCCAGAGGCCACCCCGTACCAGGTCCTGACTGGGGGTGAGATGAGGCTGATGGAGCCCGTATGGTGGGGGATGAGCAGTGCCAACATTGAGGGGCTCAAGATGGATGCTTTCTTGCTGCGCCTGATATGGGAGCTGTTGGACCTCCACTGGAGGGTGGCAGAAAAGGCAAGCGAGAAAGCTGAGAACCGAGGCTTTAGGAGGGAGATCCAGGACAAGGGGTGGAATGTGGGTGACCAGGTCCTCGTGTTATCCCTCCCCAGGAACGGCACTGGTGCCAAGTGGGTGGGTCCGTTCTATGTCGTGGACCGGTTCAGCCTATCACTCTATAGGGTGTGGGGTTTCCCGACCCCAGAGAAGCTGGGCTGTGTCTATCCTAGCTGTCTAATGAAGGCCTTTGCCAATAGTGACACACCCCTATCCCTCAGCGTGTCCCTCAATGACCTGGAGCAGTGAGTTGGAGCAGTCGGGGAGCCCCCTGCTTCAGGGGTTCTGAGTTTCTGCTGCTAGGCTTCCCTCTCTTCTAAGAAATGCTCTCAGATCTTTGGGGCCCTCAGCTGTGCCTTTTGTGGAGAAGTTGTTTCATAAAGCTTTGCTGAATTACCTTGACCTAGGGATGAATGTCCATATGGAAACACCCCCAGCTTAGGGTTTTTGGAGACCTTGCCAAAGTGTTACAAGTGGGCTCTGGCAGTTTTATACTTGGGAGCAGAAAGTCTCCTTCCTAAAGTAGGCCAGGCTCATAATTTTCCCCAAGTGCCATCTTGTTCCTTCATACACATGCAGCCATATGTTGGTGTGTGTACCCCTTCCCCCAATATCTTAAACCTTGTATACTTAATAGTGCGGATCTGAACCTCACAGTGGGTACCACCGCTCATGCTCATGTGTGTGCGTGCCTCCCCTTACACTGTGGATTTGGTGAACTTTTGCCAGTGGCACAGATACCTGCTGGCAGTGGAGTTGGGGTGGGCATGGGCAGCAGCTCTCCAACCAGCTTCCTTTGCCTTCCCAGCTGTCATGAAAGAGTTTTAGCCTTTATGTGCCTCCAGGATGGTGGCTCTGGGTGGAGTTGATCAACCATAAGCCACCTACCTGTGTAAGCGGAAGAGATGGTGGATGGGGATGAGTTGGCCTACCTCATTTGATTCCAGTTAAGGGAGATGGAAATGCCCCCTGCTGTGATGGTGATCACGTCCCAGGAATCATAGACTTTGATGCCGTAGGTGGCATCTCCATTGGAAGAGCTGCTTCTAGTAGGCCAAGTGGCGCCCACACACTACTTCAAGGGAAAGGTGTCTGACGTGGGTAATTTGACAGGAGGTCAGGTGCTTGGTAGCTTTACCTCTTATTCCTCTCACCACCTCCCAAATCTCACAGGCCTTTCCGGCCTGCACTGCATTTATCTTCTTAGATGCCATGGGATTTCTCTGTTCTCATCAGCTGCAGCGCTCTGGATCTGCCTCTGTGTGGATCTCTCTGAGAGCCAGCTGTATAATGGGCACCCTGCAGTGGGAGTGGACCTCTGTCAGACCTGAGTGCTTCTCACCCTTCTGCATGTCCACGCTGCTGAGCTGTCCGTCTGCAGAGGAAGGCCAGCACCGTGCCACCCTGGCTCGGGTCCCCAGTAGCTCTTTTCTTCAGGAGCTAATCCAGTTTTCTGGCCCAGCGCTGGTCGCTGGACAGAGCATTGCAGAGTGCTGGGGCTGGAGAAGTTACCATTGAGTCCAGCTTGTTTTACAGCAGAGGAAGGAGGGCCAAAGGGGGAAATGACTTCTAGTTGGTGGCTGAGTTGGGACCTTCCTGACTTTAAGTTCATCATGGTAGGGGTTCAGTCAGGAGAATCCTTTCAGATTTTGTACCTCCGTTCCCTTTGATGCCATGTCCCAACTTTTCTAGCTGCATTACCTGGATGCTGTTCTTCAGCCAATCCATCTGTCAGCCCTGCCCAGGAATGAGCACAGGGTGCTATCTGGGATGCTGAAGGGTTAGATGTAGAGTTTTTTTTTTTTTTAGCAGGTACTGTATTTCCCCCCTTTCCCCCTTCCTACCTCTTCGTATAGTATGCCAGCCTCACTCTCCCACCCCAGGGTGTATTCAAACACCTCTTTCTGTCAAGTACAATTTTGATTATATGTTCTTTCAAGTGATTTTCATTCTATTTTTCAATAAATCAGTTTAAGTGAAGCCTTTGTTGATTTTGTTTTGTTTTCCAGAACTGATGGGATGAGGAGGGTGGGGCATCTCTGGAGTATGGTTCATTGCTCTTCCTGTACCTGGAACCCTTGTTTATTCAAAGCTCAGAGTCCTTACTCCTGGCTGAGTTTCCTGACTTTGGGCCTTGGATTTCTGCTTTCTTTCCTACATGCCTAGACTTCTGCTTAGTGCTGGCATGATCACAGAGCGCAGGAGGAAGGTGTGAGCTCCCATGAGACCTCCATTGATTTCCTCTTTAAAGCAAACCTACTATGTGCCGTGTTCTATCTAGGAGTAGAATGGATAACAGGGAATGTGACTGGCGTGGTCTCTGTCTTCCTGGAGCCAGATGTCAGGTGAGGGCGGAGGTGAGTGAACACAGTACAGTGAAGGAGGCATATGAGAGACCATGGAGCAAAGTCCTAGGCTTACAACCTGTGTGGATCCAGAAAGGCCATCCCAGAGCCTCTTCTGCAAAAGCAGAGGTCTCTACTTAGTGCAGGCCAGAGAACAGGCGGTTAGAGATGCTAAAATGGAAGGCCATTTGGAAAGGTTGGCAGCAAAAACCCCATTTTCTATTCTAGATCACTTGAAGCAATAATCAACCCTTTACCCACACTGGCTTCTAAGAATTTTCTTCGCCTATAGATACTTTACAAGGTTTTAGTAGAGGTTGAAAGTCTCTATGTATTTTTCTTTTTTGAAATTTCATACAGCCCAGACTAGCCTCCAACTTAACTGTGTAGCTGAGGCTAACTTTGAATTCCTCACCCTCCGATTCCACATCCCAAATTTTGAGAGCACAGGCACAGGCCACCATGCCTGGCTGAGAGTCCCTTTATTTTTTGGAGAGTAAATGAAGTTTTCCCACCATCGAGTAGTGTGGACACTGTTCACTAACAGCCGCTGCCTCTGTCATTTTCATCCATCACAGTCTTATTTAGGGCACTAGTAGGTGGCCTTCCTCATATCCAGCAGATAAGCGGTTAAAGCAGTCACCACATAGAGAGTCTGTTACCTAATACATGTGCTACAGCCCTCCCATGTTGGTGTCAAAACTCACATAAATACCTGTGAGTTTCATACCACTGTATTAGGCTAAACACTTGTGCTCACTGTAAAACTAAACACACCTGGAAGACAGAAACATTGTTACAGGTAAAAGGCCAGGAGAACTCAAAATGTCCTGTTGGTTTTGGAAATTGTCCAAGAGCCCTGGGACCCCGCAGCTCTCTGTCTATTAACTGTGCATTAACAGTTCATATAGATTATTTGCTAGGCCCTAGGATAAGTGCTTTCCAAACCTGACACAATTAGTAGCTCCGTTTTATAGATGAAGAAAATGGTGCAGAAAGGTGAGGGTAACTCACTGAAGGTCATGTGCAGCTAGAGAGGCTGGGCCTGCATGCTTGTCCAATGCCACTCAGGAACCCATCATTCATGCTTTCTCTCATGCAAGCATTTTTACTTTGCTGTGAATTACTCCCCATGCCTCAATCTATGGTTTCTTTGTATTTTATTAGTGTATCACATAGTGTCAGTTAATATCTCTCCATTTGGGGACTGGAGAGATGGCTCAGTGGTTAGATCGTATGTTGCTCTTGCAGATAGGGTACCCAGATATGGTTCCCAGCACACACATAGCAGTTTATAATTGTCTAACTCTGGCTTCAGGGGGTCCAACACTCTCTTCTGACTCAAGGTATGCGTGCAGGGCACATACAGACCTGCAAGCAAAATATTCATACACATAAAATTTAAATATCTAAAAAAATTTCTCCACTTCATTTCAGTTTAGTTTAGATTGAGATGCTTCAGAAACTAGGCATGTCCTGGGGGCGGGTTCAGTAGTTAAGAGCACTGATTGCTCTTCCAGAGGATCTGGGTTCAATTCCTAGCACCTACATGGCAGTTTACAACTGTCCATGACTCCAGTTGTAAGGGAGTTTGGCACCTTCTTCTGGTCTCTGTGGGCACTGAATATACACAGCACAAAGAGAGGGTACACAGACATTCATGCAACCAACATACCCATGCATAAAATAAAAGTAAATAATGTTTTTAAATGTCCTGATTTTTTTTTTCTGTTGCCTCCAAAAACAGTTCTCACTGGACTTATGAAGTTTTGACTTAAATTTTATGCTTTTCATTTCCTAAGAAGGGTCAACTTAATGGTGAAATTTCTTATGTCTTTGGAGTTCTTGCAGGTGATGAAAATTGAAGCTTTGGAGATGGCAGTAGCAGGACAGTGACAGGTCTCATGCAACATGGCTAAGGACTGTGCATTCCTGTCCAACCCACCAAGTTTCAAGGGGCTTTATTCAGTGATGAAGTACTGAGGCAATCCCCGACTAGAAAGAGGGGCGTGGGGAGAACTGGAGGTGAGGGAGGTTAGATTATGGGGCTTTTCTAGAAATCTAGCTAACAGATTGCTGTTGTAGCCAGGGAGATGCAAAGCAGTGAACAGAACAGGTGGCTGCGGTGGGTGTCAAGGAAGTCCTGGGGGAAATAAGATGGTTTCTAGTTTGGGCTTCAGGAAAGTTGAAGTTACAAAGTGACCAGGAAGGGAGGAAAGACTTGGTGAGTCCAGCCTGTAATTCATGTTTCAGCAGGCCGAGAAGAGGTGGAATGTGGGATTAGGTTTAGAAGAGACTTATTGTTCAGAAAGTGTAAAAATAGGGAGATTGTCACTGTGTGATGGACACTTGTGCTGTTGAGAGCATGGTAAGGCCAAAGAAATGCAGGGCGGAGCTTTGAGAGACATCGACATTTAAGAAAGGGTGGGTGAGCCATGGTGGTGCACACCTGTAGTCCAAGGATTTCAAAAGGCTGAAGCAGGAGGATTGTTGAGTTTGACATCAACCTGGCAAGACTTCCTCAAAACAACCAGAAAAGGAGGAAACACAAGCAGTATACAGTCTTAAAAAGGGTCTGGGACAAACACAGAAAGTACTCCAGCAATGTCTGTTAAGAGGACATGGGCAGCAGGATCTTACCTTCGAGACAGTCTGTGTAGCAGGACACTGCAGGGTAGGTGACTGCCAGGGCAGTGTGGGCGGAGCAGCAGAGCCAGACCTCACCAGGTAACAGGCCAGCAACTGGTTACAGATGTTTACATTATGACCTTAAGGCCCAAAGAGGAGGAAAGTTGATGATGCTAAGGGATTCAGGGCTTTAGAGAGCTGGATAACTAGCTACCTGTAGCTACAGCCACGCCCATCCCTATCCTTTTTTGTTTTAGACTCAAGAGTTCTTAAACCTGGAGGGAAGGACTAGAGAAGAGCAAAAGGCAAGGGTGTGCTCACAGGAAAGAGGGTCTGCGCTGATGGATGGAGACAGCCACCTCACCAGGAGGTGACCAAGTCAGGAGGCAGAAGTGGGGAGAGGTGGAGGGTGGGGCTCCAGGCTGAGTCTGCACTCAGTGGAGCAGAACCCAAGGCTCCCTGGGCTGTCAGTGGTTGGGTGGGTGGGGGTGGGGCAGGGGAATCGGATTCTGCACAGGGTGAGGTGGAAGCAGACAAAGGACCTAGAGGACTGCTTGACCACGGAGGACCACATGTGGCTGGAGGCTGTGGGTTTAGAATTACAGTGGATTCGTCATTGGCCCATTTTCTCTGTGGAAATGAGCTACCAGGAAGAGGGGCAGAGTGAAAGTTGACATTGGATTCTATTTTTATAATCCCCCAATCTGAGGTGCTGCGGTCCCTAATGGAACATTTACTGCTGCATGGGCTTTGCTTACTATTTGATCTGTGTACTTCAAAATAATCACTTAAACAAAACTGAATAAAAAAAACCACACAGTCAACAAATCAGATTTTATACATTTTACAAGTCAAATCATTTAAACATTGATTACAAATTCAATTAAATCTTGAATATTTTAGTGGAATCACAGGTCTAATTAATCAGTTTCTTTAAAAACTTTGACCATTTTGATAAAGCAAATACATCACTACAAGCATTATACGAGTTTAGTGTGTGGGTCCACATGTGTGACGGAGTCTAGTTAGCCCAGGCTAGCCTTCAACTCCAGGTCTTCTGCTTCTCAAGTGCTGTGTTTACAGGTGGGTACCATCACACTAGGCTGAATTGTCCAGTTTTTTAAAAAATTTATTTATTCTTATTTTATGTGCATTGGTGTTTGGCCTGAGGGTGTCAGATCTTGGAGTTACAGACAGTTGTGAGCTGCTGTGGAGGTGCTGGAAACTGAACCCAGGTCCTCTGGAAGGACAGTCAGTATTCTTAAACCACTGAGCCATCTCGTCAGCCCCATGGATCGTCCAGTTTTAAACCTCCATTCTCACTATCATAAAAACTAATTTGTAGATTATGAAATGGATCCTATCTCACTCAGACCAAGTTTTGAATCTAGTCTTCAAATTTAAATAGAGGAACACACAGTCAGGTGGCCTAAAGATAAGCCATCTATCTCTGGGCCCAAAAGAAAAGAGGGGTATTCTGTCCATGCCACGAAAGCTTTGGGTGGGCAGTTAGTGGATTCTTGGTTGAATAGGAACTGATTCACCTAAGATGATTAAAACCTGAGTGTGTGTTTAGGTGTGTGGTGGTTTATTTAACAAAAATAACCTGAAATATCAGAGGACAGAGCCAAGCTATGAAGGTCAGGGAGTGACCCACACCTGTAACCATCACTCCACTTGAGAAGTAGAGAGTCTCTGGATCTCAGTGAATTCAAGACCAGACAGAGCCAGGTGGTGACCCTCACCTTTAATCTTACCTCTAGGAATGTTGAATGAGGAAGTAAAATAGTTAGGCAGGGAAAGAAATGTAAGGTGTAGAAGGCAGAAGTTTTACCTTTTTTGCCTACACTTTCAGTCAGTCTGAGGACTCATGGAGAAAGGTCTTACCCTGTGCAGCCTGAGGACTTTGTTGGGTGAGAATTAGCTGAAGTTTCTTCTCTGTCTCTCTGATATTTGAGCTTTCCCCTAATTCTGGCTCCAAGTTTTATTATATACTAAATAGAATTCGTGCAAGTGTGTGTGTGTGTGTGTGTGTGTGTGTGTGTGTGTGTGTGTGTGTGTGTGTGTGCGCGCGCGCGCTGGAGAGATGGCTCAGTGGTTAAGAGCTCTGGTGCTCTTGCAGAGAATCCAGCTCATATTACACAGGGTAGCTCACTGCTGGCTGTAACTCCAGTCTTAAGGGATCTGACACTCTCATCTAGCCTCTAAGGAGGTTGTGCGTATGTGGTGCAAAGACAAAACACTCATAGAAATAAAGTAAAAACAAACTAACAAGTAGAAAGTATCTCTGCTGGAGTTGATCTTCATCTCGTGAACCTCAGGCTCACATCTTCCCATCAGTGGGGAATCATGCCAAGTGTTTTTCTCAACATCTGGTGTGCAGATATCTCAGTCAGATGTCACCACGACACCTCAATATGCTGTTACAGGGAATGGGGACTTTGCATATACACATTGCAGATGGGGCTCTTAAAATATTATTCTGTATTTTCTGGGTGGGTCTAGTCTAAACACTGAATCCACAGACTCTAAGAACCTTTCCCATGGAAGTCAGAGGTGTAGGCTAGAGAGAATCAAAGGGTGGGCCTGGACCTGCATCTTTCAACTAGAAAAAAGAGCAGACTGGGGACATCGGCACAACTCTAAGAAGCCGGATTCTAAGTGAATTTGGAAGCAGCTTCTTCCTTTCTAGGGATGAAGGCTGCTGTCCTCCACTTTCCTTTTGACATTGTGGAACATCAATCGGAGAATAATCACACTCTGCAAGACAGCTGACTTTCAGACACGATAAACAGCGTCTTAAGTCACTTGGTATTTACAAGCTAATCTAGTCTATTGTATTTTGAAAATCTTCTGATGTCCAGTTACTCTTCTTTGCGGTAAGACTCATGACTTTTAGCTGGACATAGTTGTCTAGAACAAAGTCTACGGGCTATGGAGATAGCCTAGTGTTACAACTTTTGTTATGCAAGCCCGGTAACTTGAGTTTATATCCTTAGAATCCACATATAAGCTGGCCATAACCCATGCCTCTGTACATCTGTAAGCCTTGTGCTCCTATGGGAAGACAAAATTCCCAGAAGCTTCGTCCTCTGACTGGCTCTCTCTCTCTCTGTCTCTCTGTCTCTCTGTCTCTCTCTCTCTCTCTCACACACACACATACATACACACATGGAAAATACTACAAAAAGGTAAGATCATTTCCTAATCTGTCCTGGCTTGGTGTGGCCAAGTATGAGTACATTCTGGCAGTGAGATGTAATCAGAAATGGTGTATGCAGCTGTCAGAAAACCTTCTTCTGAGGAAGGAGGCTAGTCCTTGTCTCCTTCTGTGCAACACTGCTGGGCTGGTGTAATTGCTGAAGCTCAAGAAGCCATCTTGGGCCATGGAGTGTCATACCAAGGATGACAGAACTGCATAAGGGGAACCCAGGCCTTTGCCATCATGTTCTTCCTGGATTCCCAGCTGCAGACGCTTCCATGTGAGACAGAGAGCTCTTGTCTTGTTTAAACTATTCTTCCTGGTCACAAGGTATAAACAAAGCTGAAAGAAAATGCTCCCCCTTCTCACGCACTCCCACCCTGTACCCCAGTGATGGAGTTTAATTCTGCAACTTCATTCACATTCGCTTCTGTCCCTGAGCTACAACTCTAGCCTTCTTTCTTTATGTCTGTCTGTCTGTCTGTCTTTTCTTGGTCCTGGTATTTACTTAAATACTATCATAGCCTTTTTAAAAAATCTGACTGTTATGCTCAGTTTAAATTCATTTTCTCCTCAACATGCCATATGTGTTCAATTCTATAATCCTCGCTCCACTGCATCCTCACTAAAGTGAGAAGTACAGTATGTCACCGACCACAGTTCTCCAGATAGATCCATTCCTGCTGGACCATCAGGACATTAGGATGGGAGGGAGTTTCTGATGCTGGAGGAAGAGCCCTTGGAGGGATGAATCACAGACTCCTGCTACAGGAAACTTAGGAAGGAGAAGAAGACAGTGTGACTGGAGGGAAGAGTTGATGATAAGGACAGGCTGTGGGTACAGGGAAGTTAGCCAGGTCACAGCTGGAGGAGAGAGGTGTCAGCAAGGGTGGGGAGTGACTGAAACTCAGATTTCAAAGGTGGGGCCAAGGAAGAGGACACATGGTCACTGATGTGTTGTTCCATGGCTCATATGTGACCTTTGACCATGCCTCCAGCTCTGCATACCTGCTTTTGTTTTACCTGTTTGTCAGAGCAAACACACACACAACACACACACACACACACACACACAACACACACACACACACACACACACACACACACGCGCTTTGGGTCAGGAGATGAGGGCTAGAGTGCATTGGGTCCTGGCACAGACAGATGGCAGAGATTCCTGCCTGTGGACTGTTCCAGTTTATCTGCAGAATGTATATCAAGTTCAGGGTAGGCACATGCCCCACCCCACCTTTCCAGGTCTGGACGCTCTGTGGCTCTTCCCACACTTCTTTATGGTTGGGCTGTCAGCCCCTATTCATATGGTGCTGGCTGAGAGCGCTCATGCTGGCACTCCTAACAGGATGGAGTCTGCAGGTATTATGAGGCTGGTCCATCTGGGCCCCTGTGGGAGCCTGTCAGGCTCACCTATGCCACCTGTCACCAAATAGCACTGAGCAGGAAGCTGGGGGTGGAGAACAGGAGGAATGGAGACTGTGAAGTAGTGCAGGTTTCCCTCTCGCCAATTCCTGCTTTAAGCCAGGCAGGAGAGGAGCAGCAGGGGGCTGGGAGGGCAGCTGGGGGGTGGTGGTGAAGGGTGTTCGCCTGGAGAGTCCATAGCTCTGCTCTTCTCTACTCTTACTTAGCCTTGGGTGTCTGGCACAGGATCTCATGCAAGGACATGGGCTATAGGCAACCTGAGGGGGCTTTTCTCTTGCTCCAAAGACATTTGCTTCAGAGGCAGGGCAGGCAGGGCAGGGCAGAAAAGCCTGATAGCTGTCTTTTAAAGGCTTGGGTTCTCAGAGTGGGAAGATGAGGAAGCCAGAGAAGCTTGAGTACTTCCAGCCACCCAGAAGATTCCCCCGACGAAGGCGCAGGGACACACGGTCCCCAGGGTCCAGGGGAAGTAGCACAGAGCTTGTGGCTGCCTCTCGTGTCACATCAGGGTCATTGGCAAAGGCTGAGATGACTGGCCATGTATTCAGCATTAGGCTCACCTAGAGAGGGGAGCTCAGTTACCATCTATTGCCTAGCCCTTAGCTCAGGACCCTCATCTTTCCAAGGGATTCTTTTTGAAAACCAGAGGCTTGATGGGTTCTCCTGTGAGAGCTAAGGGGTGGCCAGTGTTGGGCTCTGCTAGTCAGGACCTTTCTTCCCTTGCTCATGGCCCCCAGAATACAGTTCAATAGAAGAGCTACCCAGAGATGTGCTGCATTCTACTTATGACCCCCCCCAACCCTCCCACCCTCCCCCACTCGGAGATGAGACTGGTACTCTGGTCACCTGGACAGTTTGGCGGTTGTACACCTTTACCACATGGAATCGGAAGCTGTAGACTCCACGGACAGGGGCCACGAAGCAGCCTGAGGTCCGATCAAAGCCACCACCCTCATTCACCAGCACCTGCAGGAAGTAGATGTTGTTGAGTGGGACTCAGGGTGCCTGGGGCTCAGGGACATCACTGGGGCTGGCGTTCTTGCAATGAGTAAGGGAAAAGGGGTGATAAGCAGGTGTGACAGGAAACTGGGTTCAACAATTATGAGAAATGGTTGAGAGTGTGTATATATGAGTGAAAAAAGCAGATAGTTGGCCATCTTAGGTGAAGGTGTGGCAAGAGATTCAGGAAATGATTTTCTTGAGGTCTGAGGGATGCAAAGTGGACTTGGACAGTAGAGTCCAGGTCCTCGCAGGTCCTCTGGACGGGGACAAGGGTATTACCTGGTCGAAGTAGATGGCACCAGTGGTACCGTTCCCGGTTTCCCCTGATGGCTCATGGTGATGGCTCCGGACTGCAGCAAATGCCACTCGTCCTGGGGGTGCCTCTCCCAGGGCTGCTCCCCCAGGCCCCCCTGCAGCTGGTCGGCCTGGCTCACAGACCACTAGGCACTCCCCCTCTAGGAGGACAGGCTCTGACCCTTCTTGAGCCTGCCCAGCCCCTAGGATCAGAAGCACCAGGGCCCAGGTCAGCTTGGGGCTGTATGGTTTTGTTCCCACCATTGCTCTGTAGCTCCTTCTGCTCTCTTTTGTTCACCCTTCTCTGCTACAGGCTTTCGCTATCTCTTGCCTGTTCCTCTGTCCTCCCTATGGGTCTGTCACCTAGTTTGGGCGCCTCCTTCCCTCTGTTTGTGTCCCACAGCCCTGCCTGACTTCTCTTGCTGTCACTGCAGTTCCCGCCTCCTTGGCAAAGCATGGAGTGACAGCAGTTGGGCTCCAGAGGGAGAAATAGATAGAGACTGGACACATGGGCTCCAGCCAGGTTCTGTAGCAGGGCAGGCATGACAGTGAGAGATGGAGAACAGCCCCCCTCTGTACGTGTGCACCTACATATGCTAGACAAAGTTTCTTCAGTTCCTTCCTCACAACCCGTCTTTCATCTTTCTCCGGGGGGAATCTTTTTGTTGGAAGGTGTGTCCTCATCTTTACCACACTCTGCTCGGAGAACGTGCTTGTGCCAAGGGTAGCTCTTGTGACTCTGGATCGGTCACTTTTCTTTTTCGAAACTTCAACTGTGCAGGACACGCGAGGACCCCCAAGGACGGGAGGCGAACGTGAGAGTAGCCTGTGGAAGAGGGGTGTTGGCAGCAGGGGACGCGGAGGGCGGGCTGGTCGGCCGCAGGGCTGCGGGCGGGAACCGGGAGGGCGGGCGCAGGAGGCGGGGGCGGTACGCAGCCCTGCCGGGGGAGGAGGCCGGCTGACTCCGCCCCAGGCCGGGAAGTGACTCCGAAACAGAAGGCGATGTTGACGAGAGACGTCTAGGCTGGGTGAGGAGGCCGAGAAGGGCCTCCCAGGTTCGCCCCCAGCCCCCGATCCCTGGGGCGCGGGAGCAGCGCGGGGGGCCCCGGTCACCCAGAGGAGCAGGAGCAGCCCGAGGCTTTGGCGGTAGGCGCACCCCCTTCCCCGCGATCCCGAGCTGGAGGCCGCGGCCCGAGGGTGGTCGGGCCGGGGGCGGCCACCACGGCTGTCTGTCCCCGGGCCCCGGGTGGGACGCTCGGCGGTGGACGTCTCCGGGAAGGGAGGCGGGCAGGTGGGAGTGGCCAGAGAGAGAACATGGCAGACAAGGGCACCCCCTCCCAGGACAACACAGTTATAGCCTCCGGCGAGCATTCATCTCTACGGAGGTCTCCTACTCAAAAGCTGCAGAGATCGCTGAGCTTTGGGAATTTTCCCTCGCCCACCCACTCACTTCTTATGACCCCCGGAGTGAGCGGGAGGCCCCTTCACCCTTCCCCTCTTGGGGCGGTGGTCATCTGTGTCCTCGGGCCAGTTGCCCATCGCTGATAGCCTTGTTTACGAAGAACTTCCTCTCAGGGAGAGGCCGGTGTACAGATCATTTTCTGTCCTCTCCACCTCCTGCGGTTGTTTACCGATGCTGTCATTAGGTGCGACCTGTTGATTCTTGGGTGTAGGCCCGTGATTAGGATTTGGGTTGAAGGGAGCCAGAGACTTCAAGCTTGCCTCTGCCCTTCCAGGACCCCAGGAAGAAGCCATGTCTACTTCGGGGTTTGCACCCCCGGCTCCTGACCGCTTTGCGGTGTCTGCGGTCGCAGAGGACAAGGTCCGGGAGCAGCAGGCTCGCTTGGAGCGTATTTTCAGCGTAGGAATCAGCGTCCTCTCCAAAGACTGCCCAGAGAACCCTCATATATGGCTACAGCTTGAGGGCCCCAAGGAAAATGTCTGCAGAGCCAAGGTTAACTCTTCTCCCCAGATCTTTCAGGACCCCGCCCCTCCCCTAGGCAGAATCGGAGGAGGGGCTGGGGAGGATTTCTGCCTTTGCTATTTTTCTGGCTGTCTCTGTCTTGAGCTTTGAGGAACTCAGCAAATCTTTTTAGTCAGAATTTTAGTTAGATTTTCACTTCTGCCCTGATAGCCAGGTACTACAGTCATTTGGAAACAAATTACTTTGTGCTTTTGGGGATAGTTAGAGTAACCCCGCTGTATAGGTGGTGCTTGCCAAGGGATTCACTGGGAGTGTGTGTGGGAAGGGGCTGGCTACATTTCTTTCTTTGGCTTCGAGGAGGTGTCCACTACAGTGTCAACACTTGCCAGCTTTCTGATGTATTCTTAAATTTCCTATGTCTCCAATGAGAAAAATAACAGTACCTCCTTGGATGATGCAATCAGTTAAAGCTCAGGGACAACAGTGTACCCGAAGGGGATGGCTTCTAAAAGTTTCCTCTTTGACCTTCCATCTAGGAGTATCTGAAGGGGCTCTGCAGCCCAGAACTGCAGAGTGAAATCCGCTACCCACCCAGACTACACTGCATCTTTCAGGGAGCCGGAGGCTTCTTCCTTGACTGCCTGGCCTGGAGCACATCTGCCCACCTGGTGCCCCTGGTTCCTGGCTCTCTCATGATCAGTGGCCTGACTGAGGCATTTGTGATGGCTCAGAGTCGGGTGGAAGAGTTAGTGCAGCGGCTGAGCTGGGATCTTCAGCTGCCGCCATGTCCTGGAGCTCCTGCCAGTGCTGGAGTGTTGAGAGACTTCTCTGCCCTGCTGCAGACAAGGGAGGATGCCTACACAGAGGCCCTGCTGCAGCTGCCCCTGGCTGTCCAGGAGGAGCTCCTAAGCCTGGTACAGGAGGCAACCAGAGAGCAGAGTCCACAGGCACTGCCCTGTCATCAGCCAGGGAGCCCAGGCCTATCGAGTGCTCAGTTCCAGGGAGTTAGGGCTCCCTTGAATGAAGGTGGGGAACCCCCAGGCAGTGGAGTGGTGGGATGGGGAGGGTCAAGGGTAAGAGGAGAAAATCATACTGTGGAGAAGGAGAGAAGGAAACAGGATGGTGTCAGGGACGTGTATTCAGGGCGGAAGGAGTCCTCTGGGGAAGAGGTCTGGGAGAGAGGAGTTGTTTTCAAGCCACAACCAGCAGCAGGTGGAGGAGCAGAGGAGGTGGTACCCTTGAAGGGAAAGGCTTTGGGGAAGGAGGAGGTTCCTCAGCAAAGAGGTGAACCTTATGGTGCCCATGTGCCCTCTCAGAGGGCAGCTCAGACTCGGGGAGCCTCTCTCCTCCAGCGGCTCCATAATGGGAACACTTCACCTCCAAGAGTACCCAGCCCTCCACCTGCGCCCGAACCCCCCTGGCCCTGTGGAGACCGGGAAGACAAGGGAGACAAGAGACAGGCTGGGGCTCGAAGTCGAGGGTCTCCATGGAAACGAGGCACTCGAGGGGGCAACTTGGTGACTGGCACACAGCGTTTCCAAGAAGCCTTACAGGATCCTTTCACCCTGTGCCTTGCCAATGTGCCTGGCCAGCCAGATCTCCGTCATATTGTCATTGACGGCAGCAACGTGGCTATGGTGTAAGTAGTTGGTGGGGCTGAGTTCTGAGAGGGAGGATGAGACAGGCATCTGCAGAGGGCAGTGCAGCCTCCTCTGGGTCCTGAGTGCCACCCTTCTGGTTGTAGGCACGGCCTCCAGCACTACTTCTCAAGCCGTGGCATTGCCCTTGCTGTGCAGTACTTCTGGGATCGTGGGCACCGTGACATAACCGTCTTTGTGCCTCAGTGGCGCTTCAGTAAGGATTCCAAGGTCAGAGGTAAGTTGGGTCCGGCCATGTGTGTCCTGGGTGAGGCTGTGTCTACCTTGAGGGGAACCCTGTTGTATCTTGTCCTGTAGAGAGTCACTTCCTGCAGAAGCTGTATTCCCTGAGCCTACTTTCTCTGACACCCTCGCGAGTCATGGATGGCAAGAGGATTTCTTCCTATGACGACAGGTATTTGCCCCAAGTTTGACATTTAAGGAGTCTAGTGGAACTTTGGGTAGGAGAGAGGTGCCTCCTGACCTCTTTCTTCCAGCTCAGGAGTGGAGTCAGTTTCCATATGATGGGATAGGTAGATTAGCTCTGCAGGTGATATGAGATGGACTATGTTTGCCTGCTCATCGCTCACTCTGTATTTATAGAAAGTGCTTGACTGTCTAGAAAATACTGGTGTAATGGAAAGCTGGGAAAGCTGGTGACGTGAATGGCTGACAGAATTTCCAAACATGTAGAGAAATTCTTTGAACGTTCTGGGAAAATGGAGAGTAAACCTTCAAAATACATAAAATGGAGAAACACAGTCTTTGAGTACTCGGACTGTCTAGACATGGTTCAGTGAGAGCTCACCAGATTCAGATTGTCAAAATTAGAGCTCCAGGTTTCATTATTGATCTGCTTTCTCCATGGCTTTGGCCCCACCTCTTAGTGAATCAACCTCTTTGTCTCAGGATTCTTCTCCATTCATTCACCCTCCTTGTGAATATCAAAAGAAGATAAGGTATGTGCTTGCCTCATTCCTGGTGCTAAGCAGGAGTCTAGTGACATTTCCTCTTAACTTTGCATGGGCCCAATTAAGTGTTGCATGAAGCTGGGTGTGGTAGACACGCCTGTAATCCCAGCATTTGAGAGATCGAGGCCGGATAATCCCTATAAATTTGAGGGCAGAATGAGCTATGGACTAAGTTCCATGCTAGCCTGGACTACAAAGTGAGACCCTGTCTCAATAAACTAAAAAGAAAAAAAGAGAGGAAAAGTGATGTATGAAATATTATCTCTATTTACAGAGATATAAAGGGTAAGTGGTTAACTCCCCAGACAAAAGTTACCATATAGGCTTAACAGAAAACAGGCATATTCCTGCTATAGTTGTACACACATGGTGTGGAAATATATACATAAACTCTTTTATTTCTGTACAATAAAGAACCATCTTTTTATTTATGTGTAGTAATGTTTTGCTTGCATGTTTGAGTGCGCACTCTATGCCTGGTGCCCACAGAGTGCAGAGGCCCAATAAAGCAACATTAAGGAGAGTTTATTTTAGCATTTAGTTTCAGGTTACAGTCTGTTACAGCTGGGAAGTCACAGTACTTAAGGATCACATCACCCATATCGAGGGACAAAGAGCAGTGAATGAATACAGTGCTCAGTTTGCTTCTTCTACCCATAGGATCCAGAATCCCCTGCTTAGGGAATGGTGCCACTCACAGTGGTTGGGTCTTTCCAGTCTTAATTAACCATGCTCTTACAGACCACCTGATCATTGTGAACTCTTCTTGGCTGATTCTACTGTATTGAGTTGACAATTGAAAACTAACCAGCATCGTGATTTTCAGATACTTAACTTTTACTCCTTAGAAGTAAATAGTATTTTACAAAAGGTACTTAACTTACTTCTTGTCTTAGGTTTCTGAAACTGTGATAAATAGCATGATCCAAAGAAACTGGGAAGACAGGGTTTAATTTTATCTTAAAACTTTTAGGTCATAGTTCAACTCTGATTGGAAGTCAGGACAGGAACCTGGAGGCAGGAATTGGTGAAGAGACCACAGAATATAGTCAGAACTTTCTGGCCATGTCCAGCCCTGAGGTCTAAGACTCTGATATTCCAGATTAATTCTATTAAATATATATCACCACAACAGAGGGAGGCTACTTACTGGCTTCTTCAGCTCACTTTCTAGTACCACCCAGGGCCACCTGTCTAGAGGTGGCCATGCCTTCAGTGAGTCGGACCTTCTTCTATCAATTAGCAATCAAGAAAATGTTCCACACATCTGCCTACAAGGCAATCTAATGTAGTCATTTTCTCAATTGAGGGTCCCCTTCCCAGATAACTGTACATTGTGTCAGGCTGACAAAAACCAACCAGGACTCACCTGATGCTACTGTCCTTTTTTGGACAGGGTCTCACTTTGTAACCCTGGGCTGGACAGGTACTTCAGTGTAGGCCAGGTTGGCTTTGAGCTTGTGGCAATCCTCTGGCTTCTGTCTCTCAAGTGCTATTATTTTGTTTTAAGGCCTAGATTTTAGTTTATCTAAGACAGTAACTTTCTGTCCGCATCAGCACTGTAACAGAACTGATACTGAGGACTGAATCAGTCTTCATACATAGTTGTGTAGAACCTGGTCGATACATGACACAGACTTGGAATTTCTCTTCATATGATATAAATAAGCACAGCACAACAGAGCCGGGTGAGTGAGTGAGTGAGTGAGTGAGTGAGTGAGTGAGTGAGTGAGCGCTGCAGCACAGGATATACCCTAACATGAGAGCTGGAAAGTCCTTGACTAGGAAGCCCCTGTCATACCTAATCCTGACTCCTGCTCTTCTCTGTACCATAGTGCCTTTCAGACACTCACTGCCCACTTCATAAGGCCCCAAACCAAGTGAATGGCAGTAAAACCCCCTGTAAATCAAACGCTATGGGAACTCAGGGAAGGGAGCCTTGTGACTGGGATTTTATGGGAAGGAAGGAAGGGGTCAGGAGTTTTGATTGAGAAGGATGCTGGATGGGCTGCAACTCTTATTTTAAATCTCTCAAAAGTTAGCTACTGCCCACTACCTTGTGAATCTTACTCTGTGGTTGGAGAATTATTAAAATGGGACCTGGCCATGGTGGCAGATGCCTTTAATGTCAATACTTGGGAGGTAAAGGCGGAGGCAAATTTGAGGTTAGATTCAGCTATTCAATAAGTTGGAGGCAAGCCTGAGCTATGTGAGCTCATGTCTCAAGAACAAAGTAAAATAAAACAAAACAGGAAAATTACTAAAGTGGGGTTCAGGAATCTTTAAAAACCTTTATAGTTTGGGGGTTGGGAGGATGGTTCAGCTGTTAAGAGCACTGGATCCTCCCTCTTGCAGAGGTCCCCAGTTCAATTCCCCTGACCCTCACTACAGCTCACAATCTGATGCTCTCCTCTGGGCTGCAGGCCAGATAAAAGCACCCGTGTACATAAAAAAATAAACCTTAAAAAAAGCTTGAAAATTTAATTTTTCTATTTATTTTTTGAGGGGAAGGTCTCATGCAGCCAGGTTGGTTTCAGGCTGAGTAATGAAGGATGACCTTGAACTTCTGATTGTCCTGTTCTCACCTCCTGATGCTAGATCACTAGTGTATGTTACCATTCCCTCTCTGTACGGTGCTAGAGATGGAACCGATGGCCTCATGCAGCTAAGTGACCACTCTACCAAATGAGCTACCCCACCAGCTGAAAGGAAGTTCCTTAGGTGGCCATCATTGTAAAGACTTAGGATACACTCCGAGTTTGAGAAACTGCAGTCAGAGAGTGGAGGACATGTTAGGAGTGCAGTCTGATCACTGACCTTGAGAAAAGGCTATAAGGTTGGCATGGAGGTGGATTCTAGAGGCCCTTAGCTGCCAGCCTGGACACATGGACTTTATTCAAGGCCTCTCACTTGGTCTGGGTTGGGCTGAAGAGCAGGTAAGGCTGGAGTTGGTGGAAGGCTGGCAGTAGTCTTAGTTTTAATATCTGAATTATGAAGGTGATTGTAGCCCTGGAAAGAAAGGCAGTGTGGAAGGTCAGAGGAGGGATCTAGGTTTGTGAGTGACTAGTGGGGCAGGAGAAAGTTAGAACTCTTACTGTTTCTTGGACACAGTGTTCAGTAAAGGGTTGTGGTGAAAATGGGATGGTGTTGGGAGACCACCTTGGGTTCGTCACTGTTCTCTAACCATGGTGCCTGTGTCTAGTCACCTGTGGTGTGGTGATGCTGAGGGGGAGGAGGTGGATATGGAGGCATAGGCTGTAAATCCCAACTATTTGGGAGGCGGAGACAGAGGACTGAGAGCCCAAAGCCGTGGTGGCTACAGACTTAATTCAAGGCTAGATTGAGTAATTTAGCAAGATCCTGTCTCTGATTTGTTTGTTTTTGAGACAGGGTCTCTTTATGTAGCCCTCGTCTTGGAACTATGTAGACCAGGCTGGCTTAGAACTCAAGAGATTCACCTGTCTATGCCTCCTGAGTGCTGGGATTAAAGGTGTGCACCACCATACCCTGCCTGTCTCTGACCCCCACTCCATTGGTCTGTCTGTCTGTCTGTCTGCCTACCTATAATCTCAGTGTAAAGCACTTGCCTAGGCTGCACTAGGGTCTGGACTCAATCCCATGAAACTTCCCTCACCCTTTTCCACTTAAATGAGCTGGGAGACTGACTTCCATCACCAGAATTGGGTCACAGGTTTTGATAGTACATTGCGGGATTGGTCCTTGGAGAATCCCAGAATGTTTTCTGTGGTTTCTTTGAGACAGGTTTATGGTGAAGCTGGCCGAAGAGACTGACGGGATCATTGTCTCCAATGACCAGTTCCGGGATCTGGCAGAGGAGTCTGACAAGTGGATGGCCATCATCAGAGAGCGGTGAGATTAGGGCAGGACCTTTCTCTAAAACCAGCTCTTCCCAGGCCACTGGGTGAGAATCCTAGGAAGGGCTCAAAGATGCCTCAAAGGATGATAGCTAGTAGCTCCAGGTGGTGTTGGTCTTGGTGAAGTAGGCGAGGTCATTTCTGTGACTCTGTCTTTCCTCATCCAGCCTTCTGCCCTTCACCTTTGTGGGAAATCTCTTCATGGTCCCAGATGATCCACTGGGGCGAAATGGCCCCACCCTGGATGAATTCCTGAAGAAGACAGTCAGGTAATGCCCCAGCTTCTGTTCAAGGCCTGCCAATCTGCTCTTAAGAACTGGAAGCATGGATGAGAGTATCACAGATTCAGGCCTGCTTAATTCTGTACTAGTGCTGAGTTTGCAGGACTGGCCTTTAAAGTCCCCTGACCCAGAACTTTGTACTAGGAAGAGAAACATTACTTTCTTCTCTTCTGGTCAGTGTGTTTGATGGAGTGGCTTGGGAGATGGATGCAGGTAATGATAGCCAGTTGTGTCCTATACCTTTTGTTGGCTCATTAAGCAAGTGATTAGAGGACTATAGCTCATTAGGGTTGTCTTCCTAGTGGGTTGATACTGCCGCTCAGTGGCCGGTTTAGGAAACTTCAAGAATTCATCTAAAGCTGGAAATCACTTTGGCTGAGGCTCCTGAGGCCCAGTTTTTCTCCAGAGTGCTTATCTATTCTTATTCTGCTTTTGTCCAGGAAACAGGGCTCTTCTAAGGCTCCGCAGCCCCCCCGAGGCCCCCCAGACCATGGTGATCAGCAGCAGGGGAAGCAGGGGAAGGAAGAGGATCAAGGCAGTGGTGGCATTCGGAAGACCCGGGAGACAGAGCGACTCCGGCGCCAGCTGCTGGAAGTGTTTTGGGGTCAAGACCACAAGGTGGACTTCATCCTGCAGCGGGAACCATACTGCAGGGATATTAATCAACTTTCTGAGGCCCTGTTGAGTCTCAACTTTTGAGTCTAACTTGCCTACATAGCTGCTACCCTATCAGACTCAGCGTCCCCCAGCCCAGCCCCTTCTTTACAGTCCCTGTGCTGCTCAGAGTATGACCCAGACTCACTCTAAGATGGTGCTTTGACCTGAGGAAGCACTGGACAGGAGGATTGGAGTGTGGGAATACTCTTGCCCTGGGGTACTTTGAGGGCAGGTTCATAAGGAGACTCAACTGAGTCAGGACCACAACCAGCTCTTAGGAGGATTTGATTAGCTACAACTCCTCAACCTCGTCTTTGCAAAAGGTTTCTGTAGGCTGTAGAGGCTCTCTCTGAGGGCCGAGACTGTTGGCCTCATCTCCGAGTATGAGTTGGAGGCTAGGGTAAGCTGTGAGGTAGAAAGGACCCTCAGCTGCTCTTCTGAATGGCTGAGCTGGCTGGGTCCTGGAGGGGCCATAGTGGTATGTGGGCTGTTGCCATGGGACAGCAGAGACCCAGAAGGCAGAGGGGTGTGGCCTTCTGCTCTCAGTTGTGACTGCCTGTGACCTTGGCAAGTAATCTTTGAAAGGAGAAATGAGAACACAGAGGAAGGCTCCTGTGAGGAAGTGATCTTGGATCACATCTCAGGTGTGTCTGCATAGGCCCCCTAACCAAAACTTCACATTCAGGGATGTCCGTAGTCCACACCCTCAGTTTTAACACTGGGTTTCAATAGAACATGCTCTGTAATAGCTGCATTCTCTCCCAGCAACCTTCAAAACAGATTAACAACATAGTTGCTAGGGCTGATTGTTTTTACCTAAATTACCTAAATACTCTCAGGGTTCCTAGTAGCGGCAGCTGGTCATTTCCATTCAAGTGTTTGTTTACAGATTCATAAATGTGTCAGAAAGGCTCTGGTTAAATCCTCTCTCTGGTGTTGAATGTATCCACCAATTCATGAAGCCATGCTTTGCAGAGACAGTGTTAGGGGTATCTATCTAATATTCCTTTATGGAAGATACAGGCTGCATTCGGCAAGACACAATACTGTTGTGTGTTTGCTGAGAAACTATTTTCTAGGAAGTGGGAGCTGAAGCATCAGAGTTGAAGGACACCTGATTGGTCACAGGTCAATCCACTGACCTATCATGACCAACTGTTTACATCCTAATTTCCACAAGTCATCATTTTGTGTCTACTTGATTCCTGTGCCAGGGAACTTACTCTTTGCAAGGCAGCACAATCCTTACCTGGATGTGCAGTTCTCAGCCATTTCTTCTCTAGTGTAGCCTATCAAGCTTGTTACTTTTACGGTCCCCAGGGATAACTCAGAGCTAATTAGCTTCTCAGATAGAAGGGGTAGGCAGGTGCCCCTGGGTCGAGCTCCTGAATTAGATTCCTTTCTGGCTTACTCCAAGTGACACAGCTGACTCTGTGTGAAATGGGAGTGGGTCCCTAGATCCCAGTGTGTTTCCCTGATTCCCTGGATAATTTTTATCTCTATGCCAGACTGACTCAGGCTGGGGACGGCTATATTGGAGACATGTTGATCAGGGAAACAAGAGTGAATCTTCTCAGTGCCCAGGAACAGAGAGAATAGTCGGAACTGGTTGCTGGTAGAACTGTCTTTTACTTTTGGGATCCTTTTCAGGCTCTTTTCGTTTGCTATGATGGTGAGAAAACAGAGGCCACATTAGCTTTCTTTATAAAGGGACATTTGCTTTGTTACTGCACTAGGAGGTGGGACCTCATGTGTTTACTGTTTTAATTCAATGCCATTGGATGGAACACGGAGGCTGACCTACAGGCCTTTTCCACCTTTGCTGGCATTCTCTGAAAAGATGTTAAGGGGGGCACCCGAACTCAGTGGAAATGATCCCTATGTGTACTGTCTCTAATCTCTGTCATAACCTCACTTCTCACAAACTCAATGGGAAGAGTGTCAAGCACAGGAAGGTCGAGGGGAGAGAAGGCATATTATAACATCCAGAACCTCGTTTAGGAAGAAGAGGCAGCTCGAATAATAGCTCTGGGAGAATCTAAGCCAAAGAAACAGCTGAAGCTAGTAGTAGAATTTATTGCCATAACTGTAGAACTTTCCACAGCATATTGGAAAATTGGGGCAACAATGGGACACCCCCAAACCACAGGAAGTCGAGGTTAAGGTTACAATGAGATTACACCCTTGAGTGGTGTTTCTCAGAGGTGGAACAGCATTTGAGGAATGGGAGCGGGGAGATTCTAAGACCCAGATGGTTCTGATCTCAAATACAGGGCTCACCCGAACCCATTCTCAGCACACAGGAACAGGCCTCAGCCTGTCTTGGGGGTCATTCTCTACTTAGGCTACGACATCTTTCAAGGCAGCCCCCAACTCTGGGAAGGAATACTGGTAGCCAGTGGCCAGTGTTCGCCTTGGGACTACTTTCTGGCCTTCCAATAGCATAGTGGCACGTTCTCGTCCAAAGACTGCTTGTACCACAGTGCTGGGGACAGGTATGAAAGCTGGGCGGTTCAGGGCAGCACCCAGGGCTTGGGCAAACTCAGCATTGGTAGTGGAAGATGCTGGAGCTACTCCGTTCAGGACTCCTTGGACATGGTCTGCTTCCAGGGCATGAGTTAGAATTCCTGCCAGATCACCGATGTGTATCCAGGGGAAGAATTGGTGACCTGAACCAATGGGGCCTCCTAGGCCCAGGCGGAAGGGCAGAAGCATGTGGCCGATGGCACCACCCCCTCGGCCCAGCACAACCCCTAAAGTGGCAAGAGGGGTGATACAGGAAGGTTGATTAGCCTTGGCAGTCTGTCCTATAATTTCTTCACTTTCTTCCCACTAGGCTTGGAGTGGACAGAGTTGAAGGTGGTGGGATCTTACTGGGATTTTCCCTCTGTAGATTAGATAGAGGGGTGATGTTCTATCATTGTACGCTCAGCCCTCCTTGGCCCAGAAATCTTTCACTCTGCCTGGTTCCCAGGCCCTGGGTCCTTACCTGAACGTACCACGACCTGACGTGTAGCCTCTCCAGGAAGCTTGGCTGCTGCTTCCCATTTGGTTACCAGGTTGGAGAAAAAGTCAAAATCTCCCCCTGGGCTGTCTTCATCATACTCCTCGGTCAGGCTTGGCTGGTAGTAAGCTGCCATGGGAGAGCACATATTTGCTCTGGCTTGCCCTGTCCTGCTGGGCCCTTTGCAGTTAAAGGCTCTCTAGCCTCATTTTGGCCCTTCGGATCTCCACATGAGGAGAAAGTATGACTGGTTTTCCCTTGAGCTTCTCCAAGTGTTTCTGCCTGGAAGTCTAGCCTTTGGCTGTGTGGCTATACCCCAGAGGCTGTTAGCTTGTAGTGGTTAGGGACAGAAACCTAAGTGCCAGGCTGCTTGGGCTCCACCATTCCCGACATCTGTGACTTTCTGGCAAGTTACATTTCTGTATGAACAATTTTCATCTTTAATATGGGCGTAACTGTACCTACCTCAAAAGGTTGTTGCAAGGATTAAATAATATGTATAAAATACTTAGTCTAGTGGCTGCTGCTTACATTTTAATTGCAATCATTTGGTCTCAAGAGTGACATACCAATAGGGGACTGTTCATAAAGAACTGTGGTCCAAAAAGCAAGGGACTGGGGAGCAGGTAGACTTCCTCAGCACTAGTACTGACATCCTTCCTCTTTCTCTGAGGACTTCCAGTAAAGGCTCCTAGCTTTGAGTCTCCAGCTAAGTACATGCCCCACTCTGTTCACACACATACATAGTGGAAATAGGTCAGGAGAAACCTGCTGCAGCTGGAGGGTCTAGAAGCTAACTGGAAAGGATCTTAGCTCTATGGTGCTGCAGGGGGGTGTAACTAGCCCCAAAGGCCATAGCTGATTTCTCTGTAAGAGGCTGGTGATTTGGGGGCATACCTACACCTGTCACTAGTATCCAAGTCTGGGGTGGGTGTGCAGCTTTGGTGATGGCTTCAGCTAGCAAGTGAGTGGTATCCAGGCGGCTCCTAAGAACCTCTTTTTTGAAGGATTCATTCCATCTGCAGAGAAGATAAAAGGTCAGATGTACAGACATGCATCTAACCCATATCCTCATTATTCATCCTGCCCTACCCCTTTTCTCGGTCAGCCAGTTGTCCTACGTTTGTGGTAATGCGTAACTCAGGGTTAAGAATGGACTCTCGCGCCCCCCTCACCCCTGCCCCATGATAGCCAAGGACTATGTATGTGAGCTTTTTTAGACATCAGTAAAGAACAGGTTCCAAGGCTAAGAGACCCTTGCACAATGTATGTCTACCATTTGCATCTTACAGGAGTGGAACCTCTCCCTCTGTGCAGCTGACACTGCTTTATTGCCCAGCTGACCTTCGCAGAGGGTTGAGGATGTTCTCTCCAGCCAGGTTGATGACAACATCACAAAGGGGCAGCCCCGACCTAATGAGCTCCTTCTGTTGGGAGAAAGCACAGAACCTACTGGTACTGTCCTTCCGTGCAAACTGCACCCACCGACCTTTCAGAGACTGGACGTACCCACGTGATTCGATCTGGCCCAGGCTGTCTGGAGATGAAAGTAACTTTGTGGTGCCTGGCTTTCAGCAGCTGGGTTAGGGCTGTCCCAATGAATCCCGTCCCGCCACCTGATGGGAGAGCACAAACTATTCAGACTCCAAGTGGAGGCAGACCGGCGGGCGGCCCTTTGGTGTGGTCTCCTCTGACAGTAGGCCTCCCCTCCACTCTACCCCGCGATGCAGAGGTGACACAGGTCACAGGCATCCAGAGATCCAGCTTTGGGGGTTGGGAACCAACGTTAGGTAGCTTGCTTAGAAGACCGCGCCCAGTGGGGCTGGTCTTCGAGCCCCGGCCTCAGCCTAAGCCCGCCCGCGACTCTCGGCCCTCCCTCACCCACGAGCACCCGCATAGCGACAGGGAACTAACACGCCTGCGCGAGATTTAAATAGCGGACGCGACTACGAGCCTCAGCTCACGCCGATTTCACGACTAGGTGTACCCACCCCACCTCACCCCCGACCCGGAAGGAGTTACTGCAGTAGCGAAAGACTAGTTTCCCGGGGAGATTGATGACGCAAGAGACGGGAGGACCGAGAGCAGGGAGAACCCGTTCCTAAAGAGACCCACACATATCCAGACCGCAGAGTGCTGGGTGCTTGCTCAGTTTTGGGGCGGTGGCCCCTGGGATTTGTACTCGAAGGAGCCCAGGTTCCCTTCTCCAGCCCATGTGCGCACTCTGTTCTGGCTTCCTAACGCAGCTAAGGATCTCACAAGCTGAGATCCACCTCTACTCCCCAGTTCACTCCATGTCCCGGGCTTTCCGGGAACACACAGTGTCCATGTTTCATCAAATCTAATGCCAGGTTTTAGATCATTTTTGACTAGTCGCCCAGCCAGAATCGCTGCACGTGTGTCCTCTCTTGGAAATGCTGCATTTGGGGCTTCAGTGGAAACCGTACTGTCTTCTAGGACTTTAAGAACCAATTTTGGCGTCTGTTGATTGCTCCACATTTTTAAACTCTTAAGCTGTAGATATTGTTCCTAGCTGGATCCCTCTATGCTCCATTACCTGCTTGCCTTTCTCCCTTTCTTGCCTTCTATGCTCCCTTACCCACTTGCCCTTCCCCCTTCTTTTCCTTCTTGCGTTTGTGAGTGCTGGAGAGGGCATGCAAGGGAATAGAATTTTTGAGACTAGGTATCATTGAACCTGGAGTAGGTTTCACCTGTGTGGGGATATGTTTCAAATTTAATAAAAAACAGCCTAAGTTATCAGAGGGATCTACTCACAGTCAGTCTAGGAGGATCAGACAGTGGTAACTCACACCTTTAATCCCAGCACGGGGAATATCCGAGAATGGTGACACACTCTTAATCCAATCAAATCTGAGTTTGAGGTCATCTTAGTTTACGAAGGAGTTCTAGGTTTCCAGGCAGGCAGTGGTGGCACACACTGTTAGTCCTAGCACTTGGGAAGCAGATGCAAGAGAATCTTGTAAGTTCAAAGCCAGCCTGGTCTTCAAAGCAAGTTCCAGGACTGTTACACAGAGAACTCTGTCTGGAAAAAACCAACCAAAGAAAGATTGGAAGAGGTGGATCTCAGACTGTTTTTATTAATTTTGAGACATATCTCCATACACCTGGATTTACATGTCCAGCTTTTCGCAAAGGTGAGGCCATCAGAATTCAGGTCCTCCTGATACCCGTGCAGCAATCTACCCATGGAACTATCTCAGGTCTCAGTTTCCATCCAGTCATCCTGGGTGCCCACAACACACAGCCCCTGTCCATTATCATCTATGTTGTGAATTCAGCCATTGATTCTATATAGAGCCCCCCAAGATATGCAATTCAGATCTTTTCTCTGAGTCCCTGACTTCCATAAAAACTTCCAGATCTTTTGTTTAAAAAAGAAAAGCGTTTGGTAGTTTTGCCTGTATGTAAGTCTCTGTACCACATGGGTGCCTGGTGCTCTTCCAGGTCAGAAGTTATGGGGCTCCCCAGTAATAGAGTTTAGACAGTTGTGAGCTTCTATGTGGATGCTGACACTCCAACCCAGGTCCTCTGGAAGAGTACCAAATGTTCTTAATCACTGAGCCACCTCTCCAGGGACTCTAGATCTCTGGTTGCCTGAAATACAGTTGATTTTATATACTAAACATCTCTCAGATCTATTTCTGTCTCTGCTAGCTACAATCCTCATTCTGGTTATTCTGTCTAAATTCCTGAACACTTAGCTGATTTTGAAGGTTTTTTTCTCTACCTACACATCAGAGTTACTCAGTGACTCTGATAAAACATAAACACCTCTGCCACTTTAGAAAACTAAAGGGAGTTTCTAGAGACAAAGAAGTACCTCTGGGCCTGAGCCTTTGGGAAAGGTGCATTGCTTAACTAAACTTCAGTCAGGCTTTTGAGTCTTCTTTAGGTTCACCTGTGTATTTCCTACAAAACTCCCATCTTATCAAATCTTCCTGCTAAATCCACTTAGCAGCAACGCCCATTTTGCTAATTTGGTTATTCATCTTCAGTTCATTCTTCTCCCACCCCAGGTGATGTCTAACCCTCTCCATTGGTGTGTACACATAAGCTATCTTTCTCGTCGTTGTGACCAAGTACCCTACACAAGGTACTGAGAGGAGAGGAAGTGCTTCTTTTGGCTCCAGTCTGAGGGTACACTCCATCAAAGTGTGTAAGGCATGGTGGCTGGAGCTGGAGGTGTCTAGTCAGGAGGCAGAGAGAGATGGATGCTGGTGTTCAGTTTACCTTTAACTTTGTTCAGTCTGGAAACCCCGTCTGTAGGATGGCGCACAGTCAGGGCGCGTCCTTCCCCTTTCAATTGAACTTCTCAGGAAATGCCCTCCCAGACACACCTAGGTGTCTCCTAGGTGATTTCAAATCTAGTCAAATTGAGGTTGAAGAAGAACCATCTTTATCTGTCTTTAGCAAAAACAGTTAGGTTGGCTTAGCCAGAATTCCACATACCCTGATATTTCCTCACAGCTATAATGCTAAATAGAAAAGAAAGTTGCAGAAGTATTTACACTATAATTACCTTTAAATATTAAAAGCAAACAACTATATTTTAAATAAATAGACTGTAAAAACAAATGCATGAGAATAATGCAAAACTCAGGGTAGCATTTTCCTCTGGAGGCAAAGCATGATGGGGAGGTAGTTTGAATGCAATTACCCCCCATAATCTCATAGGGAGTGGCACTATTAGGAGGTGTGGCTTTGTTGAAGTGGGTATGACAATGTTGGAAAAAGTGTGTCATTGTGGGGACTGGCTTAGAGGCTTCCTATGCTCAGAATACCACCCAGTGAATCAACTGACCGCCTGGTGCCTTTGAGATGTAGGATTCTCAGAGTCAGCACCACCATGTCTGCCTGCACAACACCTTGCTCCCCACCATACACTACAGCAAGGTTTTGTTGGTTTGATTTTTTTTTTTTTTGAGGTGGGAGTGTTAGGTTTGAGGGGAGTCGGTAAAGGTGTGTGTTCTATGTAGGAGGAGGATCTTGAACTCCCCATTCTCTTGCCTCTATCTCCCAAATTCTGGGGTTATAGGCATATGCCACCACACCCGGCTCAATGTAACTATTTTTGTTTTGTTTTGTTGAGAAAAGAAAATATTCAGCTTAGACTGAGTGTAAATTAGTTCCCTAAATCAGAGAGCAGGAAAGAAACAGGTTACAACATTAGCACTATGATCCTTTACGTCATTTCCTGTGGAATTAGATGACAATTACAGGAGAGTCTCCTGAGTCATATGGGGAAATAGTTAAAAAACCAAGAGGGAGCCAGGCATGGTGAGACTTGCCTTTAATCCCTACAGTTTCAGGTTTCTTCCCCCCATCTTTTGACTATCTCCACTTTCATGAGGATTTCCCCTCTTTAGAGAAAGATGAATTCTTGTTTTCTGTTTTTAGAAAAATGATTATTTCCCTCATTTCCAATTAAAAAAAAACCCCAAAAATCACAATTGGGGCTGGAGGATGGCTCAGTAGTTAAGAGCACTGGATACTCTTCCAGAGGACCCAGGTTCAATTCCCAGCACCCACATGGCAGCTCATGACTGCCTGTGACTCCAGTTGACAGGGAATTTGACATCCTCACAGACATATAACTATACACACACACACACACACACACACACACACACACACACACACACACACACACACACATGCAGGCAAAACACCAACGCACGTAAAATAAGAATAAATAAATAAAGCTTTATTTTAAAAAATCTCTGTAGTGAGATTATGTTACATTGTAAATAATTGTCCTGCCTACTGATTTCATAAAAACACTGACTGGCAGACAGAAGTATGGGTGGGGCTACCAGACTGGGAAAACTCTGGGAACAGGAAGAACAGAGCAGAGATGCCACAGAAACACCAAAGATGCCACAGCTGCAGATGACAACTGTGCTACTCTGAGAAAAGGTACCGAGCTGCATGTCTGAACAGGATAAGAATCACAGGTTAGATTAAGAGCAAGAGCTAGCTAATTATATGCCCGGGGCCCCAGGTCAATCAGTGTACAATTAATATAAGTGTCTGTGTGTTTCAGTGGGACTATGGGACTGTGGGTCTGCAGGTCTGAGCCATGAGGCTAGGCTGGAAAGTCCGGGCCAGAAACCAAATACAACAAATCTCAGTCTTGACTGCTACTGGATTAGGGTCATATGCCCTGTGCCTGTTGACCATTGTAGCTAAGTGTGAAATACTCTGAATGGCTAGGCTTGTGCTCCATGTCTGCTCCAGGACTACAGGATCCTTATTCTGTGTTCTCCATCATAGAGACCTGGCTGGGGTATTGCATGTTCAGGGTCCTCTCATTTATGATACATTAATTATTTTTATTTCTTTGTAATTTTTTCTTTTCCGTTTAAATGTGCATGAGTGTTTGTCTGAAAGTGCATGTGCACACAGGTCAGAAGAGGGTGAGGGTGCCGGATCTCCCGAGCTGCCTGTGTGGATCCTGGGAAATGAACACAGATGCTCTGGAAGAGCAGTAAGTGCACTTAACTGTGAAGCTATCTTTCAGCCCCAGACTCCAGTTCATTTGTTTGCAACCGATGGGTTGAGCCCCCTTTTGGGGGTGGTCGAATGACCCTTCCACAGGGACTGCCTGCCTAAGACCATTGGAAAACACAGATATTTACATTATGATTCATAACGGTAGCAAAATTACAGTTAGGAAGTAGCAGCAAAAACATTTTTTATTGTTGGGGTCACCATAATATGAGGACCTGTATTAAAGGGTCATGTGGGGATTTAATAAAGTTTTAGAAGTTTTGGAAATATCAGAGGGAATCTACCCACAGTCTATGTGGGGGGTTAGTAAAAGCTCCAGAAGTCCCAGAGCTCTAACCACAGTCAGTCTAGGAAAATCAGAGTGGTGATTCAAACCTTTAATCCCAGCACAGGGAGTATCCTGGGAGTGGTGACCTATGCCCTTAATCCCAACTGAGTCAAGGTCACTTCAGATTATAGAAAGAATTCCAGGCTCCCAAGCAGGTGTGGTGGGGCCATGCCTTAATTAAGGAAAGAGTACTTAAGCCAGGATTGAAACACAGTGGGAACCATTCCAAGGGAATCGAGGCTGAGGAAGCTGGAAGACAGCTGGGTAAGATCTGACTGTGGTGTTTATTCCCTCTAGTATCTCCAACTTCTTCAAAGATCTATCCCTGAGTCTCATTCATTCGTGCTACAGAGTCACAGAAATGGGAAGGTTGAGAACCACTGCCCCATTTACTGAGAACAGTTTTCCTCTCTCACAGTCCATCTTCCTTTCTGATGATGGTGATGTGAAAAGGATCATATAGAGCCAGATGGTATTTAAACCATAGATTCAGGCTAGAGAGATGACTCAGCCATTAAAGGCCAGGCTCACAACCAAAAATATAAGACCACAGGTTCACAAGGATGGAGATCCATAAATAACTCATAGAGGGGAGACAGACAGTCTTTTCAAAGCTTTGTGTCCAGTATGCTTAGGGACAGAGCCGTGATCCGAGAAGTCAAGCCCATATTTCAGGGAGGCTTATGGGAGTAGCTGCTTCTCTTATGAGCTTCCACTTCTAAGCTCTGGGGATGGGACTTCAGCTTTTTGCTTCCACTCACTTTCTCTTCTAACAGCTGACCTATTAAAGTTAAACTATTTGCAGCCCTAACATATAACACTCTTGTAGTTTAAATATCCAGATTTGGGTCAGAAGTGAGAAATTTTTATCTGCATGTCTGGGCAAAGGGGCAAGTGCAGCTTCTTTCTCATGGGAAGACAGATTCCTTCTGAGCCTGCAGCAACCACCGGGACTTGACTCACTGCAAGGGGATGGTCTATTGAGCAGCATCCTAACATAGTGAAGGAGCTGAGCACATCCCCTTGGGCGCCCAGGACATTCTGAGGTACAGAGAAGGATGCCAGGACTTGGGGAAGATCCCAACTGCTCCCTTCAACTTGGACCAGGGCAGAGTGGATCAGGTTGGGTGCAGCCCCTTGCTATATCCTCTACTAACTGCTGATTGTCTCTGGCTTCATTTTGTCTACCTAGGTTTTTGTGATTTTTAGGCTTTACTTGCTAAATGCAATTTATTTATATCATTATCATCCCACATAGTTTCTAACAAAAATATAATAGGGCCAATCAGCAAATTTCAATTCTGGAGACATCAAATAAAGGATTCCAGAATACCTCTTCCTCCACTTCACTGAGGATGGAGTTCACTCAAAGTATATACCCCGTCTGCAGTGGAAATGCCAGCCCTTTTCTAGTACTTTCTCTTTGATCTTTCCCCTGAAGACTTCCAGATGTTGCCCTCCAATCCAACCCCACATCTGTTTCAGACTTGTGTTCCTGTGGCTTTTCTTTTCTTTCTTCATGTTTATCCACTCAGCTCACAGTTTCCTATAGGACCCATCAGTTGACAAGCTGAGTGGCTTCGTAATGAGGATGCTGTAAATCGATTTATCTCCTTTTCAGGTAAAACTAGGCCAGACCTATCTACAGGAGGCCGAACTAGAAACAACATAGTATTTTGTTGTGTTTAGAGAGAAGGTCATGGAGTGATTTGGTTGAAGACTTGATTTAGATAATAAGGTGGTGGGAAGAAGGTGGGGGAGGGGAAAACCCACACAAGAGTGACTGTGGGGATATGTTTCATATTTAATAACTAATCTGAAATATCAGAGGGGTTCACCCACAGTCAGTCTAGGAGGATCAGAGAGTGGTAACACACTGTTAATCCCAGCACAGGGAATATCTGGGAGTGGTGACCTATGCCCTTAATCCCAGCAGATCTGAGTTTGAGGTCAGTTTAGTTTACAGAGGGAGTTCCAGGCTCCTAGGTTGGCAGTGGTGGTGCCAGGCCTTTAATCTTAAGCTGGATGTAAAACAACTGAGTGAAGAAAGTATTTAAGGCAGACATAGAAAGACAGAGCAGGCAGAATAAGCCAGGAGGAGTGAGGCTGAGGAAGCTGGAAGCCAGCTGGGTGAGATCTGACTGTGGTGTTTCCTCTCTTTGATATCTCAGCCTTTTCCAGAGATCTGGCTCTGAGTTTCCTTTATTCGAGCAACAGTGACAGCTGAGGATGGGCCAGCCTCTTGGAGCTTAGATTCCCTATAGTTAGGATGTAGCCTGTGGTCTGTGCTCCATTTAGATGGGCATAGGCTCTTGAAGACACAAAGCTGAGGGTGTAGCTAGTGGTTTGAAGGTAGAGGTAGAGGGTCAGGGTATCTAGAGTGAGTTGTGAGCAGGAGGCTGCCACCTGCACACTTTATAAGCCTGGACTCCGCATCCATGTAGATGCCAGAGATGAAACTGAATATCTCTTGGATGAAAAGCTGGTTCATAGAAAAGTCTTCATTGTTGAGACTGAAGAACTTCTAAAGGGCTGTAAGTTTCGGATGGGAAGTTGGGTCCCATGGATGGAGGTGGTATGATCTAGTGCCTCTCCTGTGTTCTGTTGATACAGCTCCTGTTGTGACCCACATATTGCTAAATTTGTTGATCTCTGAGCTCCACATTCTCTGCCTCAGCAGCATTTGTTGATATAATCGTATCTTATATCAATAGATATATTTCTTCTCTTGAGTTCTAGGACTCTTCTGCTCTCCTAGTCACTCTTAAGTTTTCTTTGCTGGGCACTGACTGTCTCCTTATCTCCATGAGAATGTGAATCAACTGTAGCACGTCAGAAAGTGCCCCCTTCCTACGTCTTCCACACTTAGCAATTTGTAATCTGTGGCAAATGTCAGGGCAGAACTTGAGGCCACTCTGGTTCCCTCCCCCATAATGGCTCCCATAGCTCATCTGTGAGGAGACACCATCATCTTGGGGGGGGGGCTCTCAATCCTCACTGTTACTACCACGGCCCCCTGTTTGGGCCAATGCCTTTGCTCCTTGGCCTGGATTAGCATTAGGAGCACCTTACTTTGATCCCTTGTAAGCAGAGTAATTCTTATGAAAAAAATTAAACATACGCCACTGAAACTCACGCTCAAAGTCTCCCAATAGATTTTGTTTTTAAAGTAAAAGCCAAAAGAGCTTGCAAACCGTCAGGGTCTATGGTGATCCGGCGCTCACCTGTCTCTGGGTCCTCAGTCTATTCACACTCCTCCTGCCCGCCCTGCCCGCCCTTCCTGCTTCCCCGTTAGCCACTGTCTTAGGAGATGTTCTTTTACCAGCATCGTTTTCTTCCTGTGCTTTGGGCCCTGTCACCTTTATATTTCATACCACTTAGGTGATAAGTTACACATGACTCCTCCCAGGAGCAGGGTTTCAGCGGCTTTGTTCCTTGATTCATTGTTGCTTTTTTGAACCCAGTTAGTTCCCCTTGGGGAGAGGGTGGGATGGAGTGGAGAACAATGACTCAGACTCCGGAAGCAAGTTGAAACAAGCCAGCTAGTTCATTGTGGAAGGGGCAAACCTTATATACCCCATTTGCTGGCATCTGCTACTGTGTCTTGGTCATCTCTCCCCAGTCCAGGACGTCTCACATCAGGACTCTGCTTCTGTTGCCAAGGCCCTTATGGCTATGAAGAAGTGCTATGAGCACATGTTTTAAGGCACTGGTTTTAACCAGTTTAAACTGGCTGAGACCAGGTATCCCCGAGGCCCTTAAAAACCTTTGTGGTCTATACATCTCACATTTTGTTCCTGAAATTTGACCAATGTCTTCATTTTGTAGATGGTTAATTAACATTCACTGAATAGATGAGAATGGCTGATAGTGTATCCCTGGGAGATTTTCTAGATTGAAATTCCAGGGCTTTTCAGTTACAGTTTTATGAATTTGGGCAAATTTCACGATAGTGTCCTTGTCTGTGAGATGGAGATAGCTATGACAATTGCCTCATAAACTTTTTATGGCGACTGGGTTATACTGAAAAAATTGTAGGGAGCTGGAGAAATGGATCATGGGTTAAAAGTGCTTACTGCTCTTGCAGAGGACACAGGTTAAGTTCCCAGCACCCACATGGCATCACACAAAACCTCTATAACTCTATTTCCAGAGGATCCAATGCTCTCTTCTGACCTCCAAGGGCACCAGACATGCAAATGATACATAGACATATATGCATATAAAACACTCAGACACATAAGATAAAAATAAATAAATCTTGAAAAAATATCTTTGAACAGTTCACAGCATGATTTAGTAACTGTAAGTCATCTTCATCACCATCACTGGGGATCAACGTGTTCCAGGAAGCAGGGGACATGAGCAATCTGAGGGAAAATGTGTTAAACATATATGTGTACCTGCCTCCAAACCATAGTCATGTGCAATGGAAGGTTTGCTGGTTCTGTAACATAATGTATCCTTGGAACTTGTTTTAGAAGGTAGACCATTGCCAGGTGAACCAATTTATCCAATGATCCACTATTTGACATCTTCTTTAGGGAATCATTGGGTGAGTAGGGGAGATGGTGAGAAGAAAAGTATGCTTTTATTAAAGATTTTGTGTATGAAACAGTGAAACCCATATAAAAACGTGGAGATACTTTCTGTTAAGGATCACCTGACCTGACTGGATATCCAGGAAAAGCTGAGCTAAGAGGAACTGTTGATGCGGTACAGACAGTATTACTTTAGAGACAAACCGTGCAAGTGTTTCATGGTGACAGAAACTGAAAATGTTGACATAGAATATCAGAACCTTTGAAGGCAATGGCTACTCTTAAGAGGGTAGATCCCGCAGGCTGAGGAAACTGGCCCCTGCAGTTCCGTCTCTGAGAAGGACTGTTAGGAAGCTGTTCAACCGTGTCGCCGATTTCCCCTAATTCATGGTCCTAACCAGTACTGGATTCTCTCATGGTGTTTGCCACATAAGCTGTGTTGAACTAAATGTTGTCACATGAAACTTTTGACAAGCCCCTCAAGGGGTGAAAGTCAGACATTTCTTGTTGGGGGGGGGGTCTCTCTAAGGTGCTTTTCTGACCCCCCCCATCTCGATCATGGTCTTTCTCTCCTTCTTTCCCTATCTCTCTCTTCTCATTATTCTTTTGAGACAGGGTTTCTCTGTGTAGCCAGAGCTGTCCTGGAACGCACTACATAGATCCGGCTGGCCTTGGCCTCAGAGATCCACCTGCTTATGCCTCCCACGTGCCGGGATTAAAGGTTTGAGCTACCACTGTCCCGCTTTATTCTCACTCTTCATGAAGCTTCTCTTTAGATTTTTAAGGGAAGTTTCTCCTTCCCTTCAAAGCCTTGGGATGATTCTGACTCACATGTTAGTCTCTTTCCTGTGCCCCTCCCCCATCATGGCCTGGAGGCCCTTTCTCCTAGTAGACATAATTTCGGAAGCATAATTATGTGTCAGGTTCCTTTCTAGAGCCAACAGTTGCTGTTCAGCTATTCTATTTAACAGACTGGGCTATAAAGTAGGTTAGGAGTTATCTTTAGTAATAGTGTTTATGCTCTATTAAACTTGACATCCCGAAGGAAAATGGAGCTGAGTTAAGATATGAAAATTAGTTAATGAAAAACTGAAAGATGGGATGTTAAAAGGCAACAGACACAGTGTAAATTCAACAAGTGGAGCATTTCTAGGTGATTAATAAAAACCTCCCCTTGTGATTGACCAACATAGGCCAAAAGGCTCTAAAGAACAAAACTGAACCTTGTAAAACTTCGCAGGGCATGGCGGCCCACACCTTTAATTCCAGCAACTAAGGACTGGGGGGAGGCAGAGGCAGGCGGAACTGAGTTGGAAGCCAGCTTGGCCTATACATAATGAGTTCCAGGTTAGGCAGGGATAAATACTGAGACCCTGTCTCCACAACAACTCCCAAATTTGTTGGGGTGAAGACAAAAGAGAGCAGGAGCTAGAAATTACGTAAGCAAGAGCTCGTGGAGGGACTGAGTACCAAGCACAGAGAACGATCTATGACACAGAGTGTAATGCTAATAAAAGCGGAGGAGACGTCACAGAAGGAGCAAATTTCCTGTAACTGTCGGTGGCCAGGTTAGGCTGATATCCTGCCATTGTCCGGGACTGGCAGCCCTTCAAAGTGAGCCTTCACAGCACTCTCTCCTTTGTTTCAGTTTAGACGCGTTGGAGAAACTTAGAAGGAACTAGCACAGATCACAGAGTCACTGACTCATTCTTCTTAGGTGATGTGCGGTTAGCTTGTTTATTAAACCATCTGCTCAAGGCTTCCGCGGCTGCCTTTTTGGTCCCGTGATTATGCCCTTGAACGGAATATATCCAGGGACTCTCCTGCTCCTATGTGTTGAGGAGTCTTCGCTACTGAATATGTGTATCTCCCCCCCCCCCCCCCCAACAACCTGCTTTCTTTGGAGAAAGCATTACTTAGGATGTGAACTCCAGCACTCTCTAGCTGTTCTTTAAACCCCTGGTTGTGTTTATTGGCTTTCACTCACCGGAAACCACATCAGCAGCAGCGTGGAAGCATCCCTACACCTCTCACCAACCCGGTGTCTCTCCCTGATTCTACCTCCTCCAGCTCATCAAATCTAACGGTCATCTTAAAATTTTGACACCTGGTTAGTTTGTTTGTTTCTGAAAGCTTATATATGTAAACGGATGCAAATGGTCCTTTAAATCTGCCCTTTCAGAATTGATCTACCTAAAGACCCAGTGATTTGCCCAACTATGTTCATAGCAGCTTTATTCATAATAGCAAGAATCTGGGAACAACCTAGATGTCTCTCAACCAAAGAATGGATAAAGCAAATGTGCACAATGGAGTATTACTCAGCTGTTAGGGGAAAAAAAATGTCATGAAAATTTCAGGCAAATGGATGGACCTAGAAAAAAATTATCCCAAGTGAGGTCACCCAGACCCAGAAAGACAAGCATGATACATACTCACTTATAATTGGATATTAGCTGTTAAGTAATGGATAGTCATGCTCAATCCACAGATCTAGAGAGGCTAAGTAACAAGGAGGGCTCTAGGGGGGTGCATAGATCTCCCTGGGAAGGAGAAATAGAATACATTTTGCAGGTGAACTTGGGGCAGGAGGGGGAGAGCAGGAAGGCTCAATTGGGGGAGGGAGGGACAGAGAGAGAGTACAGGGAGATACACCTGGAATAAGGGGATGTTTGGGGGGGGGCATATGGAAACCTAGTGCAATGGAAACTTCCTGGGACCTATGAGGGTGACCCTAGCAAGGACTCCTAGTAATAGAGAATATGGAGCCTGAACTGGCTGTCTTTGGTAACCTGGCAAGTCTCTGAATGGATGATGGGACTGGAACACCTAAATCTTTTATCTGTCCTGCCTTCAAGATGTGCTGGGGTAATGATGGTTCAGAGCTTGTGGGCATGGCCGACCAATGACAGGTCTAATTTGAGACCCACGCCATGAGAGGGAGCCCATGACCATCACTGCCTAGATGGCCAGGAACTGGAGCTGGATGGCTCAAAGACATAGGACAGAACCAAATATAATTAACAAAAGAAAAAACACCAATGAAATGATTCCTGATGATATTCTGTAGACTCATAGATCAGTGTCTATGGCAGCTGATGGGAGCAGATGCAGACACCCACAGTCAAACAGTAGGTGGAGCTTGGGGAAACTCAAGGAAGAGGGGGAGAAAGGATTGTAGGAGCCAGAGAGAGTCAAGGACACCAGGAGAACACGATCCACAGAATCAAGTAAGCAGGGCCCAATTTGGATAGACAAGATGCATAGGAAGGAAAGGTCCCGAGTTTGAGAGTCTTCTTGGTTCTGGGATGAGAGAAGAGACACATTTCTTGAGGTGTTTCCAGGCAAAAAGCAAGGTCAGCTGGCTGCTTCTCAGCTTCTCTGGTCTAGCACATCCCTCCCCCCCCCCCCCCCAGCCTTTAACTCTTGAGTCTTACTGATACATAGAACAATAGAGACCTAGTTTAAAACTACATATTGTGGCCCAGACAGAGTCAGGACTGGAAGCCCAGCCAGGCTGCAACCTGAGCATCTGGTCGGGCACTGAGGGAGAGACCATGGGCAGACAATAATTAAAATATCAGTAGACTCATGTGCAGCTGATAAGCCAACAGAAAAAAAAAAAAAACACATTAGGAGGGACTGGAAACTTCTGTGAGAATGCATTGTGTAAGGGAAGAATAAAATACATAATCTAGCCTTTTCTATGTCTGATATTTTGATTGTGAGGTTCTCCTGTTTTTGTGGCTGTTTACTGCTGGGTGGTACCGCATAGCTTGACTTCACCACAGTTTTACTTCCTCATTGTTGATGGACTTATGGGTTGCTCCACAGGCTGTTGATGGACTTATGGGTTGCTCCACAGGCTGTTGATGGACTTATGGGTTGCTCCACAGGCTGTGTTGCTTCTCTTATGCTATATAGTGTAGATCCGTGGGCGTGACAGAACTGATGTATACGGCGTGTGCATCCTCCGTTTCTTGGCTGATATTATTAAAGTGGCTGTTAACTGACTGATGCTCTCTCTAAGCAGCAGATGAGAATTCCTGTTCCTCTCCTTGACATTATCAGTCTCCCCAATTTAGCCATTCTTGGGAGTGTATAATGGTGTCAATTTGATGCTCAATTTGTGTTTTTCTGATTGCTAATGCAGTTTGAGAATTGGCATGTTTATTAGCTATTCGTTAATTTGTCGTTCAATTTACTTGCTTGTGCTTTCATTGAGTTGTCTAATTTTTTCTGGGCTCACAGAGATCCCTCCCTTCTTCAGCATCCTGAATACTGGGATTAAAGTACCACCACACTTAGCCACCTGATCTTTTATTGTTGATCAATACGCATAATTTACAAATTGTATCTGTGAGCTCTTTGTTCATATTTGTAGACTAAGTTCCGAGGAGAAAGCCACACCCGGGTTAAAGAGTCCACAAAGATGGGTGGCTGATTAGGCCTTCAGGAAGAGTTGGAATATTGCAGATCCACATACGAATTATTTTGAGTTATCATAGGTCTCACTCACTGCCCATCATCTGTGTCTGACCTGACATCTTTTGACTACCAGAAAAATTTTGGAATGTATTTGTCGTAGGTCACTAGTTTCCCACCAACCCTGCACTCAGGATGACATCAGAAAGCATCTGAAGCAAATTTAGCAGATTTTTCTCCACGTTGCTGTAACTTGCCCATCTGCTGTCTCCACCAACATATCGGTAAATACCATGAGTCATAATTGCCTCTTGTTCTATGATCATAAAAGCTTATGCAATGTCTTCAACGATGGAGCATTTCATTTAGAGCAACTTGAATTTAGGGACCCTGGGCTATTGCTTCTCATATTTGGCTCTGCATAAAGTCTTTGGGTGAGAGTTGTGTCAACATACACGTGATACAAACCCCTTTCTCCATTGTGATAGGTCTCTCTGTGTAGCCTTGCCTCTGCCTCCCGAAAGCTGGGATTAAAGCCCTTGCCTCTCTGCCTGCCTTTCCTTCCCGCTTAATGATATCTTTTGATGAACAGAAATCTTTCTTGTAGTCCAATTTATCAAATAACTTTATCCCAAGGCAATGTCTCTCAGTTATGGAGTGATTTTTGTACCCTTTGGTAGAAAATCATATAAAATATAGAACATTCAATAAATTCGGATACCAGGTAAACAATGAAAAAAAAAAAAATCTTACTGAACCCAGGGTTGTGTGAATGTGCTGTATCCCCAGCCCTCTTTTGTAAATTTAAAATTTTTATTACATTTTATTTATAGTGAACGTACTCATGTTTGTGTACACATGTATGTGTGTGCTATTAGTGCGTGTGTGGTGGTCCAAGAACAGCTGGTAGGTTCAGTCCTCTCCTTTGTGGGTCAGATTCTCTGCAGGGCCCTTACTCACCAAACCATCTCAAAGGGCCCATATGTTTTTCTATTATTTTGAGGCAAGCTCTTCCTCAGTTGCTCAGGTGGCCTTGAACTTGTGATCCTTCTGACACAGTCTCCTGAGAAACTGGGATAACAGGCCTGTACCGTGGGGGCCAGTGAGAAAAGATACCTCACTGGCTTTCTTTCTGTATGTTTACGTGTGTGCACGCAGGCATACGTACTTTTCTTCTTTAGCGGAAGTTCAAATTTAATGGGGCATCCTGTTTTCTCCTGTGTCCTTTTAGGTGTTCAACTAGAGTCCCCTTAGTTGATGCTTTGGACACATTTTTGTTACAACGGGTAATAAAAGTGGACATCTGCTGACATCTAGTGGGCAGAAGTACACACAGGATGGTCTCCGGAGACAGGAATTTATCAGTTCAAAATGTCAACAGTGAGAACTGGCTTCTGTCCAATGGTTTGTGCACTTAGAAGAAGTTTCCCGGCTACTTCCTAGAGAGTACTGCAGATGTTTTCTTAGTGCATTATCAGGAAATTCTATCTTGTTATTCACCAGCTCAGGAGCAGGAACGGGTTTGGGTGTTCATAAGTTGAGGTCAGATTTAATTCACTGGATGACTGCCCCTTTTTACTCTCCAGAGTGTCCTCACTTGGTTACAGCAAGGGTTCGTTTCTGGACCCCATCCTGATTTTTTAAATTGCTTTAGTTGATACCTTTACAGAACCACACGACCACAATGATTTTAAGTAAATTGACTCCTGGGGACATCTTAGACTGGTCCCCCCAACCCACCCCCAAACAGTTCCTGAAACAAAGATTTGAATGCAGTGATGTGATTTCTACAAGTATTCTGGGGGAGGGCGGAGAGCAAACAAAGGATAGAGAAAAGGAAGCACAGTGCCTGTTGGTGGGCAAATTACTCCTGCGAGCAACTGAGGGCTAACCTCCCTGGGAGTTGTGGGAGAGAGTGATGAAGCTCAGTGCACCAGTTCTCAACCATTGTGGGTGAAGCTGCTTCAGGGATATTTATATTCCAACGTCTGTGCTCTGCTGTGCGCGCTGGTGGAGCATGTTCCTGAGACGAAACCAAGGTGGAGGAGAGAGAAGGGAGAGATGGGGGAGGGAAGGGCGGGGCGAAGAGGCGGAGAGAAACAGAGAGTGAGTTACACACTCACTCACAGAGAGACAGATGGAACAAAGTCTTCTCAAGAGGCTCGCTTGCGTGGGCAGGGATGGCAATACTGAAGGACACCACTGGCCCCTGTCACCGTCCTCTGTGCAGTGGCCTGCCCCACTAAGGCCCCACACAGTTCATTTCTGATATTTTTCACTTTTTAATAAAAGGCTTTTGAATGGATAATGAAGATGTAGCACATATTCACAATATAATTTTCTGCAGCTATAATAAAAAATAAATTATGAAATTCACAGGAAAATAGATGAAATTGTAAATATTATATTTAGTGACATAAGCCATGCACAGAAAGTTAATGGCTCATGTAGCCTTTCATATGCAGATCCCAGCTTTGGGTTTTTATATCTGCATTAATGTGGGGGCAAGTGTGTGTATGAATCAGGAAACTGGAGAAGGGTCCACAAAAGGGAGGAGGGGCTTTATATGCTGGTAGGAGGAGGAGGGTAGTAGAACACGTGTGATATGAAGGTACAGGGATTGTTTAAGTGGGGGCAGAGGCAGAAAGAGGAGAGAAAGAACCGGGGAAGCCTAAGTGTGATGCTGTTCCTGGTTGTCAACTTAACTCCATCTGGAATGAACTAAAATCTAAGTCTTTGGGTGAAGTAGGATCCTAATAAAAACCAGGAACCAGATATCAGGGTGAAAAGCTGTAAAGGATTAGAGAAACAGAGCAGTACCCCCTAGAGAGTTCTTACCTCCAGGAAATCTCAGGCCGAATGGGTCCCAGATCCTGTCTTTACTCCTGATTTGCTGGAATCAAAGGCATGAGATCTCAAGTGTTGGGATCAAAGGTGTGTGTCACCTCTGCCTGGCCTCTGTAATTAACTAGTGGCTAGCTTACTCTTCAATCTCTAGGCAAGCTCTATTTGTCAGAATACAAAATATCACACAACAGTTGGGTATATTATTTAGGTTTTTTTTTTTTTTTCTTAAATCATTTGAAGTGGGAAGCTCCACTTTTTAATTATTTTTTTAATTAATTTTTTTTCATACCCACCACTGCTCCCCCTCCTTCCCCTCCCCCCTGTCCTCCCCAGCCTCTCCCCCACCTCCCCCTCCATTCCCCAGAGAGAGCAAAGAACCCTAAGGTGAGTCAATTTGGTCTGGCATATCCAGTTGAGGTAGGATGGAGTCGTTCCCCCCCCCCCCCCCCAGTATCAAGGCTGAGAAAGGTGTTCCCCTGTAGGGAATGGGCTCCAAGAAGCCAGTTCATGCACCAGTTCATGATCCAGCTGCAAGAGGCTCCACAAACTCCCCACAGCCTTTGACTGTTATCTACATTTGGAAGGTTTAGATCCATTTCATAAAGAATTGTATTGGTCAGATGTCATTTCAGAGTCTGCGATCTCCCAGTTGAGCACAGGCCAGCCTTCTCCACGGGTCTCCTCCTCTTGATCCTGATCCAGCTCATGCAATCTCTCCTCCCTCCCTTCAGCTGGACGAGTAGCTCAGTCCAGTGTTTAGCTACGGATCTCTGCATCTGCCTCCAGCAGCTGATGGATGAAGGTGGTAATAATATTATAATAATAAAATAATATAATTACAATAATTATAATATTATCATATGATAATAGGGAAAGGCCAGTTTAGGCACCCTCTCCACCATTGTTTGGAGTCTTAGCTGGGGTCATCTTGTGGATTCTTGGGGGTTTCCCTAGCTCCAGGTTTCTCTCTAACCCCACAATGGCTCCCTCTATCAGGATATCTTCTTCTCTGCTCTCCCTCACTGCTACTCCCTCCCTCAACCACCCCACTCCCTCATGTTCTCTTCCCACCTGCCCTTGCTCCCTCCCTTCGTATGATCCCAATTTACTCGGGAGATCTTTCCTATTTCCGCTTCCCAGGGGGACCTATGGGTATCTCTCTTAACTTCCTCCTGTTACCTAACTGCTCAGGTTGTGGTTTGTAGCCCGGTTATCCTTTGCTTTACATCTAAAATCCATTTATGTACCATATCTATCTTTCTGGGTTTGTGTTAATTGTATGTGTGCACACGAGTGTGCACAAGTTGCAGTGCTTGCAGAGTCCAGAGGATTTCCGGTAGCTGGTGTTACAGGTAGCTGTGAACTTTTCTACGTGCCTGTTGTGCTGGGAACTGAACTTGGGTCTTCTGTAAGGGCAGGGCATGCACTTGATGGCTGAGCCCTATCCAGCCCTGCTTCCTAAGTCTATATGACCCTGCTTAGGCACTTCCTGAGTCCTAGGAGTCCCCTCCAGGATGGAAAGTTTGAATTCAGAGGAAGCTTCTATCCAACCAGGGCATAGTTACACGAAGGCTGACTCAGTTTTTCTTACCCTAGAGTCTCCTAGTTTATAAATCAGGATAACTCATAAATATGTAAATCTCAAATATGTATGCAGGCTACAAGGCTTCACCTACAAGGTGGGTTCAAATACTCATTTGCCAAAATGCAGGATAGATTTAGGCTAACATTCAATTTATCTTTGACTTTTTTTTCTCTGAGACAGGATTTCCCTGTGTGGCTCTGGCTATCTAGGACTCACTCTGTAGACCAGGCTGACCTTGAACTCATAGAGAGCAGCCTGCCTCTGCCTCTTGAGTGCTGGGATTAAAGGCGTGTCCCACCACTGTCTATGATTTCTTTCTAAATTCAACTCTGACACCCGGGCCACAGTTGCATCTTGGGTTTCCTACTATTAGAATCAGCCCAGATCCTCTGCACAAGATCCCCCAAAGTGCTGGGTACCTCGTAGTTATTTTTGATAAAGGGTTGGAAGAACATCTCCTACAGTTCAGATCAAGTACAGTACTTGAGTCCTAGGGTCCCAGTCTTCTCAGCTGCACCTAGATTCCCCCCCCCCTTACCTGGGCATTTTGTAGTAGCAGACACAAAAGAGACTAGGACACCACTCCAGGTCCACTCTCTACCCAGCTTCTGGGGTCCATATTGGTGGGCTGTTTTGAGGTTGGAGTTGGATACTGGATACTCTAGCAGGAAATGGATAGGAGGTTGGATTCCCACACTCTGTCTAACAGACTGTGAGTCCACTGTGGGTTCTCCGTGGACCACAGGCCACAGCTCCTGTCCTGTAGCCCCATGGAGAGGCAGATACTCCGCTCTCTCTCCTCAGAGTCCCCATTGCTTCTCCCTGGCCAGTCCTCTATGTTGGCGAGGCAGAGCTGACATCACTCTGCTGTTTTCTGGTGCATCTCCCAACATCAGTCTCCAGAATTCTGCCCTTTTTGCAAATAGTCCCTCAGGCGAACTTTCTCCGAATTATTCTATGCCATTGTGCAGTCGGTCATGGCTGGCCCCTTGTCAAAAGGTTATTTGAGAACAAAGGGGTGAATGACAAGCCATGATGACTGAGAGCCCAGAGGTAGAGTTGATGATGGAAACATGCTGTTGGTCATGTCGAAAAATTCAAGGCCAACAGGCTCCTCGAAGATAAAGTCTGGTGCTTGATGAAACCACAGCAGATTTCCATCAGGGAAACCTTCATGAAAACTACAGAGTTCTCAGGTCATCTGCTCCTGGGTGTATTTTAATTGAGAACATGAAACTGAAGTAACAGAGCCAATGTTTCCATGTTGTATTTGAAAACCTAAGTCCACGCGGTAACAATAACAACAAAATACTTCAATATCTGAAGATTGGAAGCACTGACGGAAGCTTCTTGTCACATAATCAAAACCATGGGCACACTAACGGCCCTGGCCAGAGACCACACGATTGGGAAGATCTGTAGCGCCCCCCCCCACCGCCCCCTCAGCTTAACACTCTGAGATATCTGCTGCACAGGACAGCCACAGATGGTTTTTTATAAATAACGTTCACAATCACGGGATAGTTACAGTTGAGAATCTTCACGGAGCATCCCCGCCCATCTCTTTAACTTTACGCCCCATCTGTCTTGATTTGAGAAGGTATTCATCTTGTCCAGAGCCTGTGTTGGGTAGGTCTTGATAACCCTGTCCCAGGGTTACATAACACTTTGTGCTGAGGCATGAGGCTCACACAATTACCCATTTTTGGTTTTCAGGAGTAGATAGCCGGGAGTAAGTAACAAAAGCAGTTCTTACAACTCAGAATCAAGTTTTACTGCTTGACACTCTCATCTTCCTGGTCACAAGTCTATGGGGAACACGTGATGGTGTTACTGCCACAGGATGAATCAGGCCCTGGCCGTGGGCATCAGAGTTCATCAGTGCCCAGCTAACTATGGCTGCTCCAGAGTGGCTTCTTCAGCTATGAGCCTGGAAAAGAGTGTGCTCCCTCGACTGTTTGCCCCAAGGAACTGGTTGTACAGTCTTCTGGAAGGACCTTTCTGGTTTATGCTCTGGTCTGGTTCATATTCTGGATCTCTAGGGAAATGTTTCAGACAAAACCTTTTCTTTTGTGTTGTGTGCTAAATGTTGTTGATCTAAAAATCAATGTGGCAACTTTGAAAAATGTAAAAAAAAAAAAAACAAAAACCAGGTATAACCTCACAACCAAACACCCCGTTTCATATTTATTTATTTATTTATTTATTTATTCATTCATTCATTCATTCATTCATTCATCCATTATTTATTTACTTACTTACTTACTTACTTACTTACTTACTTACTTACTTACTTACTTACTTATTTGCCTCTGCATTTTGTTATTTGAGGACCAAAGCCAGGTCAATGGATCCATGTGGTAAAAGAGGTGGATTTTAGACTTGCCTTCAGCTAGCATTATATAAGGGATGCCTTCTGATGCCAGTGAGAAAGGTGGGGGGATCGTTTGTAATTAGACATTACAACAAACCCCTCCCCAAATCAGGCTTTATCACATATTCCAGGCTGCTCTCGAATTCGCGGCATCTGCTTGCTTCAGCATTCTGAAAGCTTGGGTTTCAGACACGTGCTACGGAATAGCTCTCCACACTGTTAGCCATTGGGAGAGGGAGAATTCCTTCTTCAGGAGCATAGCCCCAGGTGAGTTCCCGTGATCCAGGGGAAGGCCACTCCAAGAATATTGACAGCACAAATTGGTCTTGCTGGGTTAAAAAAAAAAAAAAAAAAGACACAGAATTGGATTGGTAGGAAGGGGGTGGTGGAGGATCTGAATTCTATATTGTTATTATGGTGCATGTGAGGTCAGAGAACAATGTTGTGGGGTCCACTCACCTTTCTGTGAGTTCTGGGATCAAGCTCAGGTGTCTGACCTGCTCTGCTAGGATGTCCACCCACTGAGTCCCATCTACCCACTGAGTCCCTTCCCCCCTCATGACCCATCTGTTCCGTTTTCAAGAGTGTACTCTTATTCTGTGAGGATACAATTTTTTAAAAAAGCTCTTAGGATTCTCTCTATTCTCTTACTTTTTCCTATTGTTTTGGAGTGTCAACTTAGATGGAGCCCTTGGTGGGTAAGAACTGGGGAGTATAATGTTAAATAAAGCTCACCAAGCATGAACTTCTGAGTAAGGTGTTGGGTTGGTAGTTGGTAGGCCAGGGTGTGTATCTTTGTTTCTTTCCTCTGGGGTTAGTGGGAGTCTCCAAAAGAGACAGGTTAATTCTTTCCTGGGGGATAAGGGCACATGCTAGTATCCGGAAGCACACCAGGGAGAAAGAAAATGGGGTGCCTCACTGCCTCAGAATTCAGTGCTCAAAACTGATTTATCACCCTTGTCGTCAGTATATGACACGCGGCTTCAACTTTACCTTTGGAATCCCAAGTTGGACACTTTTAATTTTGTATTATCGTTGAATAAATCCCCACCCTTTTATGGAAGCAATAGAGAGTGAGTTTGGCTCCAGGTTGGGGTAGATATGGTAATCTTAGAACTGCTACCAACCTCCCCTCCTTGGGGCGGGGTCGCAGGGGAGGTATAGGAACTCTGAGGCCTCTTTTATTCCTTCACAGTTTTATTGGGTTCTCTTTTCTCGCTCTACATGTGAGAAATAAATAATTACGCACTTCTGCTGCCTCTGAAGAGTGGTTTTGGGAGAAGAAAACAATTTTTAATGTGCTTTCCTTATTCATTCTGAAGGGTAAGATTTAAATCAAATCCAAATATTTTATCATGGGGTATCATTAATTTTTTTCTTATCCAGATACCTCTTTATCCAATCATCCTTTGCCATTGTTTTTTTTTTTATTTTTCTCTGACTAACTTTACCCTGTTATTTATTAAAATTTTGACTTATACTCAACAGTCTGTTCTGAGGCTATAATTAAGTCTTACTTGTTTTGCTGCAAAAATTCTGTTATGTAGCAATTCTTCTATTGGGTAAAGTGATTAATGTCTTCCATAAAAATTTAGCCCTTTTAAAAAAAAGTTTTAAAAAATGTTTCTTTGAATTTTCAATGCATGACTGTGGGTAAGAGCATGTGTTGTTTATTTATGTTCTGGTTTTTGTTTATTTTCTGAGATGTGGTCTCACTATGTAGCCCAGGCTGGCCTGGAATTACAGAGATCTGCTTGTCTCTGCCTTCCAGGTGCTGGGATTACAGGCCTGGACCCCATTTCTAGCTTCAGACACACACTAAATGGACACGCACTAAATGGGCATGCACTAAATGAAGATTTAAACAAACTTATGGGTGAATCCAAAATGTGAGCATCTGATTTTAAAAGTTAATTGCTTTACAACATGCTTGCATAGAAACATCCAGACTGTATTTGACTAAACAGTCAGTACCAGGGCTTAGTCGGGCTGACACAATCATCCACTATAATTAGTACGTTGCCATTTTTGAGAATTTCCTATGTGAATACTGTACTGACAGTGTTTCTGCCCTTCCTTCTCTCTAACTCTTCCAGGGTGTCCCAACTCCATCTCAAGCCTACAACCTCCTCTCTAGTTATTATTGTTACACACACACACACACACACACACACACACACACACACACACACACACACACACACACACCTTCACATATCCAACTAACTGAGCCTATTTAGTGTTGCTCTTCTGTACATGTGCTAAGTGTGACCACCTGGGATCAGATAGCCTGTCAGAAGACGCATCTCTGAAGAAGACTGTGCTAAGTGTGACCACCTGGGATCAGATAGCCTGTCAGAAGACTCGTCTCTGAAGAAGACTATTGTCCCTCTCAGCAGCCATGGATTCTCAGTTGCTCTTTATTTAAGGGTGAGGCTTCTTGAAAGTTTTGCTACTGACACTGACATATTGACTGGTCTTGTTTGAGAGACCATTTTGTGAAGAGTTCGTGGGTGCAGCTTTCTTATTGTGTCCAGATGACACTGTCTGGTGGGTGTCCACTTCCTCTGGCTTTTAGTCAGTGTGATAGTTTCCGCTTTTACAAATTTACCCACCAAGTTTATGATTTCATTTTTTTCCTCACAGATGAATAGAATCCCTTAGCATACATGCACCACATTTTAATTTTAATAACATCCAAAACAAATTAATTTTATTTAACAAATTAACAAATTAAAATGATCAATTTTAATAACATTGTTATTATCCGTCCATTAGTTGAAGGACATTTAGGTTGTTTTTATCTTTTAGCTATTATGAATAGAGTAGCAATGGATATACCTGAGCAAGTATCTGTGGAGTCCTTTGGACAGATGCCGAGATGTGATATAGCTGGGCCATATAGTAGATTTGGTTTTGGCTTTGAGAGTTTTCTGCCTGGATTTCCACAGTGGCTGCACCAGTGTGCAGTCTCATGGGCCGCAAACGAGGGCTGCTCTTTTCCCACATCCTTCCTGGCATTAGCTGTCCGTTGCTTTCTTGATCTTGCCCAATCTGTCGGGGTGGGGGGGGGGATGAAATCTTAAAGTAGCTTTAACTTGCTAACATTTCTCTGATGGCTAAGGATGTTGAATACTTTTAAAAGATATTCCTCAGCAATTTTTATTTCTTCTTTGAGATCTCTTTGTTCCCATCTTTAGCCAATTTTCTGATTGGTTCATTTGTTTTCTTCTTTATATATTGAATTCTTTGTTTATTCTGGGTATTAATCTTCTATCAAATGAGTATCTGGCAAAAATTCTCGCTCACTCTGTGGGGTTTCCCTTCACTCAATTGATTCCTTCCTTTGCCTTACAGAAAAAAGCATGTTCATTTTATAAGGTTCCGTTTGTCAGGGTTTTTTTTGGGGGGGGGTTCTCAGCGCGGTGCTGAAGATGCTGATTAATTTTGATTAATTTCAAGCACATTGGGCATTTGTAATTATTCACTTGTAAGTGCCTGAACAGGTTGATCATTTTTTGGCTGCACTAGCTCTGTAGACCAGGCTGGCCTCGGACTCACAGAGATCCACCGGTCTCTGCCTCCCGAATGCTGGGATCAAAGGTGAGCGCCACCGCTGGCCGGGTTCACAATGGCAGGATTCAAGTGAAGACTTCATTAGTCTGTGTTGATTTTTGTAGAGGGTAAAAGAGGGACACTGAGTTTCAGTCTCTCACGGTCGGATATTCAGGTTCCCCAGCACCACCTTTCAGTGAGGCTTTATTTTTTTCAAGGTCTGTCTTTACACCTTTACTGAGATAGGATGGTCGGGGCTTCTGGGTGGATTCTTGATTGTATTCTATGTCGGAGTGTTTGCGTTGGTGCCAGAATCCTGCTGTTTTGTTCCTGTGACTCCATAGTTCAGTCTGAGAACATATATTCTCAGACTTCCAGTTGTGTGGTTTTGTTGTTCAAAACTACTTCAGCTTTGTGGAGTCAGCCTCTTCCTTTGCCTTACAGAAGCCTGTTCATTTTACGAACTTCCATCTCTCAGGTGTTCACCTTAATTCCACCCAGATTTTAGGACCAGGCTTTGATTTGGTGAAGAATGTCATTGTTTTGGTGGGGATAGAACTAGAGCCCTCGCTGGCTTCTGATCTACAGCCACCATGGTAACTCTGCTGACTCCTTCGGCCCTCAGATCATCAGTTTCCTCCATGCTTTACGGTTTTCCCTGAGGGATCTGTCTCATCTTTCTTGTTTGAGGAGGTGGCCATCATTGGTACTGTGTTCTTGGTTTCTGTGCTGCTGGCTCACTGATGACATATAGAAATGCTAACGCCTTTTCTATGGTGATTTTTGTATCCTGTCAATTTACTGCAGTATTTAGTAGACTGAAGGCCTTCTGGAATCATTAGGATCTTCTAAGTGTAGGCTCGTGGTATCTGCAATAAGGCAGTCTGATTGCTTTCTTTTTAGCATAAGTTCCTTCTGTTCCTCTTCTTTCTCTTGCTTAGTTTTACTCCTGGGGGGGTGTGTGGATATAATATGGGGGTGGAGAGAGCTGGAGAGATGTCTCAGGAGTAGAGAGTTCTGGCTGCTCTTCCAGAGGGCCTGAGTTCCTTTCCCCGTTCCTACATCTGGTGGCTCATGGTCACATAACTCCAGTGTCAGGAGATCCAATGCCCCCTTCTGGCCTCCTTAGATACAAACACACACCCATTCACACGCACATAAATAAAAATAAACCTTAAAGAAGATTTTTATTTTGGAGACTAAGGCACTTATCTCCAAGACTGTCCTTGAACTAATAATTATGTAGCTGTAATCAACCAAGACTTTGAATTTCAACAAATAACTTCTTGCTCAAGGACAATTTTTATTAAAGTTTAGAAGAAAAATACCCCAGGACAGTCAAGCTGTAAAGCTTATCAGCTGCCCCAAGGAGAGAAGGAAAAGGCCCTGGTTTTTTAGGCTGCACAGCAGACCCAAGCAATGGCAGGGAGGAGAGCTTTCCAGAAAGAGGAAGTATCAGAACAATTGCCCTTAGGTTCTGTCTCTTAGGCCAGTATCTGAAAGAAAGAGAGAGAAGACAGAATCAGAAAAGGCTAGCCTCAGAAAGGTGGGTAGACCCCAGCAGAGCACACGGGGGCTGCCGTCTTCAAGCATATGGTCGTCAGTTCGCCTCCCTGTGCTGGGATTATAGGTATTGGCCCCCATAGCTGTCTACTAGGTGCTGGAGACTGGACCCACGCCTCTGTATGCTAGGAGAGCCTGTATCAGCTGACCCACAGCCCCAGATCTGTGTTTGTTAAGAAGAGCAGAGAGAGTAGGCAGAGAGAGTAGTTTGTTCCTGCTTTCAGGGAGAATGCTGCAGCTTCTTATCAGTACAGCTTGGCTGTAGCTCTGCAGTACACACCTTTAGGGTATCATGCTTACTCTTTTGCTGGGTTCTTCAGGCTTTTATCACGAGGAAATGCTAAATTTTGTTGGCTATTTTTTCTATGTTTATTGAGACATTTGTGATTTTTGTTCTTTGTTCCATTTATGCGCTGCATTACATTTATTGATTTGCATGAATTGCCCCCTCTCTTGCCCGTCTCTCCCTATCCCCGTCTCTCCCTGTCCCCCTCTCTCTGCCCTTCTCAGATCTATTTGCTCTTTCTAAAAGAAAGTCAAGCTGAAGCCTTGTCTGTGTCTCCCGGGGAGGGAGCAGGGGCTGCTCGGTTGTGATTGGGGGCTGTTCATAGTAGCTGGGTGGGTGGTAGAAGTAACCTAGTGCCTATCAGTCAACGAAGGAACGGATAAGAAACAGGCACGTACACACAATGAGATCTTACTTAGCCACCAAGAATAGTGAATTTATCCCATTGTTAATAAAATGCACAGAACTCAGGGCTATGCCAAGGAATCCAAGAACTTCACCTTTTAACTGAGCACAGCTGTGGCAGCAAGTTGCTCCATAATCGAAGAACAGTTGAGGGTGATTTATGCTGCATCACTGAAGCACTTCCTGCTAAGATTCATGAGCATGGGAGACGGGAAAAGACAAAGTTCGTGAGATCGTGAGAACAGCCCAGACCAGACAGGAAGGCGGACCAAGTTCTCTAGGAATGGAAAATAATGAATTGCTGAGAGTCACTTCTGTGCCTCGCTCTCAAAACATGCTCCCAAAACATTCGGCACTATAAACTCCTCCTCCCTTCAACGCTTTTTGTTAGGACTTTGGTCACAGTGAGGTGAAGTGTAACTAATACAATATATTTTTGTGTTTTCATGATAAAATTATTATTTATAGAGGAAGCAGACAGTGGGCTGGCGACACCGTTAAGGTTGGTAAAGGGTGCTCCATATAAAATCATGATGGCCCGAACACAGTCTCAGCACACACCAGTAGCAATCTGGGCACTCCCTGTGGCCTGTAACTCCAGCTCCTTGTGTGTGAGAGGGTTTGATGGCTTCCAGCCTAATAGAGCAGATAGGGGCTTGAGGGTTCAGGGAGAGACCCCGTTGCAAAGGAATAGGTGGAGAGTAATAGAGTCAATGCCCTCTCTGGCTCTGCATACCTACAAGCACACACACTCCCTCCCCCAACCCTACACAGGCATCCACTCACATCCAAATAAATAAAGCCCTTTAAAAAAGCAAATGGGACTTGACTGAAAAAAAATTTTCCTCCAAAAGTCATTGTGTATTTCTTCTGTGGAACTCAGATGATCGTTCAGCCTGCTTGAAGGAAGTGAGCCCCGGGCAGTCATCAGGCACCCTGGTAACAGCTGCAGGATAGAGCTTCTAGCAGTGACTCTGTGCCCCTACAGCTGATGAACACCTTCAGGAATGTGACTGGACACAAGATTAACTAAAAAAAAAAAAAATAATCAGTAGCCCTCCTATGTACAAACAATAAATGAGCTGAGAAAGAAATCAGAGAAATAGCACCCTTCACAATAGTCAAAAATAATATAAAATATTTTTGGAGTAACTCTAACCAAACAAGTGACTGACCTATTTGCATGACATGGATTTTAAGTCTTTGAAGAAAGAAACTGGAGAAGCTGTCAGCAAATGAAAAGATCTCCCATGCTCTTGGATAGGTAGGATCAACATAGTAAAAATGGCAATCTTACCAAAAAAAAAAAAAAAATCTACAGATTCAGTGCAACCCCCATCAGAATTCCAACCCAATTCTTCATAGACCTTGAAAGAACAATATTCAATTTCATATGGAATAACCAAACAAATAAACAACAAAACACACTAGGATATCTAAAAAATCCTGTGTAACTAAGGAACTTCTGGAGGCATTGCCATCCCTGACTTCAAGCACTACTATAGAGATATAATAATAAAAACAGTATAGTACTGGCATAAAAACAGACTGTTGGATCAATGGAATCTAATTGAAAACCATGGCACACACCTATGAACACTTGATTTTTAACAAAGAAACCAAAATTATACAAATAAAAGGAAATTATCTTCAACAAGTTGTGCTGTCATAACTGGACAGTGGCATGTAGAAGAATGAAAATAGATCTATACCTATTGCCCTGCACAAAACTCAAGTCCAAGTGGGACAAAGGCCTCAACATTAAATCCAGTTACACTGAACTGGTAGAAGAGAAAGTGGGAAGTAACCTTGAACACATTGACACAGGTGACTACTTCCTAAATCTAACACAAGTGTTACAGACACTGAGAGTAACAGTTAATAAATGTGACCTCCTGATACTAAAAAGCTTCTGTAAGGCAAAGGATACTGCCAATAAGACAAAATGGTAGTCTACAGAATGGGAAAAGATCTTCACCAACCCCACATATGACAGAGGGCCGATCTCCAAAATATATGAAGGACTCAAGAAACTAGATATCAAAATACCAAAGAATCCAATTAAAAAATGAGGTACATATTTAAGCAGAGAATTCTCAACAGGAGAATCTCAAATGGCCAAAATACACTTATAGAATTATTCAGACATTCTAAGCTATCTGGGAAATGCAAATCAAAATGACCCTAATATACCATCTTATATTTTTCAGAATGTCTAAGATCAAAAATAAGACTGACAGCCTTTGTTTGAAAGGATGTGGAGCAAGGGGAACACTCCTCCACTGCTGCGGGAGTGCAAACTTGTACAGCCACTTTGGAAATCAGTATGGTAGTTTCTCAAAAAACTGGGAATCAATCTATCTCAAGATATAGCTACATCAATCTTGGGCATATACCCAAAAGATGCTCAATCATACCACAAGGACACTTGCTCAGCCACGTTCATAGCAGTGTTATTTGTAATAGCCAGAGCCTAGAAATAACCTAGATGACCCTCAACCAAAAAATGGATAAAGAAAATGTGGTACATTTACACAATGAAGTATTACTCAGTGGTAGAAAACAGTAATGTCAATGAAATTTGTAGGTATAGTCTTAATTTCTGTCCCACCAGGAACTCTTAAATACTCAGCAATCACTCAAATAATTGACTCAGAGGCTTAATATTGTAGTAACTGCTGAGCTAGTAGTTCGAGCTTATTACTAACTAGCTTACAATTCGATTAACCCATAATTCTATTTATCTTTAGCATGTGGCTTGGTAGCTTTTCTCAGAGCAACATTTTCGTTTTGCTTCCTCTGCATCTGGCTGGTGACTGCGGCTCTGCCTTTCCTCTTTCCAGAACTCTCCTAGTCTGGTTGTCCCACCTCTATTTCCTGCTTCTACTGGCCAATCTGTGGGGATTTAATAAAGTTTCAGAAGTTTTGGAGATATCAGAGGGAATCTACCCACAGTCTATGTGGGGGGTTAGTAAAAGCTCCAGAAGTCCCAGAGCTCTAACCATAGTCAGTCTAGGAAAATCAGAGTGGTGATTCAAACCTTTAATCCCAGCACAGGGAGTATCCTGGGAGTGGTGACCCACACCATTAATCCCAACTGAGTCAAGGTCACTTCAGATTATAGAAGGAATTCTAGGCTCCCAAGTAGGTGTGGTGGGGCCATGCCTTAATTACTGAAAGAATACTTAAGACAGGATTCAAACACAGAGAAATCCATTCCAAGGGAATCCAGGCTGAGGAAGCTAGAAGACAGCTGGGTAAGATTTGACTGTGGTGTTTATTCCCTCTGGTATCTCCAACTTCTTCAGAGATCTATCCCTGAGTCTCATTCTTTCATGCAACACCAATCAGCATTTATTAAATCAATATAAGTGAAAAATCTTTACAGTGTATAAGAGAATTATTCCATATGCAGGTAAATAGATGGAACTAGAAGAAAAATCATTCTGAATGAGGTAACCTAGACCCAGAAAGACAAACACGATATGTACTCACTCACTGGTAAGTGGATATTAGCTGTAAAGTAAAGGATAAGCAGGTTACAGTCCACAGCCCTAGAGAAGCTAGGTAACAAGGAGAACCCTAAGAGAGATGAATGGATTTTTCTGGAAAGGGAAATAGATGAGATCTCCTGAGCAAACAGAGTGGTGGATGGGAGGATGGGAACATGAGGGATCTGGTTGGTCAGGTCAGGGGTGGGTCAGAGGGGGAGAGTAATGGGATATCTTAATGGGGTGCATTTTGGGGGTTAGAGAGAAACCTAGTGCCAGGGAAACTCCCAGGAATCCACAAGGATGACCCCAGCTAATACTCCTAGCAATGGTGGAGAGCATGCCTGAACTGGCCTTCCCCTGTGATCAGATTGATTACTACCTAATTGTCACCAAAGAACCTTCATCCAGTAACTGATGGAAACAGATGCAGAGATCTATAGCCAAGCACTGGGCCAGCTAAAGAGAGAGAAGGAATTGCCAAGGGGGAGGGTCATAATTATGGCAGAGAACCCACAGAGACAGTTTACTTGAGTTTGTGGGAGCTCACAAACTCTGGACCGACAACTAGGGAGTTTGCACAGGACCAGCCTAGGCCTTCTGCATATGGGTGACAGTTGTGTAGCTTATCTGTTTGTGGCATCCCTAGCAGTGGGACCAGATCTTGTCTCTGGCATATAAACTGGCTTTTGGGAACCTATTCCCCATCAGGGGAGGAGCTTGGTCCTGTCTCAATTTGATATGCCATGCTTTGTTGACTCCCACAGAAGGCCTGCCCCTTCCCAAATGGAGGAGGAGTAGATGGAAGGAGGCATAGATGGGGGGGGGGGGAAGAACTGGGGGAGGGGAAGGGGAAATTGTGGTTGGTATGTAAAGTAAATAAAAAAATTAAAAAGCATATTCAGATTTCTTTTGGCAGCATATTGGTGTCTTGGCTCATCACTGACTAGGGTGTTCCTCAGGCATTTACCTTCCTAATGGTTTCAGCCTTGTATATGTTCACTACAAGTAAATCTATGGATCCAAGAATCTTAAATGCTAACAGACATTAAAGTTAATTTCTTTGTTATTATCCAAATTCAAATGTGACTGGTTTGACATGAGTCAATTTGTACCCCAGGATGATCATTTCTGATGTTTCTGTCTCTGCCTACTGAGTGCTCTGATGTCAGGCATGTGGCACTGTGCCTGGTTCACAATGATTACACAGAGCTGGGATTAAACTCAGGACCTTATACATGATAGACAATAATTCTGCTAACTGAGTTATATTCCCACTGGAACTATTTGAGAACAATCACTAACAACTACACTTATTTATTTAGAGTTACATTTTAACTATTATATACTATTACTATTATAATACTATCATATTGCAAAGCATATTTCATATAAAAATTGAAATATAGTTTGATTATATATTTACGTTAATTAGAAGTTTTGCACAAGGAAAATATCCCCAGTAAATTTGTTTCAGATTACCTGCCAGCTATTTGTAAATATTTTTACATTAAAAATTAAAGCTATTTTATTTATGTGTATGAGTGTTTTGCCTGCATGTATGTATATGTACCTTGTGTGTGTTTGGAGGTCAGAGAGGACACTGAATGCCCTGGAAATGCAGTTACAGATGGCTGCTGGCCACTATATGGATGCTTGTAATCACACTCTGGTCCTCTGCAAGAGCAGGTGCCCTTAACTATTGGACCATCTTTCTAGGCCAAGATGATAACATTTAAACATTAGAACTTTATATCTGTACTTAAGTAAGGATTTGAGTTGAAATGCCATTATTTCCTTATCTGAAGGATTACAGGAAACAGCAATGCAGGCCTTGGTGGCTTGGGAACAAAACTTGGGGATGGTGGTCCCCATATCCGGCTCCAGTAGAGTTCTGATTAACTCAAGGCTTAAGATAGTGTGTGTGTGTGTGTGTGTGTGTGTGTGTGTGGGCGCGCGCTGGGTAGGTAGCTCAGTTGGCAAAATGCTTTCTGTGCAAGCCTAAGGACCAGAACTTGGTCTTTATGTAAACTTCAATTCATGTAAAAGAAGAAAAAAAGAACCTCATGTAGTAGCATGTGCCTGTACCCAGCACTGGGAGAGAGAGATTGGTGCATTGCTGGAACTCACTGGCCAGCTAGCCTGGTCTACTGGATTAGAAACCCTGCCTCAAAATAAGGTGGGTGCCACGTTAGGAACAATGTCAAGTTTAACCTCTGTCTTCCACCTGTACAAACACACACATAAGTACACATGTATACACATATAGCCTCACACGCAAACTTACACATACATGCATGCATGTAGATATACACACAAAAACAAAAAAATAAAAAGAGAGTGGGGCATTGATAAATTAGAATGCCAATCTGGATTATTTGAAAATGTTTTATTCTTCCCTCTGTTTTCATGGCTACTGACAAGTTTACATCGGTGGTCTCTCTCTCAAAATAGTGTTCACCTGGGAATCCTGAGCCTTAGTCTTTTATTATATTGTTCTAACTAACATTTCTAGATCGAGGGGTGTAAACATCTCTCCACTACCCACCATCTGCTTCTCTGTCATTTTTTAGCCTGATTATTAGATTGCAGTCTAGTGCAGAGAAATAAGCACCACTTTCTGTCATTTCCCATCCAATATAGAAATTGCTGTGAGCCATCAGATGAGTTCATCTTAGAAGCTGAACCGAGCACACAAAATTGAGAAAAGTCCACAGAAAGGAGACTGTGACACAGAGCTTCCCTCCTCTCCAGGCAGAGATGAGGCCTGAATGGAACATGTCCCATGAGCACAACCCAGCAAGCTGCTGATCACTCTGTGTCTCTGATGCCAACCCTTTACATCTTTTAATGCTGTGCCTTTGAGGATTTGGACCGGCACATCCCCTCTTAGGGAAGAAGCAATGATGTCTTGCTCCTCAAGAAGGATATGCAAATAGACTTGGGTGGCATTGCATGGACTGAATCAGGATCATTGTGCTCATTATCTTAATCAGCTCAATCAGCTTTCTCAGTTCATGCTGTTTTCCCATGTTCATAAACATTTGTGAACATTCCTAGTCACCGCTGTTCTTGCTAAGGACCAAAGAGTTCCCAGGCACAGCTGCAGGTGGTAAGAAAAGTCTATCACTTCTGTACCTTGTCCCAGGAGATCTCAGGGAGGCCGTGTTTCTCCAGCTTTCTGGATGGCTCAGCTCTGCAAGCCGTAAGCACAGGTTGCTTTCTGCCATGGAGTAATACTTGACCGGTGGGGGCCTGAAGATGGGATGTGCACTTACTCAGTGCTTAGTCTCTTTGGTCAGAATACACGGGACATATAAACAAAGCAGAGATAGCTGTCAGTCTTGTCCTCTAGAGACAATTCCAAAAATTATTTTGATATAACCACTTCCATGTTTTAGTATAGCTATACACCACATATAATTAAAATTGAGATTCTACTGTGGAGATATTTTTCATATTGCTTCTTAAAAAGCACTGTGCTGAATTTTCCTGAATTATTAAATGTGTTTGGAAACAAATTGTTAGTTATCAAAATATTCAGTCTTAGAAATTTAACACTTAAATTTTGTTCCATGGATAGGATTTCAGTTTGTTTTAAAGAATATCGAGATGTAAATATTTATACACCAATCTTCATGCATGTCCCTTTAAAAATTCTTTATGTGCGTTGGTGTTTTGCCTGCATGTATGTCTGCGTGAGGGTGTCATAGAAACCTTGAAACTGGAGTTACAAACAGGTGTGAGCTTCCATGTGGATGCTGGGAACTGAACCTGGGTCCTCTGGAAGAGCAGCAATGCTCTTAACTGTTAAACCATCTCTCCAGCCCATCCCTTTTACTTAATGAATTTCTGGGAATAATTTGCTTGGCCAAAGGGATTCACTATTTTCCCCAAAGCCACGGGTGTTCCAGCCTCAGGCTCTGTTGGTGCCCTACCCTGCCATGGGCTTGCCTCCAACCATTCCTCTTGTGGGCGAATGTTTGTACTGAGCAGCTAAAGGCCTTAGTAGTCCTAATAGTCTTAGCACAGCCCTCTGTGTAAGAATGGATGTTGCATAAGATGACTGTGATAGTTTTTTTTTTTTTTTTCTTCTTCTGGCATCTGTTCTGTGGCTGCAACTGAGAGACAATGTCCCATGCACCCCATTAGAACTTTACAAATGGGAGATCTCTTTTCCAGATAGTTTGCTCTTAGCTGCTCTCTCTATACCACCCATTTAAAGCATCTATGCTCAAATGATTATGATTCTGCAGTTTCAGCCTTAATAGCATCAGTATCTGGAGACATTTCGATTACCCATATATATATATATATATATATATATATATACATGGGTATATATGTATATATATATGTATATATATATATATATATATATATATATATATATATATATATATATATATATGGGTATAGAGGGTGTTGTTTCTGGCCTCCACTGGAGAGAGGCCAGAAGTATGTTAAAGATCCCACATCCTGTTCACAATACAAAATGTTCTCAGTGATTCCGGGTTATTAAATATAGAGTTGGTATAGGGTTAGTAGTTAAGATAAGGAATGGGAGATGGCTAAGAGATTGTGCTGTGCAAACATGAAGACTTAAGTTTGAATCCCCAGCATCCACATAAAAAACAGTGTGTGACCAAGCATGCCAGTAACCCCAGCACTATGAGACAGAAGGAGCTTGCTGGTCAGCAGTGTAGCTCCAGGCCCACTGAGGACTCTGTCTTAAAGGATTCTATCAGAGAATGACAGAACAAAACATTGGTATCCTCTTCAGGCCTGCTTGTGTGTACATGGGCATGTACACCTATGTATGCACATGTGCATACACCATACGCATGCACGCACACATACACACACACACACACACACACAGAGACAGAGAGAGACACACACACACACACACACACACAGAGAGAGAGAGAGAGAGAGAGAGAGAGAGAGAGAGAGAGAGAGAGAAGGAGAGAATGAGAGGGGGGTTGGGCATAATTTCTTTTTTAATATGGAAATATAGATCTTGCTTTTCCAGAAAAAATTTCCTATTTTTTCTTTGTTATTTCCCATCTCTCTGCCTGTTTCATTGTGTATTCTTGTATCTTTGCCTGCTCTTTCATACCCAGCCATTCCACAGACCCTCCCTCCCAAATCTCAAGTTATTTAAACTGTGAGTCAGGTTGTTGTGTGCAGGGAGAAGGGAGCAGCTGAGATAGGAGACATGCATGGCAGTCTAGAATGTGGGCCTTTATTGAGGTTTATCGACCTTTAGGAATCTTCTGAGACATGAAAACTTTCAGGAAGGTCAGGGATCAGGTCTTCATCAGGATCTAGAACCAGGCCATAGCGCATGCCACAGAAAACCTTGATTCCAGTTCCAGATTTCCTCACAGGTTGGCCCAAGCTCCAGAGTTAATTCTCCCTCAAGATCTTATTGATCCAGGGTCTGTAATAGGAGATTCTGGTGAAGACAGCAGGGGGCTTTACACTCCGATGAACGTAAGAAGCGATGCCTTGAGCTATCCCGGCACACAGGAGGGGTCCTCCAGAGTCTCCCTGTTGGAGGAGGCACAAGAGGAAATGCATGAATGAATGCCTCTACCTTTACCCACCCATTTCACCTTGGAGTTGCAATTAGGTCTAGAGTCAGCCCAGGAGCTTGATATCACATCTCTCTTTCCTGCAGCAGCCTCATGCCTTCACCGCACTGTGATTAACTGACAATCTTCTCCCGTCCCTCCTCTAGCTCTCTGGCTCCCAGCAGTGGTCTTTTGAGAAAAGGAGTAAGAGTATATTACCTTGTATACATTTCGCATCCTCTTGGGATTGCCCGCACACAGCTGGGGCTTGTGGTGAAAACTGGGAAAGTGTCCGCAGGCTTGGGGGTCCAGGATTTTCATCTTCACCTCTCGAAGAGTGTCGGAGGCTGGCTCATTCACGTTTGTTCTGCCCCAGCCGACTGCTCGGCATACCCTCCCAGGTGGGATGAAGTTAAATTTGGCTGCGAATGGGAGGGTTCCCACGCCTAGGGTTAGGTTGGCTTTCTCTTTCAACTGTGAAGGGAAGGGCAAGGAGGTAGCCACAGGCAGTCAGGTAGGGCAAACCGAAGTCCAACATCGGGGAGCGGGTAAGGAGGCAGTGCTGTCCTGAGACAGACGCTCAGGGCAGTGGGGACCTGAAGGAAAGTCTAAAGGAGAGGAGGGAGTTGTTACCTTCAGTAACATGATGTCATTGACAATCTGATCTTCATCATATTTTGGATGAGGGAATTGCTTTTCCACCTCAAGTCTCTGCCATGAGTCCTCTTTTACTTTTCTGTTGTGAGCTCCTAGGAGGACTGTTATCGACCTGTTGTGAGGAAGGTGGAGGCTCAGGATGGGGAGTGTGAGCCAAGCATATAGGAAGCTCTGTGTTTGAGGCACAATGCAGTATAAACTGCCATGGTGATGCACGCCTGTAGTCTCTGCACTGGGGAGGCAGAGGCAAGAGGATCAGGAGCTCAAGGTCAATCTTATCCACCTAGTGAGTCTGAGGCCAGCCTGAGCTACATGAGACCCCCCCTCAAAAACAAAATACAAGTACAATCACCAACAGCAACAGCACAAAGAAAGGACCAGCAGAGTCAGTGACAGCCTCGGAGATGAACATATCTTGAGAAAAGGCTGGACTTCCTCTCTGGGATTCGGAATCTTCCCATTCTTCTTTCCTTTTTTAATTCCCACTCCGGTTCTCCTTCCCACCCTCTTTCTGGGTTACTTGTGGGTTTGGATGGGCTCAGCTTTTAACCAGGAGAGCAATATGGAGACCTCTGCACCTGAAGGTGGATCTTGGGCTCAAGCCAGCTTTTAGGAGAGAGAAGGCTTCCAACAAACACATTTAATAGGTCTGGCTCCCCTGGAATTGCTGAGGAATGAGCAAGAAACAGAGGACCTGGGGCTGAGTTAGTACTCCTGAGTTTAGGGAAGACTTTATACGTCTTCCACAGCAAGAGCTATGAGGAAAACAGAAAGCAAGCGTCCTGTGGATGTTGTCCTGTCTCCCTTAGAAATGATGGGCTCCGGACCCTGGGAATTGATGGTCAATGTTCTTGAAAATGGCAAGGAGAGACGGCCCAGAAAACCGCTGGGTAGATATGGACAAATGAGCTGTGAGTTGAAGGGATTATAGAGCAGATGTTTTTGGAGAAACCTCCCTTGCCTCTGAAGGGAGCTGTATTTATAGTGATCAAGGCTCGGGGCATCTGTCTAATAACTTTTCTGTCAGTTGACCTAGGCTTAGGATCCCTCTTCAGGTCCCATCTAGGTTTGTCCCAGGATGCTACCCTGATGGTTCACCTCCTATTTAGAGATAGACTGCACCTGTCTCACCTTCCTGCACAGTGGGCGGCAGTTAGCACAAAGTTTCGTCTTATCAGGAAGCCGCTGCAAGCCGTCAGGTGATTCTCAGGAGTGACAATTTCCAGATAGGCCATGTAGGGGCGTGCGTGTGGTTTGCACTCTGTGCCTCCAATGATCTCCCCTAGAACAGAGAACCCCAGAGCCTGAGGTGTGTGGATGGTCTCTCCAGAGAATACATAGTTTAGTTAAAGTTGGAATGGGGCTCCCTTGACCTCTTTGCCCTAAATGCAAGATTCCTCTCAGGTTTCGGGATTGACTTTTCTCACTTACAACTCCCTCTCCTCCAATAATTATTTCTTTCTCAAGCGACAACAGCTAATCCTGCATTAGATTTAGGCGGGTTTCCACTTCTGATTTCCCTTACTCTGCCCTGTCCCTGGCCTATCTGCATTCCTCCAGCATATGTTGTCCAGGTTCCCCTTGTCTGGTCCTGCTCCCTTATAGGCACAGAACAGTAAAATCACAAGGTAGTCTTTTGCCTTAAACCCTAAAGATGAAGAGAAGGTGCCCATTTTCCCGGAGTCTCCCTCTTCCTCCCACATAATTTAGGATTATCCTTCTCAGGCAACACAAGCTTCTGTGTTCCTGCAGGCCACTATGGCTTTAAAGAGTGAGAAGGTGTGTTCCACAAGGAGATTTCCCTCTGAGGCTCTTGAGAAGAGCCATGAGCCCCATTTTAAAGTCCTCAAAATCAGAGTAAACCTCATTGTTTTAGGAGCTGGCCCTGAAGATTTGAGAGGGAAGAAGTCTGACACTCACCAGCTTTGGCACTGGAGCCCAGGAGGAAGAGAAGCAGATAGAGAGCAAGAAGACGCATCTTCTCAGAGGGGCGGCTCACAGCTGGTTCAAGCTTTATCTTTGAGTCTAAGGGCTTATTACTCCCAGCAGGCAAGGGAGTGGCAGACTGTTATCACAGGAACTGTGCGGTCATGGTTTCTTCTTTAAGTTGGCTGTATTCATGATTGAATGCTCCTCCAGAATGGCACTATTTTGTGAGAGGTGAAATTGAAGTCTAGACTCTTACACCCCAGATACTCAGATGGGTCCTCAACTGTGCATCTGTGTGGGTTAGAAGTGTGGGGAAAGAATATGGAGGGATCTTATCCTTTCTAGTTAGGACAACTTGTTAAAGGTCCCTAGAAACTTGGCTTGAAGGTAATCTTGGCACTGGACATCCAGGAGTACACAGGCTGATTATTATAGCCCACAGTAGAAAACGTGTTTTACAGAAAGACTCATTGTATATGTACATGTATAGACACGAGCAAACAAACACACACAATATGCCATTCAGACAGAGTGGAGAGGGTTAAAGTATTAGTATGGAATAGGGACAAGAGGGTGGAGGAGAAAACGGATACTGGATAGGTTTAACCCAAATTAAAGATGTATATATACATATATATACACATATATAAATATACACATATATATACACATATATACCTTTGCATCTTAAGGAAATAAGCTAATTAATAAGCCAGCTAGTTTTAACAGAATTACTATGCATGGGTGGCAAATGTCAATATGAGAAAACATGGGTTTTTAAATAAAAATTATAATAACAGGCATGTGATGTCTCTCTATGAGTTATTGTCTCCAAAACAACATAAACTATTGTCATTGCCCTTCGTCTCTTACCATAACCTCACAGAAGGTTTTATTGCTGAAAATACCACACATATTGGCTGCAAGAAATAAAAAATCAGTCTCAAACTGACCTGGAAACATCTTCTGGCTACCTTTCTGGAAGGTATCATGTATCATGGGGGAGCAAAGTCATCAGCAGCCTTACCCAGTCTGGACCTTGCATACTGCAATACAGATCTGCCAGGCAAACTGTGTCTACTAGCGCCAGAGTGCCATGACTGTTATTGGGTAAATAACTGGCTTCTGATTGGATTTGAGGCACACTCCATGAAGGAGCATGCCTCTTACTGTAATCCTGACCACACGACAAAAGCCTATGGAAGGTCTCAGGGTCAAGTCTGCTGTTAGTATTTTGTTAGATGGTAAAGTTGTTAAATTTTCCTCCAAACATTGTCATTTTACACATAGACCTGAGCTGCTGTCATCCTTGGTCAGAGAAGCTTCTCTTGGCATGGGCAGTGGTCAGTGTAGAGATGTATGACTTGTCAAATGAAAGACCAAGGGACTGAATGCTCAGCCCTGCAAGGACCTCTGGATTACCTCTCCACCCCCCAAGCCAACACTCAAGGAACATTGTGGAAGAGGAAGCAGAAAGAGTTAATGATGGGGAAGGAGCTCTGTGAATGGTGGTTTTCTGGAGAGGTGGCTGTCGCACGCATGGACGTGTAGCAGCTGTGGTTTCCTGTGTAAGCCTACAGAAGGTCAAGCCAGCTCAAATCCCCTCACAGGTGGGATGGATCATCTCCAGACCCCTACCTGCTGTCAGTGAATGCTTGCTGGAGGAGCAGGACTTCTTTATAGGGAATGTGGCCACTGATGGCTCTAAACTCATACACAGGGCAGCGCTAACTGGACTTATCAGGCTATAAAAAAAAAAAAAAAAGACATGACATTGGGAGGAAATTTAAAAAATACAATATTCTGTTAGATTTTTCTGCTATTTCATTCCGCTTCATTATTCTATTATTAAAACTTGAACAGCATCCCTCTTAAATAATGATTAGTTGAAATTTGAAACACATTAACCTGCATTTCTTCCTTTGAACTGGTGTTTATTGTCTGAGGAATAGACAGAGAGAAAAAAGAGCGAGCAAATAGGGGAGGAAGCCGACTCTGGGATAGGGCCCTGCATCCCTCAATGTGAGGGATGGAGCGACCATTTCCTCAGTCTGCCATTCCACTAGGTACCTTGTTACTTGTATGACAACCCCATAAGTAGTTGTTGTTTCAATTTTTTTTTGACCTAATCTTTAGGGTTTGTGGTTTAGAACTAGATCTTTCTGGTTTCAAATCAAGGACCCTTTCTGCTTAACCATGTAAGAGAAAGAGTTTTGCTAAGTGTGAGGGAAGGGACAGGGGTATGAAGTAAGTAATTCTTTGGAGGGCTGGAAGGGGCTTCTAAACTGAAGAATATAATGTGAGTGTGTAAGAGTTAACACTTTTTTTTTGTTACATTTACCTTGGAAAATACCTTTGCTGTCTGTTTACAAAGGTAGAATTGAAAGGGAGACCAGGACCACTCTACCTCTTTTAAAAACACATCACGCTCCTGCTTGGTGCTCCCCTGGACACGGAAAAGCAGTCCACAGAGGAGCAGGCAGCAAAGTGAAGCGCTATTTCTCTGGAGACCCACAGGAGATCTAGTGCCTAGGTGGGAGCCCACAGAGGAGCAGATGCTTCCTGAACATTGTCCCACCATGCCCTTGTCTCAGCCTGGGCTCTGAGCACAGGGATCCACTTCTCAGTATCTATCATCTGTGCTGCTCTTATCTGAACCTTCTGAACTTGGCCGCATCATCTCCGACGTCTCAAGAATGAGACTTTTATATACACTTCCCTAAAATCTTCCTGCATCTGGGCCTTTTAGGGTCCTCAGCGTTGCCTTCTTCGCCTTTGAGGGTTGTCACATAAAATACAGAACACTCAATTAAGTGTATTTCAGGTAAATGACAATCCCCCCACACCATCCCAAATACTGAATGAAACCTTACTGAAATCTGTTGTCCTCTAAAGATGGAATTTAACAGCAAGTCTTGTGTTGTCATTTGCTAAAACTGAGAGTTCTCCTTTGACTGTTCATCACCAGCAGGATAGAGAAGGATCTGGAGCTGGAGAAACCGCCAGGGCCAGCCAGCCTACTGTTTCGGCCAGGTGAGGTGTAGGGCCCTGGCAATGCTAAGCATCTTGAAGGCTCACAATGCTTCACTACCCTTGATGGAATTTGCTGCACAGGTCTTGCCTATGTCTTTGACATGTTTAGTGTTTTAACTCCTTCCTGTTAAGGCCCCCTCACTGGAGGCTAGAACTGGTACAGTCTAACAATTCTCATGAAAGCTGGTGCTAAGAATAAGCTTATGGTGATTCCCTGGGAGAATTAGCTATAAAGAAATGGATTCCATTATAGAACGTGTCACTTAAGTGGTGTTAGTAAGCATGAGACATAAGATCTGGGATAAATCATTTAAAAAGCAAAACAGGAAAATTCTAGAAGCTGACAAACTATAACTGAATTATTAGGTTTTTATGTTTTACCTTAGAAACACTGAACTATTATGGACAAGGAAAAGATTTTTGATTATAAAATTAGCGACAAGCCTCGGTGCCCTCCTAAAGGCAAAGCAAGCAGTTTTAGGAAACTTAATGTTCTTTTACTCTTTGTAGAATTTTAATAAAGATAGATACCATATTGAAACAAGAGTTTATGCAGAGATAGGGTCACTGAACTGCCTGGCTTCCTGAGCAGACTTGTCAGATCAGGACTTCTCTGACTGTAGAAAGAATAAAGAGCAGAACACGGTATTTCAGAAGTCAAGGGAAAAAATGGTGGTCTTATGCTAGATATAAAAGAAAGAATTTAAACAAGGGACCAAGGAACTAGATTTCTGTAGAAAGATCAAATATTCATTATAGTAGATTAGTAGAGTAACAGGTAGTAGGAAATGACTTCTGATCTTTAACTTGGTCAAACTTAGAGACATCCTGTCTAGTTTTTGCTGTAACCACTAGGATTTATGACACCAATTTTAAGGGAAAAGATACTGAGTTAAAAGAATTGATCTTAATGTTAGATTTTAGTTCTCATGAAGTTTGCGGTTTGCTCTTTTTTTTTTTTGCTTTGCTACACTTATGCAACAACAAAAGGCTTTAGACAATGTATGTACAGAGTGCAGTACGTTGAGCTCCATAGAGATATGCTGGGGCAAGTGGGAGCCAGCCAGGAACTGGGCGACTCTGTGCCTCGCAGAGGAAAAACAACTAGCCATGGGCGAAGGAGATCCTACAAAGCCAAGAGGCAAAATGTCCTCATACACATTCTTTGTGCAAACTTGCCGGAAGGAACATAAGAAAAGGCGCTTGGATGCCTCTGTCAACATCTCAGAGTTCTCCAAGAAGTGCTCGGAAAGGTGGGAGACCATCTGCTAAAGAAAAGGGAAATTTGAAGACACAGCAAAGGCTCTTAGGGAGGAGAAACGAAAACCTACATCCCTCGAAGGGGAGACCGAAGAGAAGCTCAAGGACCCCAGTGCACCTAAGAGGCCTCCTTCGGCCTTCTTCTTGTTCTGTTCTGAGTATCACCCGATAATCAAAGGAGAAGACCCTGGCTTATCCATCGCTGACGTTGCAAAGAAACCAGAGAGACGTGGAACAACACTGCATGGGTGACGCGCTGCCTGAGGAAAGAGGGCTGCGGGGCTGATGGGAAGAAAAGGACATCGCTACCTACAGAGCTAAAGGAAAACCCTGTGCAGCCAAAAGCAGGTGGTCCAGGCCGAAAGAGCAAGAAAAAGAGGAAGAGGAGGATGAGGAGGAAGAGGAAGAGGAGGAAGATGAAGAGGATGATGATGAAAAGTTGGTTCTAATTCAGTTTTTTTCTTGTCTATAAAGCATTTACTTAACCCCCGTATACAACTCACTCCAAAAGAAAAATATTGAAATATAAGGCTGTGTAAGATTTGTTTTTAAACGGTGCAGTGTCTTTTTATATAGTAAACACACTACTGAACGTGTGTCTTCAGATAGCCCTGTCCTGGTGGTATTTTCAATAGCCACTAGGCACAGTCTGGGGGTTGTAAACTGGCATGGAAATTTAAAGCAGGTTCTTGGTGGTGCACAGCACAAATTAGTTATATATGGGGATGGCAAGGTTTTCCCCAACAGTTGTCTGTGCAGTTATATGAAGATTGTCGTTCTGTTAACTGAGTATCACTCTGTAATTGCAAAAAAAATTGCAGCTGTTTTCTTGATATTCTGAATGCTTCTAAGTAAATACAATTTTTAATTAGAAACAAAGAAGATGTATGCACCATGAAAAAGGCTTTGCAATCAATAATTAAAGTCTGTGAGGAAATGATTTTGTGTATAAAGCCCGTGAGAGATGCAGGTTGTCTGAGTAGGACAAGCCATACCAAGACGTGCTTTCTCTCTGACAATTTCTCCTAAAACGAAACCAGGCGTCCCGTGTCTGATTTCTCAGCGGCTGCTCTGCATCCACCCACTTTCAGACCCCGCCTTCATCCGGAGCTGGATTCCCGCTGAGGAACGGGGCCAGCTCTTCTGTTCTCACGCCCCAGGGTGGCTCTCCGACCTTATCCTTGCCATTCCGTGGCATACCGGGAGGGGGCGGGGCAGCTCACTGCTTTCATGCCTACAGGCCTGGCTCACCTGCGCCCCGCCAACAGGGTTAGCTCATGCCCACTCCCTTGTGCTCCAGATGGTAAAGGGCAGGGTGGCAGGGCCAGTTCTCATGTTCTTGAGGCCCCAGGGCCAGGTCTCCCCTGCCGCAGCTGACAGGGAGTGAGGGAGGAAGGCATTTTTTTTCTCACCCAAGCCATCAGATGGCAGATGGGTGGGTGGGGCCAGCCTTCCGGCTCTCATCCCCCCCTTGCCTGCTCACCTGTGCCCCTACCAATGCCCTGTCCAGGCTAGATACAGGGCCTGCTCTCCCTAGTGCTGGGGACTGCAGAGGACAATGTCAATTCTCCCATTCACATGACCTCAGGACCAGTTTTCCCTCCCACCACAGGCAGCAATGGGTGGGGGTGGGGGGGGTGTCGGGGGAGGTCATCTCTCTCACGTGCATTCACGGTGCCGGATCACCTGGCCTCAGTCAATGGGGTCAGTTCTATTAAGCTTCTCAGGCTAAGTACAGGGCCCACTCTCCTGAGTGCTGCAGCTGGTTAGGGCAGCATCAGCTCTACCACTCTCGTGATCACAGGGTCAGCTTTTCCGGCCCGCAGTAGGAGCCAAGGGGCAAGGCTTGAGGAGCAAGAGCGGTATCTCTCCATCACCCATGCCACAGTGTGACAGGAGGTAGGGCTAGCTCTCCCGCTCTTGAATTTTCAAGGCCTACTCACTCACACTCCTGCCGGCAGGGACAGCTTTAATGTGCTGCCCTGGGAAGTGGAGTGCATGCTCTCCAGAGTGGTGCAGATGGTGAGGGACAAGGGCCAACTCTGTGCAGCCCTACCCTCACTGCTTTCAGTGATAACAGGAGCCACAGACATCATCACAGACCACATGGTGACACCATGGCCTCGAGGGGCAGTCAGGTCACTTAGATTGGCATGGACCCAACAGCAGAGAGACCCTTGAACCCACACATGGCCCCAGTCGTGGGCCCAGATCCTCACTGTCTTTGATGGTGACAGGAATGTGGGAAGGCAGCAGGTCCTGTCTGAGGCAGGGCCATGTTGTTAACTATCTTTACATCCGTCCTGATACGTGGCAAAGCTGGGAACCCAGATGTGTGGGTTGGCAGGCAGTGAGGAAGGTGGAGGTGCTCAGTTCCTGGTCTGGGCTGGTAGTGGAAGTAATTTCTCATGGCAGGGCAGTCAAGGGTCAAGCCCATCATATTAGATTCCTGTGGGACATAGTAAACCTCATACAAGGTCTCTTCAGTTTCAGCCTCCACAGTACCCTGCAGCTAATGCACCGGTTCTCTTGGCTGAGGACTGTTTGGCTTCTAAGAGGATGGCAGGTCACTTAGAAGTTTACCTAACTCAGACATTCTTCTGAAAGGCTTGAAGTCACTATGAGGAAGATGACAGAATTTGGGTGGCTTGGGAGTAGTTCTAGAGCTAGCTTGCTCCATGTTTAAATTATTGAGGACTTCTTCCCATTGATGACTGGTTCTGCCCTGTGTTTGGTTCCAGAACGGACTGATACTTCCTGTTGTGACTGCTGCAGGCACAACCACTTTCCAGAGACTTCTGAGGGAAGGCTCTCTAGCTGCACCTGTCATAGTCAGAGGATGGTGACCCTGGGGCAGGTGTTGGGAACACACGCTATCAGCAGCCATCTCTGACCTAGACATGAGAATTTGTGTGGAAAAGATGCAGTGGCTGAGGCATGGGGTCTGTGGAAAGAATCAGTGAGGGACAAGGAGAGGAACAGAGGAGGCAAACATTTGCTCTGGGTGCAAAACCTTGTAGTACACGCCCATGTATGTTAGATAATAGTCAGTAACCCTCAGTGCACACCCTGGGCCAGGAAATCAGTAGTCAAGTAGTCAAGATTGTTAACCTGGCAAGAGAGTAGCCCCAAACAATTCTTTATTCAGCTTAGAGAGGGCCTACATGTGGGTGAGGGACCAGTGCATTGGAGTCTTACAGCCGCTGTGGAGTCGCATCTTTATTGAGGTGCATTACAGGGAACAATCATTCACCAGGGCCTTGTGTATCTTTAAGATCCTTTCAGGGGCAGGCTGGGAACAGGCTGGGGACAGGATGGGGACAAGTTAGGGGTAGGCTGAGGTCAGGTTGGGGATTGACCGGGCGGGGGGGGGGGCAGTCGGGGGCAGGGTGGGGACAGGTTGAGGACAGGCTGGGGGCAGTCGGAACAGGGTTTTTGAACCCAAGAGGAATCGAAAGAGCTCTGGCTCAGAGACTCTGACTCAGGCTGGCAGGGCTTTCCAGGTACTCGCGCTTTATGACTGTATTAACCCAGGTCACATGTGAGGATATACGAGTGAAGACTGCAGGAGGCTTTGCATCCAACCGTCCGTAAGATACAATACCGTGGGCCACCCCAGCACACAGAAGAGGTCCCCCGGAGTCTCCCTGTAGGTCCAAAAAATAGACCACGAACAAAGTCCACCTCCCCCCAACAACAGACCTCTCACCATAGCTAATCCCAGAGCAAAGTAAGGAGTTCTGGGTCCCTGGGAGCCATAAATTAGGGACTTAATTTTTTTTCTGGTCTTGACCCAATGCCCTCATGGCTCCTTTCCCTCCCTTCTCTTCTGGAGCCCCGTGGGAAGGTTGCAGGCAGGGGACCTAGAGGAAGAACTTCAGTTCCTAGAGAGCTAGGAGTCTAAGAACAGGGCATTAGTGGAGTGCTATTTGGTCCCTCCCCTGACATCTCCTGATGCTAGGCGGAGCAGTAGGTATGGACTCACCTTATACGCTGATCTGATCTTCCTGGGATTGCCCACACAGACCTGGAAATCATAGCTGTAATTCTCATACTTTTTACAGGCCTCTTTTCCCATGATTCTCAGCTTCACCTCCCTTAGTCTGTCTGATGCTGGCTCTGTCACACCCGTTCTTCCCCAGCCGGCCACCCGGCACATTTTTCCAGGTTTAATAAAGTCATATGGGCCAGGCAGGGGAACTGTATCCACAGCAGTGGTCTTTTTAGCTTTTCTTTTCAGCTATAGGGGGAAAGAAGGAAGACAGGGTAACTCAGAGAATGATGTTGTCTTGGATGTGGGTCCTTATTGCATGAATTCTATTTGGTATTCTAATAAAACCCAGAGCCACATATTAGGGAAAAGCTGAAATATCAGAGAGACAGGGAACAAACCACAGCCAGCCAGCTCCTCGGGCTGAACAGGGAAGAACTTCTGCCTTCTCCTGCCTTGTATTTCTTCCCCCCTTTGTAGTCAGAAGTTTCTGTCCCACAGCCACTTAGTCCCAAATCATCGCACAAAGGTTTATATTAATTATAAATGATTTGGCCTATGGCTCTGGCTTATTACTTGCTTACACTCCCTGACCTTCATGGCTTGGTTCTGTGGGTGGCTCTGTCCTCCGACATTCCAAACTGGTTTTTTTATTAAATATACAATATATCTTTTCCCACTGGGGGGTAAGGGCATGAAATGCAGGGGTGGGATCTGAGGAAATGATTTGGACAAGAGAACATTTGAAGGCCTGTGCCAGGAAGAGAGTTAGGGAAGAGATGGTTAAAAAGGCCAAGAGAAATAATGGCACCTTCAGCAGCATGATGTCATGGAGATTGGAATAGAAGTTGTAATCCGGGTGAACGATTTGTTTTTCGACTTTTATCTTCTGCTGTGTGGATTCTGTCTTACTCACATCATGAGCTCCAAGAGTGACAGTAATTTCTCTGTTGAAAGAGAAAAGAGGGAGTTTGAAGGACCGTTTTCACAAGGAGGACTCATTTTGAGCAGAGGGACACGAGTGTCTTCTCTATTCCAGAACAGACCTACTTGAGAGACTCTGTACGTGAGACTGAGTCCCCAGCGCCTCTGACTTCCCAGAAGATACAAGCTGAGGGAAACACAGGACTGAGGCTGATTTCTTCCCACCCCTGCAGTGTTTTCGCACTGGACTCATGGTTTTGCATGTGCTAGACACGCATCCTGCCACTGAGTTACACCCAGCCCATGACGGAGAGCTCTGGGGTCACAGGGACAAGAGGAAAGCAGTGGTTTGTCCCGACTGAAGCCCTGCTTAAAGCTCTGTCTTCTAATGGAGAGACAAAATAGTTCAATGAGTCGCCTTGTCCCTTTGTCCTCTGAGTGTGAGGAGCAGCCTGTCTGGAGAAGAGCGGGGCTAGGGCCTTTCTTCAGGCTTCTGCTGCTTTGCGACTCTGGTTCGTGCATTTCTTCACACGGAGAGAAGCCTCTTACCTTCCTTTACAGTGTGCAGCAGTCATGACAAAGTCTCGGGTGATGAGAAACCCACCACAGCTGGCAGTGAAACCTCTCTCAGTGGTGATCTCCAGATGGGCCATGTAAGGGCGGGAGTGTGGCTTGGACTCAACACCACCAATAATCTCCTCTGGAACAAAGAACCCCGAGCCCTAGTCACAGACTTGCAGAAAGTGGGGCTGAACCCAGCCCACCTCTAATGGGGCTCTGAGCATCCTTTGATCTTTCCAGTCTTCCCTGTCCACCATCATCCTGTATTTCAGAACACAATGGTCACTGATATCTCTGAATTGACAGTTTACCTAGATATTTCTTTACCCTCATCTTGTCTCCTCAACACTAACCGAGGAAGTCCAGAGAAGAGCTGCCTATCAGAACAGAGTATTTTTATGAAACCATGAGAAAGAGAAATAAATTTTCATTCTTACTTGACCAAAGAGATTTCCCTGGACTTGTACATAAATCACCCTGCCTCATTTTAGGGTTTCTATTACCCAAGTTAATAGGTTTGCATCAGATGCTGAAGATCTCAGTGGACAGGGATATACAGACACAACTCACCAGCCCCAGCTTCAGAAGGCAAGAGAAGGGCCAGAAGGAAGAACAGAGCCTGCATTTTCAGTGATGCAGACTGTGGTCAGCCTCTGCTATCTGCCTGGTTCCTGCTTTTATAGTTCCAAAGTAGGGGAAAGGGAGGGCTGGCTGGAAACCACAGAGCTGGTCCGGTCAAGCTTTATCTTTCTAATTCTCACGACTCTACTCTCTGCTGGTGTTGAATCTCTAACTAGATCCTGAGGGTCTTGGACCCCATGATGGATTGCCTACTCCACCCTCCAAAGCTGCTCCTCAGAGGCAGGAAGGTGGGGAAACTTGTTCAGGGAGCATGAACCTGTCCCTGAATACAGCCAGGATTATTGCCAGCTTTGAGGTCTCCACAGTGTATGTGTAAAGGCTCATCTCTGTCATGGTAGCATAAACACAGGCATCTGTAGTGTGTGAAACATATGGGTGTGAGGGTGGACATTACATTTATTTACAAAGACTGGTGGTCTTTGGGCATCGTTTGTGTCGGCAAGTGGGAGGGCATCCCATATACTCAAATAAGTAGCAGATGACAAAATATGGTTGAGAGAGAAGAGAGAATAGGGGGAGTCTACCGAATACACAGTTTATCAGGTAGGAAAGAGACCTTAAGTCTGTGGTTCTCAACCTGCCTAATGCTGTCTGCGATCCTTTAGTACAATTCTTCATGTTGTAGTGACTCTCAACCATAAAACTCTTTTCATTGCCACTTCATAACTGCAAGTTTGCTACTGTTATAAATTATAATGGAAATATCTGATATACAGGATATCTGCTATGTAAGTCCCCAAAGGGTCATGACCCACAGGTTGAGAATCATTGCTGTAAGCACACACTCTGGTTTAGTTATACTAATCGTTATTTTGGTGGATATTGCAATACTCATTTAGGGGGAACTCAATGGACTCTTGAGATATCATGTAACAGAAAGATCGTACATTTAATTAGTTTCTGAAACGTACAATTTCCAGTCCCAGTGGGATGAACAGAAAACACAACAAAACGCATAAAGCACATCTATGTTCTGCTGGGGATCTCAGGCTTTCTATTTATATGCCAAGAGCCACACTTGTTTAATGACATCATAGTATCCGTGCAGATCAGTATTTGAGACTGTACGCACTTGGTGCTCTCACCACTGGTAATCAAACACACTGCTCTCAGCTAAACAGGAACATGTCATTACAGTTCCCATTTTACAGATGAGGAAATTGAACCATGACAAAATGTCATCGTCATTAGATGCCAGAAGTTGGTCTCAAATAGCCGCTGCTTGACTCTACTCCACTAGTGTTTCTGTGTGCTATAAGAACCCTGTCTACAAGCTTGTGGAGATGACCTTAGAACCTGTGCTACACTGCTCACTCACCCAGGAGTTCCCTCCAGAATGGACCCTGTAGAATAGAGATTTTCACTGGAAGTAAGAACAGGGACCTCTTTTGTTCATCAATAATATAAAGATCTTATGGATCCTGTTGCAAGTAATAAAATATAGCAGTTGTATGTGTGAAATGATTACTTATGACGTGCAGAACAACCCTTTCACTTAATGTCACTCATGGGTATCTGCAATGCAAGACAAAGCTTTGGGTGACCAAGCATTTACAGTCACAGATCATAAGAGTGTAAAGCGATTAGTTTATTGTGTCTAAGTACTCAAAACATAGGTAAAGAAAATTAAGATCTTTGAAGAGCATTTTTGGTCTAAATAAGAGCATTTTTTTAAGATAAAAATAATTCATTGTTATGGATTTTCAAGGAAAAAATATCATGCAGCTTGGACTTGGCCACTCAGAGCTCTTTGCATGATAGAGGCTGGATGCCCTTGAGGAAAGTCCTGGCCCCAACTTTGTCTTTTTGTGTTTCCTTCCATTGCTTCCTCAGAGCCACAAGGAGATGTCTTAAGCAGTGCGATAATACAGATTGTAAAAAATTGATCTTCATTATCGTTTTTTTATTATTTTGCACAGGATCTACCCTGACAGATAGAGGATGAAGACCCAGCTAGAGGATGGGCTTTGGAGATGACCCACACACGGGGTCCTGAATCAGCTCTTTCTCTTTCTCCAGGTTATGAATACAGAGGTAGGAAAGACATCATCACCATCCCCAGAGTGGTTGCCTGATTCAGAAAGTGACTTTATGACAGAAACCAGTGTTGAACAGAACAACTGCTCTGACTTACAAAAAGCAAGTCGGGGCAGCATTACACACTTGACACATTAGAAAAGGTGATTAAGCTACAGCTTCTTCTAGCATATCCGTTTGCATCTCAGAGGACTGCAGTGTGGTATTATAAACTTAACCAGGTGGAAACTCCAGCTGTAGCTGCTCTTGTTGTAAGCTTTATTTGTTGTTGCAAACGATGCACCCCTTGCAGTTGTCAATATGGGAAATACATTAGCTTACATCATTAGGGGCAGTAACATCCATTGCAGGGAGCCCAACCATGTTACACTGGCGGTTTCATGATCATTGGGCTTGGAGCATAGACACCCTGGGCAGACATATTTTTGCCTCAAAAAGAAATAAATCTGAGATGCTGTATGGTTATCTTTTTGTACACTGTGAGATGTGTCTCTGCTAAGGCACTTTCTGATTGGTTTAATAAAGAGCTGAATGGCCAATAGCTAGGAAAGAGAAGCTAGGTTGGGCTTGGGGGGGGGATATAAACTCTGGGAAGAAGAGAGGCAGGGGATTCACCAGCAAGACACAGGGAAGTTGGATGTACAGTGTGGAGGAGAGATAACCAGCCACGTGGCAGAAAATAGGTTAATAAAATGGGTTAATTTAAAATTTAAGATCTAGTTGGAAATAAGCCTAAGCTAAGGCCAAACTTTTATAATTAATAAATGTCTCTGTGTCATTATTTGGGAGTTGGTGGTTCAAAGAAAGTCTGGCCACACTAAAATCATTGACTTCAGTCCATGATTTCAATCACCTTTCATATGTCAAGTTGTCTTTGCCTAAGTAAAGCTGTTGCATATGTCTCCTCCATTCCCAAAGAAGTAAAATTCTCACTGGATATTTGGATAGGAAGTTGATGTAGAAAGGATGCTCACATCTGGCTTATGAATGGCTCCCCAAGATAGGCTGTTGCTACTTGAGTGTGGATGTTTGGAACAATACAATCCTACTTGATGATGCCCTGAAACAATAACATACAGAAGTTCAAACTCAAAATAAAAGCATCGTCACACTTACAGGAAAAAGACCATGTAATCTGTAATAATAGAGATAGTAACCAAAGTCATTTTATACGAGAGAGAAAATGTAGTGCTATTTTTCTTAGCTTGGGTTATCTCATTTAACATGTTTTCAGTTTTCATCCACTTTCTTGCAAACTTCAGTTTTTTATGATCAAACAAAATTCGATTTTACTACACATGTACCACATTTTCATTATCCATTCAGCAGTTGATAAGCATCTGGGCTAGTTATAATTTCTTGCTATTGCAAACAGAGCAGTGATGAGTATGAATGTGCAAACCCCTCTCCCTGGATTGTACTCCTCTGACATCAGTCCGGGAGTGGCGATACACCGGGTCATATGCTACGCTGCTTATTTTGAGAAAACTCCACGCAGAGATTCAGAGCACCCACGCCTGTTTTTATTCCCACCAACACTCAGTAAAGGCTTCTCTTTATCCACACCATTGGTAGAATTTCTTGTGGCTCTCCTAGGTAACCCTAGCTGTCCTTGACTCTATGGACCTCTGTCTCTGCCTCCTCGGGACAGGGATTACAGGTATTCTATGTTACTTTGAGGTGATTTTTTTTTGTTTGTTTGTATGTATTTTTTAAGAATATTGCTTTTATTTTGGTATCTTATTTTTTGCTTTCTTGCTTTCTCACTCTTTTGTACTTGGAGAAGCAAGCTGTCATATTTTGCATAACCTCATGGGGAAGACCATAGTGTAGAGTAATTAATGGAGGCCTTCAGCTCCAAGTCCTTGGCATGGAGGCTCATCTTTTGGGATCCTTATCTCTAGCCTATTGGGATTCTTTCTCTTCAAACGGAAGATGAATACCCATAGTATGTCCAGAAAAAAGTTTCTCTTCTCAATAGTTAGAGGCATTGAAACTGCTGGAGAGGAAAGGGAGAGAGCAGAAGGGGGATGGAGAGGAGGAGACTAGTAGTTAATGAGAGCTTCAGACTCCATAAGGAACCTCGCGTGGGTGAAAGTGCAGTCCTTTCCTGAGGGGCCCAAAATCAGAGGGAGAAGGCTCATCATGGGGATGTGTCTTGCTCATCAACAGGAAGACTCAAAAGAGGCTGCCTGCTTGTTGAGAGATTGCTTAGGAACATAACATGTTACTCAGTAATGGTGATCTTACTTAAGAGGAGTCTTCATAGTTTGAGTGAAGTCTCTTACATCTGAGATGCCTTCTCTTATGATCCTATGATGCTGTCTATCAGTCCTCGGCATCAAACTCCATCAGACGGTTTCTTCATCTTTGCCTCCAATCTATTAATGGTCTTCTCACATCTGGTAGGATGTTGGGGAACTGTCCTAGCACAAACATTGCTTTTTACATGCTTCCATGTGGCTATATGCCATATTGTTGCTGCCGATGTGAAGCTTCCCAGCTCCAGAAACAGTGAGGCAAGAGTCAGAGGTCCTGGGCTCAGGCTGCATGTTCTGTCTTCTCTTCTGTGGTATCTAGCAGGGTAGGTACCTCCTCAGTGAGGGCTTCCTCAGGACTCTTCTGTTAGCCCTTTAGGATCTGAAATCAATGATTTCCCAGATGCAGTTTTTCACTATTTTGGAATCTCTTCTCTCTCACTCTTTTTCTCTTTTGTGGAGGCGAAGTGGTATGATTTGCATAACCTTATGGGTGAGACCACAAAGAGAGGTGATAAACATTAATCTCTGAGCTTGTGGAATGAAGGTTCTAGTCAGTATAGACAAAGCACAGATCTTCACCTGTCCACAATTTGAGGATCTTGCTTTACAGAGGAAAGTTAGCCACACACAGTATACACAGGAAACTCCGCTCCCCTTTCAAGCTTCTTTCGCCATGAACTGTGATGGATAGTTTTGCTGGGTGTAATAGTCTGAATTTTCATCTATGATCTCTTAGAGCTTGTCCATCTAGGCCCTCTAGGTTTCAAGGTTGCTATTCCAATGGGCCTGCCTTTATATGTGGCTTAGCCATTTTTTCTTATAGCTTTTCATATTCTGTTTTTTATCTAGTACATTTATTTAGTGTTTTAATTATCATATATTGTGGGGAGTTTCTTTCCTGGTCCGGTGTGTGGTGTATTCTGCATCCGTCTGGTACCTGGATAGGCATCTCCTTCTTTAGACTGCGAAAATTTTCTTTATTATTTGGTTAAAACATTCTCTGTGCCTTTGACCTAGAGTTCTTTTTTTTTTTTATATCTATAGTTTAGAGTCCCAGACTTCCTGGATATTTTGTTCCTGTATTTTTTTTTTTTTTTTTTTTTTTTTTTTTTTTTTTTTTTTTTTAAGATTTAGCTTTTTCTCTGTCTGAGGCACCTCTTTCTTCCTCAGTGTCTTCAATGTACGAGACCCTCTCCTCTGTCTGTGCTCTGTTGCTGCAGATCATCACCTCTGAAGGTTTTGTTGTTCTATTTTCTCTCTTTTTTGACTTCTTGAGTTTTTCATTATCAGTTTTATTTCGTTTTGTGTTTTCTTTAGGGGCTTTTTTTTTTGTCAGATTATACTTTCATGTGTTAAATTAATTTTATTGCTCCATTCAGTTGTTTGTGTTTTCACGATCTTCATGGAGGCATTTATTTATTCATGGCTTCTTTAAGGTCTCTGAGCATCGTATCACTATCACAATCATTGAAGTCCTTGTCTTACGCTTCAGCTAAAGTGCTTTTCTCCGTGTACAACTGGCTTCCTATATTGTCTTAGTTGTTCATATTTGTGTTTTGCACTGGGATCTAGGCACCTGAAATTATGATGTGTCCAGTGTTTTTTGTAGATACCTGATCCCACTTTGGATCTCCTGGTCACTTGTGGCAGCTGTGGGTACCCTGAGTCTCAGCCAAGTGTGGTGGCTATGAGGTCCTAGGGAGAGTTGATCTTCAGGTTAGTAGGAAGTCAGAATGAACTGGAGAAGGGCTAGAGGGAAAGAATGAGAGGGGCATCTGAGTAGAACTATGGAGCCTTGGATCTATGCCAAGAGGCTAAGGAGAGAGATGAAGGGGGTTGGGAGCAGGACTCAGACAGGCAGCTGCAGCAGAAATAAGGGTAAAGTCTGGAGACACTACCTGAGTCCCAGCATGGCATGGCTGCTCTAGGTCCCTGGTGTAGAGAGTTCTGGGGGTCTGTGGAGTCACACGGAAATCGAGACTTAGGAGAAAAGGCTGAGAGTGTCTGCCAGGAAGAACTAGTCTGAGTCTCTAGAAGAGGGTGAAGGGCCATTATCTCAAACGTCCTTGTATCTTCTTTCGTTATAGTATAGTTTTGTGGTGTATGAGAATTCAAGGTGTCAGTGATACATACTTTGTAAATTTGATCATTTCAAAGAATCTCAGAATTCTGTGTCTTGGGATTTCATCTCAGTTTCTCTCCTTAGGGAACATTGTTGATTCAATAGGTTGGCATATTCTCTGTGTTTTTCACACTTTTTTTGTGATAGGAACTGAGAATTTGGATTTAGACTTGGATATATATATATGAGATTTTTACCCCACTAGGCTGGAATCTTATGGTGGCTTTTAGACTGGATGTCTTGGGAATGTCTCAAGGGACTGAAGCTCTGGCTGCAGGTCTGGGAACCAGGACAGGGTGTACTCCCAGATTCAAATCTGGACTAGGCTATAGCAATTCCGGACTGGCTGGGTATATGGTTGGAGTGGCGTTGTGACTGTTGGGTCTTCCTGATCATTTAAATGGTTCTTGGTACAGGGAGTGTGGATTGAGAAATTACAGAGATAGGATAGACATAGACAGAAAAAATAGATTTGCAGGGCTGTCAGCTGATACTGAAGCTCCGAGTTTCTCAGTTTCTTTTTATATCCACATCAGGGGAGGCAAAAAAGACTTCCTCCTCTCCGAGACACCATGGTTAAAAGTACAAAGTACAGACAAACATAAACACCTCCTTAATTCTCAAAACATCTATTAGCTATGCCTTATGGCAAAACATTCGGTTATTTGGCTTTAAAGAGAAGGACACCTGGTGACCAGTCCTTAGGCTAAACATCATGCCAATACAGCTTAGTGGAATAAAACGAACTTGGACTCTCTGATCTTGAATCAATTAGGAATCAGGTCACACTTGCGGGCTCCCACAGGAGACATGGGACCAGAGGTGGGGTAGGCTGGATTCTCAATGGGGGTGGGAAAACTCATTTGACTAGAGGAACCTTGTGATATGAAACTGGACATGGGGTGGACTTAGATTTCTGATTGAAAATCAGTGGGGTCAGGGTAGCATTATGATAGGAATAGAGGAGGCCATGGCAGGCCAGGATCTTGTCTTTGTAGGAGAACTCACCAGAGCTGAAGGAACCAGGTTGAACAATGTGGCAGGGAACTCCTGTATCTTGATTAAACCCATTCCCATCAGTTATCACTTATTAAGGGTGACCTTCCATGGTTGAGATAGGGTAGGTGACTCCCCTCCCCCAGGGCTATTGACAGTGGATGGATGGTTTCTGGGCCGGCATATTCACTGGTAGCCACTGGGAGGCTTCCCAGGCTCTAGTGGATGGCACCACACCCATGCACATATGGGCAGCCCTATTGAGACTTAGTAGGTTATAAGAAACAAGCTCTCTGGTTTCAAACATATTTATCAACTGGTTAGCTAATAGTTTGATATATAGTTTGATGTATATGACTTGGTCCTTCTCTCTTAACGCTTTTAGGAATCCTTTCTTCAGCCTATGTTTTTAGTATTTTGACTTCAATATATCATAAAGAATTTCTCCCCTGGGACCGCCTATTTGTTGTTCTGTGAGTATCTTTTACATGGATAAGGATCGCTTTCTTTGTATCTGGGAAAATTTCTTACAGGATTTAATTGAGAATACTACCCATGCCTTTGCCCTGCTGTCCTCTGTATTCTATGGCACGAAGCTGGGAGGGGCCTTGTCAAGGAGTATATGGTGGGAGTTAGTTGGGGGAAGTGGAGAATACATATGATTATATTGTATACATGTATGAAATTCTTAAGAGTAAAGAACAATTAGAAATGATGTAAAGAAGGCTAGAAAGGAGCTACAACAGAGATAAACAAAAAGGTCTAAAGAGAGAATACACAAGTGGCTGGTAAGAAACACTTAAAAGTCTTCAGCATCCTTAGCTTTTAGGAAAATCCAGTGTAAAGCCGCTTTAAGGCTTACCGCAGTCCAGTAGAGTGACCACCATCTAGAGTATCAACAGCAAATGCTTGTGTGGATGTGGGGAGGGAAGCTCTTTGTGTTTCTCTCTGGAATATAAAATAGGTGCTGTTACACTGGAAATCAGCTTGGAGATTTAAAAAAAAACCGACTAAAAATAAAACTAACACGTGATCCATCTAAATCTCTCCTGGGTAATTATCCAAAAAACTCTATAGTCTATGGCATGGATATCTGCATGTCCATGATCATTGCTACCATATTTACAGTAACTAGAGAATGGAAGCAGTCTAGCTATCCATCAATTGTTGAATAGATAATAAAGATGTGGTACACGTAAAAAAAGTAGTATTTGCAGAAAAATGGATGGAATGGGAAAAATTATTTTCTGAGTGAGCTAACCCAGGCCTCAAAGGACATAAACTGCATATTCTTTCCCTTATGATAATCCTAGCTCTGTGGATGTTTGGTTTTGTGTCTCTAACATGGAGTTATTGTAGAAGCCAGGAAACCTGAAATAAATGAGGGAGGATTTAATTAAAGGAGGGGGAAGAGTAAAGGATAGGTCTAAAGGAAGGCGGCTCTTGAAGAAGAAAGCTTAAGGCCGGAAGAGAGGAAAGAGTTCGGAGCTGTGGGTTGAAGGGAAGAATTAACTCCGATAGAGAAAGTATAAAGAAACTGTGGAAAACCAGATGTTTCCACCACTGAAATAACAGCTTCACCATTTTGAGGGAAACCAATGGTCCTCGGGTCAGATTCAAGACCCACACCAAGGGCTGCAGGGGACACATGCCTGGTGCTGCAAACCTGGCTAATCACTCACAGGGGAGGCAGTGGGTCCATGTGGAGAGTTCCTTTCTGTTGGTTAACTGAACTGACACAGCAGCAAACTGAATTACAAATACCTGTGCTCTCCCCCATAGACAAAAGTGGCTCCCAGCCTTAGTCAAGGACGCCTCTCCTCATGGTTAATGATGGTGAATTCAGAGGACCATGGCTGCCTAAGACACACAAATAAGTGAGGCTGTGAGTCCACCCATAATTAACATTATACCACCCCCTTAAGGCCCTGGGAACATCACGGAAGAGGGCAAAGGAGGGAGGTAAGGCTGGAAGGTGGGGTGAAGGGCTGCAAAATTTCTTTCTGTAGTCTTGATCCAGTTATTGCCATCATCAGTAACCACCAAGTTCAGTTACCAGCGCTGGACCCACATGAGACCAGTCCCATCAGGGATCAGTCAAGGGAGGGGGAGGGGCTTGCAGGGCCTCACTCTTTACCTCTGAACTATTGACTATTGATAGATTCTGGAAGAGGAGATAATCACTGTCTTGAGCTGTATATCCACTGCTGAGCCTACAAGGCTCCAACAGATAGATCCAAAACCACAGACACACAGTTGGTCTTTGTTAATCTCAGTGAGAGAGATCTGTGAGGAGAGCCTAGAGTGTATAGGAATGTTAGGGATGTAAAAGGGCTTGAGAATGTTTAAGAAGCATAGAGTATATGTGAGAAATTGTACGACAAAAAAGTTATCAGACTGCCATCTATGACTACGTGCACAAGTTGAATGAGACAGTAGTAATTCACCTCACACCAAGGCTCTGGGGCTCTCTCTGTGTCTGTCCGTGTATGTGTGTGTGTGTATGTGTGTGTGTGTGTGTGTATGTGTGTGTGTGTGCGCGCACGCGAGTGCTTAGCTGACCCTGAAGCACTGGAGATGTTTCTAAAGGTCTAGGCACGTACATTTGATCCTACACTGAAGATCCCGGTCCAGGTGATAGAGCTGTCATGTGTCATCCTGAGTCCCTCTGGGCAAGTGAAGAGAGGTGGATACAGTTCTGAGAGGAGACAACAGCTGGACAGAGGGGCCTTGGAGTGATGGACCAGAGACCTGGGAGGAGCCTCAGAGGACAGCGGACTTCCTAGGACCATAGAGATTCCTAGAGGATTGGGTAGAGTGAGTGTTAACGGCCTTGGATCCATCCTCACCCCCAACTTTGTAATCTGTCAAACTTGAAGGAGAATTTGGAGAGAGAAGGCATTCTTCCTTCTCAGTCATTTCTCTGCAGGACGGACAGTCCAGGCCTGAACACTTGCTGTGAGAATGGGTCGGTGCACAGCTGTGTACAGGCTTAGGAGGAGTAGGTGAGGTCAGTGAGCAGTAGACAAGGGAGAGAAGCTGCTGCACTAATGTTCACAGAAGAGACCCCTGTCAGCCCTTTTATGAAGACAGATTTCTTTATTAAGGTGCAGGCAGCTGTAGCCCAGGATGTTGGCACGGGCCCAGACCCAGGACTTGTCTTCTAGGGTCGCTTAAGGAGTTTCATTGTTTCCTGAATCCAAGGTAGAAAGGCTGAGATTCTGGTGAATACACGAGGAGGTTTCCCAGTACAAAGCTGATGGCTGACAATTCCCTGGGCCACATTGTCACACACAAAGGGTCCTCCAGAATCTCCCTGTGGACAGAAAAACGGCAAGCCTTAGCAAATATCATCACCTCTTAGCCGACTCTGTTTCTCCCCGTAGTTTTCCGTTCACACTAAGGCTTGGGTTTTCAGATGGAAGCTCAAGTGCTTGGTCGTGAGTGAGACAGAGGCTGAGGAACTCTGTCACTGACTCACTGGAGCATCTCTGCCTGGCTGTGTCCTTCAGCTTCACTGGGCTCTAGTTCTCCTATTTTCTTCTGGTGAAAGGGGATTGGCCGAGTAAAAATGGAGATTCCTATAGGTTGATCCCTGCAAACACTCTAGAGAGGCAGTGTTTGCTCTTTGGGAAAAGACCTGCCCGTGTGTCTGCCATACGGCTCTGTCCCTGGGCAAACATTTGAAGATGGCTGTGTTCTTACCTTACCAGTAGCTTTCTTTTCCTTGGGATTTCCCACACAGAGCTGAATAGAATTGTTGTAGTCTGTGGACATTTTTTCACATGTCTGGCTATTTTGAACTTCTAGGTTCACTTCCTGAAGTGTCTTTGGCAGACTACAGTTGGCCAGTCGTCCCCAGCCTGCCACGGTGCACACCTGCCCAGGTTTCACCCAGTCCTGACTCTTTGGAAGAGCAATGGTCTTCACAGCATCATTGAGTTGAGCTTTGTGTTTCAGCTGAACAGAAAGATGAAGAATAACAGATCAGGTCTGATCATCTCAGCAAGCTTAAACCAGAGATGGGATTGGCTATATATTTCCCAGTTGTAAAGTCCTATTCTAATGGCTTGGGATCAATAGATCAGCCACCCAGATGATAGGACCGGAGTGATAGGCTAGTAATCTGTGGGAGCACACCAAAAATAAACAGTTAAATGGTACCTTTAGTAGCATGATGTCATTATGTTTTTTTTCTTCAGTATAGCCGTTATGAGGGATGGCTTTAACAACAGGTATGCTCTGGGTGTTTTTCTGATCTTTGAGATTGTGAGCACCCAAGGTTACATTTATTTTCCTTTGGAAAGAAAGTGGATTAAGTGCAGCATAGGAGCATTGAATTAGTTTCTAAAATGGACATTGAAGGCTCAGCATAAGACAGAGCTTGGTTGAATCAAACAGAAGAAACTCAGATTCTTCACTGACACCACTTTGTCCCATGTCCCACCATCATGACAGCCTATATCTGTTGTCATTTGGTTATTCCCAGGCAACAGACACCTGGTTGCTTTTCCTTACCTTCCATTACAGTGAGCTGCAGTCATTACTATGTCCTTTTCCACCAGGAAACCACCACATTGTACTGATGGGCGTGATTCTCTATCGATCTGCAAGAATGCCATGTAGGGCCGAGAGTGGGGTTTGGTCTCTGTACCCCAAAATATTTCTCCTAAAAAAGAAAATTTGTTCTGAAACACCGTGATCGCTATAACTGTGCAACAAACCTGGTGACTGGAATAAGGGGCGTTTCATGCCAGGAGAGTCTGTGGACATGACATGGATGGAGAAGATAGCCTTTTGTAGTGTCTGTCACACACAGAGAAAGGGTCCCTGGCTTCTGTGGGTGATCACACAGGGCTTGCTGCATGATGTCACTTTTTTCTAGTTTTCAATTTCTTTTGTGGTAATGATGGAGCCAAGACTTCCCCTGAATCAAGTTCAACCCCATGTATCTGTGAGGGAAAATCCAGCATACATTGTCCAGAAGATGTAGAACAATCCAGCTAACTATGGTTGCTCCTCTGTCTCCTGCTTCACCTGGTTTCCTGCTCACCTAAGTGCTGGGCTGTGCCTGAGGTTATCATGATGCTCTATTGGGGCTTAAAACTCTGGCCGCCTTTTCTCAGTTCTGCTTCATAGAACCCAGTAAACATACCACTAGTAACAACAAATTCTTGTATAAAGCATGAGAAACCCACAAATGTGCTATGCCAGTAGCTGGGAGAGGAGATCCTAATGTAGTCTGAACTTCAGAATAGGATTGTCTTCCCAGGTCATTGAGATAGCCCACAGCACTTAGAAGGCAGAACACAGAGAAGTAGGGATCACAGGGAGATGGGGAGATGGGTTGGGGTTTCCTGTATCAGCCTGTTTCCATCAAGCTGTGCAGCAGGACAAACCACACTTTTCAGGTTCTGTTAGATTGTGGGGATCTGTCATGGCAGACCTGTGTAGCTCAGAGGAACAGAGACCAAGCAAATGTGAAGCCAGGAAGCCCAAATAGATGAGTTCTGCCAGTCTCAAATGCACATGGCCATCCTGGGATGAAGCTGTCCTTTCTTAGGTTGGCCAGTTGGAACTTCCAGCTCTCATTTCAGCTGCGACTTTTCATTAGGGTCCAGTGATATTCCTAACTGTTAGATGGTGCTGCCATTGTGTGTATTTCATTGTGATTGCACAGCCCCATTTATCTAGAGTTGGAACTAGGGTCAGCAAAGTCTCAGATTAATTAATGAGAGTAGACCTTAGACTCAGTCTGACTGGGACACTATGGAAGTGTCAGTGATGACACTTGACAATCTCTAAGGAAGGGGTTGGTTGCTTACCTCCATTAGTGCTGACTGGTAGGACAGCCACCAGGAAGATCAGGAGCAGAAACATTTTCTTCAGTTCTGACCAGTTCTCAGTTGTAACCTGTTTATGCCTCACAACTTTTAAACCTTTAGATGTGGAAAGAGGTCAGGGTTGGTGGACACTAATTTCCTGTGTGGTATTTGAGATCCGAGGTCTTGCTGCATCTGTGTGGTGGATGTGCAGGAAACACACTTTTAGTCAGTTGCTGGTGAGCAAGACCACATTCTCCACAGGAATGTTGAACTCTAAGAGGGGTAGAAGATCTTCCTGAGGCTTTCACATCATGTAGAGAGGGAGTCCCCTTTTATACCAGTAATTAGGCAATTGCATTATAATGCTTCTGAGTCTTGAATTTTTAATCAGGTAACTATCTCCTTTAAAAATAACATCTCTACATCACCTACTACTCTCTACAAGAAGCTTATTATTTTCAAGATTCAGAAGTGCCCTCCTGAGATGATACACACGAAAAAGCTGGGTCACCCATTAACATATCACGAGCTTTGAACACTATGGGGATGGGATGGAGGGTAAGGACTTGGGATGGGGTGCTAGTGGGATGTTAATGATGCTGTCAGAAACAAGAACATGACAGAATAAGGAAGCTTTATAGAATGAACTTGACAGACAGGGTCAGTGTCATCCCAGACATTTTGAAGGCTTAAGACATTTCTTCAGCAAAGTAGTCAGTGTCAGAAGGGAGAGCTGGAGGGGAGACTTGGAGCTGTGTGGGCCGGCCCTTGTTCTTGCTCCAGAGTCAAAGCCATCTGGTCCCCAGGGAAGAATGTGATTTGGACAAAGGTATTCTCTGCTTCTCTGTCTTCCTGAGAAACCAGCTTCTCTTTCTCCCCTGAGGAACCAGCTTCTCTTTCTCCCCTGAGGAACCAGCTTCTCTCTCTCTGTCTTCCCTGAGGAACCAGCTTCTCTTTCTCCCCTGAGGAACCAGCTTCTCTCTCTGTGTCTTCCCTGAGGAACCAGCTTCTCCCTCTGTCTCCCCTGAGGAACCAGCTTCTCCCTCTGTCTCCCCTGAGGAACCAGCTTCTCCCTCTGTCTCCCCTGAGGAACCAGCTTCTCTCTCTGTGTCTTCCCTGAGGAACCAGCTTCTCCCTCTGTCTCCCCTGAGGAACCAGCTTCTCCCTCTGTCTCCCCGGAGGAACCAGCTTCTCTCTGTGTGTCTCCCCTGAGGAACCAGCTTCTCCCTCTGTCTCCCCTGAGGAACCAGCTTCTCCCTCTGTCTCCCCTGAGGAACCAGCTTCTCCCTCTGTCTCCCCTGAGGAACCAGCTTCTCTTTCTCCCCTGAGGAACCAGCTTCTCCCTCTGTCTCCCCTGAGGAACCAGCTTCTCCCTCTGTCTCCCCTGAGGAACCAGCTTCTCTCTCTCTGTCTTCCCTGAGGAACCAGCTTCTCTCTCTGTGTCTTCCCTTAGGAACCATCTCTAGCTCCTCCTGCAGTCTGGACACGCAGGTGACTTTTAGTGTTAACTCAGATGCATTTCTTCTTCAAACAGCAGAGTCCACCTGACATTTGAGATGGCTTTTCTGGACCATTTTGTCATTTCATACAGACACAAGGAGACCTCTGCTGTGAGCTGCATGCTGCCCTTCCGCTGACTTCTCACCTGTCACAGATGGAAAAGTCAAACCTATTGTCATCTTCTTTCTTCTCCTAAGGGACATGCAAGGTTATTGTCATCCTGTTTCTCTGTGAATTTCCTTGTATCCTCTTACTCCAACTTGCAAATCTTGAACATATTCAGTAATGTGGGAATAGTCAGTAAATATTTGTGTGGTACTATGTTTCATATGAGTTTATGTCCATAGAGTATTGAAGATGATAGTGTTACTTCTGCAGCAGCTGTTTATCATTTAGACACATCTGGTCTTGTCTCTCACAGTGTTCACTTCTGATTTCTCACATCTTGATAGTACATCACATTTTCCTGGTCGTTAAACGACTTTTGGGTGATTGGGACTGGCACTTGGGTTAGCCTTCTGCCTCACAGTTGGTTCACAGCCCCATTACCTCAGGGATTTTTGAAAGATCACATTGTCAAGCAGCCACACTGTGGGTGTCCCTAGCGTTCCATGTGTCCTTTCTCAGAGGTGAGAGCTGTTTGACTCTATGTGTGAAATGAACTTTGTTTGCTGGTCTGAGGGCTTCACTGATCATGATGTAATTGCCTTAGGACATTGTGAGTTGGGAGAAGGGAAACACAGGGCCACATTTGAATGGGACAGTGTATGTATGTAAGTGAGAGTTCCATAAGGTAATGAGCAAATGGACCACATTTCAATGACACTATTTGTGGTGATATATATATGTTTAATAAAAATCAGTCTGGAATATTAGAGAACAGATCAACCCACAGTCAAGCCAGGAGGTCAGAGATTGATAACTCACACCTTTAATCCTAGCAACAGATAGACCAAGTGGTGACCTATGCCTTTAATCCCATAACTCAGGAGACAGGGATCTATCTGTGTTTCTGGGAGTTCAAGGCCTAACAACCAAACAGTAGTAGCTCACACCTTTAATCCTAACTCTAGGATTATGATGCAGAGTTGAACCTGGAAGTGAAACAACTGGGCAAAGAGATACTTAAGGAGGCAGAGGGTTTGGTGGTATTCTGTAGAAACGATGAGGACTCTTGAAGATAGCTTTTACCCTGAGAAGTTGGCTGGATGAGAACTGACTGTGGTCTGTGTCCTCTCTCTGATATTCCAGCTTTCCCCCACTATCTGGCTCTGAGTTTTCATTAAATACTAACTACAATTCGTGTTTCAATTATGTATATATACAACTTATGTGAGGGAAAGGTCCAGTAGGTAATGACTAAGGGGCCAGGGAAACTGCATGAAAGTAATGTGTGACAAATTCTCACGTATGATGGGAAACAAACCACCGAGGTCCTCATGATGCCTGTGGACTCTAAGCAGGAGAAACTCACACAGGTGTCTAGGCCATGCAAAGCTATTTCACCTTTCCTGTCCAGCCCTCGGTTTACATAGAGCCTCTGGGTTCCTGTCACTCACATCTTCTGTTTCTGTGTTATGATCACAGAGGATCAAGGTAGACTTGGGCCCTGCTAGGCTGTGATATCAGCCACACTTGGAACCTTCTTTCTGGGCCTGGAAAGCTGGAAGCCTCAGGCAAAAGTGCCTCATCAATACTTCATCTGAAGAGGGGATGACTCCAACCCTTCTTTCTAGGCAACGTCTTAATCCATAAAGATGTGGTTCCCATAACCTCACAGATTGTTTAGAGTAAACAATTGCCATTGCTGTCCAATGTAGAAAACACAAATGTGATCATTTTGTCTCTTCACCAGGGAAGTGTAATGACATGTGGACCAGCAACGGCCTTGTACAGCCATCAGTAACACCCTTCTTAGACACCTCTCACCTTCCTGTGTGGAAACACTGAACCGTATGATAATGCTGTCCTGTTGCTTCCCCTGTCGGACTCTATGTCTCTGTTGATCTGTGAGAGACTGTTGCACAAACACCAGCGTCCTGAGCATGAAGATACCTCAGGCCTCGTAGGTGATGTTACTTTATCTACTAAGCTGAGCCTCTGAGATAAGTCAGGACTCTGGTGAGGGCTAGAAAATGGGGAAAGGGTAGAAACCAGAGTGAGTGCTGGGGAGGGGTGGAGGTGAAGACACAGAAGCCTATCTGCATCCATCTTCCTGATCTGGACCTCTAGGAGGAATCTTCCAGGAGTAGTTTGATTGCATCCCTGGGTGCTTTAAGGCAGACTACAGGGGTCTGTCTTGGTTACCACAATTTTGGATATTCTGGAAGGAAAACCTGAGAAGCAAGATTTTTGTTGTGGAAAAGAGATGTTGTCAGACTCATCTTCAAAAAACCTGAGGTGTCCTCTATCCTCTGTTCTGGTTTCCTGGACTAAGCTTCCCCGGTTAAGGTGATATTTCTCCTCAGTCGGGTGTTTCCTCTGCCTCTGTTCTGTAGAGCTCTCTCCTGAAGCACATGGTCTATGCACCTCAGGCATTTGTTGCATTGATTCCAGAATCCACATGCAAAGGCCCGAGGTCTGCTGAGCTGCTCATTGTGTTTGAGGACCGGATCCCTCCTCTCTGGCTTTTGGGGCTGGAATAGGAGTTCCCATCATTGTGAATTCCCACCAGAGAGGATCCTGGGAAATCACCAGTCTTCACATACATGAAGATGGCAGATGGGAACTGGAGAGGAGGAGTTTGGTGTGGGGAGGGCAGTGTCCCTGCAAGGATGCTGACTGTGGCATCTGTCCTGCAGGAAGGACTTTCTCTTTGTGGTTCCAGAGATGGGACAGAAGAGGGTCTATGTGGCCTGATGCTCTTTAGTGCACGGTGTGTGTAAAGATATTGTGGACACTGTTCAGTTTGCTTCTCAGAATCTTTGGGGGATTCTTTGGTCCAGAGATGACAAGTGACCCATCCTAGACATCCATTCAATTAAAGAGTCACAACATCACGGGAATCGTGTAGAAACAGGTCATCAAACAGCACTACTTTTCTGGGGTGTACAGCTGTCTGGAATCCCCAGGGAGGTAGGGAGCAAGTCAATGGAAAGAGAAGGAATTGCCCAGTTGGTTTCACAGGGGAAATTCTCTCGGCATACGTATCAGAGCAGAGGAAGCATCATGAAAAATGTTAAATCAGAGAGGCATTGGCTAAGAGTGGAAACCAGGGATCAACTGTGATACTGTGTTGAGATGACAGAGTGACAAGTTGTCACTTCTTTTCAGGATCCTCCGTTTTCATAGAGGTGGGTAGATTCTATAGGTGCTTTAAACACTTTCCTTTTGAATAGTTTTATTAAATAAAATATGAGCCATAGCAAAAATTTAATATTCACATCCCATTGAATGCTGTGGTGCATAGCTCGATTCTAACTTTGCCCTCTACCCGTTATAGGCAGCTCCACAATTTTAATTTTCTTATGTGTGATGGAATCTGAGCGGCAATACTGGTTTAGTAGGACAGTTCTGTGGGTACCATGTGATGGAGAGCTGGGAACTGAGGCCTGGGAATCACACAGTCTGCTTCTGCAGCTTCCTAGTAAAATCCTCAGTATCAAGTGCTCAAAGCAATTTATGTTGAGGATACACCAGGAAACTGTCTGTGAGGTTTGACTGTAATCCATATCTTTTGCAAAATTAATATTTTATTATTTCAATATTTATTTTACACCTGGACCCCAGTTTTCACTTTCTTCTCTCCTGTCTGTTCCTCCTGCCAATTGTTTTCTGAACCCCCCTCTTTTGTTTCTATTCCACAAAGTCCTGGCCCTCCATGGACATCTACAAAACATGGTATATCAAGTTGCACTTCAACTCACCTTGCCTGGTGTTAAGGCTGGGCAAATGACCCAGTATGAGGAGTAGGGAGTCAAAGGCTTACAACAGAGTCAGAGACAGCCCCTGCTCCCACTGTTCGGCATAACCCAAGAGGACTAAGCCAAACTGTCACATATTCGCAGAGTGAGTGCCTAGGTCAGCTTCTTGGCTAGGCCCTGAGGTTGTCTGTTCACTCTCTGTAGACCCCATGAGCCCAGGTAGGTTGATTGTGTGAGCTTCACCATGATATCCTTGCTGTAGGCAGCATACCAAAACCTTCTCTCTGAAACCTGTTCACCCAGGCTCCCACAATTCAAATCTTCCATGTTCCTTTTTGAGTGGCCCATTAAACAATTCTTAAAGCATTGTACTGCTTTCTTAATCCAAAGTGTCAAAGCCCAAACTCCTCCTAACACAGGCATGGCCACGTCTATGAAATAGTACTCCACACCTGGTACCGGCTTCTGCCTTATGGTTTTGATTGCTGTTAAGAGACACCATGATGACAACAGCTTTTATAGAGGAATCATTTCCTTTGTGGAGCTTACAGTTTCAGTGGTTTAGTGCATTATCATCACGGTAGGAAACATGGTGGCGTGTACGAAGACATAGTGTTAGAGAAGGATCTGGGACTTCTACATCGTGATCCAAAGGCGACAGGAAGTGAACTGTCTACCATACTGAGCAGAGCTTGAGAAAAGGAGACCTTGAAGCCCACCCCCACTGTGGCTGATTTCCTCCAACAAGGCCACTTCTTCTAAAGGTGCCCCTTCCTACCAACTTATGGAGGCCAATTACATTCAAATAACCACAAATAGTAAAGCACAGGGGATATGGAGAGAGCAGATTGAAGAAGAAAGAATTAGGCTGGAAGAGAGGAAGGAGTTGGGAGCTGTGGGTTGAAGGGAAGAATTAACTCCGATAGAGAAAGCATAAAGAAACTGTGGAAAACCAGATGTTTCCACCACTGAAATAACAGCTTCACCATTTTGAGGGAAACCAATGGTCCTCGGGTCAGATTCAAGACCCACACCAAGGGCTGCAGGGGACACATGCCTGGTGCTGCAAACCTGGCTAATCACTCACAGGGGAGGCAGTGGGTCCATGTGGAGAGTTCCTTTCTGTTGGTTAACTGAACTGACACAGCAGCAAACTGAATTACAAATACCTGTGCTCTCCCCCATAGACAAAAGTGGCTCCCAGCCTTAGTCAAGGACGCCTCTCCTCATGGTTAATGATGGTGAATTCAGAGGACCATGGCTGCCTAAGACACACAAATAAGTGAGGCTGTGAGTCCACCCATAATTAACATTATACCACCCCCTTAAGGCCCTGGGAACATCACGGAAGAGGGCAAGGGAGGGAGGTAAGGCTGGAAGGTGGGGTGAAGGGCTGCAAAATTTCTTTCTGTAGTCTTGATCCAGTTATTGCCATCATCAGTAACCACCAAGTTCAGTTACCAGCGCTGGGCCCACATGAGACCAGTCCCATCAGGGATCAGTCAAGGGAGGGGGAGGGGCTTGCAGGGCCTCACTCTTTACCTCTGAACTATTGACTATTGATAGATTCTGGAAGAGGAGATAATCACTGTCTTGAGCTGTATATCCACTGCTGAGCCTACAAGGCTCCAACAGATAGATCCAAAACCACAGACACACAGTTGGTCTTTGTTAATCTCAGTGAGAGAGATCTGTGAGGAGAGCCTAGAGTGTATAGGGATGTTAGGGATGTAAAAGGGCTTGAGAATGTTTAAGAAGCATAGAGTATATGTGAGAAATTGTACGACAAAAAAGTTATCAGACTGCCATCTATGACTACGTGCACAAGTTGAATGAGACAGTAGTAATTCACCTCACACCAAGGCTCTGGGGCTCTCTCTGTGTCTGTCCGTGTATGTGTGTGTGTGTATGTGTGTGTGTGTGTGTGTGTATGTGTGTGTGTGCGCGCACGCGAGTGCTTAGCTGACCCTGAAGCACTGGAGATGTTTCTAAAGGTCTAGGCACGTACATTTGATCCTACACTGAAGATCCCGGTCCAGGTGATAGAGCTGTCATGTGTCATCCTGAGTCCCTCTGGGCAAGTGAAGAGAGGTGGATACAGTTCTGAGAGGAGACAACAGCTGGACAGAGGGGCCTTGGAGTGATGGACCAGAGACCTGGGAGGAGCCTCAGAGGACAGCGGACTTCCTAGGACCATAGAGATTCCTAGAGGATTGGGTAGAGTGAGTATTAAGGGCCTTGGATCCATCCTCACCCCCAACTTTGTAGTCTGTCAAACTTGAAGGAGAATTTGGAGAGAGAAGGCATTCTTCCTTCTCAGTCATTTCTCTGCAGGACGGACAGTCCAGGCCTGAACACTTGCTGTGAGAATGGGTCGGTGCACAGCTGTGTACAGGCTTAGGAGGAGTAGGTGAGGTCAGTGAGCAGGAGACAAGAGAGAGAAGCTGCTGCACTAATGTTCACAGAAGAGACCCATGTCAGCCCTTTTATGAAGACAGATTTCTTTATTAAGGTGCAGGCAGCTGTAGCCCAGGATGTTGGCACGGGCCCAGACCCAGGACTTGTCTTCTAGGGTCGCTTAAGGAGTTTCATTGTTTCCTGAATCCAAGGTAGAAAGGCTGAGATTCTGGTGAACACCTCAGGGAGTTCCCCAGTACAATGGTGTTGACTTACAATGCCCTGGGCAACACTGTGACACACCAAGGGTCCCCCGACATCACTCTGTGGACAGAAAAAGAATTCTTGGTAAATACTCTCTTGTCAGCTCTTGCCAGACTCATTCTCTCCCCTTTTGTTTCTGTTCTAACCACAGCTTGGGCTTTCAGATGGAAAGATTAAGTGCTCTATTGACTTATGAGACGGAATGAATGGAGACAAATGAACCTGTGGCTCCCTAGCTGGAGTGTCCCTGCCTGGCTGTGTCCTTTCTTCAGGTTCCATATGCTTTCCCACGGAAAGGACAAGGGATTGGATGAGGGAAGATGGTGATAACTGTAGGATGATCCCTGCAAACACTCTAGCGAGGCAGAGTTTGTGTCTGCCGTACGTCTCTGTCCCTGGGCAAGCATTTAAGATGGCCGTGTTCTTACCTTACCAGTAGCTTTATACTCTTTGGGATTTCCAACACAGAGTTGAATGGAGTTGTTGTACTTTCTATACATGTTTTGGCACATTTGGCTATTTTGAACTTCTAGGTTCACTTCCTGAAGTTTGACAGACAGACTACAATTGGCCAGGTTTCCCCAGCCTGCCACCGTGCACACCTGCCCTGGTTTCACCCAGTCTTGGCTCTTTGGAAGGGCAATGATCTTCACAGTAGGACCGAGTTGAGCTTTATGTTTCAGCTGAACAGAAAGATGAGGGATAATGGATCAGGCTGACACCCTCTGCAAGATTAAATCAGGGGTGGGGTTGCTTGTACCTTCCCCACTTATAAAGTCCCCCTAAACCTCTTTCTGTTGACCTGCTATCCATAGATCAGCCACCCTGAAGAAGGAATTGGACCAATACACTAGTAACCTGTAGGGGTGCACCAGAATAATCAGCAAAATGATACATACCTTCAGTAGCATGATGTTATTAACCAGTGTGTCATTATTAAAGTCCTTGTGAGGGATGGCTTTGAGAAACGGGATGCGTTGGGTGTTTTTCTGATGTTTGAGATTATGAGCACCCAAAGTTACATTTATTTTCCTTTGGAAAGAAAATGGATTAAGTGCAGCATAGGAGCAATGGGCCAGTCTCTGAAATGCAGGTTGAGGGCTCAGCATAAGGCAGAACTTGGTTGAGTCAAATAGCAAGAAATTAATGAAGAAAGAGAGTTGTGTCCTAGGTCATGAGAAACCTCCCAAACCATTCTGATCCTTCACGGACACCAAATGGTCCCCTGTCCCACTACAGTTTAGGTCAAATAGGCTAACACTAAATTGATCTTCAGTTTTGGTCTATGTTTAGGGACAGCTCTATTTGATGTTACTTGGTCATTTGAGGCATTGTGGTTGTTTCTCCTTACCTTCCATTACAGCTAGCTGCCGTCATTACAATGTCTTTTTCCACCAGGAAGCCACCACATCTCTTTAGGCTTGATTTGCTATCATAAAACTGTATGAGTGCCATGTAGGGCCTGGAGTGGGGTTTGGCCTCTGTACCCCAAACGATTTTTCCTGAAAGAGAAAATTTGTTCTGAATCTCTGTTCTCATTAAAACTGTGCAACAAACCTGGTGACTGGAATAAGGGACATTTCAGGCCAGGAGAGTCTGTGGACGTGACATGGATGGAGAAGACAGCCTTTTGTAGTGTCTGTCACACACTGAGAAAGGGTCCCTGGCTTCTGTGGGTGATCACACAGGGCTTGTTGCATGAAATCACTATTTGCCTACAGTTTCTTTTTGCGGTAATGATGGAGCCAAGACTTCCCCTGAATCAAGTTCAACCCCATGTATCTGTGAGGGAAAATCCAGCATACATTGTCCAGAAGATGTAGAACAATCCAGCTAACTATGGTTGCTCCTCTGTCTCCTGCTTCACCTGGTTTCCTGCTCACCTAAGTGCTGGGCTGTGCCTGAGGTTATCATGATGCTCTATTGGGGCTTAAAACTCTGGCCGCCTTTTCTCAGTTCTGCTTCATAGAACCCAGTAAACATACCACTAGTAACAACAAATTCTTGTATAAAGCATGAGAAACCCACAAATGTGCTATGCCAGTAGCTGGGAGAGGAGATCCTAATGTAGTCTGAACTTCAGAATAGGATTGTCTTCCCAGGTCATTGAGATAGCCCACAGCACTTAGAAGGCAGAACACAGAGAAGTAGGGATCACAGGGAGATGGGGAGATGGGTTGGGGTTTCCTGTATCAGCCTGTTTCCATCAAGCTTTTCAGGTTCTGTTAGATTGTGGGGATCTGTCATGGCAGACCTGTGTAGCTCAGAGGAACAGAGACCAAGCAAATGTGAAGCCAGGAAGCCCAAATAGATGAGTTCTGCCAGTCTCAAATGCACATGGCCATCCTGGGATGAAGCTGTCCTTTCTTAGGTTGGCCAGTTGGAACTTCCAGCTCTCATTTCAGCTGCGACTTTTCATTAGGGTCCAGTGATATTCCTAACTGTTAGATGGTGCTGCCATTGTGTGTATTTCATTGTGATTGCACAGCCCCATTTATCTAGAGTTGGAACTAGGGTCAGCAAAGTCTCAGATTAATTAATGAGAGTAGACCTTAGACTCAGCCTGACTGGGACACTATGGAAGTGTCAGTGGTGACCATGACAGTCTCAAGGAAGGGGTTGGTTGCTTACCTTCCTCAGTGCTGACAGGTAGGACAGCCACCAGGAAGATCAGGAGCAGAAACATTTTCTTCAGTGGTCTGAACTGTTCTCATTTCTTACCTGTGGATGCCTCACAACTTTTAAACCTTTTGGTGAGGAAAGAGGTCAGGGCTGGTGGCCACTAAATTTCCTTTGTGGTATTTGAGATCCGAGGTCTTGCTGCATCTGTGTGGTGAATGTGAAGGAAGTACTTTGTTACACTGTTGCTGGTGATCAAGACCACATTCTCCACAGGAATGTTGAACTATGAGAAGCAGCCAAGTCCCTCCTGAGGTTTTCACATCATGTAGAGAGGGAGTCCCCAACTCATGTCAGTGATCAGAGAATTGCAGCATGATGCTTCTGAGTCTTGAATTTTTAATCAGGTAACTATCTCCTTTAAAAATAACATCTCTACATCCCCTACTACTCTCTACAAGGAGCTTATTATTTTCAAGATTCAGAAGTGCCCTCCTGAGATGATACACACGAAAAAGCTGGGTCACCCATTAACATATCACGAGCTTTGAGCACCATGGGGATGGGATGGAGGGTAAGGACTTGGGATGGGGTGCTAGTGGGATGTTAATGATGCTGTCAGAAACAAGAACATGACAGAATAAGGAAGCTTTATAGAATGAACTTGACAGACAGGGTCAGTGTCATCCCAGACATTTTGAAGGCTTAAGACATTTCTTCAGCAAAGTAGTCAGTGTCAGAAGGGAGAGCTGGAGGAGAGACTTGGAGCTGTGTGGGCCGGCCCTTGTTCTTGCTCCAGAGTCAAAGCCATCTGGTCCCCAGGGAAGAATGTGATTTGGACAAAGGTATTCTCTGTTTCTCTGTCTTCCTGAGAAACCAGCTTTTCTTTCTCCCCTGAGGAACCAGCTTCTCTCTCTCTGTCTCCCCTGAGGAACCAGCTTCTCTCTCTCTGTCTCCCCTGAGGAACCAGCTTCTCCCTCTGTCTCCCCTGAGGAACCAGCTTCTCCCTCTGTCTCCCCTGAGGAACCAGCTTCTCCCTCTGTCTCCCCTGAGGAACCAGCTTCTCCCTCTGTCTCCCCTGAGGAACCAGCTTCTCCCTCTGTCTCCCCTGAGGAACCAGCTTCTCCCTCTGTGTCTTCCCTGAGGAACCAGCTTCTCCCTCTGTCTCCCCTGAGGAACCAGCTTCTCTCTCTGTGTCTTCCCTGAGGAACCAGCTTCTCCCTCTGTCTCCCCTGAGGAACCAGCTTCTCCCTCTGTCTCCCCTGAGGAACCAGCTTCTCCCTCTGTCTCCCCTGAGGAACCAGCTTCTCTCTCTCTGTCTTCCCTTAGGAACCATCTCTAGCTCCTCCTGCAGTCTGGACACGCAGGTGACTTTTAGTGTTAACTCAGATGCATTTCTTCTTCAAACAGCAGAGTCCACCTGACATTTGAGATGGCTTTTCTGGACCATTTTGTCATTTCATACAGACACAAGGAGACCTCTGCTGTGAGCTGCATGCTGCCCTTCCGCTGACTTCTCACCTGTCACAGATGGAAAAGTCAAACCTATTGTCATCTTCTTTCTTCTCCTAAGGGACATGCAAGGTTATTGTCATCCTGTTTCTCTGTGAATTTCCTTGTATCCTCTTACTCCAACTTGCAAATCTTGAACATATTCAGTAATGTGGGAATAGTCAGTAAATATTTGTGTGGTACTATGTTTCATATGAGTTTATGTCCATAGAGTATTGAAGATGATAGTGTTACTTCTGCAGCAGCTGTTTATCATTTAGACACATCTGGTCTTGTCTCTCACAGTGTTCACTTCTGATTTCTCACATCTTGATAGTACATCACATTTTCCTGGTCGTTAAACGACTTTTGGGTGATTGGGACTGGCTCTTGGGTTAGCCTTCTGCCTCACAGTTTGTTCACAGCCCCATTACCTCAGGGATTTTTGAAAGATCACATTGTCAAGCAGCCACACTGTGGGTGTCCCTAGCGTTCCATGTGTCCTTTCTCAGAGGTGAGAGCTGTTTGACTCTATGTGTGAAATGAACTTTGTTTGCTGGTCTGAGGGCTTCACTGATCATGATGTAATTGCCTTAGGACATTGTGAGTTGGGAGAAGGGAAACACAGGGCCACATTTGAATGGGACAGTGTATGTTTGTAAGTGAGAGTTCCATAAGGTAATGAGCAAATGGACCACATTTCAATGACACTATTTGTGGTGATATATATATTTAATAAAATCAGTCTGGAATATTAGAGAACAGATCAACCCACAGTCAAGCCAGGAGGTCAGAGATTGATAACTCACACCTTTAATCCTAGCAACAGATAGACCAAGTGGTGACCTATGCCTTTAATCCCATAACTCAGGAGACAGGGATCTATCTGTGTTTCTGGGAGTTCAAGGCCTAACAACCAAACAGTAGTAGCTCACACCTTTAATCCTAACTCTAGGATTATGATGCAGAGTTGAACCTGGAAGTGAAACAACTGGGCAAAGAGATACTTAAGGAGGCAGAGGGTTTGGTGGTATTCTGTAGAAACGATGAGGACTCTTGAAGATAGCTTTTACCCTGAGAAGTTGGCTGGATGAGAACTGACTGTGGTCTGTGTCCTCTCTCTGATATTCCAGCTTTCCCCCACTATCTGGCTCTGAGTTTTCATTAAATACTAACTACAATTCGTGTTTCAATTATGTATATATACAACTTATGTGAGGGAAAGGTCCAGTAGGTAATGACTAAGGGGCCAGGGAAACCGCATGAAAGTAATGTGTGACAAATTGTCACGTATGATGGGAAACAAACCACCGAGGTCCTCATGATGCCTGTGGACTCTAAGCAGGAGAAACTCACACAGGTGTCTAGGCCATGCAAAGCTATTTCACCTTTCCTGTCCAGCCCTCGGTTTACATAGAGCCTCTGGGTTCCTGTCACTCACATCTTCTGTTTCTGTGTTATGATCACAGAAGATCAAGGTAGACTTGGGCCCTGCTAGGCTGTGATATCAGCCACACTTGGAACCTTCTTTCTGGGCCTGGAAAGCTGGAAGCCTCAGGCAAAAGTGCCTCATCAATACTTCATCTGAAGAGGGGATGGCTCCAACCCTTCTTTCTAGGCAACGTCTTAATCCATAAAGATGTGGTTCCCATAACCTCACAGATTGTTTAGAATAAACAATTGCCATTGCTGTCCAATGTAGAAAACACAAACGTGATCATTTTGTCTCTTCACCAGGGAAGTGCAATGACATGTGGACCAGCAACAGCCTTGTACAGCCATCAGTAACACCCTTCTTAGACACCTCTCACCTTCTTGTGTGGAAACACTGAACCGTATGATAATGCTGTCCTGTTGCTTCCCCTGTCGGACTCTATGTCTCTGTTGATCTGTGAGAGACTGTTGCACAAACACCAGCGCCCTGAGCATGAAGATACCTCAGGCCTCGTAGGTGATGTTACTTTATCTACTAAGCAGAGCCTCTGAGATAAGTCAGGACTCTGGTGAGGGCTAGAAAATGGGGAAAGGGTAGAAACCAGAATGAGTGCTGGGGAGGGGTGGAGGTGAAGACACAGAAGCCTATCTGCATCCATCTTCCTGATCTGGACCTCTAGGAGGAATCTTCCAGGAGTAGTTTGATTGCATCCCTGGGTGCTTTAAGGCAGACTACAGGGGTCTGTCTGGGTTACTACGATTTTGTATGTTTTGGAAGGAAAACTTGAGAAACAACATATTTGTTGTGTGAAATAAATGTTGTCAGACTCACCTTCAAAAAGCCTGAGGTGTCCTCTGTTCTGGTTTTGTGGACTAAGCTTCCCCGGTTAAGGTGATATTTCTCTTCGTTTGGGTGTTTCTTTTGCCTCTGTTCTGTAGAGCTCTCTCCTGAAGCACATCAATGGACATGTCAACATGGAAGAGGGGATTTTTGTAACGTCTGACCCCTACAGAAAGAACTACAGGCAGCAATTGAATGCCGGGACAAGAAGATTAGCATTTCTCAGGGATGAGTACCCTTACTGGCAGGTTGCATTTGTAACAGTAACAGAGGGTGTGGAGTGATGGCTGGTTTTATGACAGCCTCATATAAGCTGGAGTCATTGGGAAGAGGGACTATCCATTGGGAAAATGTCTTCCTAAAACTGACCAGTAGGTAAGTCTGCAGGACATTTTCTTGGTGATTTATGCGGCTGGTGCCATGTCTGGGCTGGCGGTCCTGGGCTCTATAAGAAAGCAGGCTGAGCAAACCATATAAATAAAACCAGTAGGTGTTGTTCCTCCATGGCCTCTGCATCAGCTCCTGCCTCCAGGTTCCTGTTTTGAGTTCCTGTCCCAACCTCCATCAGTGATGGAGTGTTGTTGTTAATGCACTTGGGAACAAACCACATGACCAATGACCCACTCCAGAGTTTATTTGGGCACCTTGCTGGACAGGTACAGGGAGAAGAGAAGAGAACAGAAGAGAGAGCAATCCTGTCATGGCATTTCCCTTATGAGAGAGCAGGTAGACACAGGTTTACATAGCCACCCCTAAAATATGACTATGGGGCGTGCTGGGTGGGGGGATGTGTTACGTGGCTCTGCCTGGTCATGCATATGAATAAGAGGGGCATGCCCTCTGCATACAGCATGTTCTAATCCCTTGTTGGGTTAGTCGGGTTAGCATATTTATCAGATAGCTACTATGTGGCATGAATCTTTACAAGTGTGACCGAAAAATGTAAGATGAAATAATCTCTTTCCATCCCATGTTGCTTTTGGTCATGGTGTTTATCACAGTGACAGAGACTCTAACTAAACAGACATATATTCACTATTTCTCACTAAGTTAAACTTATTCATATAATATGATCTAACAATAGAGTTTCTTAGTATTTTTTTTTTTTTTGAAAATTGGGTACACATAAAGCCTTCACATGGCTGTGTATAGCAACTTTATTCATAATTGTCAAATTTAGGAGCAGCCAAGTTTCCTGGCCTAAGAGGCAGAAAAATAAATCCTGGGAACCTCCAGAGAGTGGGCTTTTATTTAGCATTAAAAGGAAATGAGCTAATGTGAAAGGCAAGACTTTCACTCGGTAATAATAAGTTCAGGAGACTAGCAAAATGAAAACCATTTTGACATGATAGTGAGACATTTCTGCCCTCCCTTTCTCATAGCCTGGCACTCCAGCTCTTCTAGTATAGTCCTGCTCCCAAATTCCAACTTCACTTGACATCTCCCCCTTTTTCTGATTTTGTGCACTCAATCACGGTGCCGCCTGCCTGTGAGTTCCTGACTCTCAGGATTCTGAGACAAACCAGCATCGGCTGTCAGCTAGGAGGAGAGGGGCCGCTGACTCTGAGATCTGAGTACACCGCACGCTGAAGATGGACCACAATAATGGTTTCTTACAGCTGACAAGTCACAAAGTGCAGAAGTTCTTTGACCTGAACTACTAACAAAAGAAATTAACCCGAGCTGGAGACAAACTTTATGACTCTGGAGACAAGAGCCTGGAAAAGGCAAATGTATGGTAAGAATAAAGAAATCAGTGGCTGCCAAAGGCAAGAGAGACGGAGCATGCAGAGGTGGAGCACAAGGAGTCTACAGGCAGTTGACAAACTTTCCATGATACTGTAATGATGAATACACATATTATGATGTGTCTTTGCCCAACCTAATGTGTAACATATGAACAGGCCATGATGTAAGCCATGCGCTTTGATGATAATATATCAATGTAGGTTTGTGGATTATATCAAAGATACCTTTGGGGGTGGATTTGATAGTGATTGAGGTTATGTGTATAGGTTAGAAATATTTGGGTTTAAAAAAACCCCAACCAACTCTTTACTTAAATATTTAACATGACTTTATTTTACAAAGTTATAAAAGTTAAACTCATTTCAAGAAAAAAAAGCCCCATGCCATAATATAAAATGCATCGGTAAATTGTTAGGTGGTATTTAGGTTTGTGGAAAGCATGGTGAGCATGAGGAGGACCTCCCTTGTACAAACATGAGAATGCTTATTTCACCCATACTCCAAAACTCTTTGTCCTGGCGCATGACAGTACTCTAATAATAAGCCAGGGAGAAAAGTAAATAGCCCAGGGCCTTAAAACCACTGTGCCGCCTAACGGCTAAAAGACCTACAGCAGAGCTCAGTATAAAAATGTCTGTAGTGGTAATAGCTGACAGGAAGCTCATTCATGGAGAAAGAATGCCCTGTACAATCAGGACTCCAGCCAATTGCAGAATAGGCTCCCCTAGTTAATTTCTGCCAGATGTTAAAAGTACTAATTTGTCATCTGGAAAGGAGCCAGGTGTTTTAGACAGAATTTTGGCTGTGGCCATCACCACCTAGTCTAATCCTAGGGCAAGAAGCAAGGTTCTACAAGGTTTGATTTCACGTTCCCAAGCAGAGCAGGGGAGACTTAGAAGCAAGCATCTGCCTTTACATTCGTTCCTACAGCCGGAGACTGGACTGTGCCTTGTCTCCTGAAGATATCCCAGGCCTCCGAATGACAGGGGACTAAAGAGAAAAGCCACTACCTCTATGCTCTCTGCTCTTGTGTGGGTCCTGGGCTCGGTGTTCTCCATACCTGGGGGTTTCAGGACTGTTTCCCCTTAGGGAAGGGGGTCATACGTGTGATTATGCCTGGAATATAGGAGGTCAGCTTGAGTTAGCTTTGTTTCCTGCTCAGATGTAACTACTTCTAAAATAGTGACCGCTCCTATTGATAATGCTTATAACAGAATTATTCTTCAAGAGAAACACTTACGTTTCTCATTGTATGGTTTTGTAAAATGTCATACATGACCATAATGTATCCATAGGTTATTTGTTTTTGACATTTAAATTTTTTAGATTATAATTTAATTACAATATTTCTTCCTTCACTTTTCGCCTTCCTAACCATCCTATAGACCCTTCCCTGCTTTCCTTCAAATTCATGGCCTTAAAAAACTAATTGTTATTATGTTCATGTATGTATTTCTATACACATATATGTTTTGAAATCTAACTGCTGGGTCTGTGTAACATTGCTGGTATGTATGTTTTCAGGCCTGACCATTTGGCAATGGATAACCAATTGGTGAGCTTTTCCCCAGAGCACCTCTCCCGCTCATGGCTTTCCTCAGCTGCCTGTAGTCCTCTGTGTAGGACTGAGGCCTCATGGGCTTGTCCACTTTGGCACATTTCCCCGGTGTCATCCTTGTTCACCGTGCATTTGGGCAGCCATATTGTTGAGACTTCATGGTATAGCTTCTGTTGTTACTAGGAGACACCATCTCACAGCTCACTTCCTGGTCCTCTGACTCTTACAATCTTTGTGGTTCCTCTTCTGGAATGTTCTCTGAGCGTTAGGTGCAGGAGTGTTCTGTAGATGTTTCCACTTGAACTGAGCTCCACAACTGTCCTTATTGGTTGGTTGTGGCTTCCTGTAGTGATATCTGCCTCAAGGAGAAGTTCCTTTGATGAAGGATGAAGAGGAGACTCCTCTATTTCTGAAGATACGTTAAAACAGTTGTGATGGATATAAGAATGAAGACGCGCAACCTAAATCCGGACTTCAGTCACTCTTCATTTGGCTCAATTGCCTAGACCATTGAGCTTTTATATTTGATAGAGCGGTTTCCTTGAACTGTTGAAGTCTCCCGGGCTGTGTCTCCTGAGCTAGATGACTTCTCATAATGTTTTACAACATCAGGAGCCGCACCCTGCATCAGTCACAGTCTTCTTTTTCTCTATATTTTTATAGTTCAAATGTGGAGGGCAACAGTGATAGATTCCTGAAGGTAACCAGGCAGCTTAAATCCTACCCCTGCTGGAGACGTGCACAGTGATATCCAGCTCAGGAAAGATGTGAGGCCACACGGTTTCATGCAATGTCATCTCCAGGACATGTCAGAGAGGCCTGTATGGACACACAAGTACAGATTCGGAAGAAAAGTGATTGTCAGAAGCCGTCTTTCCTAGTAGAGGAGCCCTGCTTTGTCAGCGTGGACAAGATAGCCCGGGTTCTATCGTGTGCTTGCTGAGATTTATGATGGTCACTCTTTTGTCTGGGACTTACATCTGTGTATCACTCTGTGTCAATGACTATCCTTTATTAATCCAGGAAATAATTTCACCCATGGGTGAAATATCTCACATTTAAGCCCCATGGGCATGTGTAATTACTTGTAGAGTACCTCTTCTTCCCCGTATCCCTGGGGCACTTCTTAATTTGATCATGAGCCATGACCATCAGCAATGTCCCAAAAGTCCAGTTACTTTTATACTATTTTCTATGGTCACGGGAAATGATACCAGTAAGCATCACATGACTGGGTAGTGCATGTGTTTTAAACCTTGGATAGATAGATGCCCAGGACCCCACTTAGAATCCACCTTAGAACCTTCTTTGCTGAGATATAAGATAGGCTGGCATCAAAGAAATTCCCTGGCTATCCACTGCTACAACATATGGTTAAAAATGGTATTGTGACTCTCATTGGGGATGTGTGAGAGACACCGTTGAAGGTGTAGAGAGTAATCTTCCAGTCCCTCAGGCCCTTCAGATCTGCTTGCTACATGGGTACATGGATTTCGTCATGTGAAGAACACAACATTGGGCATACAGGCCCTCAATAATATTTTCCTTCAGGGGAGAATTCCTTTACTGCCTAGATCTACCTATGTTAGTGGGTCAGGACCCTAAGTGAGACTGAGTCCTGAGCATATGTGAATGTGCATGTATATATGGAGTGGTGTGCCAAAGAACATGAAAACACCATAGCAGAGTCAGAGCCTGCAGGATCTCATGGGGAGTAGACATCAAGACCTTAGGAAGTTGTAGAAACCATTGTTTTCTTTCATTGTTTTATGTAAGAATCTTTAAATTTCATTTTACAAACTTACCACAGTTCTTCCTCCCATTCCCCCTCTCAAGCCTCCCCACCTGGTCTCACCCTTTATCCTTTCCTCCAAAAGGGTAAGGTTTCCCCATGGGTAGTCAGCAAAGTCTGGCAAACTCAGCCGAGGCAAGTACAAAACTCTGCCCATGCATCAACCTGCCATTGGTAATGGGCTCCAAAAAGCCAGCTATACACCAGGGATAGATCCTGATCTCACTGCCAGGGGCCCCTCAAACAAACCAAGCTACACAATTGTCTGCTGAATGCAGAGGGCCTAATTCGGTCCATGCAGGCTCTACAGTTAGTGGTTCTACGATTGTCTCTGTAGATTTCCTCATCATGATCTTGACACCCACCCACCCACCCATATAATCCCTCCTCCTTCCCTTTGGCTGGACTCTTGAGTAAGGCCTGGTGCTTGGTTGTGGATCTCTACATCTGCTTCCCCCAGCACAAGAGACCACTTTCTAAATATATCACCAGAAGCAAAGACACTAATAGCAACAATCAACAAATGGGGCCTCCAGAAACTGAGAAGCTTTTCTAAGACAAAGGACAGAGTAAACAAGTTAAAATAACAGCCTACAGAGTGGGAAAACTCTTCTCCAGACCCGCGTTTGACAGATGACTGAGCTCCAAACTATATAAAGAACTTAAACTAGACATCAGAATACCCAACAATCCAATTTAAAACATGGGGAGAGAATACCCAACAATCCAATTTAAAACATGGGGAGACAACCTTCTAGATGGAAGTCAGATATGACCCGCTGCCTTGGAAGTGCTAACAGGAAGAGGACATACACAGAGGTGTGGCTGCCCCTGAGTTTTCATATTATTGAGTCTGGTACTGGGCAGAGTTCTGGGATTCTAAGTAAATGTCACAGGACAAATGGGGACATTTCTACTGTTTTCTGTTCTTTCAACCCTGTTGGCAAGAGTTCTCTCCATTTGCCAGTATAAACATTTAATAGTGAGACTCATCCCTGAGAGCCCAGAGGTAGTGGATAATTCCCTGAGCATACAACGTTACCAAACAGAGTGCTTGAGAGATGCCTGGGATGCATTTTTGGTTACTATTTTGTTGACAAATGGCCTATACTGAATATTAAACAAACAACCTCATAGAAGTTGCATATAAAACAATGATCAGATTCACCAAAACATTTATGGATATGCCCAGCTGGATTTGGTGAAACGTTTTTTTCAGTAATTACTTCACTTAAGACTATAGAAACCAAAGTAGTTCAGATGCAAACATCTCACTGTTAAGTGTAATTAACATTTTGATGCACTGGAAAACCTTACAGTGCATTCTGTGCAGCGACTCTAAGATGTTTAAAGCCTGTCTTCAGATGATGTGATCTCAGTGGTCCTTCATTTGATGTAGACAGCCCTAGAAACATCATTCTTTTAGTCAGCTCCTTGTTTTCAGATTCATATAACTTCAGAGCACTAAAGGTGTGGGCCTGTCTTCATCACTGAGTCACTGGAAATATAAACACTGGCCCATGACACAGTATGCTGGTATGCTGTGAGGTTTCAGACAAGAACTACAGCCTTTAACGGATGCTGCCTTGATTCTTCCTTTCTGACATGAGCTCCTAACAGCATTGACATTTGTTTAAGATGCCAATGTGCTATGTGCTCCCCTCCTCTAGCACCTGTGTCGTTAAATCTTTACCATTTGCATATTTGCATGCATTAAAGGTTTACTCTTGACTATCGTGTAAGGAATTGATGCAATATTATATTTTCCCCATTGAAACAACCATTTGGTTGTCCTAATGCCACTTATTAAAAGTTCATTGTTTTCATGGGTTTGAGATTTGTCTGATATTAAATGGGGACTTCAATGGGATTTCAACTCTGTCTTTTGATCAGGTTTATCTGTCTGTAGTTCAGCACTGAATGGGTGGGTTTCAGGGAGAGAGGGCCTTGCCCTGGGGAGAGAATTGGTTCAGAGAGTGAGATGGGGGAGAAAGGCAGGCTATGTCTTAAGGAAGGCAGGAACTCACCTCCATCCCCAAGCTGTGGGTAGCTGATGGGTTTTTTGTTTTTTGTTTTGTTTTTTTGTTTTTTTTTTGTTTTGGAGGAACTTCACTCTATCCAAGAGCACATCATTGGGTACTCATGAGTGTTTATGCTTCCTCAACATTGATACATCCAAACCTAATCCCCATTTGAAAGGGGTTGGATGAGAGGAAACGGTTACAAGAGAGGAAACCTTGGAAGTAGTCGCCCTATTGAAGAGTCCCTAGGGGTCCCCTGTGCTTTCTACCTTGTGAGGACATCAGAAGAAGACAGCTGTGATCTCCTACACAGCCCCTCATCAGACACCAAATGGCTGGTGCCCTGACTTTGAACTTCTCTTGAACTTGGCAAATTTAATTTCTGTTGTTTAGCACTACATGGTATTTTGACATAGGCGTTCAAACAAATTAAGACACTACTAAATGATATTTAATAAACAAAATTTACACTCTCCTTATGACATTAATCAAGCTTTGGAAATCTTTTGGAACTGGTCTGTTCCCCAGAGAGGGACTCTGTAGGTCTCTGGTGTCATGGTGCAAGGCTCCTCATTGTATTATTTATCCAGGGAATGAAGCTCTGGATCTTGGTGAACACAGCTGGAGGAGTGCCTTCCCTGTTTCCATAGGAGACGATGCCCTGGGCCACATTATTACATACCAAAGGGCCACCAGAATCACCCTGTGGGCAGAGGAGAGAAAGGGCATGAAGCTTGGCCTTCCGGCTCTTGTAATCCAGGCTTCCAGAGAAGGCACAGGGTAGGGTAGGAGGGACATTTGATGGACTTGCAGGACTCAACCCCTGGGTTTTTCAGCTGTTGGACCTCAGACCTGGCTAGCTACTGACTGCAGTATCACTCCATCAAGGTACCTCCATCTTCCTCATTAAGGTATCATTCCTGAAGAGAAAAAACCCCTCCCACTCTGGTCTAGTCCCTAGGCCTGAAGACTGGCACTCCCGTCATTTCAGCCATGAGCCCCTTGTCCCTAGAAATACAGTGGGTGTTCATGCTCTTACCCTGAAAGCAGACTTCCTTTCTCTTGGGTTGCCCACACAGATTTGAGTCTGACTGTTGTAGGAACCGAAGAGATCGCTGCACCTTTGGTCCCTCTGAATTCTCAGCTGCACCTCCTGGAGGACGTTTGTTCCTCTGCTCTGACTCACGCGGCCCCAGCCAGCTACTGTGCACAGATCCCCAGGCCTAAGTCTGTTGCTGGCCTCAGGCAGGGCCACGGGCTTCACCGCTCGATTCCTCCGGATTCTACTGCTCAGCTGTCAGGAATGTTAAGGGTTGCAGCTCAGTTGGCATCTCCCGCCAACACTCAGGGATTCTGTGTCCTCACCATCACCCTGGCACCCTGCCCTGACTTTCTTCTCAACAGTCCTTGAACACAGAAAAGTCACACACTCGGGGTTTTGGTGTGTGTATGGGGGGCACAGGAAGCCTGGAGGGCCAGGGGTCAGGTAGGTAGTACCTGCAGCAGCATGATGTCATTGCTGATGGTCAGTGGATTGTAATCAGGATGTGGGATGGCTCTGAGCACAGTGATATGTTGCTGGGTCCTTTCTGGCCTCTGGATGTTGTGGGCCCCCAGGGTGACATTTATGGAACTGCAAAAGTAAAGTTGGACTAGAGGTAGATATGAGAACCAGAAGCTCAGCAGGGCAGATGAATGACCTGAGGACAGGAAAACTGCAGTTGGAGAGATTAGGGGAGTGGAAAGTTCCTGGGCCTGACCCCTGCCTGCTGTTTCCTAGAAATCCTGAACTGGGGACAGACGATTGAACAGAAATAGTTTGAGTTCATAGTTAGTGCCCAGCCTGTGTCTTCCAGCTCATTCTCCTACACCATTCGATCACATCGACTCTTGCTTCTTACCGGCCTCCTCCCAATCCCATCTTGTCTCTAGAATTAAAGGCAGAACCATTCATTATAATTATACTTAATTATTATTGCATGCTTTTGGGTGGCTCTGAGGAAGAAGTCGGAGGACTTTGGCCTCCTGAGAAGCTCCTGGGTCCTCACCTTCCCCAGCAGTGAGCTGCTGTCATGACAAAGTCTTCTCGCACCAGAAATCCTCCACAAGCACCGAGCCCTCCCGGAGTCTGGATCAGAAGAAAGGCCATGTAGGGGTAGGAGTGGGGCCTGGCTTCCCTGCCTCCGATGATCTTTCCTGCAAGGAAGCACCTGGCACTTATCTGTATGCTTGAGAGCCTAAAGACAGAGCCACATAGGCAGCTTTGGAAAGCCTGGAAGGAAGGGAGGGGGTGATACAGGAGAACTTTGCAGACATCAGGTGCAGGAAGATTCCAAGGTATCAGATTTTTCTGTTTCCTGGTACTCTCACCTCTTCACAGAGCATCCCACAGCCCAAGGTCCACCTCCTGAATCATGGATCTAGACATGAGCTCGTGGGACTTTTACAGCTGTGTTTTTGTCTATGGGCTTTTAAATGGGCTACTGAATAAATTTATGTAGGAAACATTTATACAGGATATATATCAGGACGAATAACAAGACTCTCATGCATTAACCAACTTCATTGCCATAGCAACACTATGAGGCAGTAGTAATATTATTCCCATTTTATAGATAAGGAAATGTGTGTTCAAATAACTTTGCTCAATGATACGGAGTTAGTATTTCTAAAACAGTCTAGTTATAGTATATAGGACAGGATCAGAATTCTGAGGTGTGGTTGGTCACTCACCTGCCTCATCTCTTTGGAGTAGAATAATGATCAGCAGGAGCAGGAGCACCTTCATCTTCCCAGAATCGTTAGTCAGCTGCCTCTTGTCCTTCTCCATGCCAGACTTTTATCCCCCCTGGAGAGGAAGGAAGGGGGTGCAGGGCAGTCGCAGTCCCACTTTCCTGCTTGTGTGACGGGTTTCATCACCCAAGGCTTCCTAGGAGGTTTGCACGCCAACTGCCAGTGATTTAGGAGAAGAGGGAGTTGACCAAGCCACTGTGGCGTCCCACAGAGTTGATGTGTTGGTGCTAACAGCAAAGTAGAAACCGAGCAAAGAGTGAGGCCTTAGAAATGTGTCCCAAGTCTGTTTTACAATCAATAGTGCAAGGAAACTGATGGCTACTTCCTCTCTCCCTCTTCTTATGGTATTAGGGCTTCAATTCAAAGAATGGCAGTTCATATATATTATATTCACCCAGAGAGAGAGAGAGAGAGAGAGAGAGAGAGAGAGAGAGAGAGAGAGAGAGAGAGAGAGAGAGAGAGAGAGAGAGAGAGAGCAGAATGGCTTCAACATGGATATATGGATATATGGTTGAGGATGACCTTGAACTTCTGATGTTCCTGCCTCTACTCTCAAGGCCTGGAACTGCTGGAGTTCACCACCATGTCAGGTTTATGGGGTACTGGCAACCAAGCTGAGGGTCTCATGCATGGGAGGCAATCATTCTACCAACTGATCTACCCACTTCTGGATTCTTTATTCACAAGTATTAGAAATGTCTAAGGACAAGGGTGAGTACATGATGGTAGGTGTAGTGGGAGACAAGAAAGACAATAGGAAAAAGTCAGAGGGAAAGAGAATAAAGCCTGGCTGACTCCATCCTGCACGATCTTTACTGCCCCCATTTCTTTCTAGAAGTTGCCCAGGTGGAGAGAATGGCCACTCTCCTGAGGTCGTGGCGAATGATTCTGGAGAAGGGAGGTGCAGACCTGGTCTCTGACACTGACTCTCTTAGGTCACTGAGTCTCAACCCACTACTCTCAGTGGAATCCTGGCTCTATCAAAGACTTTTTGTCGATTCTGGTGAGGGTCTTTGTGTTCTCCAGGACCCCTGTGTGCTGTGGAGGCCCGGCAGGGCAGGCTGACTTGTCCCGAGCCGTCTGATCTTTGCTGGGACTTAAAGGTCGCATATTATTCACGGTGGAAGAGACCAGTCAACCAGTTTCCATTCTCAGCCTCAGGGGCAGTAGTCTAAAAAAAGGAGACATGTTTGTTTCTGTGCTGCATGTACATCCAGAGGAACTAGGATTAGATAAAGAACGGGGTGGGGGTGGGTACAAGAGGCCACCACAGAGACACACAATGGATTATTAAACCCCGCTGAAAAATATCTAGCAGACTCAGTGTACACAGCAAAGCATTATCATCCTTTATTATAATAGCTGCCTTCTGCAAAATAGCTGCAGATTGGCACCCTTCCTAACCTATGGACTGTGACAGGCTAACTTGATAAAGATTTGAAGCTAAGATTCTCTCTCACCTCATACAGTTTGAGAGATGCAGAGGTTAATCCTGTCTTAATCCATGTTCTCTGTATCAGAGAAGTAGCGTGAAGGAAGTGAAAACACCCCAACACTGTCACCTTTGTGGTTGGGGTACTTTAATCTTAGTGATACCTCAACATTTTGTTTTGTTTTAAAAATGTTATCTGGACAAAAAAAAAAGTATAATAGCCTGTATAAACAGAAAAAAAAAGAGTCATGAACATTACACACCAAGGTGTGCACCAGGCATTTTTATACTAGTGTCCAAAGACTTCATGTCGACTTTCCCAATGAAAGCAGCCAGAAACATGGCTGTTAAAAATGACTAAAGAATAGAAAAGTCTAAGAACTGCCTTTTATCTTCAGACTCAAGCTGAAGGTATAGTGAGAGCCTAGACAGGAAATTACCGGTGTCTGGGATACCAGTATCACCACCCATCATGGATACAGACCAGCAGATGCTAGGGTCCAAGGAAGGCACAGCTGCATCTCTCTGAGCAGCAGTGTTCCTCATCCCAGGAACACTGGAAATATTATATAATAGGACAGCTATGAATGAGTGAACATTTGTCCCTTCCAGACATTTAGAAAACATTAGAAAGGACCCAAGAAGAAGAAAAAAAAATAGTACGATCATGTTTGTATAAAGCGCAAAACTAGAAAAAGTGTAACTTCACATGTAATGCTCACTTACATGAGAAAAGTACATTAAAAAGCAAGAAGGCTGTGACAGGGCAGAAGGTGGCACTCTCAGGGTTGGAGGGGAGAGCCCTAGAGGGCTTCTGGAAAATGGCTCCACCTCCTGACATAAAATGCCATGGTTGCCTCATAATTATTCTTACAATGGTACACATAGACTCTGCAGCTTCCCAAATGAGTATATTTTGCATTATATGTGTTAAAGTCTCTTTTCTATAAAGTGGGTGTTACAGAGGCCATGTGAATAAAAGGGGAACTATCATAATAGATCAGAGCACATATCTCTAGAACGTTTTCATTTTAATAAAAATTGTGGTTTGAACAAGTAAGACTGTTGATATATTTCACAATATCCATAGCTGATTGCATCTGTTTTTGACTGTTCCATTACATTTCTGTCAGTTACATTTTCTTCTCCTCTGGGGTGTTGGGACATTAATATTGGGTATTTCCCATCTTCTTCCTGCATAAGCCCCACATACTGATCCTTTGGGCAGGCAGTGACCAGTGCAGCTGGGTCAGAGACACCCCCCACCCCAAATGAGAAACCAGTTTAGTTGTTCTTGACTTTGTAGGAGCCAAGGCTATGCTGACATCCGCTCCCCAAGACACTCCTGGAAGGGTGTTTTGGAGTCTTCACTGAATGTGGATAGTTTTGGAATCACAGGCAATCCTTTTGACAAAAGTGTCTGCAGGCAGCCAGATCCTTTAACCAAGAATTGGACTGTGTGTTGTTCTCTGTGTAAGAGGAGCAGGTGACTGAAGCACCAGAGGATCCTGAAGTGCAGACTTGCAAATAGATTTGCTGGCGTCTGCACAAAACCTTACAGACCAAGAATTTAAAGGGGAAGACAGAGTTGGATGACGCAGGTGATGGGAGTTGCAGAAAAAGCTTATTCCCAAAGCTAGATACTCTATACATGTAACACTCTCTTAGCAAAACTCCCAGTACACTTCAATTTTCAACAATATAAATCATGATATAGTCATAGAATGATGCGATGTATACCTAGAAAGAAAGGTTTATTTTAAACTTCTACTTAGTGGTGTGCAGAAGCTTGTATTCTCTTACAGTGAGAGGAGAGATTATAATAATATTAATAATATTAATATTAATATAATTCAACTCTGAAAGGACAGTAACAAGAAAGAAGGGAAATTTGCATCTTGTTTGTATCTTTATATTATCTACTTTTTCTATGATAGAAATTGATGTGGGATGTCTTTTCTGTATGCTGTGAATATCATTGGTTAATAAAGGGACTGTTTTGGCCTATGGCAAGGTATCTTAGAAGCAGGCGAGAAATCCAAGGCAGGAAAAGGAGGGCAGAGTCAAGAGGTGCGATCTAGCAACCAAAGGAACAACATGTAAAGAAATTCAGGTGAGCCACAGGCCATGTGGCAGACAGATTAATGGAAATGGGTTAAGATGAAAGAGCTAGCTAGCAAGGTGCCTGAGCCATAGGCCAAACAGCATGAAATTAATATAAGCATCTGAGCCATTTTGGGGGACTAAGCACCGGTAGGCAGGTCCAGACCACAGAGATAGGCCAGGCCAGAAACTCTACTACAGGAAATGTATTATTTTTATATTAGTTTTATTTACTCTTTTTAAAATTTTTTATACAGGATCTCAAGTAGCTCATGATGGACTCTAAATCTCTATGTTTCTAAGGATGACCTCGGGTTCTTAACCCTCTGCTCTGTCTATAGTTCTGGAATTACAGACATGTGCCACTATGGCAGACTGAGCTGAAACGTACTGACTTTATAAGAAGAGAAAATTATGTTGTTTACAGGAAAATGGATAGAAGTGGGGATCATCAGGAGAACGGAGATAAAACAGGCTCAGAAAGACAAATGCCACCTGCTTTCTTCCAAGTGTGGATTTTGGGGACAGAGAGACAGCAGAGGGCACTGTTAGAAATATGGAGGGAGATATGGCTGGGGGTCAAGAGGACTTCTGAGAGAGGGTGTATGTGATCAAAATATGTCATGTGTATATAAGAGATTTCCAAATGAAGCCCACCACTTTGTAAAATTAATAATAAAAGACGATGGAGAGGAAGAAAAGCTAACCTGGGGTCCTGGGTCCCCTTAGCAAGTAGTCTGAGCACTGTAGCCCTGAACTATGCAGGTTAGCAAATGGTTCCTTCTGCTTTCAGACTCAGGGGAGGGTCTGTGTGGCAGTGTGACTGTTTCAGCGACCAGAGCTGATGGAAAATGGCACAGGCACCTTCTGGACCCGGCTGTCACATTCTCTCATGTCTTGTCTTCAGGACCCTTCCCAATCTGTGGTATATCAAAGATAGAATTGAGGAACTGAGAAGCCTTATTCGGGGCACTGAGCCTGAGTCCTTGGATGATGGACTGGCTGTCAAATTTATTATCCCAACTGGAGCATTTGGAAGGGAAATGGAGTTCATTGGGAATATTCGTTTTGGAGTGTGTGTGAAGAGCAGCAACTGAGTTTGCATTACCAAATGTCACCAATGTACTTAGCGCTGCCTTTTCCTGACCTGAAATAGTCTCAGGGATAATGTTGCTTTAATAATTGTAAGGTTAAAATTATAAATAAACAATTGGAAGGAGAAACATGTCTGCTTTAATCCCACTACCCAGCTGGCCACTTCTCTCTCTCCCTCAGTGAATCTTTCTTTGTTAGACTAGAATTTATTATGTAGATTAAGCTGGCCTTCAGCTCACAGTGACCAACTCCCTCTGTCTTCAGAGTTCTAGGTTAAGGGTGTGTGCCATCCAGCTGGAGAGATAATTTTCATCTAGATGTTTTCCTTTATGTATTTTTACTTTGCAATTTCAGATGTGATGTTCAGTTTGAAGCCTATATTTTAAATTAATCAGTGTTTTTCTTCATTTTGTTAAGACTCAGTGTATATCATCTTAGAATGTTATTTGTATTTAATGATCTGCCTTTGAGATATCTAAATGATGTAATTTGTAAGATTAAGGAAATATATACGAAAAAACTCTACCAGGAAAATATGCATATAGCAAACATTTAGGTATAGTAGATCCCCACCTATAATTTGCTTTTGTCTTGCACATGCCTGGTAACCATTTTCCCGTGAGTCAGATGTATAACAAAACTAATACATAATATTGTTTCATTTTCTTGCTGTGGACAAAGATGGCTAGATCGGTCAAGGACCCTTGGGTTTCTCCTGTTATTGTTCTGGGGACCATCCCACGCTGGGCACATGTGTGTAACTTCAGGCTTTCTGTTTCTTTGTTTGTGTCTGTGCTGCCTGGTCTCTCTTACCTCAGCCCCCAAACACAGGGAGGCAAAAACTCATCTTTCTTAATGTTCTCACTGAGTCCAAATGTCATTATTTTGGAAAATCTTCCGAATCAAGCTAACAAAAATTTATTAATGTTTTTACTTGTACTAATGAGTTAATTAGCTTTGATGTTTTATTTTAGAAAATATAATTAATTTTTTATTTAGATAAGATAAGATGTCGTATAGCCCAGGCTGCCCTTAAACGCTGTGTGTTTCTGAGAATAACTTTAAACCTAACAATCCCCTTCCTTTCACTCCTCAAATATTGGAATGGGCTAGAGAACCCATTTTTTTTTTCTAAATAATTTGTATTGCTTTAAAAATGTCTTGCCTGTTAATATTCTTAGCCTAGTTCTCTGTAGTGGCAGATAATGTAGATGTCCAGAGGCTGCATAATGCCAAAGATGAATGTTTATTTCTCCATTTGAATATTAATATGTATTCTAATTTGGAATTAGATTATACTAGTTGAAGACCTTTATCAATGCTCCCCCAAATATGTGTGCACACTCACCTTCACCACACACTTACTCACATGTGGTACATTAGGTTTTCCTTACTAATAGTGAACCTGAGAAGTTGATGGATTGATCTATTGATGTGTTCATACTGAGTGGGCAGCACGGGACAGAGCTGCTCATAGAACACTAGGAAGCAAGGGGCAGACAGGGAAGGGTTAGCAGCAGGGTGTACCCTTCAGAGTCACAATCCGCTGGCTTTCTCCTTTTTTCAATCAGGCCTCATGTCCTAATAGCCCATCTGGTATGAACTCATCAATGGAAGAACCCATTGATAAAGTCAGCACGCTTGTGGTTCACTAGCGCCACCTGCTGGGGGTGGGCAAGGTTTCAACAGGAAACTTTTGGAAGGTTATTTAGTATTTAGGCCGTAACATGTTTGGGAAAGTTACAGAAATTAAAAAAAAAAAAAAAAAAATCACTAGGGGTGGTTAAGAAAGCGTGGCGGGAGGTGTATATCAGCGGTGAGGAAGAGAGAGGGGGGGGGAGGGGAGAGAGGATGGAGCAACTTGAGAGTTCTAAGAAAGCATCACCATCAAGAGTGGCTGTGTCTGTGCTGCCCCGTCAGAACGTCTCATTATGTAGTGTTTCTGTCTGATATAAGGAGTAAGACGCATCAGAATCAGACACTGTCCTACAAGATGCCCTCTTACCTTTGGTGCCAGAACCCTTGTTCTCTGTGCCATGGACTCTGGCTTGCCCTCTGGGACTCTCTCTGTGGCTGGCGTCTGAATTTCTGTTGAGTGATTGCCTGTGGCGCTGCTCCCTGTACTGTCCACCTGCTTATCTCTGTGTAGGCATCTAACTCCCTCTCAGTGTGCTGCTGCTAGTGCTGTGAACCAGGGTGACTCGGCACATGAACTTTGGGACAGTTTAGTGTGAAACCTAGCTGTGTGTTTCCCCTTGTTAGTCAATGTGTGGAATTTTATTGATTCATAGCCATGTGCTAGGTCTTCACTTCTCCCTCAGTTCTTCCAAAATCAGCTCCCCAGACACATCCTGTGGCCTCTCTTCCCCCTCTGCCCCCATCACCAGCGCACCACCCAGGTCTTCCTAACTCTCCCCCCCTCACACACACCCACTGCTTTACTCCAGCCCCTTACCCCAGCAGGCACCTGGGAACCCAAAGGTTCCTCCAGTCAGCCAAGCAGGATGCTAACTGCAGATCTTCACCTCCATCTTCTCCTCCAAGCCCAATCCCCACGGCTCATGCCCAGCTCTGCAGCAGACCTTCTACGGTAGCCTCTCCACACTTTCTGACCCCATTCCCAAGGACTAAGCAGGTCCTGGTGGATCCCCGCTTTCCTCCTGTCTGTGAACCCTCAGCAACCCCATTTAGGCTATTCCAGTTCCTACATGTTACCTTCCAATACCTAGAAATACATTTTCCCTGGAAACTGGTACCCACAACTATTAGGATTCTAGCAGGAAACACAGTCACCACACCCTCCTAACAACCAGCGAGGGCAACAGAAACCAAGGAATAAGACACTCACCCAACAAAGACCAAACATCAGCACCTAGGATTTCAGTCTTCCTAAGACCCAGATGCCTAAATGCCAGCACAAAATTGCCATATCTAGAAGACATTCCTGTAAAAGATCTTTACCTTTTGATTATGTCTATATGTCTGTGTGTCTTTGAGTTTGTGCATGTGAGTACGCATGCCCTTGGAGGCCAGGAAAGCTCACATTACAAGTGGGCATGAGCTATTTAACATGTGCTCAGAATTGAACTTGGATCCTCTGCAAGGGCAATGTATACCAGTAAGACTTCTGAGCCATCTCTCCAGTCCTGTGTGCTTAATTCTTGGAAGTGGTTACTCAGTATAAAGGTTGTTAAAAATGATGGTGTGAATACAGTGTGATTGTGAAATGTGACCATTCATCTCTGAGAAACTATAAGCTACTTGGAAAAGTCATGAAGGGATATTATCAAAAATATTTTTAGGAGTTGGAGGGATGGCTCAGCTGTTAAGAGCACTGTCTATTCTTCCAGATGTTCCAAGTTCAATTCCTAGAACCTACTTGGAAGCTCACAACTATCTATAACTACAGTTCCAGGGGATCTGACACCCCCCACCCAGACACACCTACAGGCAAAACACCAATTAACATAAAAATAAAAATAAATAATTTATTAAAATATTTTAGATCGGATGAAGGATTGCTGCTCTATGCAGTCTGTTTTAATATTAGCAGGTAGCATATATGTGCTGACTAAAATGAACTTGTAAATATACTGAAATAGTAACATTACTTTTGAATATTTTGAAATGTTTTCAGATGTCAAGTGTAAAAGAAAGGTTGTGTTACTCTTCACAAGGTTGTATCCATCTGTGCTGCAATGCGCCCCGCCCCATCGTTTGCCTTAGTTTGAGCTCACTATACTTCCAGCTTCACCCGGAATACTTACAACTTGAAATATGGTATTGACAGGTTGGTTTTCCCATTAAAAATGAAATGAGCAGTCAAACACACTAAAAGGCTCAATCTTTTCATTGCCAAGTCTGGCACAAATTTTGTTTATAACACTGGAAATATGTTGGCCATCTTACTCCTGAAATATAGATGATGTCACCATAGTCAGCATCAATACTCTTTGGGGTTCCTGTTTTCAAATTCAGTCCTCATGATGATTTATATGATGTTACCCTTTAAAAACGCTTTTGCATTCAATTTCCTTTTAAAACCTAGTTTTTCTTTTTGACAGCTTCATACATGTATACAATGAATTTTGGTCACATTTACCCACAATTTTCACTTTCACTGAGACTTTCTTTTTGTGCATAAATTTTCTGGATGTCCTTTGCAAAGAAATATCTTTAAGCAGGAGTTTAACGTAACAACTGCATTATCTTCTGAAAATTTTATGAATCTCCCTATATTTTCCTCCCTCCCCCAAGACAGGGTCTCTCTGGTTAGCCCTTGGCTGTCCTGGAATTTGTTTTGTAGACCAGGCAAGCCTCAGACTCACAGAGATCCTCCTGCCTCTGCTCCCCAGTGCTGGGATTTAAGGTGTGTGTCACCACCAGGACCAGCTTCTTCTTCCTTTTGTGAGTTCTATTTTTCTATGATGGTATAGAAGCCTTTCTGTGATTAAAAATAATAACAGATGAAGAACTGCATTTCATTTTAGCATGAAAATTGACAAGAAAATAGAAGTCAAGGCTCAAGTATTTCAGTATCTCACTGCTGATGTAGTGCATAGTGACAGCTAACTGTAAGGCATGGTGGGTGGTGGTATTCTGTGAGACATGGCTGAATTGGGCGTGCTCTTAATGATCAATAAAAAATGGATATCTGTTTTCCAAATGCCATTAAAGACCCATTGTCTGCAATGGAAGGTTAAAACATTATTGATAATCTCTGCATTTTATTAATAAGTCACCAGGAGCACAGACAGATCTGATGGTGCCAGTTGGATGGTCTGCAGTTGGAATATAAGACACTGAAAGCCTCACGCCGCCATCAAACTGAAGTCATGCATGCTTATCAATAGTTAGAGTTCACATTTACTCCTTTTGCACGACAATGGAATGTGCTGTCATCTAAAAACTTCATCTCATTTTCTTCCTTTCTCTTTTTAAAATTTAATTGAAAATAAAATATTTTTAATATACCATATTCTGACCATGCTTTTCCATCCTAACCTCCTCCCAGATCCACCCACTTCCCAATTCATAAGCATTGTTATTAAGAAAACTTTGTAAATAAATAAAAAACACACCCACCAAAATTAACGAGATCCAAAGTCTATGTTCTCAATGAACTTCTACACAGAATTGGCATTCAAACGGAAGTTGTAAAGCTTCGCATTCGATTTTACACTTTCAATAAGAAATACATTTTATATGCTTATCCGCCCACCACCAAGACAAAAAATTTACGCCAGAATTAGGATTACCTACTATTTCATAACTCATTTCAGTCACTTGTGTTCAGCTTCCTCGTTCCATTGTCCTGTCTTTCTTCACATTACACTCTACTCACACGTACATTTGCTAACATATATGACATATTATTGGTTATATCCTACACGTGAGAGAGAACATGCAATTTATTTCTCTCTGAAGCTGTTCTGTCCACAAGAATGGATGTCTCAGCAGTCCTGATCCAGGACCAGAGTTCTGGAGGATTCCTAGAGGGCTGCTGGTCTCATGTGGAATGGAATGCTGAAGAAGTAGGATCTAGTACCCAGGAAGAAAACGCCTCAGCAACAAGATGGATGGAGTTTCCAGGAAGAGGGATGGCGAGCAGGCAAAAACAAAACCTTCCTTCTGCCCTGTCCTTTTGTCTGGGCTGCTGTGAGAAAGTGTGGCCCAGATTTAGGATAGATCTTCCACCTAAAATAATCTAAGTAAAAGAAATCCCTCACAGTTGTGCCCAGCTGCCTGGGTTTTAGATACTTTCAAATGCAGCCAAGTTGACAACCAAGATTAGCCATTACAGCTTATTATCCAAAATCTACATATATACTGCCAATCAATAAATGAACAAGAAAATGGACTAGACCATTAAGACAGACAGACAGAAACAGGAAAGGAAAAAGAAAGAGCCACTAAGTACTTTTGAAAGTGTCCAATGTCTCTAGCCCTTAGAGAAAAGCAAGTTAGTAATACTTCGAGGCACCATCTCAGCTCTCCCAGAGTGACTGTCACCAACAAGTGTGACCACAAATGTTAGAGAGCATTTAAAGGTAAAGGACACGCTTTCACTGTTGGCCACTGTGGAAGCCAATTTGGAGATTTGCCAAAATATTATAACTACTACAGGATCAAGCTATTTTATTCCTGAGAATGCAGCACCCACCATAGAGTAACTTGTGCCCCCATATTTATTGATGATGTACTCACTATAGCAAATAACTGGAATCAACATAGTTGTCTATCAGAATATGAGTGGATAATGAGAATCTGATGTGTGTGTAGGTGCACACACACACTCACCACACACACACACACACACACACACACACACACACACACTATTTAGCTCTTAAAATAAAGGTAAAAACCTTGCAAATAATACATGCACTCAGAATGTAAAATATTAAAGATATCCACTTCTGTATATGGGTGTTTGTTTGCATGTACGTTTGCACATCAGAAGAAGGCATTAGATTACGCAGCTTTACAGTTATAGTTACAAGTCACCATTTGGGTTTTGAGAGTTAAACCTAGGTCTTCTGGAAGAGCAACCATTGCTCTTAACCTCTGGTCCATTTCTTTAGCCTCTAGGATGTATTATGCATATGCAATGAGGTCATTTAGTATTTCTGAGCTGAAGTGGGGACTTTCCTAGTCTCCTAAAGAAATTCTGTCTGGTATTGTACAAATTCTATTTGTTATTATTAATAAGAATCTGGAGCCAGATATAGGGGAAAAGCTGAAATATCAAAGAGACAGAGAAACAAGCCACAGTCACTTCTCACCTAGACAGCTCCTCAGACAGAAAAAGGTAGGTCCTGTCTCCAGGGGTCCTCAGACTCAATGCCTGCATCCTCAGCCAAGAGGGATGGAAACACATGCAAAGCACTGGACTTCTGCCTCCTCTTTCTTTCCCTGCCCAGACATTTCAATTCCTGGTTGATCTTTTCTAGTGCTAGGATCAAAGGTGGGTGCCACACGTGGCACTGTTTGGCCTTGAACTCAGAGAGACCCACAGGATCTCTGCCTCCTAAGTTCTGGGGTTAAAGAAGTGGGTCACTATTCCTTGACCTTCATGGGTTGACTCTGTGGGTGGCTCTGTTCTCTGATATTTCAATCTATTTTTCTTAAATATACAATATATCACCACATCACCCCTTTTGTGCCAAAATAGAAAAGGTTATAACTAATACAAGAAAAACTATATACAATAAACACAATAACAATAACTATATACAACATATAGGAGCAATAATTACATCACTAATTTCCATTTCATTAACAATTGACAAATTCCGAGAAAATACCTCATTATATATTCTACCTTGGTGAGTCCAGAGGATTGTACCTAATTCACTTTCTATCTAACTTGCATTACCAAATGAAAACTATCTCTTGATGTCTCTCAAACTTATGCACTTTAAACCTCTTAGTGAGTTTTTTTTTCTGAATCTGTAACTAGGAAAACCTTAACTCTCTAGTCTTCAACTCCCTCAGAGACCGAGGAAGGCAATGATATTAATGAGCAAACAGTCAGTGCAATCAAGCATTGTTTCTAGAAATGCCTTGCTAACAGTCACTGTTTAGATGATCTTATTTTTCACAGTTGTGACATTTGATATTTTATTTTTAGTCAAACCTCAAGAAATAACCTCTTCGACCCATCATCCCTCTTGTGAGATTCCATGTTAGTTGTATCTCAGGTTCAGTCTTCCCAGAGTGCTGATATTGCCTTTAATGGCCTGATTATTGTCTTTCATTGTGAATTAGCAGTTTCAGAAGCCAGAAATTATTATTTGTCCAGCTTCTGAATTTGGTACCATTGTATTTACTGCTGAAATCAACCTTAATAAATCTGTAAAGGTTTCTCTTCACTCTTGGGTCACTTTTGTAAATGACTCAGTTTTCGTTCCTATTTCTTCAGTTCTATACCAAGCATTTAAGACCGTCATTTGGCGTAAATCCGGGATGTGGTCATCATATAAAGATTGCCTTTCTACATCAGCACAATCTTCCTCTTCAAGAAGCTGGTCTTGGGAGATTTTGACACCTCTAGCCCTACTGCCCTATTCAATGGTTCCAGCTTCCTCCTTCCACCCGGTGCTCCATTTTAACTGGGACCCAGCCTCTAAGACTGTTGTGGCTAAATCTGTACAGTATTTAGGGATAATTCTATTAGGAGTTGATCAGGAGTAGTTTTAGAACTGCTGTACAAATAGTAAGTGCATGCCGTATGAGACTATTGCTTTCTTGAATCTCCTAAAATCTGACATTTGAACAGGAGACCATTCAGTTCTTAGAAAGTTCTATCATTTGTCAATTCTTGTAAGGTTACTGGATAAATTAGGATTGACTGAAAATCTTAGACTGTTGTTCTGTAACTTTATAAGGCAATGTTGAGACTGGCTCTCCTTTAAATTCTTTTGTATGGCTTTAAATATCTCTATGATCTGTTTTAACAAGGTTTTCTAGTACTTGTTTCTTGTCACTCATATCAACCAACCTTTAAAGTACTAAAATAGGATAATTAAACAAATAATATTTAAAATAGACATTATTAAGATCCCATCTGCATTAATTATCCTCTTCTTTAATTGTGGGGATATGTTTCATATTTAATAAAAACCAGTCTATATCACAGAGATGTACCCACAGTCGGTCCAGGAGGATCAGAGAGTGGTGATTTACACCTTTAATCCCAGCACAGGGAATATCCGGGAGTGGTGATCTATGCCCTTAATCCCAGCAGATCTGAGTTTGAGGCCAGCTTGGTTTACAGAGAGAGTTCCAGGCTCCCAGGCAGGCAGTGGTGGTACCAGGCCTTTAATCCTGTAACTCCAGAGACAGAGATCTTTCTATGTTTCTGTGAGTTCAAGGCTAACTACCAAATAGTAGTAGCCCACACCTTTAATCTTAACCTGGATGTGAAACAACTGGGTGAAGAAGGTATTTAAGGCAGGCGTAGGAAGACAGATGAGGCAGAATAAGCCATGAGGAACAAGGCTGAGGAAGCTGGAAGACAGCTGGGTGAGATCTGACTGTGGTGTTTCTCTCTTCAATATCCCAGCCTTTCCCTGAGATCTGGCTCTGGATTTCCTTTATTCGTGCAACATTTAATGGTTCCATTTTTCATGCTTTCAAGCATATTATCAAACATAGACCAAATTCCTTCCATGTTTAGTGTTTCTTGTTTTTTAATGTGAGAAAATAACTCTCTGTGTGTCTTAAACTAATTTCTCTTTTTAAGAAATCCCAGTTGACTCACCAAATCTGCTGACAGTAAGATTTATATGAGGGTGAAGTGAGGCAGCTACCTAGTGTGGTAGAAGCCCAAAGAGGGGGTCCAGAAAAAAAAAATACTACAATCCACCAGGGAGGGTAAGCCAGTGTCTGAAAAACTAACCCAGGTGATTGTGGGGGCAAAACATGTGGCAGAGGCTACCTAAAAGGCAGAGCTGGCTGGAGGCCAACTATGAAGGGAAATCCTAGCAGCTGGCGTAGTTCCAGCCTGCCTCGGTGGTTACGAAGCAACAGGCAAGTGACATTTTTGTGAATTTTTGTCCCAAAAGTTGGGCACCATATATTGAACAAAATCGATTTGGTACTATAATAAAAGCTTGGGTATTGGGGGGAGTCAGATATTGGGGGAAAGCCACAGACACTTCTTGCCAAGCCAACTCTTCAGACCAAAAAGTGTAGGTCCTGTCTTCACAAATCCTCAGACTGAATCCTCTACTCAGCTGAAGTGAAATGCAGGCAAAGCCTCCTCTCCCTTATCTTTCTCTTTGCGCAGCTACCTCAATTTCCTAGTGCTATGATTAAGGATGTGAGCACCACCACTGGGCTCTGTTTGGCCTTGAACTCACAGAAATCCAGAGGATCTTGGCCTCCCAAGTACTGGAATTAAAGGTGTGGGTCACCACTCCCTGATCTTCATGGCTTGGCTCTGTGGATGGCTCTGTCCGCTGATATTTCAGGCCATCTTTATTAAATATATAACATATTACCACATCCTGGTGTTGAGGAAATAGAGAGTGATCACACTGAGCATAACTGTGGGAGATCGGCTGAATGGCCTCTTCTGGTGAGATCTAGACTGAAATGGAAACCCGGGGCTCTGCTATGAGAGTATGTTTGGTACATTGTAAATATTTGTCCCTTCTACTGGTTTAATAAAAATCTGATTGGCCATAGGCAGACAGGAAGTGTGGGCAGGACTGCCAGAGTAAGAAAACCCGGAATAGAAAGAGCAGAGCAGAGATGCCAGAGAGATGCCAGAGAGATCAGCAGAGAAGCCAGCAGATGCAGAGGACAACTATGCTGCTCTGAGAAAAGTTACCGAGCCTCATGGCTGAACAGGATAAGAGTCATGAGTTAAAGAATTAAGAGTGAACAAGTTATACGACTGCCATAGGCCCGATCATCATAAAATTAACATGTCTGTGTGTTTCTGTTAGATTTCTGGTCTGTGGGTCTGGATCTCAGGCCAGACCTTGGGACTAGGCTGGCCAGAAACTTATTACAATAGGACTCAATGCAGCTGAGTATGTAGATGTAATTTTCAAGGCTCATTGTTATAATTTCAGCTCCTTTGATTATAGGGTTAGGAGTTTTCAGGTCAGCAGAGGAGCACACCTCACAGACCAGCATGTTCATGGTTATACAAAACATAATGTAATTTGTCTCAGAAACCTCTGGGATAAAGGAACGTTGTTTACCAAAACTATCCCTAGAAATCAAGGAAGCCCACAGGCACTCCTGTGTTCCTTCTTACATTTGTTGGCATCCCAAATCCCCTTCTTGAGAAATCTCAGCATCAGATGCTCCCATGCTGTGTCAGAAATTCATTATATCCTTACATAACCTTAGTTCAAACTTCAACAATAAGTTCAGACTAAACATTTCCTATACACTATCCAAAAAGCTCTATGGGAATATGGAGAAAACTTTTGTACACTGTTGATGAAATTTTAAATTAGTTTTGTCATTACGAAAAGCCAAATAAAAGATTCTGAAAAACAATCTTTCACATGATTTAGTAACCCCACATCCGGGTACATAGCTAAAGGATTTGCAATGAGAATGCTGTAGGGAGTCTGCACTCTGCTATCACGGAGCAGTACTTCCAACAGCTAAGTTATCAATGAATGGGAGAATAGAGACAATGTGACACACACACACACACACACACCCACACACACACACACACACACACACACACACACAAACACACACACACACACACACACACACACATCAATATCCAGACATTGAATTTTTAAAAATTATTTAATTTTATGTGTAGGGATGTTTGTGTGTGCACTGTGCATGTGTAGCTCATGGAGGTCGGAATAGGACAATGACTATCCTGGACCTGGAGTTGGGGTGGTTGTGAGGCATCCCGTGAATGCTGGGAGTTGAACCAGAGTCCTCTGCTAGAGCAAAGAGTGTTCTAACCTGCCGATCCATTTCTCCAGCTTATTATCCAAATTTTAAAGTCATGAAATTCCATCATTTGCAATGATAGAGATAAAACTGAGATAGGAACCTAAGCAAAATATACTAGACAAAGAAAAAATAAAGCATGATCTGACTGTGTTTAAAATGTAAAACAACAGAACTTGTAGACGTAAAGAGATTAGTGGTTAATGGAGACTGGACAAATTAGAATCGGAAGCTGTTGATAGAAGAATATAGAATTTCAACTAGGGAATGAATAGCTTTTTGAGATAGACTGAACAATATGTTAAAAATACATCGTGCATTTTAAAACTTCTGTAAAAAATTGTGTTCTTACTACAAAACTGAAATGTATGTGAGTTTGTACATATGTCTATTAGTTTGATGTAATTATTCTACATTATGTACTTATGATACCTCTTTGAAGCCTGAAAAAATGTGATAAATGTAAAATTTAAAACTATAATTTGATAAGGAAATTAGCTTTATAAAACATGTAAATCTTGGTATTGGGATTAAAAGGCACAGAGAGGCAAAAGGAGTTCTATTGTTCATGTCTTGCTTTATTCTAGGGAACACTTCAGATACTTAGGTGAGACTGTATGAAAATTCTATAGGTTGCTATCTATGATGGCTTCCATTAAATAACATTCTGAAGACACTGGGGGGAGGCAGGACATGCCTGGATCCGGTGTAAACTTTCTCCCTCTCCCATAGAGAGTGCCAACTGCAATAGGAAGGTCTCAACTGGGTTGTTACAACATGGTTGTCTGATGTCATTTGCAGTGAGCCCAGGATGTCATGCTCCTTGTGCTAAGTTGCCAGGATCTTTGGCCAAATGGTCTGGGGAGTCATTGTGAGGAGGGTGACTTAAAGGATCTCTGGAAAGCTTTTCATGGGACTCTGACCTCAAGTGTTTAAGCTACAAGGTATGTGGATCCAGGTGTGACATCTAGTGGAAGGCTTGGATCAGGAAGATGAGGACTCATATTATTTGCTATAATTACACACACATACACACCAGGACGAGAGAGAGAGAGAGAGAGAGAGAGAGAGAGAGAGAGAGAGAGAGAGAGAGAGAGAGAGAGAGAGAGAGAGAGAGAGAGAGAGACTCACTGGACTTCCTCCACCAAGGTCCTATTTCCTAGCATCCCCAAGCAACATCATCTATTGGGAACCAGCTATTCAAATACATGACCCAAGGAGTACATCCTCACTAAAAGCCACCACAGAAAGCTGGCATGAGACACAAATACAGATCAGAAACTCTCTAATCTCTTTGTCAACAGAAAATGGTGCTGGCAGATATATGACATTGACCAGGACAATGGAGGTACACCAGCATGTATTTCCCAGCACAAACCAGAACACCATGCGTTCTTGTGTCTGGTCTGAGTCCTTCACAAGTGTCTTAACAGCTTTCTCAGCAGTGTTGGGACTGAAATATCCTGGAGGACCAGAGTAGTTAGGTCTCGATGAGCTGAAGCAGTTCCTTTTGCAGGGCAGAAAATCAGTACAGAGATTTAGGGGAGCAGGGTGAATTTATTTTGTACACGGAGGGCTGAGAGAACCTTTCAGAGTAAGAGAATGAAGTAGTGTGTGTTTTAGGCACTTAAGTGCCTCTGAATCTACTCAAATATGAACTCAAGGGAGAAAAGCAAGGTGAATTTGAACATATTCATCACACAGGTGTGGGAGGAACCCAGGGGATTTCTCTCCATGGGAAGTCTGAGCATGGGCTCATTATTTGTGTAGGATGCCACGAAGTTACTGACTGGAGATTAGATGAAATTGAGGTCACTTGTGCCTTGGTGTCCAGTGGACCCCAAGGCTCAGTCCAGGCTCTGTCCTAACAAGATTGATGCTGGCTGTTGGGTCAGTTACTACCTTTTTGTAGAAACTATTTTTGTCTCTGCTCTAAAGAACACAAATGCTCTTCAAAGTTATTTTAAGCCATAGAACTCTCTCCTCGGAGTAAATATGACACTTAAACTGACCATATGTGACCGTATGACTTCTAACCCATTTTTCATTGATTCTGTCTCTTTGTATTTCTGTCTCCAGAGGAGCTAGACCATTCGAATGTCTCCAGGGTACGTTTGTTTTCAGGTCCTGATCAGAAACTATAGGTCACCTTCAGCTTTTCCTATATAAAAGGATGTCTTCGAAGTCACCAGAATCAAAGGGAGATTTTACTTCACCTCTCAGAAGAATGTAATGTTGTCTACTTGGGACAGGGGCATTAAGCTGTAGGTATGACTCACATTATCTGTTAAGGACAGAATCATGAAACTAAGACTTTTTGGAGTTTTAGGTTTATTTGAGTTAAATTAAGTATCTTTTTGTTTGTTTTGAGACAGAGTCTCTTGTCTATAGCCTGGGTGGGCCATGGACTCGGACATCCCTGCCTCTGCCTCCCAAGTGCATGAGCAACCGTGCCTGGTGCTTGATTTTTTTTTTTTTATAACAATGTGAGTCCAACCCAGGGAGACTTAAGTTTAACAAAAAGCCACACATTCTGGCTACAGTCTCATGTCCAGAAACTTCCTAACAATGAGATGTCCAGGTAGCCTTAGGAACTATGGATGCAGCAGTGACCACAAATGGGTAAACATTGCAGGTATTGCTTCACACCGGTTTTTTATTTTTATTTACTTTACACCCTTTGTGCCTTGTATTTAATATAGTTTCTGAATTATGTTTCTGATGTACCTCTTATTATTTAAACTTACATAATAGATCTGTATCTGTTACCTTTAAAATAAACACAATGAGGCTGTCTCGGTTGTGCCATTCTCTACCAATTGCCCTCTCCCCTAGGTAAAGGATTCTTTTCTGGATAGTTTCCCACTAGAAGCTAATGGACCATAGTCATTTGCAAACCTGACGCTCTTCAGTGTTGACTGATGAAAAAGTAGAGATTTCTAGTCTTCTCCCCTTGTGGATGTCAGAGACTGACACAGGCCAGGTGACCAGCAGGGTGTCTTAGCCTAGAGTCCAACAGTGATGAAGATGAGCATGCTCAGAAGAGCTCCTGAACAACCCTACTGCTGTGGATGCTCAGGCACAAGGGGACGGAGCTGACTGGGAAGAGGTTCCTTAGACCTGAGCATGTGGGAGGTAGGGTGTGGAGATGTGGACAGAGACACTGAGAGCCTTAACCTCTGTGACCCTTTGAGATGCCACTTCTGGCCTGGATCTTTGTGAGGCCCCTTCCTGAGATGGCCTAAATTGGGCTGGTACCACAGAGCTGATGCCCCAATGGGCAGAACCACATGCAGATTTGGGAGCCCTAGTTAAGGGAACAAGGTGAAGGAATGTCTCAAATGTGCACGTTTGTAGAGCACAGAGATTGGTTGAAACATCTGAGCATGAAGGAGAAGAGGGTGGAGCTAGGAGGCTGCATGAAGCTTGGTGCTGTTTTCAGAAGAGGACAGAGAAGCTAACTATAGATGAGAAACAGCCTTTACTGAAATTGCTATCACCTTAATAATGAAGCTGTGGGACAGAGATGCCCTGCTCATGAAGGTCCATCTACAGTGACCTCGCTCTGTCACCCATGTCTCCAGGCCCAATGATGCTTTACCTCTCTTTTCTTCCATATGACACTGATGGGTAAAAAGTTCACCCTGAGCCCCTACAAACAGTCACCCAAATTTTCTCTTAGCAGTGCTCAGCTTTGGGCCTGGCGGAAGGGCAGGAACTGCAGAGTGAGTGAGATATGTAAAAATGAATTGGGCAATGGTCTCACCTGAGCTTTGGGTTTGGGGGTGGATAGTGTTAGGCTGAGCAGAGAGCAGAAATGTGCCGTCGACCTGATTAGCACACAACTGGTCCCTATAAATGGACAGGAAACCAGAGTTCTGATTCAGCAAAGAGAACTTTATTGAGTTGCTGACCTCTGTCCTAGGACAATCCTGGACTCAGCTGTGAGGAAGAAGGGGAGTCAGAGAGGGGATGGGTTTGCTCAGTAGTCAGCTGCCTTCATAGTTTTCTTTATCCAGGATAAGTAACTTGACACTCTGGTGAAAAAACTTGGAGCTGAACCATCAGGATTCCCACTGGAGACGATGCCTACAGCCACTTTCTTATAGAGGAGAGGCCCTCCAGAGTCCCCCTGTGGAGAGGAGGCACAGGGGACTGAGACTAGTCCACACCTCCCTCTCATATCTAGGCTCCTCTCAGAGATGTATAACTTGTGTGCTTTGCTTGTGGAGATCAGAGGGCAGGCCTGAGGCCCTGGCTTCCTGCTCTGATTGTGGGAAAGTTACTGCTTCACCTCCCTCCTGAGCCCAACCTCTGCCTTTCTCGGGTCTGTGATCCAGTCTCTATGAAGGTGTGAGAGACCCTCATCTTAGGATATTGGTTAAGAACATGGGGACAGGGGAGTGGACCTGAAATGAGCATGGAGGACCAGACCATTGACAAAAGTGGGTGCCTGCTCTGAGGAAACACCTGCTTGTGGTATTGACACAGGCAGGGTCACAGCTTTCTAAAGCCTGGGCCTGGGTGTCAGGAGGACACTGCAAATCCTGCTTTACACAGGCTGTCTTCAGAGAGGCTAGCTGTAGCTCAGGGGGCCCTAGGTAGTTGCTGGTTACTGCTGTTCCCAGGCAGTAGCATCAAAACAAAGGAAACCCTTGATGTTTGAGTCTCTATGTCCCAGGTTGCTTTTTCTTTCCCATAGATCCCAGAGAAGAGCACAATCCAACTCACCTTATAGGAAGCATGCTTAATCTTTGGATCTCTGACACATATCTCATTGGCTTTGTTGTAATGACCTGGAGAGTGGGCCTCACACTCCCGATCCTTCTGTACCGTGAGTTCCACCTCTTGTAGGGTATTTGAGGGTTTGCCATCCGGAGCCATCTTTCCCCAACCAGCCACAGAGCACACATCCCCTGGCTTCACATGGACCTTGCGCCAGGGAAGCTTGAGGGGCCTCACAGCTTTGGTCCTATTGGCCTTCTTCTGCAGCTGTTGGGGAAGATGCAAGAGTGCAGCTCATTGACAGTTGTGCTGAGACACCATGAAGGCCAGTATGGAAGGGAGGCAAGGAGAGGGAAGAGCACAGACGGGGCCATCCCTGGACCAGGGTGGAGGTGGGTCTCACCTTTAAGAGCATGATGTCATTGGAGAGGTCTTTAGGATTATAGGCTGGGTGCTGGATGGGTTTTTCCACAGGGATGGTCTGCTGGGTCTCCTCCTGTGCCTGGATGTTGTGGGCCCCAAGAGTGACTTTCATTGACCTGTAGAGAGCAGAGTGGAGATGACAGATGTGATGTCAGAGAGGACACTGTCCAGGAGGTGTGACAGGCAGGGCAGGCAGGGTGGGCTCTAGCTAAGAGGGCTTAAGGAGACAGGGGGCCTCAGGGTTTAACACACTAGTCTTTGCACCTCAAGGACATTAGACCCCTGGGGGTTCCCTCTTGCTTCTAGTCAATATTCCAAAGTTTTTCTTGACTCTCAACATGTCCTTTCAGCCTCAACCCCTCCTTAAGTCTGGCCAGTGGAGTTAATTTCAACTCAGATGTGCTGCTAGCTCTGACCTCTCACCCTCTGGCCTCAGTTTCCCTTTTTTCAGATTTCCATTTTCACAGTCCTGCCCTCTAGTGAGCTCTCACAGGAGCATCCAGGAGTAGAGCACAGAAGCTCCAGTTGAGGTCTCAGAGCACTGGCTCTAAGCAGCAGAAGAAAGGTCAGGAGAATCAGGACTGGTGGCATCTTCCCAGGAAGGCTGCTCAGGTTGGAGGACGGCAGAGTAAACACCGTCCTTGAAGGGATGAAGGACAGTGCTCAGTGACCTCACAGGCATTTAAAGCCTGTGCAGCTCTGCACTGATTGGCTTCCGTACATAAGGATGTTTACTTGTTTGGGTAAAAATGACACTGTCTCCATATTGACATCCTGTGAGCTAAGGGGAGATAATGACCAGGAAAAGGTGTTTGGGCTGTGGCTGAGGAGGGCCTGAGACCCCAGGAAGTGACCCACAGTGACTGCAGTGAGTCAAAGTGCGTCCTTTCTTATCTCTTCCATCCCTTGGCATCCAGGTAAGATCTCCTTTGGTTTCTTTCTTTCGTCCATTTAAAAAAATTAATACTGATGACCAAGTTATTATAAATAAATTATAACACTACAAATGCTCAGACAAAGTTTTACAGTATTTAGTGAGAGTTGATAATGTGCCATATTTGCCTAGCAGAATTTCAGCACATCTTCTCATTAACCTTATGGATTTCTTATCATACTGTGAAACTGCGTTGGAATAGTCCGATGAATTAACATTAACTCACCCTGACTCCCCTAAATTTCTAGGAAGTCACAGATAAATCTCAAAAAATAAGCATTTACCCCATGGCCAATAACCAGGCCTTTACTGTCATACACAGCTAAGTATAGAAGCCAATCACATTGACAAGTATCTGTTATCTCTTTATTAGGTATTGGCATTTACCACTTAGCAAGAGTTTCAGGACTCCAATTAAGGGTTAGTAAGATGAGATCAGCTGACTGGGAAGAACCTTCTCAGGCCTAAGCAAGTGGCAGGTGGGCTTCAGGGCTCTATAGAGAGACGCTGAGGACCCTGACCTCTGTGGACCCTCTGAGATGCCACTTCTGGCCTGGACCTTTGTGAGTCCCCTCACTGCCAGATCATGACTTATGCTAGTACCACAGGTTGAGGGCAGTAATGAGCTAATCACATGTGGATCTGGGTGTCCTAGTCAGGGGGATAAGAGGTAGGAACATGCTCAGATTAGCATGGACTATAGCACATTGAAGCTGAGACTCATCAGAGCAGGATAAAGGGGAAGAGGCTGAAGCTAGAAGGCTGGGGAAATGTTGCCCTCTTTCCACGAGAGGATAGGGAAACCAGTTCTAGATGTGGAGCAGCCCTCACTGAAGTTGCTGTCATATCACGGGGAAGCTGTTGGACAGAGATGCCCTGCTCATGAAGGTCCATCTACAGTGACCTCACTCTGTCACCCATGTCTCCAGGACCAATGATGCTCACCTCTCTTTTCTTCCATATGATGCTCAGGGGGTAAAATTTCACCTGGACCCCCAAGTCAAGAGATGTTCAAACTCCACGTTAAGCCTGTAGCAAGGGCAGGCACTGCGGGTGGGACATGAAAAATAAGCTGGGCAATGGTCTTTCCTGAGCTTCAGGGGGCTGTCGTGCATGGGGAGGTAGAAAGCCAAATTATACCGTTGGCCTGATAAGCACAGAGTTGATCCCTGTGAATGGACAGGAAACCAGACTTCTGATTCAGCAAAGAGAACTTTATTGAGTTTCTGGCCTCTGTCCTAGGACAATCCTGGACTCAGCTGTGAGGAAGAAGGGGAGTCAGAGAGGGGTTGGGTTTGCTCAGTAGTTAACTGCTCTTCATACTTTTCTTTATCCAGGATAGGTAACTTGACACTCTGGTGAAAATACTTGGAGCTGAACCATCAGGATTCCCACTGGAGACGATGCCTACAGCCACTTTCTTATAGAGGAGAGGCCCTCCAGAGTCCCCCTGTGGAGAGGAGGCACAGGGGACTGAGACTAGTCCACACCTCCCTCTCATATCCAGGCTCCTCTCAGAGATGTATAACTTGTGTGCTCTGCTTGTAGAGATCAGAGGGCAGGCCTGAGGCCCCGGCTTCCTGCTCTGATTGTGGGAAAGTTACTGCTTCACCTCCCTCCTGAGCCCAACCTCTGCCTTTCTCGGGTCTGTGATCCAGTCTCTATGAAGGTGTGAGAGACCCTCATCTTAGGATATTGGTTAAGAACATGGGGACAGGGGAGTGGACCTGAAATGAGCATGGAGGACCAGACCATTGACAAAAGTGGGTGCCTGCTCTGAGGAAACACCTGCTTGTGGTATTGACACAGGCAGGGTCACAGCTTTCTAAAGCCTGGGCCTGGGTGTCAGGAGGACACTGCAAATCCTGCTTTACACAGGCTGTCTTCAGAGAGGCTAGCTGTAGCTCAGGGGGCCCTAGGTAGTTGCTGGTTACTGCTGTTCCCAGGCAGTAGCATCAAAACAAAGGAAACCCTTGATGTTTGAGTCTCTATGTCCCAGGTTGCTTTTTCTTTCCCATAGATCCCAGAGAAGAGCACAATCCAACTCACCTTATAGGAAGTACGCTTAATCTTTGGATCTCCCACACATATCTCATTGGCTTTGTTGTAATGACCTTGAGAGTGGGCCTCACACTCCCGATCCTTCTGTACTGTGAGCTCCACCTCTTGTAGGGTATTTGAGGGTTTGCCATCCGGAGCCATCTTTCCCCAACCAGCCACAGAGCACACATCCCCTGGCTTCACATGGACCTTGCGCCAGGGAAGCTTGAGGGGCTTCACAGCTTTGGTCCTATTGGCCTTCTTCTGCAGCTGTTGGGGGAAGATGCAAGAGTGCAGCTCATTGACAGCTGAGCTGAGACACCATGAAGGCCAGTATGGAAGGGAGGCAAGGAGAGGGAAGAGCACAGGCAGGGCCATCCCTGGACCAGGGTGGAGGTGGGTCTCACCTTTAAGAGCATGATGTCATTGGAGAGGTCTTTAGGATTATAGGCTGGGTGTTGGATGGGTTTTTCCACAGGGATGGTCTGCTGGGTCTCCTCCTGTGCCTGGATGTTGTGGGCCCCAAGAGTGACTTTCATTGACCTGTAGAGAGCAGAGTGGAGATGACAGATGTGATGTCAGAGAGGACACTGTCCAGGAGGTGTGACAGGCAGGGCAGGCAGGGTGGGCTCTAGCTAAGAGGGCTTAAGGAGACAGGGGCCTCAGGGTTTAACACACTAGTCTTTGCATCTCAAGGACATTAGACCCCTGGGGGTTCCCTCTTGCTTCTAGTCAATATTCCAAAGTTTTTCTTGACTCTCAACATGTCCTTTCAGCCTCAACCCCTCCTTAAGTCTGGCCAGTGGAGTTGATCTCAACTCAGCTATGCTCCTGGCTCTGACCTCTTACCCTCTAGCCTCAGTTTCCCTTTTTTCAGATTTCCGTATTCACAGTCCTGCCCACTAGTGAGCTCTCACAGGAGCATCCAGGAGTAGAGCACAGAAGCTCCAGTTGAGGTCTCAGATAGTGTGGGCTAGCTGCTTCTCCTCACCTTCCCTTGCAGTGAGCAGCTGTCAGGACGAAGTCGTCTCGCACGAGGAAGCCTCCACAGCGACTCCTTTTTCCAGCATCATTCACAAATTTAATAAATGCCATGTAGGGCCGGGAATGGGGCTTGACCTCATGGCCCCCAATGATCTCCTCTGAAAGAAAAGGTTAGAATATGGGGTGTCTGGGAGCAGCAGGTGAGGTCAGAACCCTTAGGGAGGGGTGAGGGGGGAGATCTGCAGTCCTCAGAGACTGTTGTAGACAGAATTCCTTGTACATAGAATAATCTTTACTGAACCCTAACCCTCAGGGGTCTTCTCAGAGAAGGGGTGGGTAGTGTTTCTCCTCCTCTGCTTTCCAAACACATGGAGGGACAAGCTCTGTCTTCATGATGATAGTGACCAAGCAGACACGGGTGGCTTGCTTGCCTTGAGCGTTTCTTTGTTCGTGACCCCTCTGCTGTCATGATTGATGTGATGTCCTCACCTTCTATCCCCAAGCCCTGTAGAGGGGGTTTTCCAAAATTCTTTTATTCTGATGCCCAACATATATTGTATTCTCAATAAATGATTTTGACTGATTGAATAAATGACTTCTACTTAGCTATAGGGCTGGTGGCTCAGAGAGCATGGGATTCAGAGTTTTTGGGACACTGGAGTAGTGTGCTGGTGAAGATGGGAACAGCAGGAACCTGCAGAAGGAAGTGGCGAGGCCAACCATAACTAGCCTGCAAAGCTGGAGGAGTGAGCATTGTAGGCATCATGTTCTCTGGGCTTCTTTCTTCAGCAGCTGAGGGTGGAGGCTACTAAATGATGCTAATGTTCTTGAGCTGGTGGCCTTACCCCATTGCAAGCTGGTCACTAAAGCTGCCCTTGCCCTGGGCTCACGTAAAGCTAATGATCTCTGTTTTATTATCTTTGCACTCTCTACCACTTCTCTTTTTGGGGACACACATCTCTCCAGCTGACAGAAAGAGTAGGGAGAAGCTAGTGCCCACTAAGTCTCCTGAGGACACATCCCTTCCTCAGACCTTGTTGAGAATCTAGCCAGTGACAGACTTCCAGCTCTGGGTTTGGTATAGGACCTGAGGTTCAGAAAGCTCTTGGTTAAGCACAGGACACTTTCTAACTAAACCTAGGCAGAGAGTTCACAGAGGTATTATGGGATGGCTCCCCGGCATAGGGGTGTCCACTCACCTGCACCAGCTCCAAGCATCAGAAGAAAGGTCAGGAGAATCAGGACTGGTGGCATCTTCCCAGGAAGGCTGCTCGGGTTGGAGGACAGTAGAGTAGACACAGTCCTTGAAGGGATGAAGGAGGTCTGTGCTCAGCACTTAAAGCCTGTGCACATCTGCTCTGATTGGCTTCTGCACTTAAGAATGCTTTATGGTTTGGGTTAAAACATCACTGTCACCACAGTGACATCTTATGAGCTAAGCTGAGATAGTGAGCAGGAAAAGGTGTTTAGGTGTGAGGAGAGCCTGAGACCCCAGGAAGTGTCCCAGTGACTGCACTGAATCAAAGTGTGTCTTTTGTTACCTCTTATATCCTTTTGCATTCAGGTAAGAACTCTTTTGGTTTCTTTGGTGTCTTTTTTAAATTCATTTTTAAAAAATTAATACTGACAACCAAGTTAGCATGAATTAATTATAACACTACAAGCACACAGACTAAGTTATGCATTATTTACTGAGAGTTGATATGTGCCATATTTGCCTAAGTCAAATTTCAGTACAGAATCTCATTAACCTCAGGGACTGATCATACTGTGAAGCCTCTGTTGGAATAGTCTGATGAATTAATATTAACTCACTGTGACTCTCATAAACTGCTGGGATATCACAGACAAACATCAAAAGCAAGTGTTTGCTCTGTGGCCAATGGCCATGTCTTACCATCATACATAGTTGAGTTTAGTAACCAGTCGCAGTGATATGTACTGGTTACATGTTTATTAGGTATTGGCATCTAACTCTTAGCAAAAGCTTCAAGACTGAAATTAAAATTTGGTAATATTAGATCAACACCAGGTCCCTGCTCATATCTCCAGTTGTAATTTCTACAAATGTCTCAGGATTTTCTCTACACAAACAAGGGCCTTGAGTGGATCTTGAATGATTATTTAGTGGGCTAGATCAGGAATGAGAGAGTTCAAGGATCCAGCCTTTTAAAATGCTGATATTGATTAGAGTGAGCTGAGGATCTGAGCTTAGACGCAGATGGTTAGAGCTGTGTGGGATCAGCTTTGGGAGGTGAGACAGGGTGGCTTTGCCCTGAGAACAGATGTGTGTGTGTGTTTGTGTGTGTGTGTGTTTCTATGTGTCTGTGTGTATTTGTGGTGTGTATGTGGTGTGTGTGTGTGTATATGTGCATACATGTGCATGTGTGTGTATGTGTGTGTCTGTGTGTATGTGTGTGTGAGTGCGTCTGTGTGTATGTGTGAGTGTGTGGTATGTGTGTGTCTGTGTATGTGTGTGGTATGTATGTGTGTGTCTGTGTGCATGTGTGTGTGTGGTTTTTGTGGTGTATGTATGTGTCTGTGTGCATGTATGTGTGTGTCTGCGTGTGTCTGTGTGTGTTTTGTGTGTTGTGTGTGTGTGCTCTGTGTGCACACATCCAGATAATGCACATGAAAGACCTGGGTCCTCTTTCACTACAGTTTGGCCTTTTTGAGAAAATTTTGAATTTTCTCCTGCCATGTTTGCATGATGGATGGCTTTCATGTCTTAGTTGTGAACGAAAGTCCTGATTAATTGGATCAGAATTATCATCCAGTTCATGGACATGTGTAGTGAGACTATGTTCTGGTACATTATAAATATTTGTGCCTCCTACTGGTTTAATCAAATGCTGATTGACCGGAAGGCAGACAGGAAGTGTGAATGGGCCTAACAGACTAAGAAAACTCTGGGAACAGGAAGAGCAGAGCAGAGACTCAAACAGACACAGAGGAAAGGAGACCTGGATGCTTCTCTGAGAAAAGATATTAAGCCACATGGCTAATCATGGCTTAGTTTAAGAGTAAGAGATCTGATGTACAGATCCTGAGGCTAGTCTGGGCCCAAAATATTTACTACAGGCATGTAACTTTTTGGCTTTTCTGGGACACAGTTAAGGAATATCTGTTTTGGGCTACATGCTACCTATATAAGCTGTAAAGAAAGTTGATGATCCCCCCAACTTGAAAAAGGACCATATATACACACACACATACATACATACATACATACATACTACATACTACATACATACATACACACATACATACATATATATACACACATACATACATACATACATACATACATACATACTACATACTACATACATACATACACACATACATACATATATATACACACATACATACATACATACGTATATACTACATACATACACACATACATACATATGTACATACATATATACACACATACATACGTACATACGTACATACATACATGACTTGATATTCACACACATAGATGAGAAACAAAACTGTCATAGAATGTATTAATCTCAACTATATGGTGCCCATTTAAAAAAAAACTCTCAAAACCCTGCAGCAGGCTCCATATCTATGATATCTAATAAAGAAATTGAATGCATATAAACCATATAATTTATTTTGGTATGCTTTTATCATAAAAGTAAAGGAAGGCAGCATGAATTTTGTGAGATATTTGACATTGCTTTTGAGTAAGGAATATTTCACTTCCCTTCCCAGCTTGATTGGCATAGATCTGACCTCAGTGAATTTCTAAGATTGCTGAGATATTCTGATTCTAATTTTACTGTTAGTGTGCTTAACACTTTGAGTTAATAGAAAAATTAAAATATAATCATACAATCTCCCCATTATCCCTCTATCTCCTCCCATGACCCCCATTCCCTTCAGACTGTGGCCTCATTGCTTAGTTATTATTCTCTCTTTCTCTCTGGCAACATATACAGAGATAAAAATATAAATATAGCTTACAGAGTCCGTTTATTATTGCTTGAACAAGTGTTTTCTTTAGGTCTGACAACCTGGGATTGGATAACCATTAAGGGCATTCGTCTTTGGGGTATACTAATTTTCTCCCAGTCAGTAGTTCATAATTGCCTCTTGCTCTTCATTTTAAGATGGAGCCCCTGCTGTTTGCCTATTCACTTTGGAAGGTCAAATGTTGTTGTCATTCATAAGGTCTTGTTTAGTTAGTCTTATTGTTGGGGTTTCATGGATGTGGGTCCCTTGTCATATCTAGAAACATTTACCTAAAAGATGTTTACCTCTTTGCTATGTGTATGTGTTTTTATTTGGGTTTGAGTTTGAGTATGTGCATGTCAGTACTCATGCCCTTGGAGCCTGAAGGAGCTGAAGATACAAATGGCTATGAGTATTTTACATGGGTGCTCAGTATTGAACTTGGGTCCTCTGAAAGAGCATTGTATTATGTTAAGACTTCCAAGGCATCTCTCAATCCTGCAGGCTCAGTTCTTAAAAGTCATTGTTCACAAGTGTAGGTGCTCTGAAGAACTGATGTTGTGAATACAGTGTGATGGTGAGGTGTGGGGATTCTTCTCTAAGAAGGACCCTGACCTCTGTGGACCCTCTGTGATGCCACTTCTGGCCTGGACCTTTGAGTGGTACCTCTCTGCCAGGGCCTAAGTTGGGATGGCACCATAGGGATGAGGCCCTGCTGAAAGGAACCACACATGGCTGGATTTTAGAGGGATAATAGGTAGAAATGTGCTCAGATATGGGTGCTATGTAAAGCACAGAAGTTGATAGACTGATGTGAGCAGGAATGAAGGAGAAGGGGATCTAGGAGCTGGAGATTTGGCCTGTCTCTATAGGAGGACAGGGAAACTTGTTCTAGATGAGAAAGAGAGGTTACCCAAATTACTGTCACCTTAATGGTGAAGTTGTGAGACAAAGATACCATGTCCAGAAAGGCCCACCTACAGTGACCTCATCTCTGTCACCCACATCTCCAGAACCAATGGTATTTTTCTCTCTTTTCTTCCATATGACAAGGAGGTGGTGGTAAAGTTCACCCTGAGCTCCAAGATAAGAAATATCCAAACTCAGTGCTGGGCCTGTCAGAAGGGGACAGGTACAAAAGAAATGGGCAATGGCCTTGCTAAGCTTTGTGGTGTATGTGTGTGTGGGTATGGTGTGTGGAGAGGTATGTGTGTGGGGGGTATGGTGTGTGGAGAGGTATGGTGTGGGGGGGTATGGTGTGAGGGGGTATGGTGTGAGGGGGTATGGTGTGAGGGGGTATGGTGTGTGGGGGTATGGTGTGAGGGGTATGGTGTGAGGGGGTATGGTGTGTGTGGGGTATGGTGTGTGTGGGGAGTATTGTGTGTGTGGGGAGTATGGTGAGTGTGGGGGTATGGTGTGTGGAGAGGTATGGTGTGGGGGTATGGTGTGGGGGATGTGGGCGTGGAGGGGTATGGTGTGGGGGGGTATGGTGTGTGGAGGGGTATGGTGTGGGGGGTATGGGTATGGAGGGGTATGGGTATAGAGGGGTATGGTGTGGGGGGTTTGGTATGGGGGGACATGGTGTGGGGGGTATGGTGTGCGGGGTATGGAGTGGGGGGTATGGTGTGGGGGGTATAGTGTGGGGGGTATGCTGTAGGGGGGTATAGTGTGTGGGGTCATGGTGTGTAAGGGAGAATGGTGTGTGGGGTATGGTATGTGCGGGGGTATGGTGTGGGGGGTATGGTATGAGGAGTTATGGTGTGAGGGTTTATGGTGTGTGGGGTTTGATGTGGGGGGTTATGGTGTGAGGGGTTATGGTGTGGGGGGTTATGGTGTGGGGGGTATGGGTGTGGACAGGTATGGTGTGGGGGATTTGGTATGGGGGGTATGGTGTGGGAAGTATGGTGTGGGGGGTATGGTGTAGGGGGGTATGGTGTAGGGGGTATGGGTGTGGACAGGTATGGTGTGGGGGATTTGGTATGGGGGGGTATGGTGTGAGGAGTATGGTATGTGGGGGGAGTATGGCGAGTGTGGGGGTATGGTGTGTATGGGGGTATGGTGTGGGGGGTATGGTGTGGGGGGTATGGTGTGGGGGGTATGGTATGAGGGGTATGATGTGGGGGGTATAGTGTGTGGGGTATGGTGGGGGGGTATGGTGGGGAGGATATGCTGTGGAAGGGTATGGTGTGAGGGGTATGATGTGGGGGAAATGGTATAGGGGGTATAGTGTGTGTGTGGATATGGTGTGTGGGGTATGGTATGTGGGGGGTATGATGTGTGTAAGGTATGGTGCGTGGGGGGGGGGTATGGTGTGTGGGGGTTATGGTGTGGGGGAAGTTTGAGTATTGCAGCATCTCAGCTGCTGATGTAGTGCAGGTAAGAGCTGCTGTGAGAATTGTGGCTGGCTGGTTGTGGGTGAGGCATGGAGGGGGTGTACGTTCTCAAGGATGAATAAAGGATGTGTGCTTGCCTTCTAAATACTATTAAACATTTATTGTTTGCAATGGTAAAATAAAACATCATTAACAATCTCTGTACTTCATTTACTATGTCACCAGGAGCACATGAAAATTTTATTATGCCTTTTTTCACTGTCTGCAGTTGCAAAATGAACACTTAAAGCCTCATTCTACCAGCGAAGTGAAGCCATGCATATGCATCAGTAGCAAGAGCTCACACATACTGACTTTCATAACATTGGAATGTCCTGCTATCTACAAACTTCATGCTCAAGACTCACACAATATAGTTACTAAAACAATCACCACAAACATCTCATTATGTTTTCAATGAACTTATGATTTTATATTGGGCTCTTTTTATACCAATACTGGGCCACAAGCTGCCTTCAAGCCACCAATGGAACACTCTGAACTAGTCTATAAAAACTGAGTGGCTTCTTTTTAAAATAAAATAATTGAAAATAATTTTTTCACACAATATATTCTGATAATGTTTTTTCCAGCCAGTTTCCTCCTAGATCTTCCCATTTCCCCACCCATAAACATTATTTAAACAAAACCTTGCAAATAAATAAAAAACATACACCAAAATTAACCAGACCCAAAGTCTATACTACTTATAGAATTGGTGTCAGAATAAAAGCAGTCAGACTTTACTTAAATTTTGCACTTTCAGTACTGAGTACATTTAATGTGCTTATCCGCCCACCACCACACACTCATGATAGAATTGGAGCTCAAAAACCAATTAGTTTAATATACTCTTTCATAAGTCATGTCCACTACCTGTGTTCATTCCCTTTAATCCAGCCTTTCTTCTTGTCTTTCTTGACATTGGACTCTACTCACAGGCACATCTGTTTACATGAATGCTTTATCACCAGCTATATTCAAGATATGAGAGAATATGTGGTTTATTCATCTCTGAAATTTGAAGATATTACAGAAGGAAATTACAGATGCTAGATGATGAAAATATATTCCATGTTCCTGCATAATCAGAACCAGCATTGTGAAAAAAATCCCTATTGCCAAGATTAATATACATAATTAATGAATGCAATGACTTTCAAAATTCCCAAGTCATATTTAACAGGGTTTGTAAAAATAACAAAAGATTTTATATGGAACCACAGGAGACTCCAAATACCCAAGCAGGCATAAAGAATAAGAATATTGATGGAAATGTGTCAATACCGGACTTTAAATTATACTGAAGAGACATAGTGATAGAGACAGCCTGATTCTGGTGCAAAAATAGGCAGGATAGACCAGAGATTCTGCACAGGAAGTGGCAAGGCAATGCCAACTTAACTTTTGACAAGAGGACAAAATATAGAAGACGTTTAAAAAAATTTTGAAAAAACAATGGCTGTCCCCTGACAGGAAGACCAAGGATGGTTGTTCTGTCCACAAGACTGGAGGTCTCAGCAGTCCTGATCCAGGGGGTTCTGGAGGATTCCTAGAGAGCTGCTGATCTCATGTGGAATGGAATGCTGAAGAAGTAGGATCTAGTACCCAGGAAGAAAACGCCTCAGCAACAAGATGGATGGAGTTTCCAAGAATCGGGATGGCGAGCAGGCATAAGCAAAACCTTCCTTCTGCCCTGTCCTTTTGTCTGGGCTGCTGTGAGAAAGTGTGGCCCAGATTTAGGATAGATCTTCCACCTAAAATAATCCAATCAAGAAATTCCCTTTCAAGTACTTCCAAATGCAGTCAAGTTGACAACCAAGATTGGTCATCTCAGGTTATTATCCAAAATATACAAAGACTTTCAGAAATTAAACAACAAGGAAAGTAAAGTGTCAATCAATAAATGGGCAAGAAAATGGACTAGACCATTAAGACAGACAGACAGAAACAGGAAAGGAAAAAGAAAGAGCCACTAAGTACTTTTGAAAGTGTCCAATGTCTCTAGCCCTTAGAGAAAAGCAAGTTAGTAATACTTCGAGGCACCATCTCAGCTCTCCCAGAGTGACTGTCACCAACAAGTGTGACCACAAATGTTAGAGAGCATTTAAAGGTAAAGGACACGCCTTCACTGTTGGTGGAGGTATCGATGAGTACAGCCACTGTGGAAGCCAATTTGGAGATTTGCCAAAATATTAAAAAATATAACTACTACAGGATCAAGCTATTTTATTCCTGAGAATGCAGCACCCACCATAGAGTAACTTGTGCCCCCATATTTATTGATGATGTACTCACTATAGCAAATAACTGGAATCAACATAGTTGTCTATCAGAATATGAGTGGATAATGAAAATTCTCCCTTCCTTCCTCCCACCCTCCCTCCTTCCTTCTCTCTCTCTTTCTCTCTCTCTCTCTCTCTCTCTCTCTCTCTCTCTCTCTCTCTCTCACACACACACACACACACACACACACACACACACACTCATTACTCAGCTCTTAAAATAAAATTAATAAACTTACAGGTAGAGAGATGGACATTTTAGAATGTAAAATATTAAATATTTATCCATTTTCTGCATATGGCTGTTTTGTTTACATGTATGTCTGCACTAGAAGAAGCCATCAAATCCTATAAATTTACAGTTTCAGATGGTTGTGGGTCACCATGTGAAGACTGGGAATTGAATGTAGGAATTCTGGAAGTATAGCCATTGCCCTTAGCCTCTGAGCCGTCTCTCTGGCCCCTAGAATGAACCGTGCATATTCAATGAGGTCATTTAGTAACTTTCAGCTAAAGAGGAGGCTTTCCTAGTCTCCTGAAAGAAATGCTGACTAGTGTTGAGAAATGGACAGCCATTACACTGGGCCTAACTGTGAGAGGTTGGTTGAATGGCTTCTTCTGATGGGTGCCAAAAGATTGAATGGAAACCTAGGACTCAAGACAGATGAGCATGTGAATGTAATTTTCAAGGCTCTTGTTATAATTTCAGTTCCTTTGACTATTTGGGTAGGAGTTTTCAGGTTAGCAGAGGAGCACACTTCACAGACCAACATGTTCACGGTTGTACAAAGCATAATGTAATTTGTCTCAGAAGCCTCTGGGATAAAGGAGCATTGTTTACCAAAACTATTCCCTAGAAGTCTAGGAAGCCCACAGGCACTCCTGTGTTCCTTCTTACATTTGTTGGCATCCCAAATCCCCTTCTTGAGAAATCTCAGCATCAGATGCTCCCATGCTGTGTCAGAAATTCATTATATCCTTACATAACCTTAGTTCAAACTCCAACAGCAAGTTCAAACTAAACATTTCCTGTACACTATCCAGAAAGCTCTATGGGAATATGGAGAAAACCTTTGTACACTGTTGGTAAGAATTTAAATTAGTTTTGTCATTACGAAAAGCCAAATAAAAGATTCTGAAAAACAATCTTTCACATGATTTAGTAATCCCACATCCAGGTACATAGCTAAAGGATTTGCAATGAGAATGCTGTAGCGAGTCTGCACTCTCCTATTTCCTGTAACAGTATTCCCAACAGCTAATTACCAATGATTGGGAACATAGAGACAATGCGGCACATATATAAGATACAGCACTATCCAGACATTAAATTTCAAAATTTTATTTAATTTTATATGTAGGAATGTTTGTATGTGCACAGTGTGTGTGTGTGTGTGTGTGTGTGTGTGTGTGTGTGTGTGTGTGTGTGTTGCCCATGGAGGCCAGAATAGAGCACTGACTGTCCTGAACCTGGAGTTAGGATAATTGTGAGACATCATGTGTGTTCCGGGAATTGAACCTGAATCCTCAGGTTCCTTAGAGCAACAAGTGCTCTAAACCACTGAACCATTTTTCCTACTCATTATCCAGAATTAAAAAGATGATTTAAATGATTTTTAAATGATTCCATCATTTGCAATGACAGAAATAAAAGTGAGACATGATCCTAAGCCAAATTAAGTTAGACAACGTAAAAAAATATGTATGATCTGACTGTGTTTAAAATGTAAAACAATGGAACTTGTAAACAGAGAGAAAAGTAGCTAATGGAGGCCTGACAGATTAGAATCGGATGCTATTGATAGAAGAATACAGAATTTCAGCTAGGGGATGAATTCTTGAGATCTACCGAATAATATGTTAATAATACTTTGGGAGTTTCAAAATTTCTGTCAAAAATTTATGTGCTTGCTACAAAAATGAAGTGTGTTCAAATTTGTGGATGTATCCATTAGTTTGATGTAATAATTATACATTATTTACATATGGCATCACTTTGAAGCCTGAAAATACGAAATTAATGTAAAAATTTAAAGCTGTAATTTGATAAGGAAATTTGTTTTATAAAACATACAAATTTTTGTATTAGGAAGAAAACACAGAGAGGCAAAAGGAATTCTATATATTCATTTCTTGTTCTCTTCTAGGGAACAATAAGCTACATGGGTGAAACTGTATGAAAGTTCTGTAGGTCACTATTCATGATGGCTTCCACTAAATAACATTCTGAGGACACTGAGGGAGGCAGGACATGCCTGGGTGTGATGTAAACTTTCTCCCTCTCCCATAGAGAGTGCTAACTGCAATAGGAAGTTCTCAGCTGGGTTGTCAAAGCATGGCTGTCTGGTGTAATATTGCAGTGAGCTCAGGATGTCACACTCTTTGGTGCTAAGTTGCAAGTGCTAAGTGACGTGGGCATGTTTTTTTGTATGCTGTGAATATCAATCTTTAAATAAAAGAGCTGTTTTGGCCCTTGGTGGACACTGTAGCCAGAGACAACATAGATTAACAATTAAAAACAGGGCAGAGTCAGATCAGATTGAGTCAGCCGCCAAAGAAGAAACATGTAAAAAATACAGGTGAGCCACAGGCCACATAACAAAACAAATTAATTAAAATAAGCTAGGTTAAAAAAAAAAACCTAACTAACAATATGCCTAAGACATAGGTCAAACAACATAAAGCTAATATAAATGTCTGAGTCATTTTGAGGGGGCCTAAGCAACAGCAAACAGCTAAACAATCTAAGACAAGTCTATAGGTCTAGACCTCTGGCTAGCCAGGCCAAAAACCTCATTGTAACAGAACACCCACCATGTTGGGCGCCAACTATTGCAGTAATGTTTATTTGTAATATATTATATATAGGATTAATATTTGTTAGAGGGTATTTTAATGCTCATGGATATAAATTAAACTTTAGTGTAATTTTTGAAGTAATTTTAGTGTAAATTTTGAAGTTAGGATTGTTTTGTGATGGGTATTTATTTGGTCTCTAAGAATGTAGGAACTAAGCAGGCCGCTCAAGATCTTAGTAGCTTTTTTTTAACAGGGCTTGCCACACTCTGTTTAAGCTCTTAGAACTTTAGAGACACGCCTTTTAACCTTGTCAGTTAACACTTGAATTTTACCACAGTCTTTGGCCAAATGAGCTGCAAAGAGATTTTGAGAAAGGCAAATTAGAACTCTGCCATCAAGTGTTTGAGCTGCAGGATGGTTGATCTGCTACAGTGACCATAAACTTGATAGCTAAGGTGTCTTAGTGGTCTTTCCTTTATCATGCTACAGATGTCTTTCATAGATTTAATTAGGAGTAATTCAACTTTGAGAGACAATTTAGTGAATCCCTCTACCTCAAAAATCAGAATTTATGACTTAGCTACATATTAATCCATTTCTTATAGTTCACTAATTTCTCAGAAATTAAGAGTTCTGGGCAATGCAAACTCTTGAGATTATATAGAAAGAAACTCATTTTCCTGAAAGGATCTTGCTATGTGTCTGAGGCTGAATTTGAAAGCCCTATTCTCCTACCTCAGCTCATGAGGTATTGGAGTTACAGGTGAGCTCCTGAGACATATGGCAAATGAATCCATTCTGCGTCATTGTACAAGAGCATGGGAGAGAATAGGAAGAAGAGGCTTCTGCAAACATGTACCACAACCTTAAACTACTTCAACCATGCTCCTATTTCTATTGCCTTAAGGTCATAGGTGAATCCCAGGCAAAACATGTATGTTGCTTAAAATCATGTGTGTCAGTTACTTTTCTATTACTGTGATAAAACACCATGACCAAGAAAGACTAGGGCATGGGATTCCAGATGTGGCATCCAGTGGAAGGCATGACAACAAAAGCAGAGAGCTGAGGGCTCATGTCACTTACTGTTATTACACACACACACACACACACACACACACACACACACACACACACACACACAGCAGGGGGGAGATGGTGTGCATCTTTGAAACCTCAAAGCCAAAGCCTACCCCAGCACTGGACTTCCTCCACCAAGGTCCTATTTCCTAGCATCCCCAAGCAACATCATCTATTGGGAACCAGCTGTTTAAATATATGACCCAAGGAGGACATCCTCACTAAAAGCCACCACAGAAAGCTGGCATGAGACACAAATACAGATCAGAAACTCTCTATTCTCTTTGTCAACAGAAAGTGGTGCTGGCAGATGTATGACGTTGGGCAGGACAATGGAGGTACACCAGCATGTATTCCCCAGCACAAACCAGAAGACCATGTGTTCTTGTGTCTGGTCTGAGTCCTACAGGGATATCTTACAGCTCTCTCTGGCTTGTTGGAATGGCAATAGTCTGGCAGAGCAGAGAAGTTAGGTCTTTATGAGTTGAAGTATTTCCTTTCCCAGGGGCAGAAAATCAGCACAGAAGTTTCAGGGGGCAAAGTGAGCTCTTTTGCACATGGTGAGAGCTGAGAATACTTCTGTAGAGCAGAGACATTTCAAGCAGTCTATGTTTAAGGCATTTACTTGCCTCTGAATCTACTCAAGTACGTGCTCAAGAGAACACAGCAAGGTAGCTTTGAACACTATCACCATGCAGCTATAGGAGGAGCCCAGGAGTTCTCTCTCCATGGGAAGTCTGAGCATGGCTGATCTTCTGTCATGCCAGGAAGTTACTGACTGGAGATTAGATGACATTGGTGGTCAGTGGACCCCAGACTCAGTTCAGGCTCTGTCCTAACATGATTGATGGTGGTTGTCAGGTCAGTTACTACCTTCTGGTAGAAATTATCTCTATCTCTAAAGGATACAAACTATTTTCTAAGTTATTTTAAGCCATAGAACTGTCTCCTTGAAGTAAATATGACACGTAAACTGATCATATGTGACTGCATGATTTCTAACCCATTTTTCATTAATTCTGTCTCTTTGTTTTTCTGTCTCCAAAGGAGCTAGTCCATTCTAATGTCTCCAGGGTAGGTTTGTTTCCAGGTCCCTGCTAGAAACTGTGTGTCTTCTTTATCTATCCCTATATAAAGTGTGTCTTTAAAGTTAGCTGATCCAAAGGGAGATTTTATTTTATCTCCAAGAAGAATGTGATGCTCTGTGTATTAGGGCCAGGGAGGCATTAAGCTGTAGCTGCCAGTCATGCTAACTGTTAAGTGTTTGACAGGACAAAACCAAGAATCCAGGGATGCTTGTAGTTTTAAGTTTATTTGAGTTAATTTAAGTGTCTTCTTGTTTGTTTGTTTTGAGACAGGATCTCTGTCTATAGCTTGGGTGGGACTTGGACTGGACATCCCTGACTCTGCCTTCCAAGTGCATGAGCAAGCATGCCTAGTCAGGGGGATAAGAGGTAGGAACATGCTCAGATTAGCATGGACTATAGTGCATTGAAGCTGAGACTCATCAGAGCAGGATAAAGGGGAAGAGGCTGAAGCTAGAAGGCTGGGGAAATGTTGCCCTCTTTTCACGAGAGGATAGGGAAACCAGTTCTAGATGTGGAGCAGCCCTCACTGAAGTTGCTGTCATATCATGGGGAAGCTGTTGGACAGAGATGCCCTGCCCATGAAGGTCCATCTACAGTGATCTATGGGGATTCAATAAAAGCTTCAGAAGTTTCGGAGATATCAGAGGGAATCTACCCATAGTCTATGTGGGGAGTTAATAAAAGCTCCAGAAGTTCCAGAACTCTAACCACAGTCAGTCTAGGAGAATGAGAGAGTGGTGATTCAAACCTTTAATCCCAGCACAGGGAGTATCCTGGGAGTAGTGACCCACACCCTTAATCCCAACTGCGTCAAGGTCACTTCAGATTATAGAAGGAATTCCAGGCTCCCAAGCAGGCAGTGGTGGGGCCACACCTTAATTTACCTAGAGAGTATTTAAGCTTAAGGCAGGCATAGAGCAGAGAGAAGCCAAGCCAAGGGAAGTGAGGCTGAGGAAGCTGGAAGACAGCTGGGTAAGATCTGACTGTGGCGTTTATTCCCTCTAATATCTCCAACTTCTTCAGAGATCTATCCCTGAGTCTCATTTATTCGTGTGACAGTGATCTCAGCTCTGTCACCCATGTCTCCAGGCCCAATGATGCTTACCTCTCTTTTCTTCCACATGACACTGATGGGTAACAAGTTCACCCTGAGCCCCTACAAACAGTCACCCAAATTTTCTCTTAGCAGTGCTCAGCTTTAGGCCTGTCGGAAGGGCAGGAACTGCAGAGTGAATGAGATATGTAAAAATGAGCTGGGCAATGGTCTCACCTGAGCTTTGGGTTTGGGGGTGGATAGTGTTAGGGTGAGCAGAGAGCAGAAATGTGCCGTCGACCTGATTAGCACACAACTGGTCCCTATAAATGGACAGGAAACCAGAGTTCTGATTCAGCAAAGAGAACTTTATTGAGTTGCTGACCTCTGTCCTAGGACAATCTGGACTCAGCTGTAAGGAAGAGGAGGAGGCAGAGAGGGGTCGGGTTTGCCCTGTAATTAACTGTTCTTCATAGTTTTCTTTATCCAGGATAGGTAACTTGACACTCTGGTGAAGATGCTTGGCGATGAGCCATCAGGATTTCCAAAGGATATGATGCCCACAGCTGCTTTTTTGCACACGAGAGGCCCTCCATCATCCCCCTGTGAATGGAGAAGGGTCATAGGGACCTGTTTTCACACTAGTCCAACCATCCTCTCATATCAGCAGAGATGTATAACTTGTGTGCTCTGCTTGTGTGCTCACAATCAGAGGGCAGGCCTGAGGCCCCGGCTTCCTGCTCTGATTGTGGCAGAGTTACCCCTTCACCTCCCTCCTGAGCCCAGCCTCTGTCCTTTCTCGGGTCTGTGATCCACTCTCTATGAAGGTGTGAGGGACCCTCATCTCATGTGGATAGGGGAGTGGACCTGAAATGAGCATGGAGGACCAGACCATTGACAAAAGTGGGTGCCTGCTCTGAGGAGACACCTGCTTTGGTGATGACACATGCAGGGGCACAGCTTTCTAAAGCCTGGGCCTGAGTGTCAAGAGGACTGTGCAAATCCTGCTTTACACCAGCTGCCTTCACAGAGGCTCCTTGTCATTTTGGGAGGCCCTTGGTGGTTACTGGTTCCTGGTCTTCTCTCCATTCCCAGGGGGAAGATCACAGTCTGTAGGTGAAGGCATCCATTTATGATTGGTCTCTGTTCCCCTCCCAAAGAGCCCAGAGAAGATGGCAATCCAATTTACCTCGAAACAAGCATGGTTGATCCTTGGATCCCCCACACATATCTCATTGGCTTTGTAATAATTTTGATAGCGGGTCTCACACTCCCGATCCTCCTGTACTGTGAGCTGCACCTCTTGTAATACATTTGAATATTCGCCATCCAGGGCCATCTGTCCCCAACCAGCCACATAACACACATCCCCTGGTTTCACATCGACCTTGCGTCTGGGCAGGTTGAGGGGCCTCACATTTTTAGTCCTCTTGGATAAACTCTGTAGCTGATAGGGAAGAGGAGAGACGGGGTCAGCCAGGAGCCTGCTGGCCTGGGACACTTAGTGAGCAAAGACGGAGGAGAAAGAAGAAGCAGGTGAGGGGCAAGCCTTGCAGCAAGCAGAACACAGGAGTTGTTGTGGGGTTGTCAGGTCTCACCTTTAAGAGCATGATATCATTGGAACGGTCCCCAGGATTGTAGGCTGGGTGTTGGATGGCTTTTTCCACAGGGATGATCTGCTGGGTCTCCTCCTGCGCCTGGATGTTGTGGGCCCCCAGAGTAACTTTCATTGACCTGTAGAGAGCAGAGTGGGGATGAGAGATGTGGAGAGGACACTGTCCAGGAGATGTGACAGGCAGGGCAGGCAGGGTGGGCTCTAGCTAAGAGGACTTAAGGAGACAGGGGACCTCAGGGTTTAACACACTAGCCTTTGCATCTCAAGGACATTAGACCCCTTGGGGTTCCCTCTTGCTTCTAGTCAATATTCCAAAGTTTGCCTTGACTCTCAACATGACCTTTCAGCCTCAACCCCTTCTTAAGTCTGGACAGTAGAGTTGATCTCAACTCAGCTGTGGTGCTGGCTCTGACCTCTCACCCTTTGGCCTGAGTTTCCTTGTTTTCAGATTTCCATATTCACAGTCCTGCCCTCTAGTGAGCTCTCACAGGAGCATCCAGGAGTAGAGCACAGAAGCTCCAGTTGAGGTCTCAGAGAGCGTGGGCTAGCTGCTTCTCCTCACCTTCCCTTGCAGTGAGCAGCTGTCAGGACGAAGTCGTCTCGCACGAGGAAGCCTCCACAGAACATCTTCTCCCCATTATTTTTCAGATATGTAACATAAGCCATGTAGGGTCGAGAGTGGGGTGAGACCTCATGTCCCCCGATGATCTCCTCTGAAAGAAAAGTCTAGAATATGGGGTGTCTGGGAGCAGTAGATGAGACCAGGAAGGAAGACTGTAAAGCTGGAGGAGTGAGCATTGTAGGCATCATGTCCTCTGGGCCTCTTTCTTCAGTAGCTGAGGGTGGAGGCTACTAAATGATGCTAATGTTCTTGAGCTGGTGGCCTTACCCCATTGCAGGCTGGTCACTAAAGCTGCCCTTGCCCTGGGCTCACGGAAAGTTAATGCTGTATTTTGGAAGTTTTGATTCTCTGCCACAATTGGGGGGGGGTGCTCATCTCTCCAGATGACAGAAAGAGCAGGGAGAAGCTAGTGCCCACCTAGTCTCCTGAGGGCACCTTCCTTCTCAGACCTTGTTGAGAATCTAGCCAGTGACAGACTTCCAGCTCTGGGTTTGGTATAGGACCTGGGGTTCAGAAGGCTCCTACTTCAGGGCAGGACACTTTCTAACTAGAGCTGGGCAGAGGTTTGCAAAGGTATTATGGGATGGCTCCCCGGCATAGGGGTGTCCACTCACCTGCACCAGCTCCAAGCAGCAGAAGAAAGGTTAGGAGAATCAGGACTGGTGGCATCTTCCCAGGAAGGCTACTCGGGTTGGAGGACGGCTGAATAGACACAGTCCTTGAAGGGATGAAGGAGTTCAATGCTCAGTGACCTCACAGGCATTTAAAGCCTGTGCATCTCTGCACTGATTGGCTTCCGTACTTAAAGACGTTTTCTGGTTTGGGTAAAAATGACACTGTCACCACATTGACATCCTATGACCCAAGCTGGGATAATGACCAAGAAAAGAAGGTGTTTAAGCTGTGGCTGAGGAGGGCCTGAGACCCCAGGAAGTGACCCACAGTGACTGCACTGAACCAAAAGTGTATCCTTTCTTATCTCTTACTTCTTCCCATTCTGGTAAGATCTCTTTATAATTGCTTTGGTTTTTTTTTCTTTTTTTCCTTTTTAAAAATTAATACTGACATCCAACTTACCATAAAAACAATTACATCACTGCAAACACTCAGGCAAAGTTTTACAGTATTCAGGTAGAGTTGACAATGTACCATATTTGTCTAGGCAGAATTTCGCACATCTTCTCATTAACCTCAGGGACTTCTGATCATACTGTGGAACCCTCTGTTGGAATAGTCTGATGAATTAATATTAACTCACTCTGACTCTCCTAACCTGCTAGGGTATCACAGAGAAGTATCAAAAACAAGTCTTTGCCCTATGGCCAGTGATCATGTCTTACTGCTGTACACAGCTAAGTATAATGAATTACAAATGACATGTATAGGATACCTGTTTATTAGGTATTGGTATATATATCTAAGCAAGAAATTGAGAATCAAATTTATAGTTTAATAAGATTATATCAGCACCTGTTGATATCTCCCTGGCATTTTCTACAGTGTTTCCTAGGACTTTCTATAAATAAAGACCTTGATTGGGTCTTGAATGATTATTTAGTGGGCTACATCCAGCAGTGAAAGTTCAGGAATCTAGCCCTTGAAAAGTCTGATATTGACTGGAGTGAGCTGAGGATCTGAGATTACTGCACAAAATTGTTAGAGCTGTGTGAGATTAGCTGGAAGAACAGCTCTGTGTGTGTGTGTGTGTGTGTGTGTGTGTGTGTGTGTGTGTGTGTGTGTGTGTGTGTGTGTTGCCCTGGATGCCCTGGATTTAGGATGACTGTGAGGCATCATGTGAATGCTGGGAATTGAACCTGAGTCCTCTGCTAGAGCAACATGTGTTCTAAACCATTTCTCTGGCTCATTATCCAGACATTTAAAAAATTAGAAAGTTCCATCATTTGCAACGATACAATTGAAACTGAGACATGAACCTAAGCTAAATAAACTATGGATAGTAGAAAATTAAAGCGTGATCTGACTTGTTTAAAATGTAAAACAACAGAACTTGTAGATGTAGAGAGAACAGTGGTTAATGGAGGCTGGACAAATTAGAATTGGAAGCTGTTGATAGAAGAATACAGAATTTCAACAAGGGAATGAATAGCTTTTTTGAGATAGACTGAACAATATGTTAAAAATACATTGTGCATTTCAAAACTTCTGTAAAAAATTATGTTCTTACTACAAAATTGAAAAGTATGTGAGTTTGTACATATGTCTATTAGTTTGATGTAATCATTCTACATTATATACACATGATACCTCTTTGAAGCCTGAAAAAATGTGATAAATGTAAAATTTAAAACTGTCATTTGAAAAGAAAATTAGCTTTATAAAACATGCAAATCTTGCCGTTGGGGTGAAAATACACAGAGAGAGGCAAAAGAGATTCTATATTTATTTCTTGCTTTATTCTAGGGAACACATTAGCTGCCTAGGTGCTATTGCATGAAAGTTCTATAGGTTGTTATTCATGGTGGCTTGCATTAAATAACATTCTAAGGACACTGAGGGGAGGCAGGACATGCCTGGGTCCGATGTAAACTTTCTCCCTCTCCCGTAGAGAGTGCTAACCACAATAGAGAGATCTCAACTGGGTTGTCACAACATGATTGTCTGGTGTAATATTGCAGTAACTTTGCATTAAGTTTCAGGGTCTTTGACAAAATGGCTGGGGAGAGACTGTGGGGAGGGGTGACTTAAAGGATCTCTGGAAAGCTTTTTATGGGACTCTGACATCAATGTTTAAGCTAAAGGATTCTCTATGGGCTACAGTGACCATAAACTTGAAAGCTAAGGTGTCTTAGTGGTCTTTCCTTTATCATGCTACAGATGACTATCATAGACTTTATTAGGAATCATTGAACTTGGAGAGACAATTCAGTGAACCTCATTTCCCCTAGAAATCAGAATTGATGACCTGGTTATATTAACCTAATTACTTAGAGTTGATTCATTTCTCAGCAATTAAGACTTCTGCGCAATTCAAACTCAAGACTGAATAGAGAAATGGTGGTTTTTTTCCATACAGGATCTTGCTATGTGTCTGAGGCTGAATTTGAAAGCCCTATTCTCCTACCTCAGCTCATGGGGTATTGGAATTACAGGTGAGCATCATCATATCTGGCTCAAACACCAGAATCGTTGAGTGTGGCCATTTCATGGAGGATGGTTGTCTGACACACCTTAGATTATGACCATGTATTATAGTCCTAGGGGGAAAAGACATTTTTGGCTTACAGCACAAACTACATCATATAGTCTGGCAGCATCATTCTGGACATAGTTGTCATTCAGCTGTGGCTATGTCTTTGTAGGCTTTCCTACAAAGCTTCAGGTCAATGACTCCTGAGAAATATGGTAAATTAACCCATTCCTCCATCTCTGTAAAGGTAAAATATATATGTTGCTTAAAATCATGTGTTACTTTTCTTTTACTGTGATAAATCACCATGACCAAGAAAACTTGTAGGGGAACGATTAGGTCATGGGGTTCCAGGTGTGCCATCCAGTGGAAGGTAAGGCAACAGGAGCAGAGAGCTGAGGGCTCATGTCATTTTCTGTAATTACATGGGGGGGGGGGAGGGAGGGGAGAGAAGGAGAGAGAGGAAGAGGGAGAGGGAGGGAGAGGGAGGGAGAGGGAGGGAGAGGGAGGAAAATTGAGAATGGTATGAGTCTTTGAAACCTTGCTCCAACCATGGACTTCCTCCACCAAGGCCATATTTCCTAACATTCCCAAACAATATCACCTACTTACTGGGAAGCAGGTGTTCAAATACATGAGCTTAGGGGTGGGGAATTCTCACCAAAAACCACCATGAAAAGGGTTCATGAGACACAAATAGAGAACTGAAGCTATATTCTCTAAGTCTGCAGTAAGTGGTACTGGCAGAAGCATGAAGTTGGGCAGGACAATGGAGGTATACCAGTATGTATTCCCTAGCACAAACAAAGAAGACCTTGTAATTTTTGTGCCTGGTCTATGTTGACAGATGATTCTCTCCTGCCCACTAATTCCCAAATAATTACTCAGAGGTTTAATATTACTTGTAAATGCTAGGATGGTATTCCCATTTTCTGTCTAATCAAAATGAAAGGTTTTAATTTTAACATAGGGAAAGTACATATAATAATACAGTTATCAAACAGGAATTACAGTTACAATATCTAGTCTATTTGTATTGGCAAAATTAAAGAAAATATTCTATCAGCTTTTGTATTTTTGTGAGTCTAAAGTTCCATATCCAGTTTATCTTTTATCATGACTAAGGAAAACAATAATTATAATTATCTAGTCTTCAATTCCATGAAAGACACAAGAAGAGTGAAATGTTACCCTATGACAGGGACTTCAAGCTGCCTGAACAGTCACTCAAAATTCCTCTGCAACATTGAGACATCCATCTTTGGCCTACAGACCTAGAGTATCTAGAAAACTTTTCAGTGAAGCAGAGAATTTGAAATACTGTCCCACTTATTTTGGCAAAGTCACTTTCCTGTGTTTATACAGCATACTGATAAGCAATCCAGAAAAGAGCAGTTTCTTGCCCAAATGGCTAGCCTTGCCACATTGAAAGCAAACTCTATAAGGAGCTTATTCGATGCCCATCATCTTCTTTGAAGTAGTTGGTATTGCCAAGAGCAGTCATGTCTCACTGTCAAGAAAAGTCTAAGTTCTTAAAATATTTTAAATGCCATATTCTGTAGGCCTTTGAAGTGTTTGAAGATTACCTACGTAGAAAACCTAACTAACATGACTATTAGTTTGATTATTATAGATGACTATTAATATGTATTTTAATTATATATTGCAATTTTAAATGAGTTTCATAAACATACTTAAGCAAGAGTAGAAATATATCCAACATAACAAAATTGACCTTAAATTTGTATCAGCAAACCAAAATTCATGCTTATGTAAAGTATTTTGTGATTAAAAGTTGTCTTTTGGATAAAAGTAGATTAAATAATTCACCCCTTTTCCTCATTATTTCTATATTATAGCTCTCTTTCTTTTTTAAAAAAGAGATTGACTATGACCATTAACCATTTATAGTCAACCCTCTTAAGTGAAAACAAACATTTATAAGCAATATTTTTAGAATTTGTTCTTAGTTCTCTAGACTATTTCCTGCTGATTGGTGGGCATTGGTGATCTTGAAGGACGCTGAGAAAATTTAGAATTATGGTTAAATCTTGGCTGTAGTAGTCTGTGAGGCTGCATCATCTCAGCCAGTTGCCTTGAAGCTGTTCTGGATGTTGGATCACCTAGACCATTGCTCCCATCAGAGGCCATTCAAGGGATCAAGCCATATTAGCCTGGAATGAATCTGTAGCTTCTCATCTTCTGTAGAAAGAAAGGCAGAATCCTTTTTCAAAGCAATTTATAGCTACATCCAAATTTTGAAGTCAAGATACCTTTAAAATATATATGTTGGTTTAGCTTATCAGCCCCCACAATTAAATGTCTCTCAGGAGTGAGCTTATTAACACTCAAAAAATTCAAACAAGACACAATAATATATACAATCAAGACTCTGTGTTGTCCAACTTTGCATGGCTTATCATACTTTTTATCATTCTATTTCTTTTCAATATTTATTTTATTACATTTAAGTTACTCTTTAAAAATCTATGACAGTCTCTACCCTTTTTCCTCTTTCTCCCATACCTATTTACATTTTTAAACACACTGTGTCCCATTTAGAGGTTTCCTTTTGTCTGGCTCTGTCTTTATTGCATATCTGTAATCCTTTCTTGGCCACCTCTTTCGATATCTAAGTAGTATGACTAAGACTCAGTGACTGACTCTGCCCCATTCTTTAGCTTCCTAAAAGTCTAGCTTTATAGTAGAGGTACTAGCAAGAGCCATGTGGAATGGGGAATTTCTAGGTCTATGCCCCACCGAGTTACATGATGCCATCTGCTCATAAACACCATGCAAGTATTTGGCAGCAGGGCCTCTTGAAAGAACAGCCCACTTTTGCCACTATCACTGAGTCAGGAAACTATCTCTTAAAGGAACCAAGTCTCTACTTGCTGATAGCAAACAGAGATTGCTAGAGAAAAGATGGTTACCAAGAAGCTGTGTTTGATTTCATTTTTTTTTGTGTTTAGAATCTTCTTTTAAGCTTTCTCGGGTTTTATGTAAAAATTCTTGCCAAATATTTAGACATCACATGATAACAGACAGTACCCTATTACTCACCAATTCCCGAGTAACTACTCAGAGGCTTAATATTACTTATAAATACTTGGCCCGTAGCTCAGGCTTACTATTAACTAGCTCTATTCATCTATGTATTGCTGCATAGCTGTGGCATGTTATTCCTGGGTGGCTACCCGGTCCCCAAAAAACAAAACAAACAAAAGAGGCTGGAGGGATGATATTCCAGACTAATTTTATTAAATATAGAACATATGATCACACCTAAACTGAATACATCTGTGACCATATGATTTCTAATAAACCGTCTTTCATTGATTTTACCTCTTCTATGTTTTTCTATCCCTAAGTAGCTAGATCCTTAGGGTGTCTTCAGGGTAGTTTTGTTCACAGGTCCTGATCAGAAACCATGTGTCACTTTTATCTCTTCCAATATAAAAATGTGTCTTTAAAATTCCCTGACCTAAAGGGGGATTTTACTTCATGTCCCAGAAGAATGTGATATTCTATCACTTGGGAGTGGGAGGCATTAAGCTGTAGGCACAAATCGTGTTATCTGCTAAGTGTCTGACAGGACAGGACCCTGAAAGCAGAGACTGCTTAGAGTTTTAAGTTTATTTAAGTTAAATGAAACATTTTTATTTGTTTGTTTTCAGACAGAGTCTCTCTCTACAGCCTTGGCTCATCTTGGACTCAGAGATCTCTCAGTCTCCACCTCCACATGGTAGATTAAGGCAGGAGCAAACATGCTCAGCGGTTTGGGTTATTTTAGCAATGAGAATGAGGTAGACTTTTATTTAACAAGGAGCCACACATTCTGCCTATAGTCTCATGCCCAGGAACTTCCTAATAAAGAGATGCTCAGGCAGATGTGGGAATTATTGATACAGCAGTCACCAAGAATGTCTAAATCTTAGAGGTATTTCTTTACATTTGTGTTTTTTTATTCTTTATATTTTCCTTGATTCATGTTTAATTCAGTTTCTGAATTATGTTTCTGATGTACCTCTTATTATTTAAACTTACATAATAGATCTGTATTGTTACCTTTAAAATAAATACAATGAAGCTGTCTCGGTTGTGTCATTCTCTACCAATTGCCCTCTCCCCTAGGTAAAAGGATGCTTTTCTGGATAGTTTCCCACTAGAAGCTAATGGACCATAGTCATTTGTAAACCTGACACTCTTCAGTGTTGACTGATGAAAAGGTAGAGATTTCTAGTTCTTTTCCCCTTGTGGATGTCAGAGACTGACATAGGCCAGGTGACCAGCGGGTGTCTTAGCCTAGAGTCCAACAGTGATGAAGATTAGCATGCTCAGAAGAGCTCCTGAACAACCCTACTGCTGTGGATGCTCAGGCACAAGGGGACGGAGCTGATTGGGAAGAGGTTCCTTAGACCTGAGCATGTGGGAGGTAGGTTTCAGGGTTTTAGAGAGAGGCACTTAGGACCCTCTGTGATGCCACTTCTGGCCTGGACCTTTGAGTGGTACCTCTCTGCCAGGGCCTAAGTTGGGATGGCACCATAGGGATGAGGCCCTGCTGAAAGGAACCACACATGGCTGGGTTTTAGAGGGATAATAGGTAGAAATGTGCTCAGATATGGGTGCTATGTAAAGCACAGAAGTTGATAGACTGATGTGAGCAGGAATGAAGGAGAAGGGGATCTAGGAGCTGGAGATTTGGCCTGTCTCTATAGGAGGACAGGGAAACTTGTTCTAGATGAGAAAGAGGTTACCCAAATTACTGTCATCTTAATGGTGAAGTTGTGAGACAAAGATACCATGTCCAGAAAGGCTCCACCTACAGTGACCTCATCTCTGTCACCCACATCTCCAGAACCAATGGTATTTTTCTCTCTTTTCTTCCATATGACAAGGGGGTGGTGGTAAAGTTCACCCTGAGCTCCAAGATGAGAAATATCCAAACTCAGTGCTGGGCCTGTCAGAAGGGGACAGGTACAAAAGAAATGGGCAATGGCCTTGCTAAGCTTTGTGGTGTATGTGTGTGGGGGTATGGTGTGTGGAGGGGTATGGTGTGGGGGTATGGTGTGTGGAGAGGTATGGTGTGAGGGGGTATGGTGTGTGGGAGGAGTATGGTGAGTGTGGGGGTATGGTGTGTGGAGAGGTATGGTGTGGGGGTATGGTGTGGGGGGTATAGTGTGTGGGGCCATGGTGTGTGTGGGGGAATGGTGTGTGGGGTATGGTATGTGCGGGGGTATGGTGTGGGGGGTATGGTGTGAGGGGTTATGGTGTGAGGGTTTATGGTGTGGGGGGTTTGGTGTGGGGGGTTATGGTGTGGGGGGTTATGGTGTGAGGGGTTATAGTGTGGCGGGTTATGGTGTGGGGGGTATGGGTGTGGAGGGGTATGGTGTGGGGATATGGTGCATGGGGGGGTATGGTATGTGTGGGGGTTTATGGTGTGGAGGGGTATGGTGTGGGGTAAGTAGAAAGCAGAATTGTACCGTTTTCCTGCCTAGTACAGAGTTGGTCCCTGTGAATGGAGAGGAAATCAGTCTTCCGTTTCAGCAAAGAGACCTTTATTGAGTTTCTGACCTCTGTCCTGGACAATCCTGGACTCAGCTGTAAGAAGTGGAGTCAGAGAGTGGGTTTGCTCTGTAGTTAGCTGCGTTTCATTGTTTTCTTTATCCAGGATAGGTAACTTGACACTCTGGTGAAGGCTCGTGGTGCTGAACCATTATTATACCCATAGGAGACGATTCCTGCAGCCACTTTGTTACACACGAGAGGCCCTCCAGAGTCCCCCTGTGGAGAGGAGCACAGGGGACTGAGCTGTTGTTCACCCTAATCCACACCTCCCTCTCATGTCCAGGCTCCTCTGGAGAAAGTACTGCTTGTGTGCTCTGCTTGTGGAGATCAGGGGGCAGGCCTGGAGCCCTGGCTTCCTGCTCTGATTGTGGCAGAGTTACCCCTTCACCTCCCTCCTGAGCCCAGCCTCTGCCCTTTCTCGGGTCTGTGATCCACTCTCTATGAAGGTGTGAGAGACCTTCATCTCATGTGGACAGGGGAGTGGGCCTGAAATGAGCATGGAGGACCAGACCATTGACAAAAGTGGGTGCCTGCTCTGAGGAGACACCTGCTTTGGTGATGACACAGGCAGGGACACAGCTTTCTAAAGCCTGGGCCTGGGTGTCAGGAGGATTGTGCAAATCCTGCTTTACACCAGCTGCCTTCACAGAGGCTCCTTGTCAGCTCGGGTGGGCCTAGGTAGTTACTTTACTGCTGTTCCCAGAGAGAAAGATCACAGCCAGTGGGTGGAGTGTGAAGGTGTCCCTTGATGTTTGGTTCTAGGATTCAGATAGGTTTTTCCCTCCCATGCAGCCCAGAGAAGAGCACAATCCAACTTACTCTATAGGAAGCATGATTGCTCTTTGGGTCCCCAGCACATATCTCCTTGGTGCTGTCATAATAATCTTTCAGGTAAGTCTCACACTCCTGATTCTTCTGTATTGTGAGCTCCACCTCCTGTAGCGTATCTGAAGAGCTACCGCTTGGAGCCATCTTTCCCCAGCCAGCCACGGAGCACTCATCCCCTGGCTTCACGTGGACCTTGCGCCGGGGCAAGTTGAGGGGCTTCACAGCTTTGGTCTTTTTGGCCTTCCTCTGCAGCTGTTGGGGAAGAGGTAGGAGGGACTGGGTCAGCACTATGAAAGACAAAGATGGCAGGGAGGGAAGGAGGGAATGAGAGCAGGAGCGGTAAGCCCTCGACAGTGTCGAGGGCAGCAGCTCTCACCTTTAACAGCATGATGTCATTGAGGAGTCTCTTACTATCATACTCTGGGTGTGGAATGATTTTCACCACAGGAATGATCTGCTGGGTTTTCTCCTTTTCTTTGATGTTGTGGGCCCCCAAGGTGACAATTACTGAACTGTGCAAAGAACAGAGTGTAGGTAAGAGATGTGGAGTCAGAGAGGATCACAGCCCAGGAGGTGGGAAGGGCAAGAAATACTGGCCATGGTGGTGCTGAGGGAATCTGAGGGGATGGGAGTGACTGTGCCTCTGTTCCTTAGCCATAAAAATGATAGAATTCTGAAGTACCAGTATCTGTACCTGTTTGCTCAGGTACAGGGTCAGTGTGCAGTGCTAACCTCCAGTCTAAATGTGCTTGATTCCTTAGCTGTGACTCTGGCGCCAGCCAGCTTCTCCCTCATGAGACTTGCTGGACCCTCCCTCATCCCAAGCTCCTTAGGAAGAAGACAGGGACTCCATAGAATGTTCCCAGGAGAGTATGGACTCTTCCTTACTCCTTTTTCCCTGAACAGTGAGCAGCAGTCAGCACAAAGTCCTCTCGTATGAGGAAGCCACCACATTTGTGTAGAGAGTCTTGTTTCCTTGTCTGAAGATAAGCCATGTAGGGTCGAGAGTGGGGCTTGGCCTCATGTCCCCCGATGATCTCTCCTGAAGTGAAGACCAACTTATTTTTATGCACCAGCTAGTCTGCCAGATGGGCTTTGTGTAGTAATTCTAGACTTGCTAGATTAGGAACCTGGGAGGCCTGGAGTTAGGAGCAGACTGAGAGGACCACCCTCAAGTTCCCCTTCTCTACAGGGAGAGAAAAGTAGGTCTTGGTCTACCAATCTATTTTTCCACAGAGTTGGAGGCATGCATAAGTCTCTAGGCAAGGAAATGCCAAGGACTCATGTCTGTCCTCTGACCTCTGTGCCCTCCTCCCCAGCCCTATGATGCCTGGGACAGTGATGCCTGGGACAGTGATGCCTGCTTTCTAGGGGCCAAGGCTTCAGTTTACACTTTGTGGTGTCCTATTTTTTTCAGGCCTGGCATGCAATAGGTGCTCAGTAAAGGTCACTGGCTTCATGAGTGATGACCTCCCATGCATTCCAAGATAGAGGTGCTGGCATTATTGAAAGCAGAGAAATTAGGGTCTCCCAAGTGGCTCATGCTTGAACACTGTGGAAGCGGGCACCCAAAGCCTGAGAAGTGTGGAGTTGGAGCAAAGGACCTAGTGGCTCAGGATTCAGCAAAAGCACTTATTCTGAGGAAAGTATTTCCATCTGTTCTGGGATCTAGGTTTCTTTGATGAGTACTTGTTGAGGCGAGGGCCTGTAGCATCATAGATGCAGGTCCATTCTGCCAGTCCAAGGGAACATAACGCTCTCTGCTTTGCGCGTTCCTACCCTTTACCATATACTTCTAGGAAAATCCACTTTCCAGATGACAAGCTATGGCTCAGGGAGGGGCTATTGCTGGGTGGCTTTTCCTGAGAAAGCCTCTGCCCTCCACCTCCCAAGGTTAGGCCACTGAGGGAGGTGTTACTCACTCACCTGCCTTTGTCCTGGGGGTCAGAGAGAAAGCCAGCAGGAGCAGGAGGAGCATCTTCTTCTCTGGAAGGCTGAGTAGGCCCCTGTATCTGGGGCTTTGCCCCTGCTCTCTTTAAACCTCTAGGAGATGAAGAAGGTGGAGTGGGCACAGAGCCCTTGGGCCCCCTCTATTTTTATGGTGCTTTATCACAGAAGGCTTTCTACGAAAGCTCGTACTCCTCCTGCATCTCCCTGATGACGATGACGCCTTCTAAGTGCTTGTGTGAGAATCATAAAGTAACCACAGAAGAACCCACAGCTAATGACTCAGAGAACCACCAGTTACAGCCCATGACAGGAACACCAGGGTATGGGGTGTGGTTTGTAGGCTACGGTATCAGAGTCCCAGAAACTCAAGCTCCCGGGGGGGTGGGGGAGGTGGAACATCAGTGCTGAGTCCAGAAGAACACGTGCATTTAAGTGTATCTTTTGTGCTAGAACCACATGTGAGCTGACCACTGGTGGGGGGTAACCAGGGGCAACCATGAGCAGAGTGCAGTTTGGGAAGGGCGATGGTAAAGAGATGGACAAGGCAGTAACAGACAGGCCCAGAAACCCCCCTCCACCTATTTTAGCACCATAGCTTCAAAAGTTCCACGGGACAAGCCTTTCTCATGAAAAACCCACATTTGACATTTATTAGCCAAAGCCAAGATACCTCTGTAGGCTCTAAGAGTTGAACCACTGACTGACCAAAGCCTGAGTTATTATTACTTCTTCAGGAAAACTGACATTTGTCCCACACAAACCTGTGGACGAAGGTTGGAAAAAGTCTACTTTCTCAAAGAATAGTCAGGTCTCTGAGTTGCTGATATATATAGCACAACATAAGAAAGCAAGCCAGGCTGCTAAAAATTCAACAGTTGTCCTCTTACTCCCCCCCCCCCCCTGTGTGTGTGTGTGTGTGTGTGTGTGTGTGTGTGTGTGTGTGTGTGTGAACCTTGGGAGTTATTCTCAGGTTCTGTATGCCTTGTGTTTTGAGGCACAGTCTCTCAATTATCTTGGTGATTAGGCTTAACGGGCTAGCCAGAGAATCTCAGGTATCTGTCTCCATCTTCCCAGAGCTCAGATTATAAGTGTTACCACCACACCCAGTTTTTCACATAGGTTCTAAGAACGGAACTCAGGTCCTCATGCTTGCGTGACAAACACCTTTCTCCAAATTCCTCTTAGTATTTTTTATATTCTGCCCAGAGAATGAAAAATATTTATTTAGTATAAATATATGTCCTTTATATTAAATATCAATAGATATTTATTATTTATTAAAAGATAGTCTGTAATAACAAAGGAACTATGAAACCAAAATATCAGCTCATAATACAAAAGTGAAAAATTTATTCCAACATTAAAGACACCAATGACTTGCTCATAGGACATAAAAAACATATCAAAAGGCCACCATTTCACCTAAAATACCACAACAGACAATAGTTTTGATTCATACTATGAAAATTTGCAATAATGTCATCTTTTCAATGTATCAAGTCACAGGGACCACGGAGTTACATCATTGTAGAATTTAAAAATTCTCAACTCCTTGGTTTTATTTCAAATTATTGTTAACGAATGAAATAAGTCATGTAAAGTCAAAGACATTTTAAGTTGGTCTTTCCTAGGAAAAATGATCAAATTTTAGTAAAAATCTTTTCTCATGCAGTAAGTTTCTAGGCAGAAAGATAAAAGTTTTTAAGCACATCACTTACTTTTGACAAAGAACTTGGAAGACTCAAGCTGGAAGTGACAGGGATGCCTCCCCCTTGAGGACTAACTCTCATAATATCCAATAGTGCTATGCAAGTCGCTAATGCAAAAAGCAATTCATACTCCTACCTAGTTCTAAACCACAATGACCATCACAATAAGATACATTCAAGGGTGCCATAGTGGCATTTACAACCTGGAGGTAACTACATCTAATTAGACTTATGGCCCAGTCAGTAGGAGGATACTAGAAACCTAGTCAACGACCTGTAGCTGTGAGGTCATGGAGCCCAGTAGAGGAGAACCTACTACTGATGCTTTCCTACACCAGTGCACTCACCTACTGCATTCTGTGTAACAACCCTAACATCACAGATAGGTGTAGCTCTCATTCCTCATCAAATAAGCTTTGCAGCAGATGGAGATCGTCATAGGCTTCCACACACTGGTCAAAATGCAGAGGATAGCTGGCTGTGGGGTGCCCATCCCTAGTTGATATATCCAGAACACAATTCCTATACACAAGGTTCCAAGAACATCACAGAACTGGGGACAGAAAGATCATTACAACCACAGGACTGGGAGGTCTGCTGAAAGTGTCTTCTAGATCCGGCAGGGATGCAGCATCCATGAAATGTAAACAAGATGGAAGTCTAAACAAGACCTGCACAGTGACAAAACCAGTTGACATTCCAGTGTGGATGGCAGAGAGCACAAGGCCCTACTCCTAGATAAAGAGCTACAATCAATTAATGAGTGCTAAGTGAGGGAGCATCAACCCCCCATATGTTATCCAGTTCCAAGTGGTCAGCCATAGAGGCATGCTCTTACAAACAACACTGAGTGGATTCAGTAGGCTGTGTTTATATAGGTGTGTGTGTGTGTGTGTGTGTGTGTGTGTGTGTGTGTGTGTGTGTGTGTGTAGCACTCATAACTAAAGAATAAGTCATAAATTCAAGAGGGAGTGAGGTAGGACATGGGATGAGTTGTAGAAGGAACAATGTAAATACCGTGTTCATGTATGTAATTCTGTTAAGCATGTTCTGCAGTGTTGACTTAGTGGTCATGAATTACTTTAGTTTGTGTTTATCTTGTATTTATTACTCCACTGACTTCAAGAAATCATTGGACATAATAACCTTTGTTGGCATTTATTTACTCTTATGGCTAAAATCTATCATTCCATTCTGTCTTAACTTTTATGGTTTTCTCCTGAGAGGTCCAATGTTATTATGGTGGATTGGTCTCTGTAAATGAGTTCCCATTTTCTTTCACCGTTTAGTATTGTCTTTGTTTTGTGGTGTTTACATTTTAACTAATATATGTGTGAAGAGGGTCTTTTCTGTTCATTTCTTCTTGTGTTTACATCTTGTGTTTAGATGTCTACTTCTTTGCCTGGATTTGGGAAATTTTCTTCTATAATTCTATGTAATATGTTTTCTGTGCCTCTAGTTTTTGTGTGTGCATGTGTGTGTGTGTGTGTGTGTGTGTGTGTGTGTGTGTGTGTGTGTGTACGTGAATGCAGGGTCTATAGAGGACAGAAGAGTGTATTGGATCCCTGGAGCTGGAGTTACAGACAGTTAGAAGTTACATTATATGGATGCTGAGAAGTGAATGCAAGCCCACCGCAAGAGGAATAAGCGTTCTTCTGTTTTTGGTTGTGATCCTAGCCTTTAACGGCTGAGCCATCTCTCTAGCCCCGGAGTAAGCATCCTTAGCTGCTGAGTCCCGGCTCCAGCATGATTCGCTGACTTCTTCCTCTGCCCGAGTCTGCTGTTGAATCCCGTTAGCGAAGCTTTTCTCTTAGTTCCTGTCCTTCTCATTGTTGGAACGTTGATGTGTTTACAAATATTTTCTACTTTTTCAGTTGTTACTGATTCCATTTCATTTTTTCCCAAGGCTTCCCTGTGCTCTGAATACTTTAAAGAAACTAAAAGCCTTTATGAACGTTGTAACATCTCAGACCCTTTAAAATATTTTATGTAAATTGTCTCCTATGTGACTAGGTCACTTATTATTTTTTCTTTATTTCCTTTGTAATTTGGGGTTGGAAACTGGAGAGTGTGGATATTGTCCACCGAGGCTTCTTCCGTTCTTGAAAGTGTTTTGTTTCTGCAAAGTAGAAGGTGGAACTCACATCTTAACTTTCTAAAAAGACAAACTCTACTCATCTTTCTCAGGGTCTCACATGTTAACCTTCTGACCACACCTCCTTAGGATGTGGCAAATAGGTTGGTCAGAGGCAGTTAATACGCATGCTTCTGAATCACTTACCAGAAACTTAGGTTTTTAACTGCAAAACCTGCGGCTTTCTCTTTATTGTCCAACTCATGTCTAATAATTATTGTGTCATGTCATCTATTGTTCAGTTTGGGTGTGACTGCTCAGTTGTAAAGAATTCTGGTTATTTAGTTTTTCTGTTTTGGACCAAATAACTCACAAAAGACCCATGAAATACATACGAACATAGTAAGGAAATTGAGCCTGGTCTTCTCTGTGAGAAACTACGTACTTCAGGGACCTGTTTCTAAGAAATCCAGATGAATAGCACAATGGCACTGCTTTACCTTGCCACCAGTAACACTTGGGAATTAGTGATAACATTCTTCTGACCATATTTCTATTTATGAATCACTCATCAGAACCCCCAATATGTCTATAAACTCTAGACACTTTTAATGTTTTCTGATTTTAAGTTTCTAAGTTTAGAAGGTTGGGGATCAACTGTAGGCCATGGTACATCTTCCAAAGCACCAAATAATTCCCAAAGGCTCTAAGAAATCACACATTATCTCCCTTTAGTATACTAACGAGTTGACTCTTTCGCTGGAAGTATAATAAGCATTTGCAAAAGTCACTCAGTAACTCCTGAGGACACAGTAGGGGGCAAGGCACAATGGGGTTAGTGTTAACATATGCCTTTAGCTTTGCTTGTTCCTATCTAGAATGTCACCCTTGACCCAGTCTTCACAGGAGGAAGGAGGGCGAGCATTTTAATTTTCCCACTGAGGTTATAAGAATTAGGAAAGAAGAAAAAGCATTCTGCCACCAAGATGCTCTGCCTGTGTTAGCTGGCTGGTTTAGAAAAGTGTCTGGAATGCCACCAATTCCCAGATGACTTATGCAGAGAAAAAAATGAGGTTGGCAGTGGCATATCATAGGTATCTGAAACAGTGTGTGTGTGTGTGTGTGTGTGTGTGTGTGTGTGTGTGTGTGTGTGTGTGTGTGTGCGCGCCTGTGCATGCATGTGTGAAGGCCAGAGGCTGATGCTGGCAAGACTTCATAAATGTTGCTCTCCAGCCTACTTGTTGAGACAGTTTCTTCGCTGAACATAAAGCCTATTGTTTGGCTTGACTAGCTGGTCAATAAGGCCCTGGGATTCACCTATCTCTGCCTATTAGTGCCAGGGTCACAGCTATATGAGGCAATATCATATATCAGACTTATGTAAGTAAGTGCTTTTAAATATTATTTTAAAGACAGGGTCTCATTATGGAGTCCTGGCTGGTCTGGACTTGTTATATGGTTCAAGCTGGCCTTGAACTCACAAAGATCTGCCTGCCTCTATCTACATAGTTCTGGGATTAGAGGAATGTACCCCAACACAGCTTTTATGTGGGTGCTAGGAATCCAAACTCATATTCACATGCTTGTCCAGTAAGTATGTTAGCTACTGGGCCATCTCCTCAACTCTCCCAAAACACATGGAGACTACCATTTGGTAGCAGAATTTGTTTAAATACACAATCTTAAATACAAACACACAGATCCTCTGCACACATCAGACAGAGAGGTGAGTGAAACCCCACCCAGCCCAGGCATAGATGCTGGCCCTGGGACACAGCCCTTGGAACTCCACCTCCACTCATCTCTGCCCTCAATTCAGGACAGCAGGGAAAACCCTGCAGGCCAGAAGCCCCAGAAAACACAAATATAGTTGAAAGGATGTTGGGGAAGAAAGAAAGCAATTGGCATTTAAACTAATCTATACCCTAAAGTGTTTTAAGCTTGTATAAGGCTGTTTCACATGCTCTCTCCCTGACTTCTCTACGTCCTGCGAAGTGATCATCTATCACATTCTAAAATCAGAGAAACTAAAAAATGTCAAGTGATGTACACAAAGGCCACATGGTCTCAGAAACGTGCGGATACACATATGTAAAATACATGTCCACCACCGTGACATCCTTGCCACTTTGAGAAGAGGCAGAGAGGAAAGTGTCCTTAACAATCAGAGCTCACCTGAGGATGTCTGCTCCGTGGCGTCCAATGCTTTCTCTCCCAGAAACCGGAGAGGCTGAAGAACGTCTGTCTTGGTTCTGGGAGGTTGTCATGAGTATACACACAACATCACTTTTGGGGGCTCTTGCAATTATGAGTATCTCCCAGCTGGAAACAACTGTCCTGAGGCCTTGGGGCTTTGATTTCCTTTTCAGGTACAGAGCTTAAATTTCTAGGCTCCATGATCTTTGTCAGAAGGTAATGTGAATTATGATATGAGATTTTAAAAATTAAACTGTAGGAGCATTTCCTTAAAAAATTATATCTATATAAGCATATATATATAAAATATATAAATTCATATATATATATGAATTAAGGGATCATTTGAAATTGTCTTTCATCTATAACCCATTTTTCTCCATGACTAAACTAAACTATATCTATACTCTTTACATATGTATTTATATACATGGCTTATTAAGCTATACATATATTAAGTTATGTATGTATTGTGTGTGTGTGTGTGTATATATATATATAATATATATATATATATATTAGAAAACCAAAGGCCTTATATCATCTGTCAAGTTTTTCCACAGACAGAACTGAAATCTTTGACTTAAAATTCAAAGACAGAAACTTAATGTTTCACAGTCTTTCCCCACAAGAATGAGAAGTAACATGCCTGCCCTACTTTTGAGGCTGGTACAAACTGGATATTAAGAGAAGAGGAAGAATGGAAATTTACAGAGCAATCTATTTATGGCCCATAGAGAGTAGACTTGTGACATATACAAGCTTATAGCACATTCAAGTTAGATTTGGACATAGTGTGAGTCACACTTAATGTAGTTTACTACACTGATTTAAGGGGAAAGTCCTAAAATTACCTTAATAAACAAAAGCAGTAATAAAATTAAACATCTACTCATGTGAACAATATGTATTCATCTTTGAAACCAAGATTCTCCTATTTTAATGACTATAGAGCATAAAAAAAAAAATCTGCAGAAACCACCAGTCAATCCTGAATCTAGTCAGAAGACAAAGGTTTCCAGTCATCCCACAAAATGCCAAACTTTCCTTTGGGGTTGATATTTGCCATTAGGTGATGCAGAGCATGCCAGCTCTGTTTCTCAAAAGGACCTCCGTAAACACATCCATAGATCTTTAAAGAGGGATGATGGACCAAGCCAATCGGAAGGACAGAGCTGGGGCAGAGGTAGGAACATTGTAGTACCCTGAAGGTTCTTTTAATCTTTACCAAGCTCCCTCAGCCTGACGCTCTGCTCTGGTGTGTCCCTAGAATGGGGCTCTGGGTTCTCTTGTTCAGGGAGATCGTCAGGACATGGAGTCCACACTTAGTGGACAGCTGCAGTTACTAGAGGCCAAGCATGGTTAAATCTGGGTCAGAGCTGGGGTGGGTGTCACTGTGATGGTCTTTGGACCAGATAAGTAGGGGAAAGCCAGTGACTTTTGTCCAAGGTCAGAGTCATCAGAAGCAGAAGTTTATGGGGACAATTTGGGTTCAGAGGTCTTCTGAACATTTGAAGAAAAACAGAAAGAACTGAGGTGACTGTGGATGGTGAGTATCCCTTCTAGACACTTCCCCAAGGAAAGGTTTGTACCTTAGCATACAGGCACAGACTGTCTAAATCCTTTTACCCAGCAGGAAAGACTATTCCCGTAACTTTAAAGTCTCTTTCTCTGTGCGTTGATACCTTGTCTACATCTGCATCCAGAGTGCTGGGTCTGAAGGTGTGTGCCACCACACCCAGGCTTTCTTTTCCTTTTATTTCATTTTTCTTCGCTTTCCCTCTCTCCTACTCTCCTTTCGTTCCCCCTCCCTCCTTCCCACCTTCCCTTCCTTCCACCTTTTTTTTTTTTGTTCCTTTTTGCAATGAATCTCTGGGAACTGACTGGGAGTTTTACCCCCTCACTTCTTCCTGACGGCCTTCTGAAGAGATCGTCCGCCTCATGGTGGAAGCACAATCCATGTCTTCCATAACAGACTCCCTGGAACAAAAAATAAATACTGTCAAAACCTTTGCTAGAAAACGGAATTCTACAGCTTGGTGCTCCAGAGTCCCCACAGGAAACTGTGAGCCTCAGGGAGGGGAACCTCTCCCATTGCCCAGCTCCTGCTCTGTTCCCCATGTTCTACGGTTGTGTGGTTACCCAACTAGACAGAAGGGACACCTGTCAACACATGACTGAAAGTGACACGTATGTTTGAACACTGTATGGACAGGTGCCGTTTCCTGAGGGAACCGTGAAGATGGCAGCAGGTGGCTAAAGCAAGGAGGAGTCAGTGAGAAAGCACAAGATAGTTTACGATTGACTTGGGGACACTTAGAAGACAGGCGGAGATGGAGGACCAGAAGAGAAAGCCTTCCCAGAGGCTCTCGAATCTCCAAGGCATTTGGTCGGGGAAAACTATCTAGAAGTAACTTGTCTCTAAGAGCATTTGTGCATTTTGCTGTCCTTGCCAGGTTAGGGGTCAGGAAAGTCTGGACCTCTGAGCTTTTCTGAGTCTGCCAATGACTTGGTATCCAGTATATCATCTTATCTTCTTTGTCTATTTTAAATATTTGGTGACTTCTAACTTGTATGACACCCATGCTCCTTCCTGCGTGTCTTCCACATGCTATTTTAAGATTAGAGATTTATTATTTAGCTTTGTGTTCTCATTTTATATGACAAGTGAATGTTTGTCCTTTAGTATTTGACCTACTCCCTCTTTATTTACTTTTTGAGACAGGATCTTACTGTATATAGCTCAGGCTAGCCTAGAACTTGCTTTGTAGTCTAGACTGGCCTTGAATTCCAGATCCTCCTGGCTCTGCTGCTGGAAGCCTTTCTCCAGGTGGCTTTGTGGACCAGGGATGGATTCTGGACTTGGCGCCATGAAGAAATTGTGACTACCTTTTGTTCAAACAAGTGGTCCTGGATAGCCTGGGCTGCCTTTATTTATACAGTTACAATGGTTTGCCTGAGAAATTTTATAATCAGTTTTGCTTTCTAAGCTTCTAAAACCGGTTACAGTAATTGCCAATTTGTTCTTTGCTTCTTCCCCTTCCACCTCCTAACTCTCCCATCGATTGACTTTATGTTTTTTATCTATGTCTCTACTGTCATACATAAGCAGTTTTGCAAGCTACAAAGGAACTTTTCTAACTAGGCACACCTACAGGTAAAGCAGTATGCCCAGCTGGCAGCACATGTGGTTGTAGTGTCATGCAGGGTGAGAGACATTTTTGTCTCTGCTGGTTGATATTTACATCTGGTAGGGCCTGGGTTCTCACAATCAACTCACCAGTCAAAGCTGCATCAGCCCATTCTACATTCTGTACTACTCTGTCTCCTCTGGGGACACACCAGGTTTTGTCCTAAAGACAACATAACCTGGAGACTTACTCCTAATAGTTGGCAATGTTTGTCCCTGGTCCTCATGTCTGTCTCTCTTAATTCTCAGGGTATTGGCACAGTTACTTGAAATGAGGGAACTGTGGGTTTCTATGATTTTACTTCATTCCCTGTCTCTAGACTAACTGCTCCCATTAACTCCTGAAATCATCTATTTAATAACATTTCTTCAAAGCTCTTATAGTTAAAAATCATTCTTTCCAGAACAGTTATATAAATATGTAATATTAAACTTCGTGAGCTACTGTGACCCATCCAGGCTCATGGTATGGTTAGCATGGAGAAAATAAGAAGAGCAGGTAGTGTATACACTCCAGGGGTCATGCCCAGAATCATGCAACGACCCCCCTACACACACACACACACAGGTTCTTGCCAAGTAGGTCGGGGTCTCCAAGGTTTCGCCACAGGAAAAGCCATTCATGCTGTTCTTAGGCCTGTCCCCTGAAGAAGTCACACGGTTCCCACCACTCAGCTTTCAGTGCTGGGATTATAGATATGCACCACAATGCTTAGCTAACTATTCTATCCCAATTTTCTCATTCTTAAATAAAACAACTGTAAATCACGTGCCTGGTGCTTCGTATCAGTGCCGTCACCAGACATGTAATTCCAGCCTGAGCTCTTGTTGGATGGGAGTAAGATATGACTGATATTTGAAGTTGATGATGGGAATGTGTGTAGAGGCCTATACGTGAAAATCCTCAGTGTTGCACCTTCTAGATAAACAGACATTCCAATGGCCTAATCAGTCTATCAATCAATAACACATATTGATGGTTCCTTCAGTACTTTAAATATAATAATAAAAAGTTTCCCTGAAAATGTGTTTTAAAAAAAAGAATTTAAAATACCAGAGGGTAGGTTGTGGTTGAAAATTCATTTAGTCAAGAATCATAAACTGACAATGAAATGTTCTAACCATAAACCACTGTTCTGAGTTTTCCTCTGTCAAAAGAGCCATTGACTGTTTACAGTCATCACGACCACAGCTGGAACCTCAGCGTGAGATCACTAAGGGCCTGACACCGCAGACAAAGGCAAATTTCTTGCACATTTTGAAATTTTCCAGTCTGTGTACTGTTACAGGTGAAGCTAGGTTATAACAACCCTGGAGAATTAGCCTCTAGCGAAGACTTTCACATCACACAGGTAGAGATGGAATGTCTGACTCAGGGTAACTCTTTCACTCAAACAGAACACACTGGGTTCTCTGTGTGTGCTGCTCCTTAAAGTACTGGGGAACCAGTAGACACTGATGTGTTTGTTTCTCCCTTTGAGAGCAGAATGCACACACACACACACACACACACACACACACACACGCGCGCGCTTATTAATGCCAACAAGTATTCTGAAGGAAAAAAAACCGTAAGACCATATGACAGGGGAATCTGATCTCTCCATATTGTCATCAAAACTCTCCTGGGAAATGAGCATCTGGCAGCAAAATGTACAGTTGAAGACATTAGAGCCTCACCCAGTTAGAGGCTCACATGTCCTGATGCTCAGGAGTGCTTGAGTCTTATAAAAATAATAATAATAATAATGAGAAATCATGCCAAAACTTGATTCTTTCTATTTAGCACCAAACATATGAACTTAAAAAACAATAGGAATAAGTTGATAAGTTTAAGTTTTTGAACATTTGAGTCTTCTGTTCAACAAAGGCATCGTAAATGCAGCACCAGTGTAAGCTTGGATTGGGAGACAACGTTCATCAGGATTTACCTGGCAAAATCAATACCTCTAGAAGACATTGATTATGGGAAGGCAACCAACTCAGCTTTTAATATCAGAGGTTTGACAGATGTCTTCTCTGAAGACCAAACTCAAGGAGTTCATAGATTTTGGAAGCAATCATGAATCTCACCAAGTAATGAGGATCCTGCTGCAATGATTTTCTTAGATTCATGCACATGTAATACAAAGACACTCATTAAAGAGCCTGCCTACAACTGCTCCAGAGGCAAAAACTGGAAACAAACTGTGATAAGAATAAATACTTATTTTCTTGGGAGTTAAAAATACTAAAAACAAATGAGCTGTATTTACATGTGTCAACAGAAATAGATTTCAAAGGGATATTATTGATTATTTTCTCCCAAGGGGGAAAACAATTTGATTTAATAGATTATAGACTAAAAATTGTAACAATGCATTTGAAATACATGATGCGAATATCTTTAAAATGCAATTATTTGAAAATACCAGAGAAAATGAGGTTTCTATCCAGGCGTGTGACACACACAGCAGTTGTGAGGCAGAGGCAGGTGGATCTCTGAATTAGAGGCCAGTGTGGTCTATGAGGCAAGTTCCAGGACAGCCAGGGCTCTTCAGAGAAACCTGTCTTGAAAAGCAAGCAAACAAAAAATAAAACGAGGTTTCTGAGGGCTTCGAATAGGGTGGTATAAGCCATAATTCAAATTAAAAAATTTAGTGTTTGCCTGCCTGAGCACTATGTGTGTGCCTGTGCCCTTAGGATTCAGAAGAAGGCATCTGAGCCAATAGAACCGGAGTTACAGATGGTTGTGAGCTGCCATGTAGGTGCTGGGAATTGAACCCAGGTCCTCTGGAAGAGCAATCACTGTGCTTAACCACTGAGCCATCTCTCCCTTGTGCCTCCCTCCTTTTTCCTTTTGTCTTTTTTTCTTTCTTAAGTAGGAAAAGCAAACAAAATGAAGACCAACTGAGTCATTTACATACTTAGCCGTGGAACAGCCTAAGGTCTCATGGTTAAAGTCCAGCCTCCCACGTGGTTTCTTACCCTCAGCACCTGGGGTTTTGTTCTGTTCTGCGTGCCCCCCACAGGAAAACACAGAAATGAAATGTGAAGAAGAGCAGGGTCAGAGTCCTCAGGCTTGAGCCCACCTTCCCTGCCTTTAGAGCTCTCTGAAGTCCCGCAGGGGCCCTCCAGGCAGTATCTGCTTCTCTGGTCTGGTTAGCCCCCTCCGTCCCGTCTCCCCCCCCCCCCCCCCATCCATCTCAGACATTTACTTTGTGGGGAAGTTGTGGCGTTTACCGCTGGAGTTGAATGTTAGCACTTAACTTCATCCTTTCTTCCCGGTCTCTCCAGGGCCTACGATGGGATACTTGGCCTGGAAAACCCCATGAATTTCCTTAGAAGTGTAGAGAACCAGATGATAATCGTACTTGCATCTAAAATTATCCTTTCCCTGTAACCTGTAACTGTTGCTAAGCATTTGTAGTAATAGAGCATCTCAAAAGCTCAGCAACCTACAGAACTCACCTCTGTCTACAAACCCCGTCTTTTCCCTTCGCTTATTGAAATGTGCTGTCCCCCTGCTGCTCAGCCTTTCACATCCCTCATTAGTTATGCCGACCCGTTACTGTGGCTGCTTGGCTGCTTGATCTTTTCTGTCAGGGACCATCTGCCCTTTCCATCCAGTTGCAGGTTGGTGCAGGTGCAAGCAGGTGGCAGCTGTGTGCTCCCCGCCTCGACATGGGTCTTCGAGTAGGGTTCTCAGCCTTCTAGCTACCTGCAGTTACCAGAGTCAGATTTCCAACTTTTAATCTGATCATCTGATGTTTCTAGAATGCCAGTTAATAAGACTGGAGAGATGGCTCAATGGTTAAGAGCACTCTTTGCTCTTGCAGAGGATCCAGGTTCAGTTCCTGGCACCCACATGATGGCTCACAATCATCCCTAACTCCAGTTGCAGGGACCCAATGGCCTCTTATGATCTCCACAGACCTGATGCCTGTAGTGTACAATGCATATAAAACAATACAATAAATAAATCTCAAAATTTTTTTAAAAGCTAGTTAATAGCTTTCAATTTCCTGCAGACAGAAGAAAGTAAACCCTAAACTTCTTTAGATCTCAAAGGTGTATGTGTGGGTGGATGACTCAGGGGTCTGAGTGGGGCCTGTCATCAGCTTCCCATTTGTTCTTAGAGCAGTGCAAGGTTACTTGGGGTCACCAGGAAATGCCACCTTTCCTCTCTCTGTGCTGGGAACCTATTATCTCTTTTTGGTTGAGATTTAATGCAAATTTTACCCCTTCTAGCAGCTCCTCCTCCCTATGAAGGCTTAAGAGCGTTTTTTGTGTGTGAATCTTTCTACTTCGTTTATACAATTTATCAGCTGTATTGGCGCAATTTGCCAGCCAATGGAACATCTCCTTTCAACTCCCAATATTTCAGGGTGGAGTGTGTGCCAAGTAACCTTTTGACCTTGAAAGCCTGCTACATAGGGGTTTACTATTTCTGGAGCCTCCTCTCAGAAGCTGAGGCATTCTGAAACTTCCAAGGGAGAGAGAAACTCTGGGTCCTCTCATTACAGACTTCACCCCAACAGAAATAGGGTGTGCACATCAAGTGTGGTGGCTCTCATTTATAACCTCAGCATTCAGAAAGCTGAGGCAGGGGGATTGCTTTGAGTTTGAGTTCAACTCTAGGCTGGGATACAGGTAAAACTGGTCACAATCTAACAAGTAAAATAGGGTATGTTTAAAGGCCTGTTGTTGTACTGCGAAAAGGCTAGGTCTATATATAACTACATACCTGTACAGACCAAGCCAGGAACTGAACAGGGGAAATGAAGCAACTGATTCACACACAGGCAGACCTTCCTGTCAGTCAGAACCTGGTGGAGGTGCTAACTGATGATTAGACAAGAACCAAACATGTGCCCTTCCATATTGACACTTATTTGTTCCCCAAATTAATATGGACCCAGAAAAGTGTAGTAGAAGGATGAAGGGCAAAACCATGATGGATAACCCAGCTGACATGCCCTGCTTGGCACTGCTGTTCATGTTAGACACAGCATTCTTTCCTCAAGATGGCTTGCTTCCCTTCCCTCCATCAGAAAACCATCCCAGTACACTGGCTGAGCTGGGACAGGAGCCTTCCTGATTTTGATGCCATTTTGTTATAGTAAATATGCATATTGCCTGGTGTCTAGATTGTGAGGTACTTCCTGCTCAATTGCTCTAGTGTCTCTTGCTTTTAGCTCTCTGATGAGGGAGAGTCAGTCCTTTTGTGGGACTCATGAAGTAGAGGATAAACTGTAAGCTTAAGCTCAAGATTCTTGGGTCAGCCGGTCTCTCTCCCTCCTCATTGCTCTGCGTCTCTAGTCTAACTGCTGAACCAGTTTTCAGGGTGTCTTGGAGGAGCCCAGGGAGAACAAAATACTCCTTCTCTTTCAAGAACATTGTCTCTTCTCCAGTGTCTCATGGTCTCCCAGGCCTGGATTCCCCTGATGTTCTACTTCAGAGTTGGGTTCGTGCTGTGCCTTGTCTCTGGGTTGCTCACAGTTGTCTGCTCTGGAGCCCGCCTGATGTTAGCTCCACCGAGGCCTCCATACTTTCCGGCTGGGCTGCTGTTTGTGTTTTTTGGGTGTCTGACAATTCAAGCACTTTTGAAATTGATCCAAAGGTGTAATGTCCTAGAAGAAAGATGTTCCAAACTCACTCCTTCACATCTTTCTGGGCATAACCCTCTTGGTTTCGGTTCCTAGTTTCACCTGAAATTTCTGTCCCCATCACTTGGAGTCCATGGAAGACTCTAAAATGATAACGTGTGATCTTCAATCTCATGTAATCTCCATTTCGTTGCATGTGGTTAAAAGCCTTGTATATATCTCAATATCAGGGACTGCATTGTGATACACAGAGAAAGGTCCAGTCTACAGGAACCACTCAGGAGCAGAGTTCTATACAGCTCTCTCTGCAGAAGAGAAAGTTAGGGAAGCTCCAGCTTTGAGAGAAAACTGAGCATTTACTGCTGGCTTGAAGAGTAGAGGCATCAAGTGGCAAGGACAGAGCAGAGAGTTGGCCCTCACTGATGGCAGCGAGGAAACTCGCCCTTGGCTCCAGCTGCAAGGAACCGAATCCTATTGACAACCTGAGCAAGTATGGGGTTTTGTTTGTTCGATTGCTTTTTGTTTGTTTGTTTATTTGTTTCTTCCCTAATGCTTCCAGACAGGAGCTCATCCAAGCTATCCTTGGCTGCTAATTTCTGCCAAGATTGATCTAGCAACCAGATCTACCTCCGCAGTCTGCTGGTGGAATGTGCTTGCTTCCCAGGTACACAGTTGAGATTCCGTTCAGGAAAACAATTTCTGAATTCCAAGCCCCCTGGCAACTGTCTACATTATGTTCATGGTAACTGCCACTTTGTTCCCCAGAGTTCTTCAGCTATCCAGGCTGAAGTCATGAAGTCCTAGGAGAGGTAGTGGTAAGGATTCACTGTGATATTCCTGCATCTAAAATATCTCTTTGTACCTTCTGGAGTTAAGAGACCAAAGGTTCAGAAATAGGTTGAATAGCTTATATTGATCCTAGTATTGAGGTTAGGTCAGGAGGAGCGAGTACCGGTTCCAGGAATAAAGGATGGAAGGATCTGAGGGTTGTGGGAGCTTGCCTGTGTTTGGCCCTGTATCCTGACTCTGGGGAAGAGTGGTCCCCTATAGGTAGGCTCACACTCAACTGTACCAAAAAAGTGCTTGAATTATTATCTCGGATCAGGCTTCCTGTCACTGGCTGGAAGACTCTGAAAGACCTGGATGCTTAAATAAGCCCAGTGAAGCTCAGTAAGAGGCTTGTGGCTTTTTCATGAACTCCCCAGCTGTTCCACCTGAGGGCTTGGTGGCTAGGTTGAGATAGATGGCTTCCTGTGCACTAGCACAGGTATGGCTGCGGGAGTCCCCTTACTGGTGAGCAGGTAACCGCATCAAAGTGGGCGTTTCAGTCCTAAGGTCTATCAGAGTCCTTTTATATTTAGTTGCAAATGTGAAGCACACAGCTTCACCGTCTATTTTACAGTATAACCCCCAGAGTGGAAACATACAGAGTGGATACAAACATGCTCACCCTCCCAGGCTCCCTACATGTGGGTTACATGATTTTAGTGAATCAAAGTCAGTGAGTAAGAATCCCAGAAGACATTGTTTCTTCAGTGATGGTAGTGAAGAGGGCCTTGCACATGCCAGCTAGTCAAACACTTTACCATAAAGCTATATTCCCATCACTCTAGAAAAGACTTTTAATATGGCATCTTTGCTTCAGCCTTTCTCTCTTCCTTTCTCATCCAGCTTTGAGACTGACCATTACTCCTGGGGGAAGAGGGATTGTCTATGTCAGAGTGATGATACAACGCGGGCTTGTTCCTCCCGTCAGTTTTCCCTCTGTTAGTTTCCCCTCTCTCTACCGGAAGGCCCTGCTTTTCTTCTGTATTGCTGCCCATAGCTACTAGTGCTCTGAGGAAGCTTCTTGTAGATCCACCTTCTCATCACCATGCTTTCCCAAAGGTGTCACCTTCTCTACAGAATGTTCGGTGTCAGCTCCGGAAACATCATACACCTGAAACAGAAGGGGCCCTTTTCACATCAGCCATTGTCCCCTGTGGAATATGACTAGGCCATTCTCTGATTTCATGGAATAAAACATTTGTACTAGATTGATTATGAATACCAGATGATCTTAACTTAAAATAATAAATCCAAAAAATAATAATAAATCCAAAGGAGAAATAGAAGAAAGTAAAAAAAAAAAAGGTATCAAGATAAAAGAGCCAGAAAAATTAGAAACAACCAGTGGAGGAGGAAGTTTGTGACCAGTTTTGTATTTGACCTTGAAATACACAAAGAAATCCAGTAGGAAAAAAAAAAATCAATTCTTCCCGCTTAGGAGCAGAGCTCAATCAAACCCAGAAATAATCCTCCAAGCATAATTTCACTACATGTTGGAGTCCTGGATGCTTTTAGTTTTCAGGAACATTTTGACACATGGCAAGCTAGTAGAAGTCTGCGTGGAAGCTCTGAGGTCTTTACATTCTTGCATGGAGAACACCAGAGACATGTCCATCGCTCAGTGAGCAGACTGCATGGTGGAGGCGTTGCGTACCCACATTTGAGTTCCTTGGGACAACAAAACCTACACGCTGGCAAAGCCATCATCTAGTGAGTCTCAGCTTGTCTGGGGATAAAAAGAGCGGTCAGTCGTCTAATGGTAAAAGGGAAAGAACATCTTAAAGAAGTAAGTATGTAAAAATGTTGTTGAGCTGGCTTGCTACTTGGTCATTGAGAGTTTATGACAGTAAGTCTCAAAAACCAAGACTGTCTAAAGTCTTTGTAGATTTCAGTATCAGATATCAAGTTGGGAGATATGAATAAGAACCATTGAGACTTGTTAAATATGGAATGATTAATATTTTAATTTTCTTTTACCTTTCTCTTATCTAAAAAATGGGAGAGAATTATTCACCTTCTTCCTTTACTTTCAAGGTTTTAAAAATTAAGTCTTTGTTCTGGGCCTGTTAAGGCTTGTTAGAATTTATCTAAAAGAAGGGTAGAGTGTAGGGAGAGGGCTGTGTGGGACAGAGTCGCATAGGAGGAGCGGTGTAGAGGGATGTTGGCAGCAGACCTTCTAGCCTGCCAGTTTGGCAACCATGGAATTAAAACCTTGGAGCCAGTACTTGACACTAGAATGAGGCAGGTCTTGAGAATGGTCAATTGGGATTAAGTTCCCTGTCAGTTTAAGAATATAATATGCAGGAGCCAAGAAAATAAAAGATATCTTTTATCTGAAATGTTACAGTTTCAGAGCTCAGCATCCCACAGATGAGGAAACCAGAAAGAGTGTAGGGGCCAGAGGGTATGGAGGACACGGGAGAATAAGGCCTCTGAATCAGCTGAGTAAACCTCATAGGAGCTCCCAGAGACTGAAGCAGCAAGCACAGGCCAACACGGGTCTGCATCAGGTCCTCAGCATATATATTGTAGCTTTCAGCTTAGTATTCTTAAAGGATTCCTGGGGGTGTGAATGAGTGTGTCTCTGACTCTTGTGTCTGCCCTTGGAACTCCTTTCCATCGGTTGGGTTGCTGTGTCCAACTTCCATGGAACTCCCTTGATGGACCAGCAACTCAATTGAATGCAACCCAGTCCAGCCACTGGGAGCTTTGATGGCCGATTGAGACTCAGTGTCCCCCCATTGCTAGGAACTCTCAAGAGGATCACCTTCATAAGTTCCAGGAAGTTTCCATTGCACCAGGTTTCAACATAAGCCCCTGAGTATCCCCTGGTTCCAGTCAATTCTTAGGCTCCCAAGAATGACTTATATGATTATATTAATTTCATGCTGCTTGACTCGGGTTTATAGCGAGCTAGTTCTTACATCGTTTACTCAACCCATTTCCATTATTCTGTCTTGCTATGTGGCCTGTGGCTCACCTATTTCATTACATCTTTCTTCATGGGTGGCTGGATCATGTCTCCCTGACTCTGCCCTCCTCCTATACCTATGCTTGGATTTCCCTCTTATAAGATGCCTGCCATAGGCCAAGACAGTTCCTCTATTAACAAATGATATTTACAGCATACAGAAAGATATCCCACATCACCACACTCTCTCCTGTACCCCCATGTTTCCCCCATCCACTCCCGCCAACCCACTCCTGTCCCCCCTTCTCCAGTCTGCCCATAAAAATCTATTCTATTTCCCCTCCCAGGAAGATCCATGTGCCTCCCCCCATGCCCTTCCTCTTTGCCTATCCTCTCTGGGTCTACAGATTGTAGCTTAGTTATCATTTACTTAATGGCTAATATTCACATATAAGTGAATGTATACCAGATTTGTCTGTCTGGGTCTGGGTTATCTCACTCCAGATGATTTTTTCTAGATCCATCCATTTGCCTGTAAATTTCATGATGTCATTTTATTAGCCAGCTGAGTAATACTCCATTGAAAAATGTACTGCATATTCTTTATCTATTCTTCGGTTGAAGGAAATCTAGATTGTTTCCAATTTCTGGATATTATAACCAGAGCAAAAGTGAACATGGCTGAGCAAGTGTCCATGTGGTGGGATGGGGCATCCTTTAGGTATATGCCCAAGAATAGTTTAGCTGGATCTTGAGGTAGATAGAGTGCCAACTTTCTGAGGAGCCACCATATTGATTTTCATAGTGGCTGTCCAAGTTTGCACTCCCAGCAGCAATAGAAGAGTGTTCCCCTTGCTCCGTGTCCTCTCTAGAATGAGCTGTCACTTGCGTGTTTAATTGAAGCCATGAGTAAAATGTAAAACTACTCAAGTTTTGATTTGCATTTCCCTGATGGCTGAGGTTGTTAAACATTTCTTTAAAGTGTTTCTTGGCCATTTGAGATTCCTCTGTTGGGAATTCTCTGTTTAGATCTGTACCCCATTGTTTAATTGTATTGTGTGGTGTGGGTTCTATCTAAGTTTCTTGAGAACTTTATATATTTTGTATATTAGTCCTCTGTCAGATGTAAATTTGGTAAAAAAAAAAAAAAAAAAAAAAAAAATCTTTCCCCGTTCTGTAGACTGCCACTTGGTCCATGTGATGGTGTCCGTAGGCTTACAGAAGTCTTTCAGTTTCTTGAGATCCCATTTACTAATTGTTGGCTTTTAGTGCCTGCACTACTGGTGTTCTGGTCAAGAAGTTGTCTCCTGTGCCAATGTGTTCAAGGCTGTTTCCCACTTTCTCTTCTGTCAGGGTCAGTGTGTCTGGATTTATGTTGAGGTCTTTAGTTCACTCGGTCTTGTGTTTTGTGCAGTGTGGAAAATAGGGATCTATTTGGATTCCTCTACATGCAGACATCCAGTTAGACCAGCACCATTTATTTAAGATGCGTCTTTTTCCAGTGTGTGCTTCTGGCTTCTTTATAAAAAACCTGGTATCCACGGTGTGGTTTATGTGTGCGGATTTTTGTCTGGGTCTTCAGTTCGGTTCCATTGATCAACATGTCTGTTTTTACACCGATACCATGCAGGTTTTTTTCTTTTACTACAATAGCTCTGTAATACATCTTGAAATGGGGAATTGTGGGACCTCCAGAAATTTTTTTTTTATTATTCAGAATTGTCTTAGCTATGCTGGCTTTTCTGGTGTTGTCTTTCTCTTTTTCTTTTTGACTTTTTTGAGATATGCTTTCTCTGTTGATCTCATTTTTATTTAGTTACAGGAAATGTTTATTTCTTTCTTGGTTTCTTCTTCGAACTGTCCATCATTTAGTGGCCAACTGGAGGGGTTTGTGTATTTACTGGAGTCTCTATTGGTGTCAGTTTGAGGTTTTATTGCATTGTGGTTCTGGTGGGATAGAAGGAGCGATTTCAGTCTTTATGGATTGTCCCAGGAAGTGTTCTATTTTAGAAAAGTTTCCATGTGCTTCTGGGTAGAATGTGTAGTCTTTTGTGTTTGGATAAAATAGTCTGTAGATCTCTGTTAGGCTCATTTGATATATTATGTCAATTAATTCTGATGTTTCTCTGCTAATTTTCTGTCCAAATAACCTGTCTATTGGAGAAAGTGTGGTACTAATGTATCGATGTTAATACGTCTTTAATTCTGGCATTAGCTTTGTGTTCATTTGCTCGCGTTATAAAGCCGGGCAGCCCTGAGTGTGGTATGTTTGTGTTTAGGAGAGCAAAGTCTTCTTGGCATTTTCATTTAAAGTCTGTTTTGTCAGATGTTAGGATAGCGAAGGCTGCTGGCTCCCTGGTCCCATTTGACTGGAGCACCTCTCTCCACTCATTTACTCTAAGATAATGCCTGTCTTTAAAACTAAGATGTGTTTCTTATAGGCAGCAGATAGATGGACTTTGTTTCTTGATCCATTCAATTAATCTGTGTCTTTTGATTGGAAAGTTTAGACTTAAAGTTATTGTTGAAATGTGTGTTAGTTATGGTCACTGTGCTGCTGATTTTGGTGTTGTTCTGGGAGTTTATTGGTCTAAAGGTTGGAAATGGATTGGGTGGGGTGAAGTAAGGTGAACACAGGGGCTGGCATGTTTTACAGAACATGCATCCTGGTCCACGCTGGTAGTGTATGGGTAGATAGGTGTGAGTGGAAAGGTTGGATTAGATGTGGAAGGGCCCAATGATTTGGCTCACAGGTAAGGAGTATACTGGGCCAAGGGAAGGCCAGACGAGGCTGGTGTACTGGTGTGGGACCCAGACTAAATCTTGTAGGTTGTGGAAAAGGTGTGCAAGAGGAAGTCATGGTTATTCACTAGCCCAGACTCTGGAGGAGGATGTGGCAAGTCTGGGTATGGGGTGAGGTTGTGGAAGCAAAGCAAAGAGTCCTGTGGGTAGATGCAAATAGGCCATGTCCTGGTGGAGACCCAGAACCTGGCTGCAGTGTAGGAAGAGGTGGCGTGAGTGGGCCAGGGCATGTAATGTATATGGAACCCTGCAGAAGTCTAGATGTTTGCTATGGCGTGGTGGAGATGGCCAGACTAGGCCAGGGCCGGGGGCCCATGTTAGGTCTGGCAGGTTGTCTAAGAGTAAGGTTGTTACTCACCAGCCTATACCCTGAAGAAGGATGTGGGACCGGGGTATGGAGTGAGGTGGTCAGGACAGCTCTGCCTTGATTTTTATTGGCCCAGAAGATAATTACTGACCATCTTCCTACTGTACTGAAACATTATAAACCGAGGCATAAACTGTTGTTGTAACAGAAGTTATCACCAAACTGGTCTGTCTTGCAGATACTTCTTAGCTGAATGACTGAGACAAAACTGCTTTAAACAAAACTGAATGGAATCTTAATTCCCTTATATAGACGCAAAGCAATCGGGGTTTACTCCATTCTTACGACAGTTTAAGCTGGGTGTGGCAATGCCTATATCTTCAATCTCATCACTTAGAAGGTAGAGGAAGGAAGATCAGGAATTTGAGGCAATCATTAGCTATATAAGACCCTGTCACAAAAACAAACAAAACATTAGTTTAGATATTAATTGTGCCTTGAAATGAATTTCAGGTCAGATATTAGGACTGCTTTGGAAGGGGTTGGGAGCCATTCAGTGGCTGAGCCCTTGCTCAGTATATTCAGAAACTTGGGTTCAATCATAGAATTGAAAAAAAAATAGATGATATAAGAAACGTATGATCTGGTTTTATTCCAGACACATCACATCTCTTTTTGTGACATATCCTCCATAAGTTATTTCTCAAAGCTCCACTAACTCTTTATCAAAAGCTGAAAAGATGAAGAAGGACATGTCTGCACTCTGCATCAGACAAAGAGATGGAGACCGAGGAGGGTCTGTTATGTGTGTGCTTCGGTAATTGCAGCTCACAGATAAAGTGACCTTACCATGCCCCACTTACATCACATACAACAAGTGAATATCGAGCCCACACCACACAGAAGACTAAATGGGACAGTGGTGAAATTTCTCTATAGAGCTTATGTTCGCATCACTCACTCTAAAGGGCTCTAAGGAGAGTCCACACCACTTGTATGTACGCATTCAGACTGACCGTGCTCAGACCCTCTGCTGGTCTACATCTCTCCCCTCATTTCTAGATTGATTATCTTAATTTTATTCTGGAATCTTCACTTGGATTGCCTACAGGCAACTCAAACTTTGAGGTTCAAAAATTTGATTTAACTTTCCCAGACTACTGCTAAGGGATCTCGGAAGCTTATGAATTTTTTATTCAAATAAAATTCATGACATAAAATTAATCACTAACAATTTGATATACTTTTGTTTTGTGAAATGGAGTCTCCCAAAACCGAGGCTGGCCTCCAATTTGCTATATATCTGAGAATAATTGTAGGCATCTAATCCTCCTGCTTTCTACCATGCCTATATAGTTGAGCACAGAGGCAGGTTATTACACAAAGATAAACAAGAATGTGGGATTTTTACACATAGCTCGATCAAGCAGTCAGGGTTAGCTTATCCAGGGAGGAGCAATCTCTGCCGGGAAGCAGTCTTCAAGCTACAAACATGGTAGGGAAAGTTATGGAGGCCACACACTGTCAACATTTGCACTCAGAGCAGAGGAAGGCTTTGCTACCCCTCTCAGCCTCGCCCACAGGAGGCTTTGCCACTCGGAAAAATTGGAATCCTTGACATGGCAATGACCATGTTAATAATAAACACCCACTCGGGACTTCACTCAACTTTACACAACCAGTATCATTTAGCATATTCAAAAGATTTGGAACCATTGTGCCTAGTTAGCTCCAGGATATTTTCATCATACAGAAAGGGAAACTGTATCTAATAAAAAAAAATCACTTTCCATTCCTCCTTCCTACTCTGGACACTGGAAGATCTCCCCCCCCCCTTTCTCTCACTTCCCCCCTTGTAGAGGGTAAAAAGGACTTGGGGGGGGATCACCACCACACCCCCTCCCTCTTTCTCATGGGTGTTTAGTGTAAATGGAACCATACAACATGCTACTTTCTTTCTTTCTCTCTTTCTTTCCTTCTTTCCTTCTTTCCTTCTTTCCTTCTTTCTTTCTTTCTTTCTTTCTTTCTTTCTTTCTTTCTTTCTTTCTTTCTTTCTTTCTTTCTTTCTTTCTTTCTTTCTTTCTTTCTTTCTTTCTTTCTTTCTTTCTTTCTTTCTTTCTTTCTTTCTTTCTTTCTTTCTTTCTTCAGAGGCAGGGTCTTGCTTTGCAGCTCTGGTGGCCCTGGAATTCACTATGTAGGCCATGTTGGCCTCAAACTCTCATATCTGTCTGGCTCCACCTTCCAAGTGATGGCATTAAAGGCAAACACCACCATGCCTGTCACCCATGACCTTTGATATCTAGCTTCTCTAACCAAGAAAACCCCTTTAAAGGTTCATCTCTGTTGTAGCACGATTCAGAACGTCATTCTTTTTATGGCTGAATAATATTTCATTGTAAAGATACATCAATCATGTTCAATCTTTCTCAGTTGTTGATCATTAGGCATTTGTGACTATTGCGTATAATATTCCTTCTTATTAGTTCACGCATAGATAGATATTTGCATTGTATATTTTCAATTCTCTTGCAAACATACCTACAGCTGGAATTTCTGAGTCATATGGTAATATTATATTTAACTTGCCAGGTAAATGCCAAGTTGTCTTCTGCAACAATTCCATCATTTTACACACACACACACACACACACACACACACACCCCATTGGTTTCCATTGAAACTGAAATATTCACAGGTTCTGTTTTGTTTTCTGCAAAAAAACCTGATATTTCCCTTAATTAACACGTATTTCCCTATCTACTCCAGTGGGTATGAAATGGCATTTCGCTGTGGTTTTGCTTTGTCTTCCTCTAGTGACTAATGATGAGTGTCCGTGCGGGTGCCAGGTGGCCACCTTCATCCCTCTCTGGAGAAGTGTTCATTCACCTGCTGGTTCATTTGCATCCTTTAACTTTGTGTTGGGATGTGACTTTGGGACTGGGGAGGTGGTTCAGCTTTAAAGAGCTTGCTGTGAAAGACTGTGACCTGGTGCATGGAGCAGCCATGGCCGTGCAAGAGAAGGGACCTTTCTTTCCATAGCCACTTCCTTGCAGGCTTTTCAAGTGACTAGTGATAAAGAAATGAGTCACAGCTCTTGTGAAAGTTTGACTTGGTTAAGAGCACAGTAATCCACATTGTTATCTGCCAAAGTATGTGTGTGTGTATGTGTGTGTCTATGTATGTATATATATATATGTGTGTGTGTGTATGTGTGTGTCTATGTATGTATATATATGTGTGTCTATGTATGTATGTATGTGTGTGTGTGTGTGTGTGTGTGTGTGTGTGTGTGTATGACTGTATTGAGTTGTGCACTCATCCTTGACTCTTTCATTTCTGTATCTGCCAAGCTGACAGTTACATTTGGACAATGTACCAGGACCGTTTCTCATCACAATGAACTAACTTCCACAGTAGCACTTTTTCCAAGTTTAAGATGCATTGCCATAGGAGTAGCCTGTATAAAATGCCATCTGTTCCCAGAACTTCAGATTCAGTCATTGGGATCCCTATTCAAAAATCTGCATTTTCAATATGCCCCTGGGTAACTCTGAAACAGGCCATCCTTGGAATCTTTGAGGGTCACCAAGAATTTAAAGCATTAGCTATCTAATTTTTCATTGTGTGGATATGCTACTATTTATTCAAGCAAGTACTTATTTGGGCTCATATAGATTGTTAGCATTTTCACCATTTTATTAGGACACCTGACATAAACCTCCTGCCTAGACTTTTGTCTTCATCCCTGGCTGGATGTTTACTGATTCTACCCAGTGGCCCAAGATATGAAATTCCAGAGTCCAGAGAAAGTCCTGGAAGCCTTGAGTCAGGAAAGACGGGCCTGAGAAGAGTCAGGGTTCTGTGACAGAAATGAAGAGGAAATCAACTATTGCATGAGGGAGTTACATGCTTATTGCATGTAATTAAAGCCAGGGGCCAGCTCTGGTGTCAGCAAGATGGTCTACTGCCATAGTCTTCTTACTGCCAAGAAGCTCCACAGTCTCCAACAGTACCAGAAAGTGGCGTGACAAATAATATAAGTGATCCATCCCATTTGGGCACAGCCCTGGAGACCAATCCTGGAGATGTTTCTCGATCAAAGGGAATTGAGCTTGGAAAAGTTGGATGAGGCAGCCAAATTCTGCAAGAAGCCTGTCAGGTCGCAGTTCACCAAGCATGGCAAGAAAATCACAGTGCTGGTGCACAAGGATGGCTGCTTGAACTTCACTGAGGGAGCGTTGACATTATAGTTGTTGGATTTGGCCAAAAAGGTTACCCCATAAGTGATGGAATCTGATGTAAGTCTGTTCAAGAAGCCAATGTGTCTCTTTTTGGCCCAGCACAAAGGTGGAGAGACAAAGATCATAAAGTTTGATGGTGGGAACCCAGTAATACATTTTCATATTCTGAAAATGGAAATACATTTTCATATTCTGAAGAACAAAAAGAGAGCTAGAGAGCAAACAGCATCTGCGTGTGTGGTCCTCCAGGGAGGAACCTGGTTGCCTAGGAACCAGAGAGGGACTGAAGTCAGGCTCTTTGCTGAACCTTTCAAAGTGGAGCTGAAGTGATAGATCAAAGAAGGGATGGCAAAGAGGCAGCATAGTTTTCTGTCCCCCCCCCCCCCCCGCCTCGATCACAGAAAGGGCTGGAAGGGGGGAGGGGAACCTTCTTTTCTCAAGCAATTCTTAAAGGATGTATAGAGCCACAAACAGAATTGCTTTGCTGCTGGAACATAAAGTTTATTCCTAAGGAACAGGAAGGCAACATGTCGGTGTGTGACACAGTGAGCTGTGTAAAATGTAAACTTAAAAACCCCACAGGATCCTTTGTGTCTCAGTGGTCTGTGTCCAGCACAAGACATCAGAGAAGACCACAGCTCAGTGGTGTCCCCACAGACATCCTGACATGCTTTGATGGCGCTTTATAAGTTGTGGCTGGGTCTGCAGGAAGTGGTGTTGGGTAGAAACAGAGAGGAGACAGGCTCCATGGACTGACTGGGGACTTGCTTGTGAAGACATGTGAATCTCATCTGGGGACAGGAAAGTATAGATGAAGACAGAAATGAGGGGCACCTGAAAGGTCTAGATTAGGAACGGAGAGGGAAGGCAGGACAGTACAGGTGGCCTGGAGCCTTAAACCAAGGCATGGCTGAGAATGAAGGGAGAGAATCCGGGAAGATTGCTCATGGTACGGGGCTGGTGATACATGAAGATACATGGTGATGAGACAGCAGGCACCAGCTGACGACACCCACAGAATCACTTATCAGACACCTCTCAGAGTTGCCAGAATCAGTCATTTCCAAGAAAAGGCAACCTCTTTCCTCACTCTGAGGAGGTGAGAGAAGCCAGTCTGTCCTTCTACCCCATTTCTAGTACCCTTCCCCCATTAAGCACTCAGAAAGCAAATAGTTGCCCTGGAAACCCAGCACTAAAGAAGCTTCCTCAGCACCCTGTTCCCAGTGAAACCAGGGATCTGAGTGGCAGAAGGACACCCGCGGAGGGGGAAGAGCTGTCCCCTCAGCATAAATACATATGAAGGGAGAGACAACACTTACAGCCTCTAGGGTCTAAATTGCTCCTCCCCTGAAGGCGGATGTGGGGTGTGGAAACTTCCTGTTAGTCATTTCACACAACTCTGAAAGCATGTTATTTATTTATTTTTTTTTTCAGCTCAATTAAGATCACTATACCTGTGTGCTGGGTTTTATGAATAATTTTAAGGAGAATTGTCATTTTCAAAGCATTTCAAACCTCTTACAGTATTCAACAATGTAAGATTCAAGTAAGAGAATCTTGACAACAGAGTAAGCAATATTAATTTATTTAGTTACATACCAGACAGTTGGGAGAAATTGCAGGGCTGCTGCAGTTCCAACTGGAGTCTTGGGCCCTGAGATGATTACATAGTTCTGACAAGTGCCAGACCACTCTGCAGGAGAGTCTAGAGCAGAGACAGTGGGGATATACAGGACCACACCTTATCCCGGACTGCTTAGTTATGCATACCTCCTGCCTTCTATTTAAACTAAACTTCATTTCAGGACCCCAAAGATGGACTTGGGGTTGGGAGTGATGTCACCAGACCTGTTTGTTCTACTGGCTGGTTTGACCACTTTGTCTAATTGCCTAACCGAGGGTGGGTGGCTGAACCCTGCTTGGGAGGGCTGCCTGAGCTCCATATCCCACCAAGAGTCTTGCCGCTGTCAATGTGCTTAGTGTGAGAAGCATGAGATGAGATGAAGAGAAAGACAAAGGACGGGCAACTTAACCACACGGGATTTAGTGGGGAGGGGGCCTGTGGGAGGACAGTCTCTAAAGAACCAAGGCCCATTGTCCCCTTACAGGCTGGGGTAGATATAGGGCGGGAAAATGGAAAAAGAGAGGAGACTGAAAAATTCCCCCTTTTGGCCTACAGGTGGCCTTTATTAGGAGTAGCGAGGCTTAAAGAATTTGGGGGGATTGATAAACCTCTCTTGTGCCTGTCCATGACTGGGATCAGCAACTTGGGGAAGGCAAAAATGAAAAAAAAAAATTGAGTTAACTGGGAACCAAATTATTCTAGTTTGGTGCTTTGCCATTATTTAAACAAGATGGTGGGGCTTTACAAAATGGCGTGGCCATGATTAACCTTTCTGATTTTGTTTTGATTAGGCCTGTGAGAAGGGGCCTGTAGCAGTCATTTTGTAACTACCTTTTGCAGCAGTGTGCTCATGCAGCAAGTTTTGGGTATTACAAATGTTTAGAGGAGGCTGGTGCTGTTGGGGTGTCATTTGGTCACAGATAAAGAAAATGTAGTCTCTGAGATACAAAACAGGAGAGGCGGTTAAAAAGAAATTAGAGTCCAGGAAGTCTTAGTACTGGTTATTGGAAGCAGCCACGTGGCAAAAGCTGGGGAGAGGGTTTCCAAAGAATGAGTGAGAGCCTCACAGAAAGCATGCCCAGGCCTTGGCCAATATCCAAGAGGTGGAAACAAAGGAAAAACAAAAACAGGTTTTTCTGAGTGTCTGGGAAAACTAGCAGGCTCTGCCTGGAGGCAATATGCAGGATCCTGATCTATCCTGAGGAACACATTTGGGGTTAGAGTCTAGATTTTCAGGATGAAAAGGAGATGTATCTATTCCCCAATTTCATTCCATCTGCTAAATGATTTTTCAAGTCCCAATTTGAATCCCAATTCTTTAAAGAAGACTGTTAAAGGTATCTCCTCCCCATCAAAAGAATAAAAGATTGTAAGAAACAGAAAGCAGCAATATTATGGTGCCATTATATAATTGAGAGGATTTATTCACCCTGCTCCCGCTGCTCCAGTGACCTTCTCTGAAGCAAAAGGAAACCCAGGTTGCTCATTACCACCTTTCTCTCCCACGTTTCCATAGCCAAGAGCAGTTGGAAAGTCTTCCCCTTCGTTTCTTGGCCTTGACCACTTGAGAGTGCAGGCGGATCATCTGTAGAGTCCTGTGGGCTTACCTCATGACTCCACCATTAGAGCTACTCGTTGGAGCTCCTGGAGCAGATGCTGAGTGCCCAGAGCATCACGTCAGAGGCCAGTGGGGTTCACAGCCACGTTGTTGACAGCACTACATTTGCTCACGTCATACACCTGCCAGGTTTCCCCAGTAAAGTCATCATTTCTCCTTTTATAACTAATGCCTGGTAGAGAGATATTTGAAGCTAGTGTCAATGATTCTCCCTGGAAAGAATTGTTGCTGGGATGGCTAAAAACCGATGATGTTTTTCTAGTTCTGACGTTCCTCCTATATTTATTATTAGCTGATTTTCTTTTGTAAAGAGAAACCTTCCTTTATTTCATATGTATTTGTATGTTGGCTTGCATAAGTGTAGCATTTGAAGTTTTATTTATTTGTTAACCCGTATTGTTATTTATTTTTATCATTAAGTCATTTTCTTTGAGAATCCCCTGCATGTATAATCATGGACCTATCTATCTCCTGGTTCCCCAACTTTTCCCATGCTCCATGCCTACATCATTGTAGAGGGCATGAGGTCCTTGAGCTCGTAGACGAGCACTAAGGAAACCAGGGATGTTAAATGTGTAGGGTTGTCTCTTCAAAGGAAGGCTCTGTATACCTGTTTTCCACCCAGAAAAGCTGAGGAATGATCTAGTAAATAGCCTGGTGTTCTGGGCTATCTGTATGGCCAAGCCACCCGAGTCCACAAGACTATTATGTTTATTCCAGGCTCTTCCTCTACAAAGCTTTTTCAAACCTTTATCTTGAGCGTTGTTTCTCAGTCAACAGAACCATCTTTATGGAAGAAGCTATAAGTTGTATGCATGAAATTGAGTTAATTTTCCAAAATTGTGCTGCAGTTAAATATGCCTAAGTATGCCCAGTGTCAGACAGAAGTTATCAATACCGACCAATACGAGCCACTGAGTCATGTTGGCCAGGACTTCCTTCTTGTCTCAAGCAGACTCTGCCTGTCCTAGTGTTTACAGAGATCCAACACTTAATATCTCTCTCTCTCTCTCCACACACACACACACACACACACACACACACACACAACCTAAATCCAGTTATTGCTGCTCATGGGTGGGGGACCATCCACTGGAACAACCTAGCAGTGACCACATACTCAAAGATGAGTGATTATCCCTCCAACAGCAACTCTCTACTGCCAAGCCAATATCTCCCCAGAAAGGGGAGGCGTCATCTACCCCATTTATGACAGAATTTAGCTGGATGGATCTTGTACCCACAGCTGCTGTGAGTGCATGAGTGTAATAGGCTTGTCCTGCCCAGAAGACATTTTACAGCACTCTTCCCCATGACACCTACATTGTCCCATACTTGAGAAAATATCCATTTAATGTTCAGACACTTAATTTAGACAGCTGCTAAGGAAGGTGACTTATGAGAGATTTCAAAAGGCAGAAAATACTTGTTATCGTGATTTTAATTTTTCAGTTACTTATGAACTATATTTTATTTATGTATATTTATTTTTCTTGTGAATCATTTGTGCATAGCCTGTGAATGCCATCTATAAGAACTTCTGTCACTCAAAGGTATTAACCCCTCATTTGACAGAAGCATTGGAAATTACTTATTGGGGTGATATAATAAACTAAAACTTTTACCAGTAGCATTTTAGATACTTGAATCATTTATACCCTCTGACATATTGTTGTTATTTTTATTTTGTATATAAGAAAGAAAGAGGGTTAAGAAATATTGTTTATGGATTAGCAAGTAAGAAAAGCCAGTACTGAAATTCAAATTTTTGTGATTCCAAAACTTATTTTCTTCATCTATAACTTGGCATGGTAGAAAAACACTTTAATTTTTAAAGGGTCCTAGAAGAACTAACACAACTCTAAATTCTTTAATGTTGTAATCATGAATTCAATTACTGTAATTTTTTTCTCAAACCACACTGGTTTGAGACATATCATTGTATGTGACATTGCTAGTCTACATTTGTGTTTTATGGTGCGGTTGGACTCTGAACAATACAGTGCAGAGAAGGTGAATGTCTGTGTTAGGCCTTACTGTTATGTGTTCCATAGTTACAGTTAATCATGACCAACTATGGCCTGAAAATACAAATATGAATTTTCATAAACAATTAATATGTTTTAATTATATTATAACTGCTTTATTTCATTATTAGTTTCTGCTGCTGATCACTTTTTAAATTGTAATGTTTAACAGAGAACTTCATACATGTGTATAACGTGTTTTGATCAAATGCATCTCTATTCCCTCTTCTGTGCTCCTGAAACTTTCCCCTCCCAACTTTATATACTCCCTCCCTCCTTCCCTCCTCCCCTCCCTCCCTCCCTGTATATATTTATTTCTCTGTATGTACGAGGGTATAAGTTCTCAGGGGTCACATCCCTAAAGAAAATGGACTCTCCCTCCCCAGGAAGCCACCCATTGCCAATAGCTTCTCAGCAGGGCTGGGACTTTATGAGGTCCTATGAAGAGATTTTGGCAGGCGTGATCTGACCCTAGGTCTTGTGCATGCGGTCTCTGTCAGTCTGAGTTCATGTGTGCAATGGCCCTGTCATGTTTAGCAGACATGCAATGTTTCACTGAAGATGTCTATTTCCTCTGGCTCTTATAGTCTTGTAACACCTCTTTCATGGTGATCCTTGAGCCTATTAGGAGGAGGTGTGAGACAGATGCCTTAGAGCTGACCCCTCTACTGTCTCTTATTCTCTACCTGCTGACCCGTTTTAGGTCTCTGTATTAATCACAGTCTACAGCAAAAATAAGCTTCTTTGATGAGGGTTTAGAGATGCACTAATTTATCAATATGAAGATATGAACTTAAGGAGCAGTTTATTACTATGACCATCTAGCAGAAAAATAGTACTTCATTCTCCCTGGGGCCTCTGACGTAACCGGCCATGATTTTTGTTGGTTTGGTTTGGTTTTGGCCCAGTTAATGATACCAGGCCTGAGTTCCATTTTCTGGAGTAGGCTTTAAGTCCAACCAGAAAGCAGCTGCATATTGCTGCTCTAACATTCACGCCACCATCGCACTAATAGACAGATATACCAGGCCAGTCCTTGCAGTGAACAGGATTCACAGCTGGGTGAAACTACTGAACCTCCCAGCACCATCAAAGCTACTTATCACGAATTCTCCCGTTCTGCATAACAGGCGTCTCTGTTCGCCCTCCCCAGTCTCGCTTGCTTTCTCGGTTTCCTCTTTGTCCTTTGCGTTCAGCATGTTTAACTTCCCCTTTCTGCTCCCAGGTTCCGTTAGCTTGCGAGGGGCCCTCTTTAAGAAGCCCTGTTTGGCATGGGCGGTCATGTGTAGGTCACAGCCCCAGGAGTCTTGATTTCTGCCTTAGGGGAAGCACGAAGGCAGACCCAAACCTTCTTAGCTTTGGGTCCCCTGACATGTTCATGGCACCCCCTAGTGTCCAGACTTCGTTCTTTCACTTGTTCATATCAACACTTCCACTGCCCCCACCCCTAAGGCCATCAATGCTGGGAAAATAAAACTCTCGGGATAAAATATTATCTTTTTTTTTTCCTTCGCAACAATAGCTCTAAAATAAATATATATTTTTAAACCTTAGATTATCAAATTTATTTGAGAGAGCACCGATACATTATGGGAAAAAATCTGCTAAAATATTAGTGAATATATTTGGTATAGTAATCCAGTTCAGTCATTTAGAGAGTCTTAGGAGTGTTAAGTGTATTTCATCTAATTTGGCCCTAAATAGCTGATGAAATCTCTTCCTTCCTTCCTTCCTTCCTTCCTTCCTTCCTTCCTTCCTCCCTCCCTCCCTCCCTCCCTCCCTCCCTTTCTTCTCTCTCTCTCTCTCTCTCTCTCTCTCTCTCTCTCTCTCTCTCTCTCTCTCTCTCTCTCTCTCTCTCTCTCTCCTTTTGTTTAGTTTAATGCATTTTAATACCAAACTTACAGGAACAGTGCAGAGAAAAACAACATTAAAAGCATGTACTTGCTTGTAGAACAAGTCAGTCAGAAATGAGTGAGCGGAGATCTACCGTATAATAAAAGTGCTACAAGCATCATTTCATTGCCATCAATAAGAAATTTACTTTTTAAAAACTTATAAATAAATGCTAATATTGTCCAGAAATTTTTTGACAGGTTTACTTATAATTGTTATAAAGTTGAATGGTGGACATGTATTTACTGAAATATTTTTGCTTGCATTAATACTTTATATCCTATGTTTATATTAAAAATTCACACACAAATAAAAACAGAAAATGTGCAATGCCTGATTTCTGTCACTTATTTTTCCACTCGCAGTCATATTAGGTACTCTTTAACCTCTGGAAAAATATCTAACATAACAGAAAGAAAAGGAAAAATAATGAAGTGAAATGTTTCCCTCATAGTGGACATCTAAGCAGGTTCTCCTCGAGCGTGGCGTGCTAGCTGGCTATCTCTTGGCATAATTTCTACATGTCTGGCGTGGATAGCACACAGGCTGGTATTTTCAAAACCAGATAGGCCTCCCTTGCCCCTTGCAAAGCGCGGACAGCTCACTCTGGAAGCATAGATGTATTTTGTAGTCCCGATCAATGTCTCACACCAGACACTGGAGGGCGGAGAGCCACAGCACCAGGCCTGATTCCTCACCTCCCCAGTAGAGGGCGCACTCTTCCAAGCGGTCTTGTAGCCCGTTGTTTGCTGAGTGCAGGCACAATTTTCGAAGGATTTGCGGGCAGTCTGCTTTGAATGAGCCTCGATGTGGGCACCTCCTTACTTGCCCCCTTCTCCTTCGGCTGGATCTAGGCGAGCGAGAGGCTGCTCTGGCGTCAGAGAGCTGCGAACACCAAAGCACTAACCTCAGTTTTCTATGACCCACTTAGTTGCACAGATTCAAAGCTGAGAAACCATTCCGGACCTCTCTGTTGTACACATCTCACAACCAATTCTCTACATTCTAGTTTTCACAGAGGAGAATGCAAAAAAGAACGCCATGGTTTCATCGAATTAAATAAAAAGAAAGCCGGGGCAGACTGGGGCTTTGCCTGTTGTCCAATCAGTGCCGTTCTGGAAGAACTGGTGTTTTAGGGATCATGCTAGACACAGGGCCCATTTCCCAACCCAAGCTCTTGCTTTGTGGCTGTAGGATGCCTCACCTGCCCCACTGGCCAGCATAGCAGAACTGTGCTCGAGGATTTCTCTGGAGAAAATCCAACATTAGAGCAGTGAGGAATGCTCCCCAGTGCTCCAGGGAGTTCGGGAAACCAGGACCCACCCGATGAGCGTTGGCCCTGTTTCTTCTGGATCTAGGAGGTGTGTGTAATTAGCACTGGTCTTTCTGACTTTGTCTCTCCAATGCCGTGAAGCTGAAAGCAATCTTCCTGTGCACTGCAGACCCATCCTAAGACGTTTGGATGGGAAACCACACTGACCCACTAATGCTCTCTGTCCAATGAGTCATATACAGTTAGAGAGGCATCCAGAGCATAAAAGATTTTCCTTATAGCAGAGGATGTGTGGTGTCAGGGGTCATATTCAAAGTGATCAAAGGAATACACCAGTTGTCTCCTGAGGCAGTTACTCTCTGAATCACATCTGAGTCACAGCAGGCACTGTGTGACTGGAAGGATGCAGACCATGAAAACACCATGCCATGACCTCTTCATTTTGCCCCTTCCTGAGAGCTCTTTTTAAATTTCAGCCCCTCTCCTTTGTCATTCCATGGGCTGGCTCTTTGCTTCAGAATTAGATAGCAGAGCTCTGTTTATTTCTTTTAACTTGAATTTTGCTCATCCTATAGTTAATGGAGCCCTAGCGCATGCGTGTTCTAGAAATAAATAAAACTATTGTTATCAGGAGGCTCTATTCAGAACGTTGGCTGAGGGAGAGGGACATGTTTATTTGCTTTAGAGATACACTGCCTTGAGATAACAGCATCCTTAGTCACACCAAGAAACAGAAGGTGGAGTGAATTTGAACTTGGCGTGAATCAACGCACCAAAGCATGCCTCCTGTTCTCACTCATTGTCTAATTAATTCTGAATTATGAGGTTCCCTTTGAGCATTTGAAATTATGGGAAATCTGCTCCCCCCCCCAAAAAAAAACAGGGTTGCTGGATTCTGATACAATTGTTTTTTCCTTGAAATAAACTTTTAAAAAGTGATTCAATAGTAATGAGCTATTTGAAAAGGGGGGGTTTGTAGTGGTAGCAGAAAGGTTCTCTTGGAGAGTTTCATATCAAAAGAAGTGTGCATCTGTCACAAGTGTGCAAAGTCCCCTGAGGATTGCTGCTACAGAAAACAGAAACAGGGGAGCTGGAAGGGATAATCCAAGCTTTTCTTCAAACCCCATGCTAATGTCTGAAATTTTCACCATGAAGGCAATGCTTTCGGCTTGAGAGTATCATCTTTAGGTTTCCAGTTAAAATTGAATGCATGGTCTATGGAGACTAGTATAATCACTTACCAACCACCAATGTAGGGTGAAGAGGACTTGTTGCCATATGGCCAACTCTGTTTCCAAACCTGCCAGATGCCTCAAGTGAGTAAGAGTTAGTGGTGGACACAGAAAAAGTAATTGACAAATTCTTGAAAAAAAAAAAAAAATCCTGGAAACCAGGAGGAGCTGGGACATACCTCTGAGCAGCAAGTCTGTTTCAACAAACCTATAGTCAAAACAAATGCTGAGCAAGAGAAACGGCATTTCAGCTACAGTCTGGGGACACCGGTGCCCAGCAACTCTACCACAGCAGGCCCTGAGTATTCTTACATAGCTGAAGAAGACGTTACAACAGCCTTTATTAACATGATAGAGGTCCTTAAAGAGGAAACCAACAAATCGCACAAAGAAACCTATAAACACACAAAGAGTGGAAGAAATTGGATAAAATCATTCTAGACTTGAAGTAAAAATGGAATCAATAGAGAAAATCTGAACAGAATGAAATCTGGAAACGAAAATTTGGGAACTCAACAGGAACCACAGAGGCAAACTTCACCAACAGAGTACAAGACATGGAAGATTCTCGTGTATTTGAACATGACAGAAGTGGATACATCAGCCAAAGAAAAATGTTAAATCTAAACCACTCCTCATACAAAACATTCAGGAGATTTGGAATACTAAGGAAAGTCCAAACCTAAGTGTGGGAATATGTTTCAAATTTAATAAAAACCAGTCTGAGATATCAGAGGAATCTATCCACAGTCAGTCTAGGAGGATCAAACAGTGGTAACTCACAACTTTAATCCCAGCACAGAGAGTATCCGGGAGTGGTGACCTACACCCTTAATCCCAGAAAATCTGAGTTTGAGGCCAATTTAGTTTACAGAAGGAGTTCCAGGCTCCCAGGCAGGCAGTGGTGGTGCTGCCATTAATCTTAACTTGGATGTGAAACAACTGGGTGAAGAAAGTATTTAAGGCAGACATAGAAAGACAGAGCATGCAGAAGAATCCATAGGAGCGAGGCTGAGGAAGCTGGAAGACAGCTGGGTGAGATATGACTGTGGTGTTTCCTCTCTTTGGTATCTCAGACTGCTTTTATTACATTTGAAACATATCCCCACAGCTAAGACAATAGGAACAGAGGAAGGAGGAGAGCCCAGGTCAACAGCACAGAAAATATTTTCAACAAAGTCATAGAAGAAAAATTCCCTAACCTAACGAAGGAGATAGTAGAAGCATCTGGAACAAATAGACTGGAACAGAAAATAAAGTTCCCCTGGCACCTCATAATCTAAACACTAAACACATAGGACAAAGAAAGAACATTAAAAGCTACACGGGACAAAACCCAAGTAACATATAAAGCCAGACCTATTAGAGTACACCTGTCTTCTCAATGGAGACTCTGGAAGCCAGAAAAGCCTGGACAGATGTGCTGTAGACTCTAAGAGACCACAGACACCAGCCCATACAACTGTATGTGGTAAAACTTTCAATTACCATACATGGAGAAAAAAAGATATTCCATGATGAAACCAAATTTAAACTATCTATAAATCTAGCCCTACAGAAAGGGCTAAAAGGCAAACTCCAACCTACGGAAGCTAGCTCCAACCATGAAAATACAGGAAATAAATAATTCAAGACAAGCAAAGTCACATGCATGCATGTGCACACACACACACACACACACACACACACACTCACACACACACACACAGGGAGGAAGGGAGAGAGGGAGGGAGAGAAAGAGAGAGAGATTTTTAAGAGAGCTCCTCAAAGGGAAGAAGCAGGACCAGGAAAGCATGTATTCAGGAGACCAGAGATTGCTGTGTATCATGACTAGCCCTGCCTCTTTCATACCAATGTGCTTCCTCCCCTCGTCCCAAGTCTCTACATTCCATGCTACAATGACTCAGGACTTGATCGATGCTGGTCAGGCCCACTGGGCTCAGGACCTCAACTTCGGCTTAGCGAATGGATCCAAAAGTCCATGCATGGGAATCCTAAACTGGTGGGAGAGTGATCACAGATCGAATAATGTTTCCAGTGAGGTGGGCATGAAACATAAAAATCCCCTCCTGTGAGATGTCCACTGCCTAATGTCCCTTCCTGTGATAGTTATCACTGACTAAATAACTCCTCCGATACGGTGGTCACTGATCAAATATTGGCCCCATAAGAGGACTATTTACCAAATAATGCCTCCAATGTGGGGAGAAGCAGCTATGATCAGGGCTTTGGGGCTGAGACTGAGGCTTGAATGAAGTAGGTCAATGGAGCATGTCAGGACGAAGCCCTGTGAAGAAGGGTGTGTTCTCAGACTAAAGAACGATAGCCAGCCAGGGAACTGGAGCTGGCTTGGCTCCTCCCGGAATAGACTTTAGTCTTGTGGAAAGCTGACTGGTGTGGCCAGATGTGTGTTTCTGCTCTGCTGGCTTTAGGATCCTGCTCTGTCCACTAAGTGGATAAGCATATGTGGGAAAGAGTAAGAGCCTCAGTCTGTTTGATTGCACAGCCCTGGGAACCAGAAGCTGTGCTCTTTGGTTTATTGTCTATTTTTTCCATCTTCTCTCACCAGAAAGAGATACAGTGGGTGTCTGTGTGTTACCTGTTACACACAGCACAGAAAGATGGTCGTAGAAATGAGCGGTTCAATGGGCAGCAAGGGCGGGGTGTAAAGAGGAGAGATACTTCTCTAGACAACAAAAGCTGCTCACCCCACAGAGAAGGGCAGGAGCAGCTGAGCAGATTTTGTGGGATATGTGTGGATGTGGCAAGAAAAGGGCCTGTGTCCAAGAACCTGGGGCCGAGGATGAGTCTCTCTACTTTTAGAATAATTTCTCCCTCTGCCTATCTACTTAACACCCTGTCTTCTGTTCTGGGGGCGGGGGCTGCGGGTAAATGGGAGGTGCTAACATGCCCACTTCACAGATCATGTCAAAGGTATAGGTGTGTTTAAGTAATGTTCTGTAAACTGTAGAACACTTGACCCCAGAGCTCAGTGTCTTCTGTGCCCACTGTCTTCTTAACCTCTAGGAAGGCCAGTCTTTTCCTTAATAAAACTGAGCTAATCCGGTCACATGTCCCTTAAGACCAGGGCACACTGCTCGGAGAACTGTATCATCATTTTTTTAAGCATCCTAGAAATAAACACGCCCAAGCAAGCTGGTCCAGATTAATCCTCCTACAAGGCCCTTCATGCAGTTGAGGAACACAAGACAACAGGAGTTGGAAGGCTGCCACAGAATGTGGCATAGTTTAAGATATTTTTGTTTTGTTTTAATTTTTTAAATTGTATTTCTTTAGGGGTATGTGTGTTTGAGCACATGTGCATGACTGGTGTGTGGATGGTAGAGGGCAGCTTGCAGAAATTGATTCTCTCCCTCTACCACGTGGATCCCAAGGGTGAAACTCATGTCCTCAGACTGGGCAACAGGCACCTTCACCAAGGGAGCCATCTCATCTCACTGGCCCTTTTTTTTTTGTTTATGTGTTTGTTTGTTTGTTTGTTTTAATAAGTAGGCGTATGACATAAAATAATGCTAAGGAGCCTAGTAAACACATAAACAAGGATCGATCACTGTCACTTACCAATATTCCACACTGCACACCAGCATGCTATTGCACTTTTATAGAACAGATGAAGCCCGCTCATGTGGTTACATGCATCAGGATTGTGCAGCATCTTCAGCAAGGGCATCTCTAGCTGAAGGGCTGTTTCGATTCCAAGACAGCCTTTTAGGACCACTAAGAAAGGGGGCTGTTGTGGCTGAGGGCCAAGGTCACACTACAGCCAGGACAAGTCTGAGATCATGTGTGTAAACTCGCGGCCCATAAAGCTCCTGGCTGGTGGTTTTTATTTAGAATAACCAGCAAGACTGTACGGCTCGCAAGGCACTCCAGGTGTACAAAGGCAGGAAACTGCTCTCAGCACAAGTTCAAGCGCAGTTTTGGTATTTTATCAGCAGACACCCCCAAGAGCATCAACCAACAGTGGGTCAAGACTGTTCCTCCGGAAACTGAAATCCTGCAGTGACCCGTCATCACCACCAGATGGCATTCGCAGTCTCGGGGCCGAGCAGGTTTGCATGTGGCTACTACGTTGAAGTTAAGACACTCCAAAACTAAGATTTGAGATGAAAAAGCTGCCACTTTCTGGGCTCTGGCCTGTAATCGCAGCACATGGGAGTCTGAGGTAGAAGAATTACCACGAGTTCGAGGCTCGCTCTGACTACAGAGTGAGCTTCTGTCTCAAAAATCCAAAAGGAGAAGGGATACAAGAGTGAGTGGCGTTTTGGGTGTGGCTCTGTGGCAGAGCTTGTCACCCAGCAAGTGTGGGGCAGATGCACAACAACAACAAAATTAGGGGGAGGGGAGGGTGGCATGTTAAAGTCCATAAAGCAAGGACAGACAAGAGCGACCTATGTCCTGGTAGCTCTCTGCTTAAGAGCCTAAAACAGTGGTTCTCAACCTTCCTCGTGTTGCATGCGACCCTTTAATACAATTCCTTATGCTGTGGTGACCCCCTCCCCACACCATAAAATTATTTTTGTTGCTAATTCATAACTATGATTTTGCTACTGCAATGAATCACAATGCAAATATTTGTGTTTTCCGATGGCCGTAGGGGATCCCTGCAAAGAGGTCATTTGACCCTCCACCAAGGGGTCACACAGCCCGTAGGTTGAGAACTGCTAGTCTAGAACCTAAAGAAAGATTTTGAAGCAGATCAAAAGATGATGGACACGTGGCAACTGGCTGCAGCTCACCGCCCCCCTCAGCCATCCTCTTGTGTCTTTGGAGCAGAGTTTACATGAGCTTCAAGAATACGAAGCAGCAGAACTGGAACAGAAGGGGATCCAGGGTCCCCACCAGGGTAGGAGCTGGTGAAAACTACATTTTGGGAAAATAGCCTGAACTTTGGAATGGATTTCTTTTTGGCTCCCAGTCTGGTTTGGGGGAGGGGAGTATTATCAGTTTCCTTGGAGGAAAGGAAACATTGTCACTGTCCTCACTGTCAGCTCCTTGGCACAGCAACTGGAGAACCTACTCCCCTCCAGAATGCACAGCTGTTTCTGCAAGCATCTGCCTGGGACATTTCCTCATTCCACAGCCCTTTGCAGCTGGATAGAGCCATCTGAATGAGTTTGGGCCACCAAATGTGGGCTGATGTGACTAACTCACCTCAACTTTTGTCTTCCTGCTTCCCTGGGAAGGGTGTTGACACACTGGGTGAGGCCACCTGGCTGAGCCTCCCTGAACTTACTTCCTGAAGGACTGTGAGGAAATCCCCTCCCTCCTACAACTTCTGCCTCCTCACACGAGAAATCAACATCCATTATGTTATGTCACTCAAAGTGGGGCTTATCAAATATTCTAACTAGTTTACCTTCAATAATGCAAGAGATTAGTGCACTATAAATGGATGGACAAATACATAGGTAAGATGCACTGCAAATTTCATAGCATCACCTAAAAATAATTTCTTTGCATTGGGAACATTTACAATCTTCTACACTAACGATACTGAAATGCATAATGAATTGTTGTTAGCCATAGTAATCTCCCGCACTGTAAAAACATTGGATGTGTTTGGGATGTTTCCTTCCCGTCCTCTGGACCACCATCCTCTCTCCCTCCACTCCATTCCATCAAAGTCAAGATTTCAATCATTCTGTTTAATTAACATGGATTCAGTGAATCTTTTTTGGCTTGGGAGTTTTGTTGTTTATCTACCTATCATCTATCTACCTACCTATCTATCTATCTATCTATCTATCTATTTATTTATTTTTGCAACTTAAGGAATGAAATGCACAGCTATGTGCACACTGCATCACTGATCCATAGTCAGCCTGACGATGGTACCTAGTTAGACCCAGAGGATTAACTATCCATCTTCCAGGGAGTCCCTTAGCATCTCACTCCATTAAAATACGAACTGGAAAGGTTCCAGAACCTTTGTTACCTCTATGGAGATCACCGTAAATGAGTGGGTTAGATTTCTTCTGACAATTTTCTGTAATTTTCTCAAAATCTGATATATAAGGACTTTTTAAAGGCCTGGCTGTCTTGCCCTGGCTAGCCCTGAATTCATCAACTCATCTTCCTGGCCTCCAGAATAGTTGAGAGTGAAGGAGGGCCTTATTGGGCCCAACATTTTTTTTAACAAGGCTAGAGTCAACAAAAAAATGCAACAGAGCAGGATTCTAAATTGTCAATTGCAGTTTAAAAGCGTTTACAGTCCAAGGGCAAAGTCTTCTCAGATTCTGCACCTGGAATCCTACAGAGAAAATGAGTCATCCATCCATGGCTAAAATGAGTGTTGGGCAGAACACATAAGAGCACACAGCTTCCCGGGAAGTCACAGAAGGAAGCAGAAAAGACCTTTTTATCTGGTCCATAAAAGAGTCAAGGACTCAAGGTGTCCTAACCCTGCAGTGGCAGCTCCCTAAAATGGCACAGCATAACAAGAAGTGAGAAAACCACCAGCAGCCACCCCCACCCCCCCGCCGCAAAAAAAAAAAAAAACCAAAAAACTTTAGGACATTCTTGATATCTTTATACCCAGTCTGTTGCCTTCTTCCCTCGTTATCAAAAAACAAAACGAAACCCCAATACATGAGGGTCTTTGTATATAGTGCCACCTTGCTTAAGTTCTCTTATCGGAAAAAAAGCGTGTTTGACATAAGAAAAAAAAAATGAACACAAGAATATTTAAGATGAGGAAGGGTGAATGAACACCAGGAATTAGCCCAAAGAGTGTTAGTGTTGGAATGAAAGAAAATCAGAAATTTTCGGAAACAGTACTCAAAGCAAGTGAAGCGCAGCGTGAGCTTGTGGTCAGACAGGCCAGTGAGCCTCAGCACCCACCTGTCTCTGCCTCCCCAACACTGTGACTATGAAAACATACCATCACATCCAGCTTTTTCTCAGGGTGGGACCAAGCCACCTCCCCGGCCCTGCAAAATGGACTGTCAACTTTCAGGTATGAGGTGAGAGAGGATCCAGTTGGGGTTGGGGTCCTCTAGAACTTAGGACAACCCGGGAAACCATGGGGGAAATCAGAGCTTGTCTGATTAAGCCCTGCTAAAGCAAAACCAGGCAAACGCAAAGCTTCCACACTGGGCTCTGAAAGACCAGGCTAAAAATCAAGATGGAGTCACTCATGACAGTTCTCCTTTCCAACCGGACTGTGAGTTATGCGACTAATAATCCAGAGAGGTGTTAGCCTAATTAGAGTCTGCATGATAACACATTTCCCTCTGCTTTCATTTGGAACCCCCAACAGTGACCTGAAACAATCATCAGGATTCAATCATCTGTTGTTTCCCTGGCCACATGCCCATTACAGAGGAGGTGACTTGGAAACAATCAGTCTGCTCTCTGCTTGTCTGCTGAGAGTTTCTTTGTTTTAGGGATTAAATCTGCTTCGCTAACTAGAGCATTTACTCTATTTTAAAGTTTCAAAATAAAGTCAATTAAACTTGGGAAGGTGAATTAGGAGGATTTAAAGTTCCAAGCCAGGCTGGACTATAAAGTGAGACTCCGAAAAATATCTAATAAAATCTGTTAAACTTTATTAATTTTTCCAACCTTCATTTCATAAATAAAGCCAAGCACCAAGGGATAGTCCCTTAATAATGAATTCAACCTACTTGAGAGCAGGGAAATTCTATTTATTTGAAACTAATTACAGTTATAGCCTGGGAAACCACAGACTCTGGCAGTCTTAGAAGTATACTAAGAGATTCGAACAAATTGTAGCTGTACCAGTAATTTTCAGCCATGGAAATGACATCACATTTTAGTCAGGAATCACCATTTCACTACTGTTGCTATCTAAAATTGGGTGTCTTCTACTAAAAGGATTGGGTTCCATCTTGGTTCTAATATACTTTGGAGGAAGAGGTCCATTGTATAGGAGGTCAGCAGAGGTCAACAGTGTTTCAGAGGGAGTTCCACGGGTGGATTTGCCTGCAGCTCATGGCAAATCAGATCTGACTGGAAGACTTCCAACTCCATTTTGAGTGTTAATATATTTATTTCATTTCCTTGACAAGAGAAAAGGTCAGCAGAGGTCAACAGTGTTTCAGAGGGAGTTCCACGGGTGGATTTGCCTGCAGCTCATTGCAAATCAGATCTGATTGGAAGACTTCCAACTCCATTTTGAGTGTTAATATATTTATTTCATTTCCTTGACAGGAGAAAATGGCATCCTGAGCTCCCACAGTTTGTCAATAGCAGGTGGAGAACCCTGGCTGGCTGGACATATTTCCCACATGTACACTGTATAACCACAAGGCACAGGAGACATAGTATAGCAAGCCGTGTGATGTGACTGTGTTTGAGGCCTACATAAACACATACTTACATACCCCCACATGAACACACCTTCTCTCCTATGACAAATGTCTTTGACCATGAGTTTCTTATACACACACACACACACACACACACACAAAAAAAAAAAATGTGTGTGTTGTACTAAATGTGGGGATGCATGCTTACAATTCGGGCCCTTAGGAGCAAAGGCAGGGTTGCTGCAAGGTTGAAGCTAGGATGGGCTGCATAAGGGATTCAAGAGACCACCTGGGAGCATGTGATGAGCCCCAGTCACAGGCACCCCACACCACATCTCCAAAAGGCATCTCCTAAAGGGAAGAAGTGATGGTAGCACATACTATAATCCCAGCACATGAATCGGAAGCAGGAGAATCATAGGTTTAAGACTAGCTTGGACTATGCAATCAGACTCTGCCTCAAAAAATGAGCATGTCGAACAATGAGCAATCCCTTCAGAGCATAAAGAGATACGCCAGAGGATGTAAGTGGACAGACACTTCAAAGTGAGGGACACTGAGCAGCCAGTGATATTTTTGACTGTTCGTGTGGCTCCAATCTGTGTGTCCAGTTGACAATTGATCCTGACTTCATGAGTGGTTTCATCTACTGCAGCAGAGAAAGAAAGTCTTGGTCAACTACAGGAGACACAATCTCCCTTGTCCTCTGATTCTATATTCCCTCTCCTATTGAAATGGAAACTTCAAGTGCAAAATGCTTATTCAAAGTAGCAGAATTAAGTCCCATCTTACAAGAACCCCACCTACACCTTCTCCAGCTCCTCCCAGCCAGTGACTCAGCTTCCCCCTTTCCACCCACCATTGGGCACTCCACAGCCAAGAATTCAACATCACTGACAGGTCCTTCGGGCAGGGCTTGTTCTACATGCCATGAAAAGGTAAAAAGGATGGAAGCAAGGTTTCTATTCTCAGACACGCACACAGACACACACATAGACACACACACAGACACACACACAGACACACACACAGACACACACACACACTGTAATACTGAACCACTCTCCCCACACTTCCCACTTTTATACCGGAAAGACCAAAATTCAGAAACATGATAGCCAGTGACTAATGACATGAGACTAGACAGATGTGGACAGGGTCAAAGCACATGCTCTGAACTACAGCAGTACACCTCTATACCTCCCCTCTCACAGGGGGTGGGGGGATAGCAGCTGCAGGCCACCTTTACACTCCAAACCTCTACTGTGGACTAGATCTGAGACCTGGAGGCACAGATACCCATATACTCCATGCACAGGACGGAATTTTCAAACTCCAGTAGACAGGGCATGGTGACATAATCTCATAATCCCAGCACTGAAGAGATCTGAGCAGGAGGATCTAGTTTTCGAGGCCAACCTAGGTTACATGCACCAAAAATAAACAAACAAACAAACGAATAAATGTGAGCTTGTTAAATCAGTGCCCCCTGAGAAGCGGAAAGACTGAAGGTGACTTCCCCTGCTGTGGATACAGCTGAGTAATAGGCTTCAAATCCCTGGGTTTGATGAACTGGAACCTTCTCTCTAATATCAGGAGGACCTTAAAATAGAAGTCTGCAGGAGGGAGAAAGAGTCTGGAGCAGAAACACAGGAAAAGGCTGGTATTTGTGCCTCGGTTCCCTGGGCTCATGCTGACACTGCCCTGGGGACCAGCTCCCCGATCTCCACCAAGAGAGTGGTTGGATGGAGAACAGCCAAAAAGCCAACACTTAGTTCCAAAGGGTGCCCACGAGAAGCTCACACCCTGGCTGGGAAGAAGGCTTCCCTGGGCAAGCAGAGGCAGAGCCCAAATTTAAATGACTTTGATCTCCAATCCCTCATACTATCATCAAATAGACTGGCCCAGGCACTTTTCACAATTACCAAAAGGCAAAATCACAACTATTAAGATCCTCTTTTGCCGGGCAGTGGTGGAGCACACCTTAAATCTCAGCACTCCAAAATGAGTGTGTTCCCCCCCCCCCCCGTACATTTCATTTTAATTTTTGATGAGTGTCAGTTCCCATTTTCATATGAAGGTTTCAAATGCACCGGAGGGAAAAGATTTCTGCCAATTATCTCAGAGAGACTGTGCAAAGCAACCAGTGTGTGCAACAAGCTCCCCCCACCCCATTGTTGCCATGTGTGCTGAGAACCAATTTTCAATGACTGTTTACTCTCAAGTTTTTACTTAGGAGGCATGGGGACTGAAAGACTGAATGGTCCCCCAGATAAATATGGTTGTCTAGAGGGTTTATTTTATTTTTGTGGTGTTGGGTGGAGGATCCAGGGCCTCACCTGCCGGACAAAGGTTATCCCACTGAGATCTATACTCTGGACCTAAAATTGTCTTTATAATTAAATTCACATAATGAAATCATGAGGGAGTCTCAGAAGGACAAAGTCCCACTAACCAGGAGCTCAGAATTTGAAATGACAAAGTATGAGGAAACCACTGTCCTTAGAGCAGAACTTCAGACATGAGCATCGGTGTCGCTTGGCCTGGTGCTTTCTGGGTAATCCTGCACATTGAGAGGACTGTCAACTCAGCTCAGATTGCAAGGGTGAGTACAAACTCTGCAAGGAAGAAAAACAAAGAAGGGGCAGATTTGGAAAGGTACCAAATAAAACTTCCAAAATGAAACATGGGTATTATAATTCAATTTCAACAAATGGGGAAAATATTGAAATGAACATAAGTGGAGATTTGGAGCCAGTGTGATGGTACAAACCTGTGATCCTAGCTCTTAAAAAGGGTGTAAGAGGATTTCAAGTCCAAGACCAGATCAGGTTATTTAGCCAAATTCTGTCACCAGAGGAGGGAGGGTGTAATGGATTTGAATGGTGCTTCTTAGGAAGCCACCAGAGAGTATATATACGTATGTGTATATTGTGTGCTATTCTTTGTAATATGTATGTGTGAGTGAGAATCCAGCAACCAGGAAGTATTTCAGAAGTACAAAGTAAGTGAGGGGTATCACTGGCTGAGAATTTCTTAAAATCTTCAAATCTAAGATTCTGAGTTCCAAATACTATTAATACATAGAAATCCAAATCATTTGATGAACCAAGAAATAAAGAAAAGAGAAGCCAATTGAGTGCAAGTGTGGTGTGGTGGGATTCAGGTGTCAGCTGATAAGATCCAAGGATGCTTATCCAGGGTCCCCGGCCCCTGAAGGGGGAGTGGCCAACCCCATTGATAAAGGGCTGCTGGGACCCTGGGAGGACCCGTGTTCCTGGTTCCTGGCTGATGGAGAGACCAGTTTGGAATCCATCGTCCATCACCCTAATACTCCAGTCCCTGTTCAGGCGCCACTATAAGCTGTTACCCCCTATCGTGAGTGTTGGTTTATATTTTAATAAATATTAATCTTGGACGGGTGCCTTGTAAGTAAAACTCCATCTACAGTGTGGAGGTCAGAAGAAGACAGCTTATGGGAGTTGGGTTTCTCTTTCTACCATGAACTCAGTTCTTGAGGCTTGGTGCCAATCACCTTCACCTGCTGATCCATCCTAGCAGCTCAAGAAGGCATTTTAATAACATAAATTTATTGTCTTACAGTTCCCGAGGTCAGGATTTCAGAGGGGACAGGCCAGGGCTTCTTCAGGGCCAGTTCCTTCAGGAGGATTTTAGGGCAGGATTTTTCTGACATAGAAGAAAATGATTTCTCAGTCATTAGATTTTGGCCAAAATTAACCAGTATGGATCAATGGCTCACACCTTGTCCTGGCTACTCACAGAGCTGAGGTTTCAGGAGTTCTTGAGTCCATGAGTTTGAAACCAAGCTCAGGAACATAGTGAGACCCACTTGGGATGGGAGGTGGGGAGAAAAAAAATAAAACGGAAGAAAATTACACAAAGTCCTATAGAACAAGCTTATGACACACCTACCCAACAGTGCCATCATGATGTCACTGTTGCTCTCTGCGCCATGAGGACGGGTTATCTCTCACATTCAGAATTGTCCATATGTTGAAACATTTTTTTTGTTTTGTTTTTGAGACAGGCTTTCTGTATGTAACAGCCTTGGCTGTCCTGGACTTGCTCTGTAGACAAGGTTGGCCTTGAACTCAGAGATCTGCCTGCCTCTCCCTTCTGGGTGCTTGGATTAAAGGTGTGTGCCACCATCACCTAACTCAAAGCAATTTTTAACTATAATACACCCAGCATCCACAAACTGGCCAACTGTAGAACAATTATTTGGTTCGGAGATGGGTGACATTGAAAAGGACTCTGAGTGTTCACTTCTCCAGTGAGTGATTTGAAATTTCAATTAAATTCAACTGTTATTACCTATGGGAGCATAGATACAACCTTTTAGAGCCACAGAGGCTCTTGGATATGGTCACTCAAGCAGGTGCAGAGATTTTTAATCTTTTTAATTTGCAGAAGATCCTGCTGTGTTGCCCAAGCTTATCTTATACCTAGAAGCTCTGATTTTATGTGTTCTATTCCAATATTTACTTTGCTTACTCAACTAGAGTTTTAAACACATACATAATTAGCATTGTCCTGGCAACTTACTACAGAATTACATTTTTATTACTGAAGGCTAAAAATATCACAAGTCAAAGTATACTGAAACCAGGCACAGTGCCACATGCCTGTCAATACAGCACTTGAAATAAGGCAGAATATTGAAGAATTGAAAGCCAACCTGTGTGATATGGAAAGACCGTGTCTGATAAACAACCACAGGACTGTGGAGGTGACCGAGGGCAAAGAGCTTGCCACACAAGTGTGAGGACCTTGGCACAAATCACTAGAACCCATACAGTGCTGGACATGAGAGTACTATCTGCAAGCCCACCCCTAGACAGGCTGAAGCAAAAGGACAGTGAGCTTGAGGCCATCAAATACGAGTTCTAGGCCAGCAAGGGCTCTCGGATGAGACACCATCTCAAAATAAAAGCAAGTGAACAAAAGTACTCAGAGGTGTATTTTTTTAAAAACCCATTATCCCCTATGCATCAAAAACAGCACTATATCTCTTTAGGAGTGAGGTTCTTTAAACATAGAAATAACTTGAAATAAAGACTATACTTGTCTAACATCTCAGTATCATAACTAAGCTATGGACAGAATCATTAAAATAAATAAACAGGATAGATAGTTATTTATGGGCTCCTCCTCCTTCATTCCTCTTCCATAGTCTTATTGAGACCTGGAATTTACTCTGTAGTCCAGGCTGGCCTTGAACTCACGGATATCCTGCCTCAGCCTCTCTAGTATTGGAATTATGAGTGTATGTCACCATGCTAAAATATAAATAAACTTTTGATGATTTAAAGTTTTAAAGTTACATAATACCAATTAAACTGACATATTCATAAAAGGTCTGAGTCATTTCTCAGTAAGTTAAAACACTGAATCATCATTTACCAAATATAGTTTCAACTTTGCTCTTGACTTCTTAAGTTCCTTAGGAAGGACATTATATACATATGTTTGGATTTATTAATAAATAAGCACAATTATAAGCATAAACTATTGGTATATGATTCAAAATTGCTTTCTTTCTGTGTTCTCACTAGAAACTAAGGTAACAGAATTGAAAATTCCCATTCATATTTGTCATTCTAAGTGTAGATAATGTAAGAAAAAATAAAGATGAATTTTAATAAGAATGCCAGTAAAGAAAATGTTTAATGGCTGTAAGGTTTCCTGCTTCCAAACATCTGGTTGTAGAAACAGTGCACTTAAATTCAGGAACACAATAAAAACGAATTAAAGAAATAATTGCCCTTGGTTGAGAAAAGGTAATTTTGTCTGATAAATTTTTTAAAGTAATTGTTTCAGAATCTGCTTTTATAGAAGGAAATTAAGAGAAGGCAGAGAGGGACCAGTAAACAGTGGAGAAAAATACAAAAGAAGTTTCAGGTATAAGGATATATCCTGGGGAAGAAATATGAAAAGGAGAATGAACAGTTTTTATATGAGAAGAAGTGTTACATTATGAAGTACATCTCTGTCCTCAGGGAGCATGGCTGGCTCATGTCAAAATGTGAAGGAAGAAACACAGAACACAGCAGAAGGCTTCAGAGTGCTATGAAGCATCCAGGCAAGCTGCAGAGCCTTTGTGAAGCATAAATCTGAGAAAGAAAGTTTGCATATAATCAAACTGGTTATCACTGAAAAGATTTTTCTTTTGTATTATTTTAAATTAAATAATCAATAATAAGTTTTTTAAGCACCTGATTTACTCTATATCTCCCCATCTTCCTCTGTCTCTCTCTCTCTCTCTCTCTCTCTGATTGTATATGATGTATACACATGTTTGTGAAGATGTATGCAGACTGAGGCCAGAGGTCAATGCCAGGCATTTTTCCTCAATCATCCTCAACCTTGTTTTTTGAGAAAAGGTCTCTTACTGAACCTGGAGTGCATGATTCAGCTAGATAGACTGGGCAATGAGTTCAAGAACCTGCCAGTCTCTCCATGTACCTTCTGTTTATCAAAGTTAGGATTCTGTGCCCCTGTTTCTGGGTCCTAACAGTTCCCTCAGGGGAGGGGGTCGAGAAGACACAGAGTTAATGACACAGACCTCAGGAGTTGGTTGAAAAGAACTAACTCATTTATTCAGCAATGGGGAGAGCCTTATATATCCTTTCCCAGCACCCAGGCTGTGTGACAATCTGGTGATGTTGCATAGCTGTTCCTCATTGGCTGGGCACAATCAGGAAATCTGACAGTGTCTGTTGCTAGGCAGATTCTGAGCAATCAGGAACTTCGGACAGCACCTGCTGCTATGCTGGACAGTTTTTGTTTTTGTTTTTGTTTTCCCTAGGTCCTCAGGCAGAGGTTGGCTCATAAAGGTGCATGTCTTAGCAAAGCCAATTTCCTTGGCCCTTTTGGCCTGTCATACTACACATCTACCCTTTTTATTTTATTATGTGGGCACTCAGTGGGAGTCAGAGTCCTTTGTCCTGCCTTATTGACTCTACCCCAGGAGGGCTCAGCAACTGGTCTATGCCTGTTTTAGGTTGGATTTTCCTAACAAGCTCTTAACCATTGTTGACTACAAGCCTTTAAAGAGCGTCCATCCCTGGAGAGCTGCCTAGATGGAGAGGATTAGACAGTAGTAGCCTTTTGAATTCAGAGAAGCAGGCAAGTATAAACCTCTGTGTAGGACTATGAGCAGGATGTCTAAGGACCATTAAACCTAAAGAGAAGCCTTAGCTGCTGTCCTCTGCTGTCAGATGTGCTACAGGACACACTTAAAGAGGATAAAGATTAAAAGTACCACGCACCAATCAAAACATGTGAGAATCCAGGATGGATCAAGCACCTTTTTATATTATGCCAAACCTTTTCAAAAATAAGATTCAAAGGCTATAACCTCTACCCCTGTCTGATTTAATTGGAAATTTTTGTGTGTTAACTGTAATGATAATATAAAAACTTAGCTGATCATGGGCCCTTAATATATTTAGCTCCTGGAGTGCTAAACTAATACCCCTCACCTCAAAAGGCATCATACAAAATGAGGAAAAGCGCAGGTCCACAAGTCTTCAGCTTTTAGGGGTAATAAGAGCAAGAAGGGAAGCATATGCATATACATTACCCAGTCTGGGTTATCTCCTCCTTGGTGGAAGCTGGTCAGTGGCTGGGTGCACATCTCTTGCTGAGATCCATATTGGTGTAGTGGACAAGCACGCCCTCTCCCAGGGGTCAGCGTGCAATGGGAATGAGCATCACTGGATCACTGGTAGGAATGAGAACTGGTCCTGGAGGAGCTGTCACTGCTGAGCTGCTGAGGGGAACGTCTGGTCATGTGTGATATGAACACAGTGTGGTTACATCCTGAGGTTTAAGATTCTGAGGACAATGTAGCCCTGAATATAACCCCACAGTTACTGTAAAACTAACCAACTTCACCAGAATCCAATGGCTACAACCAGCCTATTACATTATTGAGACAGAAAGCAAAAGTTTAAACCAGCTCCTTAAAGTTGTTTCAGGTAGAACTTCTTCCTAGAGTGTTCTGAAGACATAAAGGATACAAAATAGTATAAACTGTATGAGCTAAACGGTAGCAAAAGCACTGCTAAATTTTATAAGATGGTAGCCTAAGATGGTCTATTGACAAGGAAATTCTGCCACCTTTATATTTTCCCTTAGGTTAGACACCATAAGTTACTTACCCAGCACATAAAACAAAGATGTGCCAAATACCCTCTACCTATGATAGGATGACAGTCTATCACTTTATGTTTGCACTTAAATTAACCTTTGAACAAGAGCCCTCAGGGAAGAGATGGAGCCTTCTTTTAGGTTAAGAAACTTATGTAAAAATAGTGTTGTCTGGTCCAAAATTGCAGTGAACACTATTTCTTTTTCCTATGGTCTAGAAATGATCAAAGCATAGGAGTTACACCAGATAAAGCCGTGTAGACTGCTGGTCTAAAGCCAAGGCAGGAGAGTTGACTTAATTCTTTGGTTCTGGTGGTTGTTAGTGTGCATAGTTATATTCAGGAGAAGGGAGCAATGGTACAGAGACTGTTGAGTTACACTTAGAGTCTTTAAAGGGACAACTCACCCTGAGCCTCCTGTGGCCTCGCCTACTCAGCAGGCTGGGACAGGAAGATCACTTGAGGACAAAAACCTCCTTATGTGCACACCCTTTTATAATGTGTCAAATTCCACCCAGTTCCCCTTGCAAAGCATTTCTTACACCAGTATGAGGACCAGAGAGAGATTCTTCCAAGCCCGCATGCACACTGAGTGGCCTATCACTCTAGTCTCAGAAGACAGAGATGGGATCCCCAGAGAAATCTGGCTAGCAGGACTAGTCAAATTGGTGAGCTCTGGGTTTGATTTAGAGAGCAGGCCTCAATGAATAGGAGCAATAGAAGATGGTTCCTGACACCAACCTCAGGCCTCCATGTACGCATGCACATGCGCATACACACAGAGACACATGAAAAAGGGAAAGGTGTGGGCACAGGCTGTATCAGGTTTGGTGGCAGCCCATACGTCTAATCCCAGAACTTCTGGGGTGGAGGTAGGAGGATTAGAGATGCAGTGTTATTCTCAACTACCTAATAAGATTGAGAACAGCCTAGATTTGGGGCGGGGGAAATGGCTCAGGTTAATAGGAGTCTGGATGGCAACTGAAGTCATAGTGTTATTTTATTTGGTCCGTCCTCCCACCCCCAGGTGGCCTCCACTCTGAGCAGCCACTCGCACAGCACAACCGGACTGGAACGGACTCAGCCTCAAAGCCAGTGAGAGGAGGAGGAGGAGTTAGGAAACTGGCAGCCTCACCATCACCTCTTGTCTTTCTTCTTTTTTCTTGCCTAGGAAGCCTTGATGCTTGTCCCTTGATATGAGTGCTCCCTGGGGGTGGGGGATAGGAGCATGAGAATTGACCTCATTCATAGGTATGCTCCATGTGTGCTCAGGGCCATGGCCTTGCCAGTCTGTGTGTGTGTGTGTGTGCGTGTGTGTGTGTGTAAGAGAGAGGAGGTTAGAGCGAAGCCCTTCTCTCTTCCCTCTGATGCCTGTTCCCAGGATGTCATCACTGTCAACATCATCTTCTTTGCCCCCATCATCCCTGCCCCAGCTCCAGCTCCAGCCAAGGCTCAGTCTAACTACCTTCCAAGCTCCAGGAGAGCGACCTGTTGCACCTTCACTGTTGTAAAAAGAGCAGGAATAGGCAGCAAGTGATGGGGTAGACAGTGGTGAGGAGGAAGGCGGACTATGGAGCTAGTCCACCATCTTGTCTCCAAGCTCTGAGCCCTATCAAGGCCTGTCAATGCCTCACCTGTTACCACCTCCACCACCATGATGAAATCAGAGAGAGAGAGAGAACTGCTGAGAAGAGACAATTTAACTGTTTTTAAAAATGGAAGGAAGAAAGGTAACTCTTCTCAAGAAAGAGGAAACGGAGAAAATAAAAGGAGAAGAAAGAGCTGAAGAGAGCAGAGAAGACAAAGACAAGCCATCAGTGGATATGAGCAGACAACACAGAAAAGGAAAGAGATGGGGGTCCCAACGCTCACCTGCTGAAGGGACCAAAAGAACACAACCCAGAGGGGCCTTCTCATCAAAATACACCATCTTGGGGTGCTGGCCCTGTCCAGCACTGAGAGCAAAGAAAGAAAACAATCAGAGCCCTACTCAGGTGCCAGATGTTGCTGGGTCCGGTGCTAACAATTTCCTCAGGGGAGGGAGTGAAAAAGTGTGGGTTCAATGACAGCTGAAAAGCACTAACTCGTTTATCCAACAATTGGGAGAGCCTTATATGCCTTCCTCCCAGTTCCCAGGCTGTGTCACGATTTGATGATGCTGCATGGTTGTCCCTCATTGGCTGGGAACAATCAGGAAATCTGACAATGTCTGTTGCTAGGCAGATTCCAAGAAGTCAGAACTTTGGGCAGTGGCTCTTGCTAGGCCCATAGGCAGACTCCAGGTTGGCTAATATATATCCAGTATGGGGATTGTGGAAACTAAAGTCCCTCCACCTTAAGGCCTGGAGCTATTTTGGGAGCTGAAAAGTTTCTAGTCCCCCATTCTGAGAAGTTTCTAAACATTCAAGGCCAAGTGCCCAAGGTCCTGGGTAATCAGAGGACATTTCAGCCCAGCCATGAAGTATCTTCTCCCCCTCCTAAGACAATCAATCAGCCAGCAGCTCCACCTAACAGAGAGCAATAGTAAAGAAACTTCCTTGGGCTCCTCACCTCCAGCCTGATAATGGCATTTCCATGGTCTTTGTTTTTTAACTCTCTGCCTCAGAGGAGGGGGGGGGATACTCACTCCTCCACTGGCACTACTGTGTGACAGTCAGGAACTGAGTTCAGCTGTACAGCTGTAATAAACCTTGCTTTGCATTTGCATTCAGAAAGTCAGTGTGATTCTAGGAATCTTTTTGGGGGTCGCTGAGACTGGGCAGAACAGTGATATATTTTATACTTAATAAAATCAACTTGGAATATCAGAGAACAGATCCACCCACAGTCAAGGCAGGAGGGTCAAAGAGTGGTAACTCACACCTTTAACCCCAGCACCGAAAGACCCAGTGGTGATCTACCCTTTTAATCTCATAACTCCAGGCACAGAGATCTTTCTGTGTTTCTATAAAGTCAAGGCCTAACTACCAAACAGTAATGGTTCACACCTTTAATCCTAACTCTAGGAATATATGACACAGGGTTGAACCCAGAGGTGAAACAACTGGGTGGATAAGGTATTTAAGGCAGGAGTAGGCAGACAGAGATTTATTCTGTAGGAGCAGACAAGCCAGGCTAAGAAATCTGGAAGATAGCTTTTATCCTGAGAAGTTGGCTGGGGGAGAACTGACTGTGGTCTGTTTTCTCTCTCTGATGTTCCAGCTTTCCCCCAATACCTGGCTCTGAGTTTTGATTAAATACAGACTAGAATTCGTGTTTCACATAAGTACATCATGTGCATGCCTTGGCAACTGGTTTGAGCCAATTTCCCTGGCCCTATGGACCTATCCTACCACATCCTCATACAGAGATATTTTATTGTGCTTTATTTTCTGTCTCTGTGGGATCTTAGGGACTATGTTCTTATTCTTTGGTAGTTGAATTTCTGAGAATGGCTCTCAGGTTCTCAAGAGGCTTCTGAGCTACAGAGTATGCATGTTTCTGAGAGTCAGTGCCTACACATGACTGCACACCAGTCCTTGCTGCCCAGTGTCACAGTCAATCAGATACCATAAAGCAAGATGAAAACGTTGTTGCCAGAATACTCCAAAGCCGACCACTGCACCATGTGCCCATAGCACAACTACGTGAGAGGATGAGGAGGAGGAGACTAGTACTAACCTAAACATTTAAGACCGACCAGGGTGAGACTCAACCCTTAAAAACTAAAAGAGAACCAGGTGTGGGCCCATAATCCCAGTTCCTTTGGAAGTTCTGGCTGAGGATTGCAAATTCAAGGGCAGCAGTGTAATTTTGTGAGCCTCTGTCTCAAAATGAAAAGTAAAAAGAAGACTGGGAATATATCTCAGTGGTTGAATGTTTGCATAGCATGAGAGAATGTAGGCCCAATCCCTAGTACTACAAAAAATAAAATAAAATAAAATAAGTTAATTAACTTTGAAATGTGAAAGACTTTATACCATAGCTTATGCTGCTCTTACCTGGTGCACCTCATTTGGAAAGACAATGATGTGGCTACCAATGTGTACCCCACAACCAGGGACTGTGGTTCAGTGGTAGAGCGTGTGTTTAGCATATATGAAGCCTAGAATTAAGTCTCCAGCACCCCTAAAATCAATTCATAATCAGTATCTACTGAAGGTAACTTAGCAGAAACTGACCTATGGGATCCCTTAGCACACCTGATGGCTGGCTTTAACACAATCCACAGAGAAACTTTTTGTTCTAACTACAGCTAGGAGTATAACTCATTGATAGGTCATGTTCTTAAGGAGGGCAAGGCCATGGTTTCTGTACCCAGCAATCCCTCCCTCCTCTAAGAAAGAAAAGAATTTCCTATCGGTCTCTTTTAATGAAACTCTGGAATCACAGAAGTGAGATTCCTCACATGAGACCCCCGGGCATGGGCCCACTAATGCCTTCTGTGGAGAAGTGAGCTCACTAGGCCACAAAATAGCTCACACATGATATCCAAAGAATGCATGGGGCTCCCACAGGTACCTCATAAATGGTTCACCAGGCTCATGAGGTCCTTCTCACTCAAAATAGAGAAGTAGTTTATAGTTGTTTTAGGTGAGAAAGTTTATTTGGTGTAGTTGTGATGTGGGAATGCTTTTATGTATGCTGTGAATCTCAATCTTTAAATAAAGGAGCTGTTTTGGGCCATGGCGGGCACCATAGAATAAGTAGGAGGAGAGTTCAGAGTTTAGGTAGGAGAAGCAGGGCGGAGTCAGGGGCAGACCGAGCTGAAGCCACCAAAGGAACAACATGTAAGGAGACACGGGTGAGCCACGAGCCACGTGGCCCACAGATTAATAGAAATGGGTTGATTTAAGATGTAAGAGCTAGCTAGCAATGTGCCTGAGCCATAGGCCAAACAGCATGAAGTTAATAAAAGCGTCTGAGTCGTTTCTGGGGACCTGGGCGGCGGTGCGCGGATAAGCGGCACCGGGCTTAGCCGCCCGGCAGCGGGCCTGTGGGTCCCGGATCTCTGGCTGTCTGGGACCCGAGAAAACCTACTACAACATAGTTGCCCATAAGTTGGCCATGCTTTTGTAGGTAACCCCTCACCCGTGTTTCTGTGAATAACACTAATTAAATTGGATGGCTGGAATTTTTTTCTATTTTTTATTATATATTCTCTCTCTCTCTCTCTTTGTGTGTGTGTGTGTGTTTGTCTACCTGGTCCATGGGGTACATATAGAGGTTAGAGATTACAGGAAGGCACCACCACACTTGGCTTCCACATTGCACTGGGGATCTAAACTCGGGTCCTTATGATTGTTCATGAGCCCAGATCTATTTTCTTTCTTCTTGGTCTACCCTTTCCTCCAAAGTCAGATAAATCTATCCATGTTCTTCCTCAGCTCACAGATTTGATGGTGGTGAGGAATAGAAAGTCACCCTCTGCAGTGCCTCATAAATAACATCACTTTCTGCCCCCATATCCAGCAAGAAGTTTGTCATATGAGGTGAGTCCTACACGTAGGCCTATCAATACAACCTCTTCTCCTATTCCTCCATTCCAGGGATAGATCGCTCCTTCCTCTTGCCTGCAAGCCCTTGTTAGTCTGAACAAGCTCGACTATGTGGTGATATAAATCCCAAAGTCTTGGTGGCATAACACATCGGGGCATTTTCTTTCACACAAGTCATTCAGCTGTAGGTTAAACCATCTCCTTAGTGGTTCCTTAATCAGCAGGAGTCACTCAGCAATGCTTCTCTGTCCTCGGTCACCCAGGGTCTTCATCAGAAGTCACTAAGTTCAAAGGAAGTGCATTTCCAAGATTTGAATTTACTGCCTCTACCTAGAAGTGACCCACAGGACTTCTGCTCATTGCTAAACAATGTACCTGGGAAAGAGCCTAAAACATGCATGCACATACCCAGAACTTAGAAAGGACCGTGTAGATTTCTTCATGAATTGTGGCTATAAGTAGTGGATACATGGCCTGACAAGAAAGCTTAGCAGTGAAGATGTCAGTTTCCAAGCCTGATTGGGCACACAGATAAGCACAGGAGAAACCAGGAAAGCTAAGCACATGACTTACTCCTTCAGAGGATTAAGGTGTGTAGCTGCTCTTTCTGGAATGCCAGGAATGATGTGGTTTACAACCTGGTGATGCTCTGCCTGCATCTTCCCAAATTTTGTTTTTACTTATCCTAGACCCTTCCCCCTAAATCTTGAGCATTGCTGTTAGACCATAAACCCCACTCTTATGAGTAATGTCGCTGGTGCTTTACAACAGCCTAAGTGACTTCTCTGTTGTTGGCCAGGCCCATCCTGACACCCACAGGCATTGTGTTTCCTTCAGTTATTCTTCCTAGACCTTTATCCTGAGCGCTGTTTCTAAGTGAACAAGAATCCATCCTATGGATGAAGCTATATGTATTTTGCAAAGAACTTCAATGTAAGCATGTCTTAAATCGTTGTATACTTGAGACTGAATTGTTATGTGAATGCCCCCCCACCCAAATTGTGATGTGCTTAAATATGGCTAAAGTAAAATGATCTGGGCCAGATTCTCAAAGCCATTGTCTAGCACCAGTTACAATAAAATTGGGCGGAGTGGAGTTTCAGTCTTATCTCACCCTGATCGTTTTTTTCCCCCTGACTGCTGTAAATTCTGTAAGGGAATCACCACATCTGATGACCCGAATTCAAACCCCAGGAAATAATTAAATCCCACAAGTTGATTTCTGACCTCCACAACATGTGCCTTTGAACTCCAAAACCTGGGAATGTAGATCGGTAACAGAGTCTATACTTTATTTGAACAAGACCCTAGGTGGGCTGGTTGGTGGACTGGATTTGAGACCTAATCAAAATTTGTCGTTGTCCAGAAGTTGTCTGAATTCTAACCAGTGAGTTTATACACACTCTGGTTATGACCCAACTCATTAGGGCCTTCTACACTTGTACTTGGTTCTGAAGTTCTTCCCCTTAGCTAGCTGGGCTGATGATGGTCTCAAGGCAGTCTTGGAAGCCACATATTAAAGGGAGAAGCACACTGTGTGCAAAGTGCCGCTGTCCCTAAAGGGTGGGAAGCAGGACCACACCCATGTGCTGTCTTCACTTAAACAGCACTAAGAAAAATCTTCCTCCTGCCTTGGTCTGTATACACTTGGGATCCTTCCTGTCTTGATTTGACCATCTTGTTATACTACCCAACAGTTGCTTATATGTGTCTGATAACATATAAGTTGTTTGCTGTGGGCTGAGAATGTGTGGTGAACCTGAGACAGACATTTCCTGTTTTGTTATTGCTCGTTGGCTGATTGTCATCAGTGAACTTACTTTTTTGGGATCCCCTTTTTCAGGATGCAAACGTTTCCATGCTATGGTGAGGTCTTGCTAGCTTGAGAGCCCATTGCCAGCCTTGCTGGGAATCATGTGGAACTATGGAATTTTCCATTTCCTCATTCCGTCTGCTGAGAGACAAGACCATATACACAACTCTGAGCACAATGAAGGTTAGCAGAGAAAGTGTTTATATTTATTTTCCAAATCTAGACTGCCTAGAAAACATGATGTCACCACAGCTTAATTCTGTGTCTTCCAAAGCACTCACTGAACAGATCTGAATATAGTTTCCCTGTCTAAAGCTCAGACTTATATATATATATATATAAGTAGACAGCCATCCCCTAGAACACACTTTGTGCACAAATACTCCACTCGTCCAGGAAAAAAAAAATAAGAACAAAAGGAAGTAAATTGGTGGATGGGGGAAAATAGAAATTAACATAAGAAACAATGAGGGACCACCACGGGATATAGATAACTGGTAGAGTTTTTGCCCGGGTTTGAGTGACAGATGAGAGATTGGGAGGAAGTGAGGAAGAGATGAAGGGGGAGGGGGGAAAACCAAGGAAAACAATGCAATTTGGTTTTGACAAAAAAAGTGAAAGTCCCAGGTTGTGGAGCCTGGTGACATTTCTGCTCCCAGGTGGCACTTGGAGCCTGATCCTCTACAGCTGCTGAGCAAATGAATGTCTTCCCAAGACCTTTCACCCACTTTCCCTGCCATGAACATACCTGGCTGTCCAATTATGCTAACTACCTAGAATTGCATCTTGAAACTAGTTTTGCAGCCTGCTTAATCCAGAATGAAGTGCTGCCAAGGTTAGGAGAAACTGAAGGGTGCTGGAGTTATCACCCCCCAAGAGCTGGTGTTGCCTGCTACCCAACAGCCCATAAATTGGCACTAGGGAACCTGGAGGCAAACGCCGAGCCCTTATGCTGGGACTCAGACCCTGACAAAGCCCACTGTGAGACCAGGTGAAATCTCACTGGCTGTATTAATGACCCAGACTGGGGTAGGATCAAACTTACCTGATCTAAATTGAGTCCAAGATCAGCCTCTGACAAACTATAAAGTCAAAGCCTGTTTTAGCCAAACTTCTTAGAAATCAAAAAGTCTTTGAGATTTTTAAGAGGCAATTATAACACTAAGACTCAGCACCCCCCCACACACACCTACTAGATAGCTATAAGAAACTTGTAGAACTTTCCAAAACTACATGATGTGGTCCTTAGTATTTTGGTAAATACTGAAGCTTCTTCATGCCCAGGAACAGGAGATTCCAAAGCCAGCACATTTTTCTTAGAACTTCTTTTTCTGCCCAGCTGTGGAAACAGGTGTGTCGTATTAGCCTGAGAAGTTCCCTCAATGGGCTGCTTTCTCTAAAGTTCTTATTTGAGATTCCTGTGGTTTTTTTAATGTAGAAAATTATAACTGCAGACTTCAGTCTTGGGGCTGTTTTCTTTCCCTCACACAGGCTCTTCTTCTGTAGCTTGGGTTCCATTTTCCAGTCGATTCTAGGAATTTGTCAGTTTATTTCCTGATTTCCTCAGCAACCCATCACATTTAAATAACATCTTATTTAGTCTCTATTATGTGTGTATGTTCTATAATTTTTTTTACCATTGCCTTCTAGTTTTATTCCAACCTCATCAGACATAATAGAAGGAATAATTTAAATTTACTGGTATTTATTAAGATTAACTTTACACCCCCAGAATGTGGTTTTTTATAAAGAACTCTCTATGACTCCAGAGGACCTTGGCTAGCTGTACTCTGTTGTCAGATGATTAACATCTAGCATATATAAAGAACCACAAAAACTAAACTTTATTGAAATCCATAAAGGAGCTAATGATATAAACGGTTCTTAAAAGTTAGAGTACAAGTGGTCAGTAAGCATGAAAGTTTTCCCAATATCTTTAGTTAGCAACAAGCCCCGAATTAAAGTCACATTGAGATCCTATCTCACCCTGGATCAAAATGGCTAGGAAAATAGTCACAAAAGCTGATGAGAACCTGGTAAAGGGAGCCAGTGCAAGCTGCATGTGGGAATGCTAACTGGTCTGGCCACTGTGGAAATCAGCGTAGTTTCCTCAAAAGACTAAAATCAGTGCTATAAGTGCCCAGCTGAGTGAGTACTCAGCCAAAGATTCCCCAGTCACCCTAGTACAGATGCTGTGCAACCGTGTTTCTCAGCATGCTGTTTACAACAGCTAAGTAATGGAAATCGACCTGAGCACCCAACACGTCCAAAGACAAAGAAAATGGTACAAACAAAGAACAGTTTAATTCAGCCATGAAGAAGAATAAAATTATGTTGTTTGGAGGGAAGCTATGTATATCATCATTATTAAGTGAAATTAACAAGACTCAGAACAAATGCTGTTTGTTTGTTTTTACTTTGTGAATCCTCTATTTGACATGAGGATTCTTGTAGAAGGGAGACTAGAAAGAAAGAGACTGGTGGGAGGGGCAGGGGGCCAAAGGAGAGAACATGGAAAGGGGAATATGACCAAGGGTCACAATAACTTGAAAGAAATTGTCTTTATATAACCCAGCACTGTGTACCAGGAATATACACCAATAAAAAAGGAAGAGAGAAAAGATGTTAGGATTGAGGAAAAACAGGGTAAACATTCATTATCTTCAAAGGATCATCGTGTTTACACACACCAAAAAGCCAAACCCAGCTCAGCCTCCCACCTGGGGCCTCAGTCAGCCCTTGCGCCAGAGGCAGGGCTTCCAAGGCCGCAGAGGCTGCTATTCAGGTTCCCTCTGTGTCTTTCCTGCTGCTGCTCATTTCTTCCTCACAGGATAACCCTTCAACTCCTCACAGTAAGATGAGGGGACAAAAACCCCCAGAGAATCCATCAGCTCTGTCCCGAAGCACCCCTGAAGTTTGGCCTGGCTTAGTACTTTAAAAGGAGCTAAAATGAAAATGTGTATCGTTCAGCTAGATCAAACCTCATGAAGCCTGATGAGCCAGTTATGGAGGTTCTGGTTGGCCCTGTATCCCTCAGATCTCTCCCCCATCTGACCTCTATGGCCAAGTGTTTCTCTTCTCCTTTGAACCAACAGCAGCTTCACCCCTGCACAGAACAAAGGACTCCAGGATCAGGGGGGTCTCTCTCAAATACCCCCCCCCACACACACACACAAGCCACTCAAGACTAGAGGGAATTGGGAAGACACTATACCAACATTCACTTTTATACCCTCTGGCAAATGAATTTCAAAAAATAAACTCATCAAGCCACAGACATTTCAGCTTAGACAACCTGCCCCAACAAGCTGTGGTGGCAGTGGCCTAAGGCAAGGCCAGAGGGGCCCACGGAGATGCCTATCACCTTTGCATAGCCTTCCTTAACTTTTCACATTTTAATTCATTTAAACAAGAGTGTAGCCTATCATTTCTGGGTCTTTGTTCCCCAAAAGGGGGACTGCATGAGAACACTGAGTTTTGCACACAGTTCAATCACTGTACGCATCTGACCTTGCCGATGCCAGTCTCCAGCAGGTTGGATTCCATATTTACACAAAGTTTATGAGAACACAAAATTCTATTTTAAGAATATGATTAGCTCATAAGGAAAATACAAAGTCTAATTGTAAGTAAATATATTGGGGGAACATTTTGTCCTTCCTTACACCTAACAGATTTATCTCATTGAGAAGAGCTGTGCCTCTGACCTGCAATAATGAACTCATATCTCCTAGCGTCCAAATTCTTTTTAAGGAAGAAGCTTTCTGAGACCTTCTAGAATGACCTTCATCTAAAATGAAGATGATTCTCTAGTTTCTAAGGAGAGAATGTTGGGTATCACCTTTAGGAGGGGTCTGTCTCCTGCCTCTCTTTACCCTGGATCTCCAGTCCAGCCACATACTTAGGCTCAATGTTCTGCTGACTGAGGGAGATGTGGGCTGGAAATAAACTACCCTGCACGACTGTGAGATAGGAAGAAAGCTCGCTCGCTCTATCACCTGCCCAACATCCACAGCTGCTCTCCATCTCGGCCCGTGGCACTAGCTTTATGAGGGGCAATGATGTGAATCTGTCCCCTGCGACACTTTAAAGACCTTAGACTGCTATTCTTAGCCCGTGGAAGGAAAGGATGAGGCTAAGAGCTGCCCAGTGTTTCCAAGAAAAGGTTGCTTCTATCAGCACTCATAAAACTTTTTTGTGGAACTTTAATAGAGAACATTCAACAGATCCTCCCTTCCTTTAGGCCCAGAGACAGCAGAGTGAGACACAGGCTACATTCCAGAAGTTATTGCTGTTTGCAGACCGGGATTTGATCTTCATGTCACCTGATGCATCACCCTGTGGCAGCGGCTCAGAAGGGGAATGCAGCAGGTGTCATCAATAAGAGTTCAACAGGAGCAAAGGATGAAGAGCCAAGAATTGGCTGATGCCATTGCAGGGTCTAGAAAGGCACCAGGAAGGGCTATTCAGGGACAGAACTCAAGGCCACTGTCACAGGTAGAATGTCTTTTTCCTGATGGAAGCCTCAGCTCTGTTCAGGTTTTTACATTTTTCTTTTGTCATGGGCCTCTGCCTTAGGGTTTCTATTACTGCAGTGAAACACCATGACCCAAAACCAAAGGGTTTATTTAGCTTATGCTTTCACATCACCATTCATTGTCAAAGGAAGTCAGGACAGGAACCCAAACAGGGCAGGAACCTGGAGGCAGGAGTGAATGCTGAGGCCATGGAGGGGTGCTGCTTACTGTCTGGCTCCTCATGGCTTGCTCAGCCTGCTTCCTTATAGAACCCAGAATCACCAGCCTTGGAATGGCACCACACACCATGGGCTGAGCCCTCCTCCATCAATCACTATGTTAGAAAATGCTCTGCATGCTCGAGTACAGCTTGATTTTATGGAGGAATTTTCTTAATTGAGGTTCCCTCTATCAGATGACTTTAGCTTGCTTTGGGATGACATAAAACTCTTCAACACCGGGTTTATCTGTGTCTTTCAGGATCTGAACTCCTGTGCTCAGGTGAGTTTCCTGCCTCAGTCTCCTGGAGTTCTGGGACCAAAGAAATTCTCAATTGTGTCTGACTAATTCTGCTATTAAAGTATTCTACTTGATTAGAGGAGCCTGTCTAGACCTTCTAGAATAATCTTCCTGCTTAAAGTCATCCGATTCATGATCAACTTCAGCTGTATCAGCGAATCATTTCAGAGCAGCTTCAGTGAGGGCTTAAGTGACTTGTAACTGCCACCTTGGCAAGCAGACAAGCCATACTGGCATTCACAGCAGTGTTTATCACTGTCAAGCCCTGGGAAAATAAAATGAACAGTTCTGCTTCACCTACCTGGGAGATTTGATGAAATTTGATTAAAAAATAAAAGAACATAATGAGTGGTTTCTGAGCCCCTCCTATCACACCAGACTATGCACCTGACAGTATCAAAGCCAACTTACTAGAGAGAGGCTTTCACACACTCATGTGACTAGAGAGAGGCCTGCACACTCATGTGACTAGAGAGAGGCTTTCACACACTCTTGTGACTAGAGAGAGGCTTGCACACTCCTGTGACTAGAGAGAGGCTTTCACACACTCTTGTGACTAGAGAGAGGCTTGCACACTCCTGTGACTAGAGAGAGGCTTTCACATACTCTTGTGACTAGAGAGAGGCTTGCACACTAATGTGACTAGAGAGAGGCTTTCACACACTCTTGTGACTAGAGAGAGACTTACACACCCATGTGACTAGAGAGAAGGGCTTACACAACCATGTGACTAGAGAGAGAGACTTGCACATCCATGTTTATTGCTCCAGCAGTCACAGTAGGCAAATTATGAACTCAGCCTAAGTGTCTATCTGCAGATGAATGGAGAGAATGCACAGAATAGCATTTTACTCAGCCATAAAGAAGAATGAAATTATGTCACTTGAAGGAATGTGGCTAGAACAGAAGATCACATTAAGGAGTAAGTCTGATGAAGACAAATATTAATATTTAATTCCTAGCACTGATGTTGGGTGGCTCAGAACCACTTATAGCTACAGCTCTGTGGGGATCTGACACTGACAGCGTCCATGGGATCTGCACTCCAGTGCACATACCAATACACAGGCACACATAATTTAAAAAAGAATTAAGCCAAATGTGGTGGCTGCTCCTTTAATCCCTGAACTCAGACAGCTGAGGCAGGCAAATCTCTGTAAGTTCAAGGCCAGCCTGATCTATTTAATGAGTTCCAGAACCAGTCAGGGCACACAGGAGAGACCCTATCTCAAAATAATAATGGCAATAGTTGTTTTATTGAAAAATAATAATGTTTTAAAAGAAAAAATAATGAGATAAATATAATCGAAGTATTCTATGTTCACACATGAAAATATCACAATGAAGACACTTTGTATATGGCATATGCGCACATGTGTGTTCAGACTTGTGAGGGGCCAGAGGAAAGCTCTGGTGTTCCGTTCTATCACTCTCTGTTTTTATTCCCTTTCACTGAACCCGGAGCTAGGCATCCATGCAGTAAGCCCCAGCTATTCTTCTCGTCCACCGTCTCAGTGCTCGTGTTTGCTACGAAAAACCAAAATCATGCCCCACTTTTTACATGGGTGCAAGGAACTTAAACAGCATGCTGCACACTGAGCCATCTCTGCAGCCCTTATAAGTTCTTAAATTAAAAAGAAAGAAAAAATGGGGCTAGAGACAGGGCTCAGTGGTTAAGAGCATTTTCAGGGGACCTGGATTTATTTCCCAGGGCCCACATGGTGGCTTACTATCACGCATAACTCCAGAATGGAGAATCAAATACCCTCCTCTGACTTCACAGATGGTAGGCATGCACACAGTGCACATGCATACATGCAGGAAAATACTTAGACCCAAAGAAGAAAATAAATATAAATATTTCTAAAAGAGTCAAATAAATATTAATATCTAAACTGCTAACCTTATTAAGTGCTCTCATATTTGCTAGAATATATGTAGGTATATATTTCTACTTGTAATCAGCAGGAAAAATTTGTTTTCTGCTATTTTTATCTAATTTTATGTCATTTAGGCACATTCTTAAATTGATATTTTCTACATATTTGTCACTATCCCCAGTTTATTCATTATATTTATTCTAATTACCATGCTGTAGTCTTAAGTTGTGGCTCTTTGAACAGTTCTGTTATTTATTTATTTATTTATATTTTTATATGTAGGAGTATTTTGCCTGCGTATAGATCTGTGCATCTCATGCATACCTGGTGTCTATGAGGCCAAAAGAGGGCATTGAATTCCCTGGAATGGAGTTACAGATGGCTGTGAGCTGCCGTGTGGGTGCTGCGAATTGAACTGGAGTCCTCTGGGAGAGCAATCAGTACTCTAACTGCTGAGCCATCTCTCCAGCACTGCCAACTGTTTGCAATTTAAAAAGCTCTGTCAGGAACATATCTTCACAAACAACTTTAAAATTCTGAGCATCCCTGCTAAGGGAAACTTCATCTCATCTATGGGAACTGGTGGACCAAAGGGCATAAAGAAGCAGGTCACCAAAGTTACAGCGAGCTGGGCAGCTGTACAGACGTAAAGGATTGTTTGTGCTGCATTTAGAACATGCAGCTACTTTTCCTGTAGCCTCAGCTGACTTTCGCCCAAATTGAACTAAGTATACATGTGCTTATCAAAGAAAACATGGTCTCATCATCACTGGAAAGCATCTTTTCTGGGTTAATAGTGTGCTTCCCTTTCTCAGTGCTGTGTAAACCATCCACAGTATATGCACTTCTCATGGAACACGGCCAACTCTCTCTCCTTAGCTAGCTGACAAAGCTACTTGAAAATAAAAATCACTATTAAGGGCTGGAAGCAGATCATGGCAGAAGAGCATTTGTCTAGCATGCATATTTGGTCCCTAGTACCATAAAAAACAAACAACAAAGCTCTTAATGCAGACATTCTTCTAGCTTCATGGCTTCTAAAGCACTGTGCCGTTGCAGGCAAACCTGTCCTCTGCAGCACTGGTGAGAGGGCGTTTATCTCCCTTCCACATGCAGATGTCTTTAAAACATCAAGTTTTCAAAAGAGCTCCTGGAACAAACTGGACCTGTGACCTAATGTGCAGGCTTAGAAAGAGAGGCTACATTATCATGGCCTGTGGCCTAGCTGCTGGTCAACTAACACTGTTACATATACTTAGGAGAACTAATCTTTTTCCCATTTGCTTTTCTCCAGGACCCTGCATACTAGGAAAGCATTCTACCACTGGTCTATATCCCCAGCCATCTTCTTTATGATTTAATGTTAACTCATAAAAATCGAGCCTGATTTCCCAAACCAAAAATGCAGTAAGCAAGTATTCTTTTCTAGAAAGTTTCCCTATGAGGAAGTAAAATGAGGCCCTGATGCCATTAGGATGCTTTGTTTATTTTTTTAGCTAATTAATTTTTTGTCATGCTCAATTCTGAATAAGTTAACAATGACTCCAAAACTTCCTCATTTACTTACTATTAGGTCATCAAAACCCTCTCTTCTTGTTATTTTTATTTATATAATGTGATATCATAAATTATAATCATTCTTCTCTAAAATAGCACAGTTCTCTTCCTACCTAGGTATGACTTTATACCCATTGACCAATATCTACTCTCTGCTTCTGAAAGCTTGGCTCTTTCAATTTTGTGTATAATATCATGCTTGTCTTCCCATGCCTGGCTTACTTCAACTAGTTTTATTATCTCCATGACTACCGTGTTCCACAGATGAATGTTTGTTCTTTTTTATTGCTGAATAGTATCCCATTGTGTGTGCATCTCATTTTCTTTATCCAATCACCAGTTGATGGACACTTAGGAAATGCCATCTTTTGACTATTGTAACTACTACTGCTTTGTGCTGGGACCATAGCCAGAAGTGTCTGGGCTGTGTGGCTCAAGGTCCAGACCTGCAGTCCCGCAGTTGCTCGGCCCCAAATAATCACACAAGGGCTTATATTAATTATAGGCTGTTTGGCTTATGGCTCAGGCTCATTATTTGCTAGCTCTTTCAACTTAACCCATTTTCATTAATCTGTGTATTGTATTGCCACTCGGCTCGTGGCTTACCTGTGTTTCTTTACATCTTGCTTCCTTGGGCAGCAGCTCCCAGTGTGTCTCTCTCTGTGTGTGACTCCGCCCTCATTCCCCTTTGTCTATGCTTGATTTCCTACCTGCCTCTAAGTTGGCTTGCTATAGACCCCAAAATGCCTCTTTATTAATCAAAGGTATTCACAGTGTACATAAAGGCATCCCACATCAGGGAGGTGTGCTAAGTGAACACTGGACCACTGAATTGCCCATCTAGCCCAAGAGTCATTTCAAGATTCTGAGTCCACATCCATTGGCTATACCGGTGGGACTGTTGACTCATATGCTCTACTCTTGCTTTGGGGGAGAATACTGTACTGTTTGCTTTACTATTCATTAGACAGTGTGTGAGCTCATCCTGGAGGCTCAGTATGAAACACCAGTGTATATATTCATCCATGGGACCACAGGACAGTTTGGGGACGTGCTTATAAGAAAATCCTCTAGAAGTCATGCCTGCGTAATCATAACTGGGTAACTAGATTCCCTATGGCCTGAACAGAGAGACCAAAAGGCAATGATTAGATCTTTCTTGCTCCCCAACATCCACATACAAGTGATCTGTGAGCAGACACAGCATGTAGCTTCCTTTGTGTTTAGGAGCAGTCCGTAGTATACTAGAAAAGTGTTTATAACTGATACAAAAACTTATCCTACAAAGTACCTAGACCTCTTTGAGGTTCTTTTCTCTCTCTCTCTTTCTCTCTTCCTTCTTTCCTTCCTTCGTTTATTTCTTTTCTTTCTTTTTATTTGAGACAGGGTCTTCTGAGTTAAAGCAATCCTCCTGCCTCAACTTCCCAAGTAGCTGGGACTACAGGTATGGACACCACTATATATAGCAAAACTAAGATTCAAATCACTGTTTGCAGCCTCTGGAATGAATCCGTCCCAGACCTCATGCTCAGTACTTTCTCATCTGGACACCGGTTGAGAGCAAAATGGCTTCCAGAGTAACAACAGAAATCTGCTCTGTGCCAGTGGAGTAGTCTTGTGATAATATCTGGGCTGTTATCAACAACTAAAACGTCCTATGTCCTTCAGCTGACTGGATGAGGCCAACCCACTTTATGAAAATACTGTGTTACTCAACATCTACTTTCTTAATTGTTCATAAGATCTTTTAAAGATACTGTCACAGAAACATTCAGACCCATATTCAGTATGGACTACAGGTAGGCTATCCCAGTGAGCACAGAAATCAGTCCTCCTAAGGTTTATTCCAGTTTCTGAGATCTCAGAGGCTGCACCAAGGAAAAGTACTCAGCAAGCATTTTCACTTCCATCCAGCACCTCATCCATCACTGGCAGACTGGGGCAGGGCACATTGATGCTCTTACCAGAAGACCCAGTTCCCAGCTACTGCCTAGCCCAGCTTCTTGGGAAGTGGGTGGCTTTAGGGCACAGTCCTCAGAGTCTCGGTCAAGATGTGAAGAAAGATGCCTCCAAGTCCTGAGAGGTATGCAAGGGCACTTTTAGGATCAGGCTGTGGTGCTGGAGCACCAAGGCATATAGGCCATCTGGACCGACAGCCTCTAATCCTGTCATAGATTGTTATACTTTTCAGGACTAATGCTGCTTCCCTGCAGCCAAGCTAGGTCCCACAACCCCAGGACAACATCAGGCCAGCAGTTCAAACCCATAGAATTAGAGAGCCATTAACAAAGCCAGGGCTTTATCAGATGGAGCTGAAAAGTCTCCCGTGGAGATCACAGGCTCTTAGACACAAGGCCCGGACTCTGGGATTATAAAAGAACAGCACAGTTTTATAAGCCCCACCCCCACTCCCCACCCTGCATCTCTAAATACCAGGAAAGACCCAATCGATCTCCTTTCCTCTTTTCTGCTCTCTGGATAACTCATTCTGGGCCTATGAGACATCAGGATTTACCACCACTTGCTGCAAAGTACCCATTGAACACCTCAGGCTCCCACCAAGAATGCTCAGAGCCTGTTGGCATTAAAGTCCCCATGTATAGATACCTTTGTCATTGGAACTTTTACTATCACTGCCCTCCTTCCAGTGACACACACCTAATGCTGCAATGCAGCCTGAGAATGTGGTGCCTTGTAATTCCAGTGACTAAGGTTTTCCCTGCGACCAACCCTGTGAGTCTGGTACCTTCTAAGCAAGGAGGTACCTGACAGCTTTTCTGCAGTTAACCAAATGTGCCCAGTGCTCCGAACGTGAGTACAGCACACAATCTGGGCTCCAGTTAGAAGGCATGCACAATGGCAATGTGTTCTCTCACCCTTTTGTAACACACAAGAAGAAATTATATGTAAAAGTGTAGAAATAATGGAAGCTAACATCACTTTGGGGTCATCCTAATGACGTTGCTCTAGAATTAATATGCATCTGTACTTTAAAAATGTTTTCTACACATAACAGGGATACTCTCTGAGTCCAGGCTGGGATAATTGTCGCTGTTGGTGAGATGCACACCATACTTCACATAGTCTTTAGCAATGAAACTGTCTCTAGCAATATAAATCCACTGCCCCCTATTCTATGAACAAGGGAGGCCCTTCCACCAGGAGGTGATTATGAGGCACCTTAATCTACTTAATCCTCTCAATTAGAGCCACAACAACAAAGCACCCTATTGTAATTAGACACAATAAAATCTCTGCAGAGGTACCCAAAAAGGCCAGGCAACTGGAGTTCTCAAATCAGCAAGTGTTAAAGCTAGAAAGTTTGGTTTTTTTTAGTATTTTTGTTGATGTGTGTGTGCACGTGCACATATACAATGCTGAAGACTGGATCACTGAAAAAAGAAAGAGGAGAGAGGGAGGAGAGAGAGATAGAATGAAAAGAAAGAAGATAAAAAGCATTATGATTGTCCTCCAGGAGCACACATCCTGGGAAGAGAATGGATTTAAGAGGTCAGAGGAGCCAAGGACCTAAAAGTATCAGCCTTTGTAAAAAGGCCATTAGTGAGGGGCTGCTGATCACAGAAGAAGCAAGAAGTGTGAGCATGTTTCCAAAGTGCGTGTAGACTTAGAAGCAGGGAACAGTCACACCCCGTGTCTTCACCATCTAGTAGCTATTGTTTTTGTGGTAATTGTTTGGAGTGTTTTGGTATCTCATGATTCTTTTGTTGTGGCTTGCTATCTTGCTTGCTTAAGACGTATCTTTTACTCAGATTGTCCTTTGTTTGGACACTAAGGAAGTATTTGTCACAGGGCTGTCTGGACCTGGGGGCGATCTATATATCATAGAACCTGAGCGATTCCAGATGGCCTGCTGGACTATGAGCTCATCCTTTATCAGAAGCTGGGCAGGTCACAGAACGGGCGCCCCCTACCGTTTGCCTCTGAGAAGTGAACGCCGGTTCAGAGATCTCATTCAGTTCTCACAGCTTAACTCTCAGACTCAAGAGACCCAAGAAATCCCTGCATGGGTGTAGTTTTAAAAATGTCCTGTTCTGCCTCAAGCGATAGCTGCTAACGAAATTTTAAAAACTTTACTCCTGCGCTTACTCACGGTGAAAATCTCAGACCTGTGAGCTCAGGTACCAGCGAGGCTTGGAGAAAAGAGAGAACCTGAAAATGTTTAGTTTTTTAGTTGGCCTGTCTACAAGCAGACCAGATATGGACAGCCAAGCGGTAAAGGACTCACACCTAAGGCATCTACAGGGAGGAGGTCGGCTAGAGCAAATAAAAATACCCGACGCCCAGTTAAATATGCATTTAAGTTGAGCAAATTAGTTTTCACCAATGAAGGCGTGCACGAAACAAACTCCAAGATGTTTTTGGAGCTTTGTTTTTGTCGTCTCGTAACGCTTTGCCGGTTTCTTGTTTGTTTGCTTTCAAACTTCCAGGTCTTAAGGTTCCGACGGTTTGGGTTTTTTGTTCATTTTGTTTTGTTTCTTAAATGGATTTCCTGAGTGTGCTTGTGTGCATCTCTGTATCTGTATGGGTTTCTTTTGACTGTCTTTTTTTCTATTTTCTTTTTTTCAGAGTTTTTTGTTTGTTTTTGTTTTGAGTTTGTACCCCCCCCCCCCGCCCCCAGTTGCCTGTGTTCTCTAATAAGAGAGAGAAAGGATGTGGACTTGGGTGGGTTGGGACAGTCTGGGAGGAGTAGGGGGAGGGGAATCAGTGATCAAAATATATAGAATGGAAAAAATGTATCCTCAATTAAAAGAAAAAGAAGGGTGTCCCTTGTTCATTGGCCAGGCAGCTCCAACAGGGCACTCCGGATTTTATCTGGCAATCATAAAAGAGAGAAATGGGAAATGAGCCTGAAGGGAAAGGCCAAGGCAAGAGCTAGGAAGGTTTTCAGATGAGAATCTGGTGCCTAGAAGCCAGTGACAACTGAGTCACTAGACCTGATGTGATAAGTAGCCCTGCTGAGGCTCAGGATGGGCGTGCTTTGTTAAGGGCTCCTCTGGCTGAACCAGATTCCCACCATCTTTTCAGGACTTACTGAGATGCTTCCAACTCCAAAACTCTTGGTTAAAAAGAACTGCAAAAACATGTTTTATGGTCTTTCAAATCTTCACGTTTAGCTACTTCTCTTACTGTTATACAAGGGACTTAAGGCGTTGTTGCTCCCTGTAAATGAAACAGGGCCTGGGCCTGAGCCTGCTTTTCTGTCATTTTCTGGTTTGCAATTATGCTGGTATTATGCTAATAGCTGCAATTATGCTAATGAATGCATGTAACATTTGAGTAGCCACTGGCTTCATTTCTGAAGAGGACATCATAAGATCAGCTACAAAGTTAACTCATAAAAACACCAAGTGTTTTCTCCTGCATGAACCTGGACAGAGTGTCCAGGGTTGAACAGGCCCCTTCCTATTTCTGACCTCTCTAGAACCAGGAAACAATTGGAGAGCTGGACCAGTGTCGCCTGCCTGCATGAATGGGGTTTCTGCCACTGCTCTTTCGCAGGTGTGCCTTCCAGTAAGATATGTAAGCAGGTAGTTCCCAATTATCTCTTAATAGCATGGCCTCTCACTTCCCCTCCTTGCATTTCATTTCCTCATGTTTGAAAAATAGCTGAAGTCCCAACGTGAAGTTTTAAACCTCCACTCATTTGTGACATGATACCCTCTAGACATCCTAGATCAGTAAGAACTGAGCCTCGGTCTGGAGTTAACGGTTCCAGGGTCCTGCTCTGTTCCTTCTCTTTTGTCTTGCTTTCAAAAGTAAGTTTTTGTTATTTTGAAGTTATGGCTCCAGACATATTCACATGGCCACCGCAACGTGAGAGGAGCTGCTAACATCTTGAGGGGCTGTTATCCAGTTAGAAAAGCCACCATGCTTTTCTGGTGCTGTGACAGTTCAGCGTTCTTTGGTAGTTCCATCAAATGGGAGTTCCCTGATCCAGATATCTGTGGCTTCTCCAAGAATTACTTTCTTTTGTAACTGCTGCTTTCTTAACGTGAGTAAGAAACTCACACCAAGGCTCATTAGCCTCCTGTTTTAGAGTGGCCAGAGGATCCGCAGTCTTTCCATGATCAAGAATTGTACACAAAGGTGTACTTGGTCAAAACACTGGGCGGAACCTTTCATCTGTACTAGTGTGTCACTATATTGTCCTACCTCCTGAAGCATGTCTGAATTAATAGGGACGTTATTGTTACAGTTTCTTTCTTCCTGTTCATCACAGTCATCATAATATTTTGCTTTCCACATCAAGTATTGTCCTGGAGCTAATGAAGCTTTGCATATTTGCTTATAGTCTCAAGGAGTAACAATATCCTTGCTTACATTTTCAGTATCAGTAAATGGAGCATGAATACCATTGACAGCAGCAGATTTTCTGAAATCCTTTAAGAACTCAAATGGGTGATGTTTTGAATCTTGAATATTTGAAAGCATAGGCATTTTAAGGCTGGCATGATAAGGAGTTTAGTCCAGTCATTTTCCTGATGGACATATCCTGCATCTTCCCTAAGTAGTCAGTAGGAGTGCGGCCACAGAGACTGGGTTTCTGAGTCAGATTGATGAGAAGGAATATTTCTTGTACATGGGTATAAGTTATTTGGACGGGGACAGCATATCTTAGTCACTCTCTTTAAATGTGGGATGAGGATGTGTCCAGAAAAAAATCTTCCTCTTCATAGTTCTCCAGGAGTGGATCTAAATAGTAAGTTTACAGCAATCCAGATTGCAAAATAATTGATGGGGGGATTTTATCTCCTTTCTCATGGGCTGTTTTTATGTTGACTTCTATACGTTTCCTATTTTCAATAATCCTTGTTTAGGGAATGAAGGATTAAATTTTACAGTTGTTCGTACAAAGTTGCAGAGCGGTTGCTCTGAATATTTTGTTTCTTTGGATCTTAACAAATATTTCAATAATTATCTAAAATACTTGTTCCGAGGACTGAGAACCCATATTTATTTTCTTCCCCTTTCTCACTCACACTTGTGACCCCTTGGGTGAGAAGACAGAAAAATCATACCCCTATTTTTTATTTGACGAAAATTTTTCTTACCTTCTTTGAGGGTTGAGCCCCTCACATTGGGTTGTAGGGAGTCTCTACAAACACCAGGACATGCAGAGTAACAATCGGAATGAAGCAAGAAGGGAATCCTGTTCAATAGGACTCAGTAGCTGGTGTTGGTTCAAACTTCTGGAGTCTGACAATGGGCCGTTTATTTCAGGCATATTTAAGCAAAGCATAATTGGGGGGAAAGTGTCTTGATGATAACCTCAATCCTTTGTGTACAATAAAACCTAAGAAATGTTTACATTGAGACTTTACAAAGTAAAGTATGACCTCTTTTATAAAGATGAGTTCTGTTGACTGAGAAACAGTGTCCAAGATAAAAGTCTAGGGAGGAAAAGTCTAAGATAAACGTAATAATCTGGGAAATTCCAGTGTGGTCTGACCCTTCAGAGAGTGAAGATTACCAGGCTATTAACTACATCCATTCCCAGTCTTCTGGGTGGAAAACAGGCATACATTCCTTTTGTTGAAGAGACAAGCCTGTGTGATTTCCATTCCTGGTTTTCCCAGTGCTTATCTGTGAGCACAAGGACTTTGTGGCCTCTCTGAGGTTTTAATCTTCCTCCCGGGGGTGGTGAGACACTGTGTGGGTAAGAACTCGGTCTAGGCCTAGAGTGAACGGCTCCAGTGCGCCTGCTATAATCCTTCTCTATTGTCCCACTTTCAAGAGTAAGTTTCTGTTATTTCAAAGTTCTGGTTTCAGATACGTCCACAGAGTCAGACCAACTTACTTCATGCTGACTTTAGCTGTTGAGTAATCATGGACAATTATTCAAACTACATCAAGGAAAAAGAGATGGCCAAGATAGTGAGGTAATCACTATGTATCCTAGCTTGTTACAACCCTGATTGTATGTCAAGGTCATTCTTCTAATACACCCCAAAACCTAGCCTGCCATCATCATCTCAAGCATGGAAATGTAACGAATAGGCAAGTTTTATTTGCATCACTGGAAAAAAAAAACTGCAATCTGAAATTTTGCTTTGTTAAATTCCCTTGGATCGTTGCTTAAAATTGTCCTCTCTTACGCTAGGAGATCAGCTAGTAATAGGAACACAAAAGGGATCATGTCCCCTTTTGTGGTAGATATTCTCTACCACAGCCTTTAAAATAGCTCTTCTTATCTGGAGAATGGTGCATAAATATACATTTATTGTGAGCATAATAAGGAAAGTGTCACCTCAGGTTTTCTAACAGGCTGACTGACTATCACTAGCCTTTTGCCTGGTCCCATTTCAAGATTCCTTTTGTTTTAGTTTTATGGAACAGCATCTTACTTGGTAACTTGGGCTGTTTGGGAACTAATAATCCTCCTGCCTCAACCTGTGGGGTGCTGGGATTGTCAGTATGTGCCACCACACCTAGCTTCTAAGATTCTTGATAAGGCAAATTATACCTACTGTATTCTTGGCGTATTACTTAGTTACCTTGTTGCTGCAACAAAATGCCTTGCAAAAGCAATTTCAGGACAAAGAGTTTATTTTGGCTCCCAGTTCCAGGGTGCAGTGTATTTTAGCAAGAAAATCAGGGTGTCAGGAGTTTGGGGCAGCTGGTCACATTGCATCCATAGCCAGGAGACGGTGATGACTAGGTGTGCTCGGTTTGTCTTCTTTACTTCAGTTCTGGATCTCAGCTGGTAGAGTGGCGTATTTAAGGTGGGTCTTCCCACTGAACCTCACCTGGATACTCTCACAGACACCACCAGAGACTTGTTTCCATGGTAATTCTGAATGAGCCATTTATTTCAGGCATATTTAAGCAGAGCATAATTTTGGGATAAAAGCATCCCGATGATCATGAACTCAATCCCTTGTGTACAATAAATCCTAAGAAATGTTTACATTGAGACTTTACAAAGTACATATGACCTCTTTCATAAAGATGGATTCTGTTGACCGAGAAACAATGTTCGTGATAAACGTATCACGCTCAGGTATGCTTGTGATGGTTAATTAGGACTGCCAACTTAATGGGGTTTAGAATCACCATGGTAACAAGCCTCTGAGTATGTCAGTGAGGGATTTCCTAGATGAGGTTAAATGAGGTCAAAATGAAATATGAGCCCATGAAATAGTGTAACCACAGTTAAGGCCAGCCCTAACTGTGGTTACACTATTTCATGGGCTCATCACTCTGCATCCTGATTTCGGAGCCAGTGTTTGACTAGCAGCCCAGAACCTCATGTTCAGATGGCAACACTCAAGCTGTAATCTAAAACAAGCCCTTTCTCCCTTAACTTGCTTTTGTCAGGATTTTTTTTTTTTTAATCACAGCTACAAAAGGGGGGGGAGGGGCTAATACAAAAATAAAATTAGTGCCCAGAAGTGTGATTGGATAAAGTTGATCATGTGGTTCTTAGGTTGTTGGAATTGCTTTACAGGAGAAATATAGAAGGGTTTGGAACTTTGGGCTAAGAATGCCCCAGAACACTCCAGTGTGTATTGGGCTAGTTTGCAGGAATTTTGAAGATCAGGATGTTAAGAGAAATGAAGACAATAGAGGTCCAGGTCAAGAGATCTCTGAGAACAAGGGCTCAATCAGGAACTGGGCTACAGGTCACTCATGTGCTATTCTAGCAAAAACCCCTGCTCTGGACCTGAGAAGTTGAAGTTGCAATTAAAGATAATGGGTTGATTTGTTTAATGAAGAAATGTCACAGCAGAAGAGCATTCTGGCTGAGGAAGGGGTATTGCTTATGCATATAACCCCTTTTCACAGCATATTTGCAGTGGAAAACAGCAAACAGAAAAGTGTTTTGGTTTTTTGTTGTTTTTATTTTGGGTTGTTTTTGTTTTTTAATCTACAGTTTTGTAAGGAAGAGAGCTTAAAATGACAGACAAGACAAGTACGAAAAAGAGGCTGTAATTTTTCAAGGGAAGTCTCTTACTCTGGACTGGGGCAAATAAGAAAGGTGCCTTGAGACCAAGACCCTATCATCAAAGGCTCCAGCTTGTAAAAATGTTAAGTTATTAGAGAGAAAGAAGCCAAACCACCGTCTAAGGACATGGTTCCCCAGACTTACTGCTAAGGCCACATAACAATGTAAGAGGGTCCAGGTCCATCTGGAGCTAGAAGCAGAATTTGGCAGCATCATCTCCATGGTACCAACTTTGTGATCATGAAAGAGACAAGACTTTGGGGGTTCATATCAACATATGGAATCTTGCTCCATAATTCCAGGAAGCTTCTAAGACTAGGTAATGTGGGGCAGAGTTGGAATCCACACGGGGGGCCTGAGAGGCCACTGAATGAAGCTATAAGGGTGAATATCCCAGGATATTGGAGATACCAACACAGTGGGATATTGACCGAGGAAAGCTTCTGGCATGGAGTGGAACTGGCCAGAGAGGGGCTGTGTGCATTGTAAACAGTAGATGTGGGAGCACAGGACTACCCAAACCCTTGGGAGCACATATTAATCCATCATCGTCCTGAGATGCCTGATGTAGAGCCCTAAGATTTAGCGTTTTCCTGCTGGGTTTCAACCTCACTTTGGTCCGATCATTCCTTACTGCGCCCTCACTCTTCCCGTTTGAAATGGGAATGTTTGCTCTCTGTCACTGTATAGGGAAAGTATGTGACTTGTTTTTATTATGTAACAGTGCAGTTAAGAGATTCCCTTGAGTCTCAGAAAAGACTCAGACTTTGGACTTTTAAACAATGTTGAAACTGACAGACTGTGGGGTTTTTTTTTAATGTGAATTGGATACATTTTAATATCATATGATGGCTGTGAGCCCACAGGGACAAGAGATGGAAGGTCATGCTTCAGTGTGGTAGGGTTTGTGTGTCAGGTTGACAAGGGTGGAGTTATGTGGTTAATCTGAATTGTCCACTGGAGAGGATTTGGGATCACCAGGGAAATGAGCCTCTGAGTATTATTTTCTAGACTAGGTTTGAATTACAATCTTTTTTTTTCAACTGCCTCTTAAAAGGAATGAGTTAAGCCAAGCATAGTGATTCATATCTATCATCCCAGGACTAAGGGGGCTGGGATGGGAGGATTGTCCAAGTCACCCTGTGCCACAGAGTGAGACCTTGTCTCAAAAATGAAAATGGTAATTCTTATTTTTTGAGACAGTATCTTATGGGTTTATAAGAGGGGGGATGCTGAGGGCTATCGTGCAGAAAGCAAGTAAGATAAACATTTCAGAGAGCTTTGCACAAGACAAGGAGCATAGTTACAACCCCATGTGCTGGAGATCTGCTAAGAGAGTAGCTTTGGTCTATGGCAAAATAAAACAACAACCACAAAAGGAAAATGATGTGAGGACAGGGATGTATTAACCATTTGGGATCTGGTAAATCTTGCTGCACATATCCAAACATGCTGTCCACTTTAAATACAATTTATGTCAAGGCAGGCATAGTGGCTGATATCTATAACTCAAACATGTTGGAACCTAAGGCAGAAAGATCACTACAAGCTCAAGGCCATCCTGGGCTATACAGAGTGGATGCAGGGCCAGCCTAAGATATGTGAACTTGCTGATCTTGTTTCAGAAAAAATGGCAACAACACACACACACACACACACACACACACACACACTTATACACACGCACTTATTTAAATCATCTTATCACCAAAACCAAGTAGCAGAGAATAAACACTGGGTAGCCAACTGTGTCCCAAGAGCACATTTCAGGGAAGCTATCCATAAGAGAGGAGAGAGTATGCCCTGTGGCAAACCCATAGGCTCCGCTGAGCCCCTTTCAGCCCCTTCCTGCTTCTGCTAACCATTCTTTGCTCTGGCCTCAATCTTTCGCAGCCCCGAGAAGGATTCGTGTTGAAGTTTATGAGTCAATTTCTGAACAGTAGCCTTCTTCCCTGGCAGGATGTTCATATCCCAATCCTGGCATTTCCTATAATGAAGAAATGAGGAAATAATATAGAGGTGTGTTAGGCTGCAGGTTTGTTTAGCTCTTGTGTTTTCCAGTCTCATGTCAATAGCAGGCAGTGCTGGTCAGCAGAGAGATGCTTGCCTAGTCATAGCCTTGCACATGGAGGAGAGGCAGGTGTGTGGGGAGGGCTCTGGGTGGGGACAGTCCACTGTGTAGGAGAGGAATCCAGAGACAAGGAGAAGGTGAGTGCGTAGGAGAGGCACCGGCCTGTCTGGATGTGAAACAGGAGGTAAAGCTTCCTCTTCCAGTTGTCACCTGGGTCCTTACGTTTGGATCTTCACAGTCACACCTCATGGCCAGCTGGTGAACAGGAAGCCAAGGGTGGTGGTGTGGGGGAAGAATTTTAAATGGAAAGGAAGAAAGAAAAAGAAAAGTCAAGTAGACCAAGTAATTAAAATATCATCCCGTCTCCCTGCCTTGGGCTGGTTTGGTTGTCCTAATGGAACACACGAGGCTGGACGGTTTATAAAGATGAGAGGGGGTTGATTCGGTTCATTACTCCGAAGGCTGCATCTAGTGATGGTCATGGGCTCTCTACAGAGAACCAAGAGCCACAGGCATCACTTGGCAAGAGGGGTGCATCTCAGAGACAAGGAGGCCAATACCTTCATGGCAGACCCACTTTCTACATTCACTCACTCCTCATCTCCTGACTTAGATAATCCACTCATGGAGGCAGGGTCCTTGTGACCTAGTCACCTCTTAAAGGCAACGTCTGGACTCCCTTCTGTGTTCTTTATTGCTTGCTGGTTTTCCTATACACGGGACAACATCATACTACTGAGCTATATTCCTGCCTTGGACCCACCTCTTTAGTTAGACTTTTCAAGGGGGATTAAATTTCAATGTGAATTTTAAGGTGAACATTTAAAATATACCCCCCATAGATGCTTCTTTAAGCTCTTAATGGTCTTAGACTCAGACCATTTAGTTCTAAATCATTTTTCTCTCATGTCAGTCATTTTTTTTCCCTCACTAATTTTACTTCTTGGACTTAATCATCATCTCTAGAGAGCAGAGAATTATACAATTTTCATGCTGCTACCCCATGTCTAGTAAGACTTCAAAAGATATTGAATGCAGGAGCTAGGAATACTTGTCTATTTTGTGGCAGGCTATCCCATTATCTGTCAATAAGATTGGCGATGGAACAGGCCCTCAGCATAGGTGGGATACTATTGAAGGATAAGGCACCCAGCCTCAAACGGTGGTGCTACTAGACAGTGTGGGCTGAAAGCCATCCCTGAGCTTTTTCCTTCTTCAAAACCAGTCCACCAGTCAGAGGCCATTAGATCTAGGCTTTTCGGAGCCCCTTTGCCCAGAATATCATGGGGTATAGTCTCCATCCAAATGAAGAGGAGTTTGTGCCTAAGGGGGAAATCCACTCACTCCCTGGTCTCTAGGTAAAGATCTCCCCAGGCACTTTCATCCCTTATCTGAGGACTGCTCCCCTGCACAGAAGAATGCTTTAGGAGATTAGAAGCAGCAAACATTTTGCCCCACTTTGTTTTTCCCTTCTTCGGTAGATTTACAGATACCACATGACACCAGGGACTGCCACAGGGGCCAAGGCAGTGGCAGGAGCTAAAACTGTCCCTGGCAGAAGCCAGGACTTGTGCAGGACACAGCAGCCAAGCAGAACTTCAATGCTCCAAAAACCAAGGCGGCACAAAAGACCCTAAAATAGAAATTCTGTTGTCCAGGTTGGTGCCATACCACCCCCCACTTGACACAGCCATACAACAGCCACCTTCTAAGTACCCTAAATACTAATTTTTTGAAGTCCTGCCAGCACTTGACATTCTCTGAGTGCCCCCCCCCCCCCAGTCTGGAGTCTGTGTTTGCTCTTGAAACCACATTCTGGCCTTGAGCTAGAAACATCTCTCTGGGATCTGGATTCTCTAGCTTAGGTTGGTTCCAGATTTAAAGGTTGGTCACAACAGCTGGAAATAAATAAAACCCACCTGGACCCGGGGGTGGGGGGTGGAGGACAGGGGGAACAGACCACAGACCTCAAGCAAATGGTAGAACAGCTGTTCCACATAGATTTGGTGTTTCCTTTTTATCTGCAAAAAATTCTCTCTTTTGAATAACGTTCTCCACTAGAGGAACAGGGGAAGGCGATATAGAGCTCTCCAGAAGTTAAATGTTGCTTGTTATATTAGAACATAACATCCCCTGTAACACTAAAGAATCTGTGGAGTGCATCTACCCAACCGCGAGAGTTGTCTTCCTGGTCCACAGTAGGAAAACCCTTGAATGCAAATTTTGCCCTTTTGAACTGCAGGAAGAAGGGAGGACAGGCAAGAGGGAGTCAAGACAGAGCACTTGTGAGCAGCTTTGTGGAGAACATACCCACCAGTGCTATCAAAGTAGAGTCCGAAGCCTGGGCTCTGCACAGGGCAGCCTGCTCCACCCCTCACCCCCAACCCGAGCTCTGCTCTGACGTAACCTTCCTAAAGCCCCTGCACCTGCCTCAGGTCCCCTCATCCTCTCTATTTCGATATTGTTTCAAAACTGCCAATTTATATTTGTTTTCTGAATCTTTACATGGTAATTCAGCTACTCTTTAAAGTTTTTGGCGATTAGCCCGGGCTGCCCTGGAGCCTCACTTACCTTATGCAAATCCACTCTAAAATCAGTATTTATTGCCAGGTCACACTTGCTACTAGAAAGTGCAACCCCCAACCTCCCCGCCCCCCTCCCGTTTACACACTTTTATAAATTATTTTATTGGTAAGGAAACTGCATTTAAAAAAGAAAGTGGGTGTGGATTTTCACAAAGAGCCCCATAGGGCGTGGGTACGCCCCTGGGCTTCCAGGAGCTTGGGGTCGGACAGACAGAAAAGCGCTCGTGGTGCACACGGGGGCTGCATGCACCTGGCGCGTGCCACTGCTGTTGCGCCACTGGCTGAGCGTGGTCACCAGACCCGCCCTAAGGGAGACCCCGGGTCCCCCAGCCAGGTATCAAGAGGGACCCTCACTTTAGATCTTCAGATCTCTGGTCACCAATCCCACCCCATCCAGGCCTAGGAGCCCTCGGGTTTCATACCCCAGGGGCGTCCCCGGTCAAGTGAGCTGAGTCGTTCAGGGTACGTGGGCGGAGCGCGCCGCATTTAAGGCGCCGGCCACCTCCCCGGGACAGTGGCTGGTGATCGGCCGCGGAGGTGCATGCAGAGTCCGGGTCGGCGCCTGCTATAAGGCCAACATCCAGGGCCTGCACACCGCCGCGGCCGCTGCCACCGTCAGATCCGGATTGTCTCTGCGCATCACTGCCCGGCGAGCCACTAAGGCAACGTGCGTCCCAGCCCGATTCATCGCAGAACGCCTGCAACCGGTACCCTCGCATCCGTCTGCCAGCGCGTTGGAGTACCAGCCACAGCATGCGCAGGGTGCGTGCAACCTCCACGTCTAGTGGGGACCTTAGGACACCATCGGGAAACGCTGGAAAAAGAAAAAGAAATATTCAGTCCCAGTCTCGGGATAGCAGAGGGTGGGCAATCTTAACACTAACTTAACTCCCAGCCACCAAGAATATATGTAGCAGTTGGGGCTGGCAGTGTATGGAAGTTAGTATAGATGTGTAGGAAGGGTCCCCAGGGTTCCCATGCAGCACCTGCTCTGAAAGCTCCAGTTTGGAATGTGTCAGGAGGTTTCTATTGAATGCAAGGTGGTCTGAAAAGCCAGGCTTACAGGGAGCCAGTTTGGAACTACACTTCTTCCTTAAGAAAAAAGATGACACATCTGGGGTGACCCATGAACCAAAGTGTTAGGGAAACTGGCTAACATTTTCATCCTCCCCAGAGAAGGGGTCCTTGAAAAGATGCTGCCAGGGCGGTACCAACCAAGCCTGTGTCTCCAGAGAGGAAGGGAAATATTTTTGAAAGGGGAGCAGGGAGTCTTCCCACAGTCCAGTCTTCCCACAGTCCAGTCCACCACTCTCTAGGTGGGGAGAAGGGAACCAGCACTCTCCTGGGCATCTCCTCGCCCTCTGGGAGCCATCTGGCACCTTCTCAAGAAAACTTATCTGGGGCTAATATTACACCTCTGCTTCTCTTCCAGAAAAAAATAGAAATTTATTCTGTGGAGCTCAATGGAACTAAAGACATCAAGCAGACGGAGCCTGGAGATGATGACAGTGACTTCAAGGGAACAAAAAACAAGGAGTCAGAAGCCAGTAAGAGTCCTGAGAAAGAGGAGCTTAAGAAAGAACTGGATCTGGTCAGTCCCCCGAAGGCCTGGTGCCCCCTTCTGAGAACTTATCTCTCTAACTTCCCTCTGGTAAAGAAAAATTGGCCTCCATAGATTGGAATACCCTGCAAGGTTTGCAGCCCCTTGCTGGACAGCATCTCTCCGGTTCTGTCCTGTCCTCCTGTGGCAGGCACCCTGTCACCACTCTAACATGCTGTCACATTCTGTGTTCTGGTTGGAGGCAGTCCCATCTAGGATAGGAAGTCAAATCATCTGTTGAAGCCCAAGAGGCAGAGCCCATCCCTGTACTTTTTAGCTGCTTCTATGAGATAAATCTAAGTGTCAATCTCTTTCACCGGCTAGTAGAAGTATTTGAGATACAGAGGGAAGGCCAAAGGCATAGGCCTTGTGAGGTTTTATGTGTTCCTGGAAAAGCAGCTCCAGGGGTGGAAGTGCTGGGCCTGGCCAGGCTCAATTTAAGTCCTTCTCTAAGACTGAGCTGTAACTGGGCACAAACAAGGTGGCTCCATGGAAACTACCTGCCCTCCCTTCTCCTATTTTCCCAATGTAAAAATGCGAAATAGTTTGCAAGGTCTGTGAGGGGGATACGAGCTACATTCTTTAAGTTTCTCTGAAGGAAAGACTTTGGGTTATTAAAAGCTGACCTCTTCTTCCATGAAACACTGCCCTGGATGTGAAACTTAAGATATCCTTTCAGGCAGGCTAACGGAAGTTAGAGTTTCTGCTGGATTATCCCAGTAGTCCATGGGCAGACCTCAAAGCCTGGCGGGTGCTTCTTGGGCTACCTACCGCTGGACTGATACAACCAGTTCATTCAGGGTAGGTGGCCAATTATTCACTACTCAGAAACGGCCTGGTGAGTTCCTCACAAGGAATCAACAAATACTACAAACCAGAGCTGTTTAACTTTCCTGGGGAGCTTGTTAACGTTCAACTGCACACTGTTAGGCTGTTGTGTGCATGTATCCTGGTGACAACTCAGAAGTTGTACTGAGTTTAAATCTCATTGTGAATGACCCTCATTTTCCGGTTTTCACACCTTTAACCCCAGCACCTAGAAGACTAAGATGAGGGGATTGTGAATTCAAGGCCAGATAGGACTACATTCTGAGACCTGATTAAAGGCATGGGGACTGGTGCCTATCTGTCAGGGTTGTGGAGAAGATTAAGTGGCACAGGTCAGGGAACTAGATAACACACAAAAAGAATTATTCCTTTGTTTTGATAGTGTTTAAGACATACCTGTTTTCCCTTGAGATTGCTACTTGAATATACCTCTGTTCTCTCATAAACCTTCTAATTCTTAAATTTTATCTGTATCTACCTATATATATATATTATTTTTGGAGACAGGATCTTGTTATGAAGTTCACATTGGCCTAGTACAGACTGGCTTTGAACTTTCAATACCCTTGTGTGGGCCTTCCAAGTCTTGAGATTCCAGGCATCAAACATCATGCTCAGCAATCGCTATAATTATGATGAGAATTTTTGAGTAATTTGAATATTGTAAAGAAAAATCATTCTCATGATATTAGCCTATTCTCCTGCTTCATTGTAAGAAAGACACTTTCTCAGGCTTCTTACAAAAGGCCTGCGGCTTGTTGCATGATGCTGGGATGCCTCTGAACCTTGATCTCGGTGGCAAATTGGAGCCTTGGAGCTAATCCTTCTGAATGAAGAGCCTGTGCTGCCCTCATCCTTAGGAGCCCAGAGAGCACACACAAGCACAGCCTTGCTCTACCCCTCCCTTCCTTCCCTCATCCCGTATGCGCTTTGGATTTGCTCATCACCTTCATCCTTAGCATCCAGGTCTGAGCGAAGTATCCAGCTAGCTCATAGCTACAGGATGAGGGTGCCAGGGCTCTCATGTGCTAGAGGTCAGAGTGTAGCAAGTAGGCATTGTATTGCTCATAAAAACTAAGGGCAGTGCCTGGTGTCAGTGGAAAGTTCGGTATGTGCTCAGGGGAGTGGGGGGCAAGATTCAAGACAAGGGTCTTCTGCATCAGCACCTGTGCTCACGGCACGCTCTTCTCTGCTCCCCATCAACCTTTCCGGCCCTTTCCATCCTCGGTGCTATTTCCAGCTTTCAGAGTGGGTCAGATGTTGGGATGGAGTCTTTAGGAAACACACCATTTACTTCCTTTCCTTTTGTGAATTTCAGGATGATCACAGACTCAGTAATACAGAGTTGGAACAGAAATATGGTACAAACATCATTCGGGTAAGTCATAGGGACCGAATGTTTGGGGGCACAAGTGTCTTACTCTATAAGGAGGAATGTTGGCGTGTTCAGACTGTGGGTGACTTGGGGCCACACCTGTAAAACTACCCATTTTCTGTACAACTGGATCCTGAGATGAGCCACCTGGCCTGCTGGAGGTGGCATATCTGTCCAAAGGCTCCAGCCAGGCTTTTTCACCAAGTTGACAACAAGGGAGTTGTGATCCCCAGAATGACATAGACCTTCCTCAAGGTCATGGCCAGAAGTTACATTATGGTGTAAAATGATGCATGAGGCTCTTTTTACTGGAGGCTAGGGAGACCATTGCTAGAAAGCAAGGACCCAGCTTCTCCCCTTAGAGCCCATGGGACCAGAGTACACTGGTATGCCCTCTGAACTTTACAGATTCCTCACTGTAAAGTATTGCTTCCTTCTATGAATTCAAATCCAAGTTCAATTTCAAATGTGTAAGCCTCTTTTTTGAAAGCATTTATTTATTTTTATTTTATGTGTATGAGTATTCTGGCTGCAAGTGTATGTAAGCGCACCACATGCATGCAGTACCTGCAGAGGCCAGAAGAGGGCATTAACTCCCTGGAACTGTTACAGATGGTTGTGGGTGCTCAGAATTATGAAAACCAGGTCCTCAGCAAGAACAAGTGGTTTTAACTGCTGAGCTGTCTCTCTAGCCCAAGTCTGAACCTCTTGACAAAAAAAAAATGAATATTAATTTGTCAAATAAAAAAATTACTGTGTGGCCCACCCTGGGTTGTCAGTGAGAACAGATAAGCAATCCTGCATTGACAGACCCTGTGAGCACACAAGACTGTACTGTTAGAAGTATCTCTAGAATTGCCTTGTATATTTTCAACAGTTACTGAGGAAGGGAGTTCTGGGGGGGAAAAAGAGAGAGAGAGAGGCAGGATGAAGAACCATGATGAGTTAGTAGCTCAGAGTCCAGTTACGAAACAGATATTTGAGTCACTCCAAGCAAAAGCATTAGCTCCTAGAGCAGACTCAAAAATGAACAAAATAGAGATATTGCCTCTAGCTTACATATAGGGGAAAAAAAAGGATATGCACAAGATACTGCCTGTGATTGAGAGTTTTGCTGGATGCGGTGTCACCAGTGTATAGCAAAGTGCTTGGGAGCCTGAGGCAGAAGGATTGCAAATTCAAGGCCAGTATGGGCTATATATCAATGTCATAAAATAAAAAGTAAAAAGTGGGTTAGCTAAGATGTAGAAGATAGTCCTAGCTCTGAGTGCAAGCTCAGCACACCATCCAAAATAAGAAATGTTTATTGGAGACAGATGTTTAACCTGATTAAACATTCTGTAATGTATACGTGTTGATGATCACATGGTACCCTGTGGTTAGAATGGTAGCAGGAGCTTGGCAAATAATAATTGAATCTCTGGCTTTTGAAAATGCTAACTCACAGTGCAAAAAGATAATTGGGCCTTTAAAGGCAAGATCAGCAAGCAGCCTTGGAGGATTGGATCCGGGATACAATTAATATGGAATCTTATAACTGTGATGCTAATTGGGTAGGAGAAGCTATTTCTAGAGGTTTACAGAAAAATCAAAATGGAGAGCAAGAACACGTAAAAAGGAATTGTAAACAAGGTGTTCCCAGAAACAATGTCTTTACTAAGAATAACTCCAGCAGAATGTCCCTCCCTTCTGGAGTATGCAGAAGGTGTGGCAAAGGCAGGCTCTGGACCAATGAGTGCAGGTCAATAAGGGACAGGCATGGTAACTTTTTGCCTTTGGGAAACACCCTGGGGGGACTTTCACTGGCCCCCAAATCAAATCTAGTTCAGGCTTATCCTGTCACTGGGGAGGAAACACCTTCCTGGAGTAATTAAAGAACCTAAAACATATTCAAAAAAATAAAAATTCTCTGCTTCCACTGCCTGGCTGTTAGGTGTTGGACTCACGGAGATCTCTGCCTCTGGAGTGCTGGAATTAAAGTTGTGGGTTACCCCTCACTGACTCAGGGCTTGGCTCTGCCATCTAATATTTCAGGATATCTTTATTAAATATACTATATATCACCACAGTACCCCACCAAGTAATCTTTCTTGGAAAAAAAAGTGTGGGAGTTGGGAGAATGGAGTATCACTCATTTGCTTTCCCAGGGTCTTGGGCAGTATTGGGCACAATCTAACTATTTGTTTCTATGTGTTTTTCTTGGCTTTTTCAGGGTCTCTCCAGTGTCAAGGCTACAGAGCTCCTGGCCCGGGATGGGCCCAATGCCCTCACTCCTCCCAAGCAAACTCCAGAGATTATCAAGTTCCTCAAGCAGATGGTGGGGGGCTTCTCCATCCTTCTATGGATAGGTGCCATCTTGTGCTGGATTGCATATGTGATCCAGTATGTCAACAATTCTGCATCCCTAGACAGTGTAAGCAACCGTCTGGGTTTCATGTGATTACCAGAAGCTGTTATTAAGTGAGGCTATCAATTGGTACAGTGCTAGGCTAAAGCCAGGATGCTACCACCCATCAGGAAGAGATAAATATGGGGAAATCAGGAATTCTCCCAGCTGTGAAACATGTGATATTTCATTTGCTGAAGATATGTGTGACTTTTAGAATACAGACAAAACGCCTAGTCAGAAGTGGGGGTGGGGAGATCACTATGAAGTATATTTGGAACTCTCTTTTCTCAAAGCTAACCTCTCTCCTTTTCCCATGGAGGGCAGCTATACCTGCTCACACCACAAAATCAAACTGATGATATGCTAAGGATAGAAAAGAACGCCAAACACTAGGTGTTGTATGAGGTCACTGATGTTACATACCTGATAGGCACATCTTTGAGGGCATACCCATGGTCCCCAGGCTGGGCACAGGAGCAAAGCCTGATTGGTTCCCAAGGAACATGAGCAACAAGAAACCTTCTAGATTTCAGATCATGGGGTGGGGATTGTTAAAGGTGTGTCTACATAAAACAAGATAACATTACACACATACCCCACTCCCCCACACCCCCTTGTCTTTTTCACTCCCTGGAGGTAGTTCTTAGTGATACTTTTAGCATCTCTGTATTTGTGACTGGTCACATGAGATGGGGCAGGAATTTTCCACGTTGGTGGCTACACTGCTTCAGATTAGGGGTTGTTGGGTCTGAGGTCACTACTCCATCTGTTTTTCTGATTATCGTTCTCCTTCCCACCCAGGTCTACTTGGGCGCCATACTTATCCTGGTTGTTATTTTAACGGGGATTTTTGCTTATTACCAAGAAGCCAAAAGCACCAACATCATGGCCAGCTTTAGTAAGATGATCCCTCAGGTGAGTAGGAGCCACCTAGCTCTCTTCTCTTCCTGAATTCTGGGTAAGGAGGCAGCCTGGTCCCATTCCTTACTGTCTGGCACATCTGGCAAATTACCTCTTGTCTGAATCCTTCCTTGTTCATCACAGGTGTTCGGAGAGCTGAAGTGAGATCAAGGAAAATGCTCAGTCTAGGGGAAGGCAGGACAGACAGAAGTTAGTCATAGCACAACATGTTCTGAACCATTTTGGACAGCATTCAGATGATGGTTCTAGAATATTCCTCACTGACAGTCAAGGAGATCCATCCAGTCTACTCTATTTGTGACTGTGTTTTGCTTTCAGAGCTTGCTGCCCTAAGTGTTTCTATGGGGACCAAGTGCCCCTTTTTCCCTCCAGGAATCCTTGAACCTGTAGCTAGGAAACTCTTAGGTCCCAAATGAATAAACTGGAAGCTAGAAGGGGAGATTCTGGGCGCAGGAGATGCCTCTTGCAGTACCAAGAAAGAAGCAGGGCACTATCACTTTCAAGTTTCCCCATCATAAGGGCTGGGGAGATGGCTCAGTAGTTAAGAGCTCTGACTGCTCTCCTAGAGGATCTAGGTTCAATTCCCAGTACCCACATAGCATCTCACAACTGTCTGGGTTCAATTCCCAGCACCCACATAGCATCTCACAACTGTCTGTAACTACAGTGTCAGGGGACCTGACACCCATGGCAAAAACATCAATGTGTACATAAGTAAGTAAGTAAATAAGTAAGTAAGTAAGTAAGTAAGTAAGTAAGTAAGTAAGTAAGTAAAAGTAAGTAAGTAAGTAAAAGTAAGTAAGTAAGTAAGTAAAAGTAAGTAAGTAAGTAAGTAAGTAAGTAAGTAAGTAAGTAAAAGTAAGTAAGTAAGTAAGTAAGTAAGTAAGTAAGTAAGTAAGTAAGTAAGTAAGTAAGTAAGTAAGTAAGTAAGTAAGTAAGTTCTTCATCTGCCAGACAAGGTAGACTTTTCTGGTTCCAAGTATATACCTAAAGAAAAATTAGTCGCCAGGGTCTTGACACCCCATGTGAAGCAGTCTTCAGTTTTAACCTCACCTCTCTGACAGCCTGGGGGTCCCCGAGGCCTCCCACTCTGGGGTCTCATAGGTGCAGACAGTGGAAAGGCCAGCATGCTCCCCTGAGGCTTAGGCATCTAAGCCATGGCATTTTTTTTTTTTTTTTTTCCACAGCAAGCTCTTGTCATCCGAGATTCAGAGAAGAAGATCATTCCCGCAGAGCAGCTGGTGGTGGGGGACATTGTGGAGATCAAAGGAGGAGACCAGATCCCTGCAGACATCAGACTAGTGTCTTCCCAAGGGTGCAAAGTGAGTATTAAGGAGCACCTTGCTGGAGGAGACTGCTGGGAGACAGCAGACACACTCTCTCTGCCTATTAAAGAAAAAGTAGGAGTTAAGGTAGCTGATTTTTGAATTACTTTCCATCTTTCCTTCAGGTAGATAATTCCTCTCTCACTGGGGAATCTGAGCCCCAGGCCCGTTCAACTGAGTTTACCCATGAAAACCCCTTGGAAACAAAGAACATAGGCTTCTATTCCACAACGTGCCTGGAAGGTAAGGCCAGTTGGCTCTCGGGTGGCAGCTGCCTCACCTACATCACCTCTCCCTCTTGGGCCTGAGGTTTTTGTCTTTCCAGTCCCTTGTTGTAAAGCTTTTCCCAGAAGAAATTCAGAACTGAGAGGCCCAGTGGCTGGACATCAGCCTTTGTGTTGTGTTGCTCACTGTGCAGACCACCAGAGAGGACTGTGAGCAGAAAGCCTGGAGTAAAGTCTCCTCTCCTTGTAGGCACAGCAACCGGCCTTGTCATCAACACGGGGGACCGTACCATCATTGGCCGCATAGCCTCCCTGGCTTCCGGTGTCGGGAGTGAGAAAACGCCCATTGCCATTGAGATCGAGCACTTTGTCCACATTGTGGCAGGGGTGGCCGTCTCCATTGGCATCATTTTCTTCATCATAGCAGTGTGCATGCAGTACTACGTCCTTGACGCCATCATCTTCCTCATTAGCATCATTGTGGCCAATGTACCTGAAGGCCTCCTGGCCACTGTCACTGTGAGTTTATGCTGCTGGCTTAACAGCACACCAGAACCACACCTCACATCTGCAGAGCAATCCCCCCCCCCCCCCCCGTCCTTTAAATTTTCAGGAGGTATAGCTAAATTCAAGTAGGTTTTTTTTCACCCCCTTAATATCTAAGATGTGATGATGCACCTCTCTGATTTAGTTCCTAAAATCCTCTCTCTACCCTTCTTTTTATGAAGGAGTTAATCTCTTCTTTACCTAATCTCAAATTTAGGCTTTCCTGTCTCCTTTTACCCAGGCCTATTTAATTCAATCCTCAGACAAAAGCTCCTTCCTCCACAGCCTGCTGTGAAGGCCCATGGGGTAGGGAAGAGGACTCCTTTGCTAGTGATTTAACCCCATAAGCCATGGCAGCGTGCTGTCTGGGCCAAACACAGGAGAAACATGTTTTTGAGCTCCAGGTCCCACTGCTGAGTTTTGTTGCTCTGTGGCTCTGAAGGTTGAACCCAGAACCTCATGAATGCTAGGCAAGTAATCTGCCACACCCCAGCAGTTTGAGCTTGTCTTTTGTATTGTCTGAGTTCTAGCCATCCCTACATGGCCAGCCTTTGCTGCCTGCGCACTTCTGGAGCCCTTTCTTCAGAGTATAGAGACAAGAAAAGTGTCCTGTATTTAATGCTTTTCGAGATTATGGTTAATAGGGCTTCACGGCAGCTTTCAACTCGATAATCCAGACCTTGTAGTTGTAATACCACCTCTGGCCTAATGTGTCCTGGCTCTCTCCTAAAAGTCGTTCCCAAATAACCTGAGTTCAAAATGATTGGTACCAAAGTATCTTTATCCCCTCTTGCTAGGTCACCCTGTCACTGACAGCAAAAAGGATGGCTAAAAAGAACTGCCTGGTAAAAAACCTGGAGGCAGTGGAGACCCTCGGCTCCACCTCCGTCATCTGTTCAGACAAGACTGGGACCCTGACCCAGAACAGGATGACCGTGGCTCACTTGTGGTTTGACAATCAGATCTTTGTGGCTGATACAAGTGAAAACCAGACAAGTGAGTTTCGTGGAGCATTCTAGCCCAAAGTCAAGGACCAAGCGAAAGGGCTGGCTGAGTCTCTGGTCTTAGGAGAGGGGTGTGACTCGGGCATGGCTAGCCCAGCACCCACATTAGCCACTGTTCTTCCTGTGTTCTAGAACAAGCGTTTGACCAAAGCTCTGGAACCTGGGCTTCTTTGTCCAAGATCATAACACTGTGTAACCGCGCGGAATTCAGGCCGGGTCAGGAGAATGTCCCCATCATGAAGGTAAAGCTGCTCTGCTCTTGGGCTTATGTCACAGGCAGCATGAGAGCACCCTGTGTGTTCCACTTGGGTGCTTGATTTAGCCTCTCCAGTTATGTAGACTTTGCTCTGGTAAGAGCAAATCTGACTCCTGAGATGAGCCCAGGGTCTTTTTCACTCCATCAGTCACTGAGAAATTAGAAGGATGCTTTGTAGAAATCCAAATCCCATCGCATTCCTAGAAAAGAGAAGTAGACATAAAGTTCTTCAATACATAAATGCTGTTTGCTCAAGCAATTGGGTGGAAATAAAGGGCTTGATCTAGTGTAGCATATTCTACTCTTGACTAGAATACAAAATGTTAAGTTGTTTTGGACCACTGAATGAAGAATTCATTCCCCACATTTATATTCTCTCTCTCTCTCTCTCTCTCTCTCTCTCTCTCTCTCTCTCTCTCTCTCTCTCTCTCTCTCTCTCTCTCCCTCTCCCTCTCCCTCTCCCTCTCCCTCTCCCTCTCCCTCTCCCTCTCCCTCTCCCTCTCCCTCTCCCTCCTTCCCTCCCTCCCTGCCTCCCTCCCTCTCCTGAAGCTAATTGTGTCCCCTTGGAATTTCTACCCTGTTGGCATCTCAGCAGCTTGTCACTCTCCACCTGTGCCCAGCCTGGCTTCTAGTCAAGAGGCTGGCCAAACGTTTCTGTTGACATAGTCATTCTACTTGTCCTTGGGGCCAAAGGTTTGGGAAATTATCTTGATTCTCTTCTATCTAGTAAGCCACCAAGGCCTCCCATTCTTGTTTGAAATACACCCAGCTTCCTGATTGTATCATCGGTACCTTGCGGAGTCGCCCCTCACTGCCCCCATGCTTTTACCCTTCCCTCCATCTTTCATTTGCCATCAGTTTCCCTTAAACACTGACTGATTTTGCCTCCATCAAGCTTTGCTCATTTTTTTTTCTATGAGTCCCTGCTTTCTGGTGCTTAAATCTTGAACAGAATGCTTTCCAGGAACCTCCCTCTTACCATAATACCTGTGCTTCCACTCCTGGCACTCTGCTTTCTAGAAGGATTTTTATTTTTCTGACCTGTTCACCAAGGCCATCACTCAGGAAGCCCCTGGTAGCCCACAGAGCTCCCACCAGATCAAACTTTCCTAGTGCCTGTAGGTGGCACCATTGGTCTGTTTTATCATGGTCCTGGCTCAGACCCTGTTGGTGTGCTGAGGGCAAGTTGGTTCATCCAAAACAGTTGTAAAAGAACTAGGTGATGTGCTGTAAACATTGATCTCTCTTGATTCCCAGAGAACTGTGGTCGGAGATGCCTCAGAAACTGCTCTTCTAAAATTCTCAGAGGTTATTTTGGGTGATGTGATGGAAATTAGAAAAAGAAACCACAAAGTAGCTGAAATTCCTTTTAATTCCACCAACAAATTTCAGGTGAGTTTTCCCTCACAACTGGTAATATTTGTTTTAGAACAACACTTCAAATGTACTCATGCATTTGCTAATCTGTATTCCAGACCATACCTGGGTTCAAAAGACCTTGGAGGGGTGGGAGGTATGGGCATGAGCATAAGGTCTCTACACAGATCAGGCTTCCCAGTGTTGCCAATGTCTTCCTCCTCCTCTTGCTCTTCCTCCTGCTCCTCACATGTGTGAGAAAGAGAGAGAACACTCTCTGTATACATAGTACTGTATACATATACATATATGGTATCAGGAGTGTAAGTCATCTAGAGGTTAAGGATTATGGGAAAATATGCCTGGGTCCCCTGTAAACACTACATCCTATAATAAAGTGGTATGAGGAACACCTTAGATTTTAATATTCTTGGGCCCTGGAGCCAATCTCCTAAGGACATGAGAATCAACTATATAAATCAGACACTTTTTTAAAAATCTAATTTAATTCTTATAGGCCCAGTGAATCCAAATGTATAAAGTAGGCATAGAGCCCTTAGAATTTTATTAAGTGTTTTCTTCCCACTCCATATGGCAATGCTAGGGACCCCCCTTTCTACCCATGCTCAGAACATGGCCATCGTTGCCTGGTTGCCTTAAATCACTACATCAATGGCCCATAATAAATTGTATCTATCCTGTTCAGTTCAGACCAACAAGTTGCCTGCCCAGTGTCCTGCTGCAGGTGGGGTTTCCTACAGAATCCCATGCTGAGAGTGAGGGGTGTGGCTTGGGCTTTAAATAATAATAATGAAGTGTCGGTTGTGCTAGGATATGTCATCATTGTGTGAGCAGGACGTGTGCCACCAACCTGACTCTAGAGCTTCTTTTTGTGGAGCCAGGGATTGAACCATACTGTGTGTGTGCGTGTGGCGGGGGAGGCGGGGGGGGGGGGGGGGAGCAGGGGGGGGCATCTCACATGTGTTAGACAAGCTGTACCACTGAGCTCTGCCCTACTGTTCAGAAAATGAAGGTGAATCTACAGGAAGCTCTTTGGTTTGGGTTGCGTTGAGTTTTGGCTGGTTAATTAGTTGTCTTTTCTTGGTCACTAAAAAAAGGAAACTAGCAAGCCTGTTTTCCTTCTTTTTAAAAAAAATTATATTCATTTCTGATAACTGAGAATCTATAAACTACTGATTTGGAATCCACCGTTAATCCCAAATGTGGTAACAATTTTCTTTATATCTTATTTTCTCCAAAAATATTTCAAATGGTTCCTGTCCTCGAGCATCTGATTCATTGGATGGCACCAAGGAACAACACCTAAGTTTGTCCTCTGGCTTCTACATACACACACACACACACACAGATAGAGATACAGACACACACACACACACACACACACACACACACACACACACACACGTATACACAAAGAGAAAGCCACATACACATTCCCATAGGAACGAGTATCATACTCACAGGTATGTACATCTGAACACACATGTGCACCCAAACATATACATACATGTGCACATACAAAGGATGGTATCTCACCACTGGGAACGCCAGGAGAGACAAGGACTCTTACTTTACCTCTGTCCAGAGGTTTGTTCAGCATGAGGGGTGCATTTGGCCTCCTCAAAGGGCTTTAAAAAGCCGTGTCTGTTTGAAATACAAACTGCACCTAGTGTGGGTTCCAGCTCAGCATGCCCCTCTGGGTCACCCCAATCTAGGTGCTAGCTTTCTAATTAGTTACAAATGCCAAAGCATAGGCCATGCTGGGGGGAGCCATGGTTGTTCTTTTATTCTCTGAGGTCAAATTGTGCCTGTTGTGTTGCTCATTGGAAGAACCATGGTAAAGATGTCATATCTAACCTGCCCAATCCATGCCATCCAGCTCTCCATACATGAGACAGAAGACCCTAATGACAAACGCTTCCTCATGGTGATGAAGGGGGCCCCCGAGAGGATCTTAGAGAAGTGCAGCACCATCATGATCAATGGCCAGGAGCAACCACTGGATAAGAGCTCTGCGGAGGCCTTCCACACAGCCTATATGGAGCTGGGAGGCCTGGGCGAGCGTGTGTTGGGTGAGTGTAGTAGATCATCTGTGTTTGTCTCCCAGGAGTCATGAAGTCCCATGAACCAGCAGAGTATCCACGGCATCACATAGATCATATGAAGAAAAATATGAGGGCTGGAGTGTAGTTCAGTGGTGGTACATTTGCCTAACATGCGAGGTTTAATTCGCAGCATTGAAAAAGAGAAAAATATATAAATAAGAAACATGTAAGAGATGGATGTATGATTACACTGGGGAGAGTGGGGTTTGTTTCAGACCTAGTCAGGGACTTTACAGAAGGAGTCACATTTTAAATTGGGCCTTGAGTTGCAGAATGGAAGGAGGGAAGTATCCACTTTGGAGGCTAAGAGGAAGAAAGGGATGAGATTTATGCATACAGGGAGCAAGTGGTCCATGCAGGGTGGCGGGATGGATGAGATGGAGTAGGTGCAGTAAACAGGATAAGGGAGACAGACTGAGACCATGATGTAGAGTTCTTAAATATGTGCCGAGGAGCTGGTATTTTGTCTTACAGTTGGGGAGAGGAGTACTGAAAGCTTTGCCACAGGATGAGCTGGTCACAGTTACAGCCAGGGTTGGTTAAGGATCATCCTTGCTGGAGACAGGGAGACGAGAGACACCGGCCTCAAGAGGAGGTGGCTGCTTTCATTTCACAGAGCCAGGAAAGGGTTTTGATACAAGGCATTTGATACAAGCAAAGTGATGGGAGTGTAAAGAAGGCCATGTTAAGGGGCTTTGTGAGGCAGCGGGTAGGGCTCTGCAACTCTTTGAATTTAGAAATGATTACTTATCTCATTTTAGAGTAGGGGAAAGATAACCAAGGAACAGAGACAGGAAATATTAGAGCTGGAAGGAGCGTTAGAAAATCTGTCACTGAAGTGATGTGATGGTGCAGTGTGCTCCACTGTCAGAAGCGATGGATTGACTGGACCACAGAACCATGAATTCACAGCCCATGGTTCATGATAAGGCTCGTTAAACACCGAGAGAGTGCTTGGCACTTGACTAGGAATCTATGGAATGTGTGTTTCTGAAGGATATTTTGTACAGCAGATAAAATGCATAGATGAGATAGCAATCATTTAAATACACCCTACATAACCCACTGCACCAAGCAATCTTTTCAATAAAAGATTGGTTTCATATGACTAGACTCACTCTAGGAACCTCCTGCTTGACCTCTTGGCCTGCCTACTGAAGTGTGGGACGCAGTGAGCCATGGTGATGATTATTTAATGTAAAAACGGATGGAAGTCACATGATCTGGGAGTTTTATCAGACACAGGAATGCCTTTGACCTCAGCCCCAGAGATTAATAGATCCGAGGAAAGGATGGTTCTACCCAGTTGCTCCTGGACTAATCTTATTTAGGACTGAAATTTCCTACCACTCTCCAGAGACCCAGAGTTAGTCCTCTCCATGTGCTTGCTTATTTTCCTGAAATGGTCTCCTCACTCCAGCCTTCTTTCCCTGGAAGAAAACATCCATGCTTTGTTCTGCCTTTCTCAGTGGCTGGAGTGCAGCTCTGTGCTGTGGTCCATACCATGCTTTATGTCTTCGGCTGTTAGTCCTACCACTAAACAGAGACATCTTCAGAAGTAAAGCATGTCCTGCTGTATTTATCTTAGTTGTTATATCTTCAGACCATAGCATAGAACACCTGACAAGCACACAGGACATTACTCTTGGATGGAATGGGATGAAGTACGTCTTTCTTTAAAAACATGCATTATGGAATTGAAGGATTAAACAATTGTTGGTACACGATAGATATTGGTAGAATAGTAAAGGACTGAGTGTGTATCATCATGTCATCTTTGTCCTGCTTTGGGTCAGACCTAATTCCTCACACATGCTAAGCATGTCCTCCCCTACCGAGACACAAAACAAACCCCCAACTCTTCATTCTCTGTTGTACTTTATCCTGGCTTTACTAATTCCAAAGGGCTTTACACTTCCAGGTTTCTGTCACCTCTACCTACCAGCAGACGAGTTTCCCCAAACCTACCCATTTGATGTAGACACCATAAACTTTCCTACTTCCAACCTCTGCTTTGTGGGACTTCTGTCCATGATCGATCCCCCTCGGTCCACTGTCCCAGACGCAGTCACCAAATGTCGGAGTGCAGGAATCAAGGTGAGCGGTACTCTCTTCTCTATATGTTATATCCCTTTCTAAGAAAATTTGTCACAGGAGATCAGCAGTCTTTAGTTCTCTTCAAGTGAACATCGTAATTCCTGATTTGGACCTCTTCACTCTGCTAAGATTTCAGTCACTGTCCCCAAAAATCAAGACAATGTTGTGTGGGATGAACCAATACAGTACCTACAGTGAGAAGAACTTGTTGGTACCATGAATTACACGTATATTGTCCTAGACTATGATAGATAATAAAGGGTTTTAGTACTCTACTTTTCATAGTCCATTTGCCTTCATGATATGGAACTTAAATATGAATTTTATTACCGTGTTAGTATTAAGACTGTTAAAGCAATACAAGACTGTCTCTAGGAGACACCTATAGGCTTGTTTACAATGGAAATTATAACAAATGAGACGGCTTCCTCTAGCATCGGGCCCATATAAAAGAAGCCTGGGCAAACTGGGAGGGCAGTGTCCAGACAGGACCAGTGCATCCTTTAGAAACAATGGTGTCTGAGATCCAGAATTGCCCATGAACAAAACCACAGCACTTTCTTGGTCCTTTGAGAATAAGCGCATTTTAGTAAACATTGACCCATGATCTCTACTTAGCCAGCAAAGCCATTACCCACAAGTTCCTGTGCTCTGTGTTCTAGGTTATTATGGTTACAGGTGATCATCCTATCACTGCCAAAGCCATTGCCAAGAGCGTAGGAATCATATCAGCCAACAACGAGACAGTGGAAGACATTGCAAAACGCCGAGGTATCCCTGTGGAGCAAGTTAACAAAAGGTAGAAGAACCAATGGAGCAGAAGGTCAAGTTCTTACCCATTAGGCTCTGTTGACTGTAAAGTATTTTGCTAGTGCGAACAAATTACCCCTTTGGCTAACACTCAGGAGGAGTGTTGTGTTGGCTTGATTTTATAGTTTACACTGATTTGTTCACTGAAAATCTTATTGAGTATCTGTCTCCTACCAAGCACTGCATTGTCAGATATTTTCAAATCCAATGAAGTAAAGTTGGGTGTAGCTTAACAATAGACTATGCCCTATATAAAATGTAATTTTATTGTTGGTAAATATCTGAGTGTGTGTCTAGAGAAATTAAGATTGCATCACTAGGCAATATGATCTTATGGCTGGAAAGATCTTTTTGATTGAAAATATTGTACAGCACAGGGCAGCAGATCCGGAAACTTCATGCCAGCTTAGAAGAGAAAAGCAAAGAGCAGATGAAATTACTTGCTATTGACTCAGTTGTGCAATTAAGGATGTTGAAAACTTTGGTTTCACGCATACCATCCCCTGACAGTGAGCATCTTAGATATTTATTCACATATTCAGTTGACTCTATAATATGTGGCCATGCAAAGATACTCTCCTTTAGTCTGATCAAGTAGAAGGGAAGCTTTATTCTTCCAATCATGTCTGTCTTCCATCCATCCATTCACTTACACACTTATCTATTAATTCTTTGAACAGTTTGTTATTACCCTTAAGCTATATGACAGACAATAGAGTAGACACTGTTCCTGCCAATGGGAAACTTTCCATCTATTGCAAGGAGATGGGGGTGGAGAATGGTTTTATGAGCTGCCAAGGCTCCTAGGCTTTGAATGACATGACTTCAGAATCGTGGGTTAAATAGAGTGTTACCAGTTGATCTTCTTCCATCCATTCAGGGAAGAAAGAAAGCACCATGACCTAGATTACCCAGGCACTTAGGCCTGTCAGGAATACACTGGCTGCCAGGTAGTAAACAATTACCAGGTGTAAATTACTCTGGCCACAGCAACATTTGCCTGAAATCCAAGACTTGCCATCACTCCTTTGTATAAGTAAACAGCCCTCTGCAAAAACAGGGATGGGGCTGGTTTATTTGTTTAGAATGGTCAATAATAGGATGACATTTTCATGGCAGTCACCACACTGACCTGGAGTGAAATGGATCATTTATTTATTTTATTTGTTTACTTTGCCAAACCTAGGCTAGTGCTGTATTACAGAGTCACATCACATCCCCATCACAAGTGCACACTTTTTGTCAATATTTTTAATTTATCTGCTTTATCAGCTCTGGCTCCCTAGCCATCTACATAATCACACTTTCAGGCAGTTAGAAGAAGGAAGGAAGTGTGTTTCCATCTTATCTAGACTTAATATACTTTAAAAAATACTTTATTAGTCTTTGAGAATTTTATAGATGCATACAATGGATCTTGAGCATATTTGCTCTCCTTCCTCCCTAACTCCTCCCAGATTCACCCCCCTCATCCACTTTCACCTTCTTGTCCTTTCACACTGAGTCCAGTTTGGACTGCCCATACACTCATGATAGTTTAGCAAGTAGAAAGACCTTGAACCAAGTGCTAGAATTCCAGTATTTAGTATCAGCAGGAAAAACAAATGTGAAAACCGGAAAGCTTGAAAGCCAAAAAGAATAAAGCATGTAATGTTTCATGCCTACAGTACTTAAGCTAAGATTTGAAGAAGAACGTAAGTATTAGTCAAGGGACGTTCAAGTGAGAAACGCCCCTTCATGGAAAGGGAGACATGCGTAGACCTTAAGGTAGTAGAAGCCTTGGTGTCTCAGAACCCAAGGGGTCCAGTGAGTGAGAAGGGAGAACCCAAGAAGATGGGAAGTTCAACAGCTCAAGGCTACACTTGACCTTGCTAACTACATTTGACCTTGAAGGCTGTACTTGGCCTTATTGGCAAGCCAAGTAAGGGGTCCTGGAGTCTCTTCAGGGAATAGCAGAAAATGCCTAAAGAGCTTATCAGAGGGGTAGTAAATATAGTCACATCTGCATAATCAAGAGCTCCCCAAAGCAATAGTTCTCAACCTCGGGGTCACAATTCCTTTGAGGCCTGACTAATCCTTTCACAGGGGTCACCTAAGACCACTGGAAAACAGATATTTACACTGATCATAACAGTAACAAAATTATAGTTATAAGGTAACAACAAATATAATTTTATGGTTGAGGGTCAGCACTATATTGACCTATATAGTTCTGGAACTATATAGGAACTATATTAAAGGGTTGCAACATTAGGAAGGTTGAAAACCATGGCCCAAGACCTTTATTTTTATAGTTAGTGGTTGTGCTCAAAGACCTCAGCAAACTATTTTCCCAACACAGCACACTGCACACAGTGAGCTTCTATAAACCCAAAACTACAAAAAGGTGTCTTACCTATGTATGTCGGCATAATGGGAGTCTAGGGAATGGGGTCTGTGCATGTTTGTTTTGTGGTACTGGCAATCAGATCCAGGGCTTAGTGAATATTTCAGGATGCTTTTTTATCTCTGAGCTCTGCACTCAAACAGCCAATTTTCTCTTCTTTGTGTAGTAAAGCACTTTCCCAGGAAACACCCTTTCTCACCCACTTCTAGAAGGAAAAGGCTAGTTGGCATTTTATTCCCCTTTCATGGGACAACAGGAAATGGCCTCCTGCTTTAGCCTCAACTAATACCTTGAAGCAGAAACCAGGCGCAATATTGTGTTTCAACCCAAGAGCTGGCCTTTGACTTCACCTGCTCTCTTCTGACCTTTCTAGAGAAGCAAAAGCTGCCGTGGTGACTGGCATGGAACTGAAGGACATGACCCCAGAGCAACTGGATGAGATTTTAACCAACTACCAAGAAATCGTATTTGCCCGGACATCACCCCAGCAGAAGCTGATCATTGTGGAGGGCTGTCAGAGGCAGGTTGGTCAACGTCAGCTCCCTGGTGACTGGAAAGACCTGGATATCCACTGGGAAATGTGGAGCAGATATTAGGAGGATTAATGTTCTATTCACCTCTGAGACCATCCCACAGCCATACATCCTCACTGTGGTAGGATATAGATATAGACTTTCTAAATGTAAATATATATAACAAAGGGAATGAGACATAAGAAATGGTCATTCCTTGGTAGCTGTGGGGAAGTAGTTTCTGGAACTCCTACAAGTATAAAACACCATTGTTCAAGTTGCATTTATAAAATTAATGTTTGTACATAAAATATATCCCATGTATTTTAAACCATCTCCAGATGATCCTAATAACTAATATAATGTCAATGCTGCATAAACAGCTGATAGTCCATATTGTTTGGGGGAAAGAACATGAAGAAAATCTGCGCAGGTGTGCTATAGAGGCAATTTTCTTTTTCCAATATTCCCCCTCTTTCCCTTCCCTCTCCCTCTCCCTCTCCCTGTCCCTCCCTCCCTCCCTCCCTCTCCCTCTCCCTCTCCCTCTCCCTCTCCCTCTCCCTCTCCCTCTCCCTCTCCCTCTCCCTCTCCCTCTCCCTCTCCCTCTCCCTCTCCCTCTCCCTCTCTCTCTCTCTCTCTCTCTCTCTCTCTCTCTCTCTCTCTCTCTCTCTCTCTCTCTCTTTTAATTGAGTCAAAGTTTCCCTATGTACCCCAGGCTGGCTTCAAACTCACAATCCTCAATACTGCCTGGACTGTAAGTATAAGCATATGCTACTATAGGCAGTTTTGTTTTCCAAACTTTCTCTAAATTTAGGTGGTTGAATCCATATGTTCAAAGCCCATCAATATGTAAGTCCAACTCTAAAATACTTCTTTTTGTCTGGGAGTATACACTGAAGTTTTTGTTTTAATTTCTTAATTTTTATATGTCTGTGTCGGAGCCTCTTATCCTGGCTTCTAAGACTGTCCCCTTTATCTTTTCTACCCAGAGACCTTTATTTTGGCTCACATAGTTCCCCAGCCTCAAGACAAAAGGGGAACCTGGTGGACCCTGCCTTATTCCTGTGTTCTCATTGGGTTCCCACAGGATGCAGTTGTGGCTGTGACAGGTGATGGAGTGAATGACTCTCCAGCCCTAAAGAAGGCAGACATCGGGATTGCCATGGGGATAGCAGGTTCTGATGCTGCTAAAAATGCAGCAGACATGGTCTTGCTAGATGACAACTTTGCATCTATAGTCACAGGGGTAGAGGAAGGTGAGTGGGGCTTCAGGGTGTCTTCCCGATAGCCAGCTTTTCTGAGGAAAATAGAAGCAAGTACTATAAAAAGACATATCTTCCCTAGGTCGCCTGATCTTTGACAACCTGAAGAAGACCATTGCCTACACCCTGACCAAGAACATTGCTGAGCTCTGCCCCTTTTTGATCTACATCATTGCTGGGCTCCCCCTGCCTATTGGCACCATTACGATCCTATTCATCGACTTGGGCACAGACATTGTAAGTGGTTCGACAAGGTCTGATAATAACCCTAGGGATATAAAGGTCATACCTGTTGCCTCCTAGAGCCACAGATGGACAAAGTCAATGCTCTCAAACATTTGTACAACCGAGCCATTTCTTCATCTTTAATGAGCTCCCAGGTGACACCTATATTGCTTGTCCACAGACCATGCTTCCCAGCAATGGACTAGAGACATCTGTCAAGTATTTGGAAATGAAAATCATTTCACTCAAGAATAAGAATTTTTAAGATAAGAATCGAGTCTAATATAGCTCAGTGGGCATCATCTCCAATACTGATTTTTTTTCTTTTAAAGACATAGTTTTGGCTCTCTCAAAGATATATGCCATCATCAATTTCCATTCCAATGGTTTGGAGAAGCAATCATACAGTAATACTCTGGGGAAGAGGTAGTGCCTTAAAGTGATAGCCCACAGCCACCCCATGCTAAGTTAGGGAACTGTGAACTGGAAGCGCTTCACTAAGCACACAATGACATAGTGGGCTTGGTTTTCGCTGTTGTTTGGTTGGGGCTCTTATAGGAATATTTTGTGAGTGTTTGTCTGGTATTTTCAAGGTTTTGCTATTATTTCCAAAAGTCACTCATCTGAGATCCCCCTCTTCCAGCCTGTCTCCATTTAAACAAAGGTCCATGGAAGCTTCCGTATGGCTCTGGCTTACCCAGGCCAAGAAGTCAAAACAAAACAAAACAAATAGAGAGAAGCTGAAGTCACAGTACAAAAGTGGCCCTGACCGCAGCCTCGTTCCCTACTTTTCTATAGCACCTAGGTGTGAGACCTGCTTTGTGAGGACAATGAAAGATTTTTATCTTTGAGGCGAACTGAGGTACCCTCCCTAAACAGAATGGATCCATATTCCAATATTCCAAGTCCTTCTACATCTGCTCATTTTCTCACTCTGCAGTGATTCTCCAACTGTGGGCCAGTTTTGAAATACAAATTCTCTAGCCTAGCTCGTACCTCCTAAACTGGGAAGCCTGGATGTGGGGATAGGGGGTCTGTTTTTTAAGGGACCTGTGAGGACCACATTGTTCCACCACATTGCTTTGTGGTCTAGATGCATGCCAAAGGGAAGGATGACCTTTTATGTTATGATGATCTTTATTTAGAATTTCCAGGGCATGATAATTTTAAAAAACAGACTGACTTAGAATGACTTTTTTTTTTTTTTAGTAAGCATTATGATGCTCCTGGCTACACCCACAGCCTCCCAAAAGAGACCGATTTTTAAAGATGGAGGCTTGTAAATCCCATATAGACAATGCCCCTTTGTTATCTGCACCTTGGATGCACCCCCTCTCCCCATCTCCACCACCCTTACTTACTATCACTCACTCTTCTTCCAGGGTTTGGTTTCATGGGGTTTTTCTTTCTCTAGATTCCCTCCATTGCCTTGGCCTATGAAAAAGCTGAAAGTGACATTATGAATAGGAAACCTCGCCACAAGAAGAAAGACAGATTGGTGAACAAGCAGCTTGCTATCTACTCTTACCTGCACATTGGTATGAGGAGGGTACATCATCGTTGGTCACCCTCTGCCCATGCCTCATTATACAAGAGCTCTCCCAAATCGGGAACTGAAGTCCTGGGAAGGGTAGGGCATAGCTCAGAAGAGCACAAGACCTGGTCAGCTCTCTGCCCAGTACAGCACTCACGGCTGTATGTTTACCTCTTTCAGGTCTCATGCAAGCCCTGGGAGCTTTCCTGGTATATTTCACAGTCTATGCACAGCAGGGCTTTTGGCCCACCTCTCTCATCAACCTGAGGGTGGCCTGGGAAGCAGATGATGTAAATGACTTGGAAGATAGCTACGGGCAGGAATGGGTGAGTGATGGGTTCTTCAGCCAGCAGCACCTGCTCCTTCTCTCTTGTCATTGACCACCCATCCTGTTATAGAGGCTCTACTTCCCTGAATAGTCTTGATGAGACAGACTAGGATGCTAGTCAGTTACTAAGTCTGGAAGATCCCAGGTGACAATGATTTGGCTTTGGGGAAGCCTCATCTCTCAAACCCATCTTTTGCATTAGTTCAGTGGTTGGTGTGGAAGTGTAACCAATCCAGCCCCCACAATGGGGTAATATAAGTTAGTGCCTTTCCCTTACCATCTTTTAAAAGAGAATTTCTTTTGGAACACAAGGAGACAGTCTACACTTAATCTGGATGAACTGGGGAAAGAGTCAGGTTTCAGTTTTTCTCAAGGGGTCTCATGGTCTCATTTATCTCTACCTCTTGACAGACAAGGTATCAGAGAAAATACCTAGAATGGACAGGCTATACAGCTTTCTTTATTGGCATCATGATCCAACAAATTGCAGATCTGATCATCAGGAAAACCCGGAGGAATTCCATCTTCCAGCAGGGGCTCTTCAGGTACCTCCATGCCTGACCTGGGGTAATGAGCCTGTCACATGGGGATAACAAGGGTCTACAGATACTCAGGACCCTCTAACAGTCCACACCTGTACTATATGAGGTGTTGACTTGGTCTGGAGCATGGTCGGCTGGGTGCATAGCCATAGATACTTGGAAATTCCTCATCTGTTCACTTCCATATGTTTTCCAGAAACAAAGTCATCTGGGTGGGGATCTTCTCACAGATCATTGTGGCACTGATCCTCTCCTATGGTCTCGGGAGTGTCACAGCCCTGAGTTTCACCATGCTCAGGTGAGTTGACCTCCAGTGGTACTATGTAGAAAGCCAGTTTCTACTCTGCACTATCACAACCTGAATAAACACAAGGCTTCCCACAGGCTCTTCCTCCAATCTTCCCAAAGAGATTAAAAGGACCCCAAGATATGGAAACCCATCCACTGACTTTCCTATCAGAAAGGCAATTCCAGGCCTAATTGGACATCTCCACTCTCATCCAACAGGTCTCCTCAAAGGCAATGCCATAGGGAGCTTGGCAGGCTTGTGTTGTGTGATGTAGTATATTTGCCATTTCTAGTGAGGCAGGGAAAATTAAGAGAAAGCCCATGCCCCTAAATCCACTATTGACCAGACTCTGGGCTATCTCTTTGGACTGGCCAGGGCTCACTTTCCTTCTTTTGTTCCCAGGGCTCAGTACTGGTTTGTGGCTGTACCGCACGCCATTTTGATTTGGGTGTATGATGAGATGCGAAAACTCTTCATCAGGCTCTACCCTGGAAGTGAGTAATGAAATAAATTAATTTAGTTTGTGTTTTGCTGAGCTGGAAACCAGACCAGCTGTACAAGGCAAGCGCCTGGTCAATGAAGTACCTTCACTCCAGCGATATGATTGCCAATGCTTGTGCATCCCATGGCTATTTCTCACTTACCTTCCTCTACCTCCACAGGCTGGTGGGATAAGAACATGTATTATTGAGACCACATCACTCACAGGTCTCCCAGTGGACTATCAGAGATGATGCTCTTCATATCTGGCTAGATCTCTGCACAATGTGAATAAACCCCATGCAAGAGGGACTTTCCTACAGAAAACTGTATGAAGAAACTGTATACTTAGTTTTGTATTTTAAAGCTGAAAATTTAACTTTATATAGAATTCTCATCTGTATGCTTGCCTCCTTATCTTAAATTATGTAAAATTCAGATAGCAGCACAGGGAAAATGTATTTATATATGTATAAAACTTACTGTGTTAAATAACTTTGTATGTTCAAGGTGTGTGCTGGGTCTACCTTAAGCTAAGATATGATTCCTCAGGCCTCATTCTCTTTTCTTTCTTCTTTTGTTTTTGGTTTTTTGTTTGTTTGTTTTTTGTTTTTTTGAGGCAAGGTTTCCCTGTGTAGCCCTGGCTGTCCTGGAACTCACTCTGTAGACCAGGCTGGTTTGGAACTTAGAGATCCGAGTGCTTCTGCCTTCTGAGTGCTGGGATCAAAGGTGTGGAACACCACAGCCCTACTCAGGCCCTTTCTTACCCTCATAGAGGCCCAACAACCCACCCCCTTCCCCCCCCCCCCACGCCTAAATCTACCCAATACACTTTTTTTCCTGCTAGAATTTAACATCAGCAGCGAGTACCTGTGACCTAAATAGTAGTATTTATTTCTAGTGAAACATTGCCAAGCACTCACCAGTAATCCTTTTTCTGTGTTAATTGTTAGGTGTGTTTATATGTAACATGTATAACTATGTTGCTGGCCCTGGTGAGGCCTTGTTTTTAAGTAAAAGACATTTTATAAAGCCAGGTGTCATTGGTATTGTAATTTGAGGTTATTTCCAGAATGCAGTACACAAGAACATGAAATGTCATTTCCACTTTGCTTTTAGATTTGTTGCTGTTCTTTGCATTGGTGGGTCGGGTGGGTGGTGTTAGTCCCAGCAATGGAAAATAAGACCACTAACACAGTTTACAGTCAAATTTGAAGCAAGCTTCAATGGAATATTGGCCAGATAGGTGGGCTTTAGCAAGGTTTATCTCTGATTCCCCCCCAAAACAAACAAACAAACAAACAAAATGGCCCTGAATCAAGTTTTGCGGTAGTGTAACATAAGGTCCAATCAGGGGCATCCTGACATATTCCTGCCAGTGAAACTACTGCCCACACATGATCAATCAAGTACATCAATGCAGATGGGTCAAACTATTTGTTTAGGGGAGTGAAAACCTGTAGCTTGTTATCTCCCACAAACAATAGCCTCCAGCATCTCAGGAACTATCTGTCCGTGGGCAAGGGGCTTGCATTTTTGTTTCATGGATCTCTTAGGCCTGGTAATTCAAACATAAAATTTAACTTTGGCTCTCAAATGGGTTTGTTCTCTCTCTGATTTGCCCAGGGATAATCTGCATGTGTAGAGCTTTCCTTTTAAATCCTTCCATCAAAAGTCCCTCGTCAGGATTCTTTTGGGCAGCAGCACATTAAAGAAATTTGGTTTCGCAACTTATCACATGGTGATTTGCTGGAACTGAAGGTATTTGCTCAAACTCTTTCTGCACAGGTCTTCCCTGCTCTGCTGCCTTTCCAGTGGGGTGGGGTACCTGCAGCTGTTGCTGCTGGCTATGGGCCACAGCTCTGGAAGAGGAGGTCTAGGGCCATGTGTGCTCAGAGGACAGACTTGGGAACTTGAAAGAAGTGGGCACTGCTGCTTGTGACTATCCTCTGAGCCAAAGAGCCCCAATCGTCAAGAGTTCAGATATTCAGCTTGTTAAGAACATCCCAGCTGGGGTTGTTTACAGCCCCTCATAAAGAAGCAGGGAGGAGGGTCACAGGACCCTCAACGGAGTACCCAGCTCACCCCTACCACCCACTGTATGCAACTCTTCCCTACTTGCATGTGAGCTTGTGGGCTCAGGGAGGGACTAGAGTATATGGGCCAGGGAAGACTAGGGGAGGGTTTCATCTTTGTGGCTGTGGGCCAGCCCATTCCTGTTGAATAAAGACTTTCTAGTGCAGCCTCTTGGGGGAGAAGCATCCACATTATTATTGGTAACCTCTTATCTATGGTCTATACAGAAGCCCAATAAAACTATTGGGTCCTCAGAGTGAACTCGGGTGGAATCATACTCTCGTTTGCCATAGCAACCTTAGGAGGAGGGGTAGAAGTTGCTGTGTATCCCCTGGGAAGGAATTTTAGCAACAGGGCTCATCACTAATGTTTATATAAATAGGTTGGAATATCCAGGGTGTATTGTCCGTCAAACCTCAACAATGTTGCCTTCCTTCTGGTTTTTAATCTCTAGTTAGGTAGCAATTATTACAGAGCTAATCTGTCAGTAGTTCAGTGAACTAGAAACCCTTTCCGGGCTTATGGAAAATATGAGAATGGTCTCATTCCAGTCCTGAAAAAGGCTGTTTTCTGCCAGATCACCTAAGTGCTCCTGGCTGAGACACTGGCAGCTCCCAGGGCAGATGGGAAACAGCAAGCCATGTGATATAAAGCTTAATATTTAATTTGGTAGGATCAAGTGGGTAAGGATTTAAAGTTAAAGTAGATGTTCATTTATTTCTGTTTTTTTCCTTTAAAAGTATGCATCTTGTCTTTAAATCTCTTATAATATCACTGATAAATTTTTAGGTACTTCTCAAAAATTAAGGTATTAAAAGCATAATTTTTTAAAGTTTCAGTGTGTGTGTGTGTGTGTGTGTGTGTGTGTGTGTGTGTGTGTGTGTGTGTGTGTGTGTGTGTGTGCAGATACTTGTGTGTGCATACATATGGAAGCCTGGGGACAATCCCAGTGTCAGTCTCTGAAATCCTGTCTTTTTTTTTTTTTTTTTTTTTTTTTGAGGACCTGGAACTCACCAATAGGCTAGGAATGAGGCTCCTTTGCAGCAATCCCTAGAAACCCACCTGTCTCCACTTGCCTAACACTGTGGTTACAAGTACGTGTAATGTGCTTGGCATTTTTATTTAGGTTTGAGGGCCAAACTCAGGTCTTCATGCTTGCAGGATGTCACTTTTCTGATTTAGCTATCTCCCACAAAGCATTGCAAAAGTTCTTGATGCACATTGCCAAGTTTATACTTACATAAACTGTACCAATTCATAGTACAGCTAGTAATGATAAACTGCTCAAGAGATTTTCCAGGTGTTTGTATATATAGAGACTAAGAACATAGAACAGAACTGAGGGCATAGCTCAATGGTACAGCATTTGCCCAGTATTGTGAGACTATGAACTCAAATTCCAGAGAGAGAGAGAGAGAGAGAGAGAGAGAGAGAGAGAGAGAGAGAGAGAGAGAGAGAGAGAGAGCGAGCGCACTGCTGCTCCAATGAAGAGATAGAAGAAACTAAAATAATCTGTAATAAAGGGTTGAAATTAAATGACACCACAAGACAAGACAGAGACTGTATTGGGATAGGGTGGAGGTACAAGCCTGCTCACGTGAGTCAGGAAGCCTTTCTGAAGAGGAAAATGAGAAGTAGCCACTTGTTGGGAGCAGAGAGAATTCTGGGTAGGGACAGATGAGCAAAGCCGTGGGAGGGCAGAAACAGGATTACATCTGAGCTGGAGGAACAGGAAGCATCTGAGCCTACAGTCTCTAAGAGAATGGGACATCCATAAAAACAGGCTAATGAGGCTGACTCAGAAAGGCGGGCCCCAATCCAGGGGACAAGTTACAGTCACTTGGGCTCTTGACAGGCTAGGACTGAGTGAGTTTCTTAGTTAGCTCTGGCCTAAGCTGGTGATGAATGGAGTGGAGCCAGAGGGGAGGCACCTGCTAGGGCTTCTCGTTCAGGGCTACAACTGAACAAATATATTATATTTACAAGGGAGGTCACCTGTAGATGATTCAACTCAGCCCACAGAAGGATGCCAAGCATCCTAAATGACCACAAAATGATCAAGATGAGGGAAAAATAAGACACGGAGGCAAGTACAGTAATCTCCCTTTATCCACAGAGGGTATATGCTAGGATTCTCAGAGTATGCCTATGATAACATTTCTAAGATGCCTTAAATTTAATTACAAGATCCTGAGGCTAGAATGGATGAGAAATGGAAGGTCAGTTTATTCTAAGCTACAGGCCGCTATCAAAGACCAATTCACATCCTCTAATGTATGTTAAAATCTTAACCCAGTTCCTTTTCTTGGTGCTCCAGTATCTGTTTGCAAAAACAATACTACCGAGTGGATCTCGGTTAGGACCTCCACTTACCGCGTCCGGTTTCTTTGTGGTCCGAGTTTTGTCCCAGGCGAGGAGCGTCAAGATTAATTAAGTCTGCACTCAGGAGTTGTTTAGGTTCCATCATTCAGGCTCTCCACACACTGAGAGACCTGAGCTTTATTCAGTACATCTTATATCTTAGACCTGTCTGTCCCTTAGCCATGCTTCTGTCTTGCCACTGCATCTCGCCTAGCTTTTTCCCCTCTAGCTTCCCGCCATGCTGGATTCCTTCTGCCCCTTCCACTCACACTGACTCTAATCCATGCTTGTCCCCAGCTTCTGCCTCTTCTCCCGCTTCTGCCTGTGTCTCTCCTCGTGTCCCCTTTGTCTCCGCTATCACCTTAACTCTCTTTCACACCCTGCCCCCTCATCCGGCACACCCAAGGTCTCGAGTCTCCCAAGAGGCTAGCACTCAGCAGGTGGCAGCGTCTATAGTGCAGGAAAGCTTGTTTTAGCTTTTCTCCCTGTAAACATAAGGTTTTAGTCCTTAGGGGAGAATGGTGAGCCATAGAGGCCAGAATGGCACTTATTCGGGAGACAACACAATACCACCAAGCCAGAAGCAGTGGTGGCCTGTCCTTGCAGCCAGTCTGTCCCACAGTGTTCCCTGTTGAGTGTCACCACTTTTCACCTATAATCAATGTAGGATTGATATAAACAATTTATTCCTTCCTTCCTTTAAATTTTTCACTATATTAAAAAAAAAACTGCTCAGGGATATAGTTCAGTGGTAGAACATTTTACTATCACGTTTAAAACCCTGGTTTCCATTGTCCAACAAAATGTAATAAATACATAATACTAATACCAATAAATATAATAATAATACCAGCACCACTATCACCACCACCACTACTACTACAACTACTACTAATAATAAAGAAGCAACAACAATAAATAAAGGACAGTGACAGAAATCAGTATTTTGCTGTTTTTCAAGACACGGTTTCACTGTGTAGCCCTGACTGTCCTGGAAGACCAGGCTGGCCTCGAACTCAGAGACCTGCCTGCCTTTGCCTCCTGAGCGCTAGGATTAAAGGTATGCATCACCACTACCTGGCAATACTTGTTATTAAATATGTAAAGCCTACAGCAGGCCCATCAACCACATCAACCCTGCCTCACATCAAGGAAACCGAGCTCTAGAGGTTAGTGGCTTAGCAAGTGAAGGGGGATTGGGGGGGGTGCAAAAGGACATTTGCCTTTGGATAGAAAACACCCAACAGGGCTGCATACTGTTTTTACAACAGGGTGTAAGCAGTTTTTTGTCTGCAGATAAGCAGTGACCCAGCCCACTGAGAGACTTCCCTCCAGGAAAAGCCAGTTCTGCCTCCTTTGCATGATCAGGTGACACATTCCTTGATTCTAGGTAAATTTGTGCTTCCAGGCTCTTTTGAACTGGTTAGAACAACTAGCTGCCTCTTTCTCTCCCCAAATTACGAACTTAAATACAGCCTTTATTAAAAAATAAAGCCTCTGGCACTTGTTTACTTTATATGATCTGACCCTTTACAATGAAAAGGCAAAGCAAAGTTATCATTTTTCTAACAGAATGAACGGCTGCCTTCTGGGCTTGACCTGCTCTGCAGCTGGTTTTTCCTTTGGCTTTGCTGTTTCTTAGATGCTAATGTTTATTGCTGCCTCTTCATAATAGCAAGGCAGTGGAATTGGCCTGGATGTCTATCAAGAGATGAATGGATAACACAAATATGATACGTATAACCACAAAATTATATTTAGAATTAAAAAATAACATCACTCATGGGAAGAGAGATGAAATTGAAAAATATTATTTAGTGAGATCACTGAGCCTCAGGAAGACAGACACTGCACACATATCCTCTCCTATATTTGGATCATAGCTACAGAGAGAGAGAGAGAGAAAGAGAGAGAGAGAATGAAACAAAGGAGGCCATCAGGAAGAAAATCAAACTTTATGGACAGGTAATACAAGTAACATGAAAGTTGGAAGCACAAGCCGGGAGTAGTTCCAGAAGGTGAGACAGAGGACTGGATGACCGAGGAAGATCCGTGAAAGCAGTCCATGTGGAATTCCATTAGGAAATTTGTGGCTTGCTAATTAACATTTTAAAATTTCAAGTTAATAAGAGAGGAATAAAAAATAGAAGTAATAATTTTTAAAGGAACATGCCCCATATGTTGCTCCTAGAATCCTCATCAAGTGGATGGACTTGTTCCCCACTGTGTCATGTTATGGTATCCCCCACTGTCACAGCCAGAAGGGAATACAACTTGATATTGCCAACCATAGAATACACGGAGGAATCTCTCAAAGCTGAGATGAATCTATCCAGCTGGGACCTTGACTTGCACCTTGGAAAAGAATTTTAGGATGAGTCATAGTGTGGTATGTTAGATTATTGAGAGGCAGCTAGATAGAGAGATAGAAGGTAGAAAGAGAGGTCTGGTCAGACCTTAGGCAGCACCCTATTTATTCATGACAAGGGAGCATCACTGTCACCCATGTGTTGAGAGGCGATAAAACACGGGGCATGAGTGCTGTAGCTGTTTTCTGCTGATATCTTTGTCAGAAGAGGTAGTTCAAAGGGGTCCTCTAATCACGTATCAGGGGGAGAGTCTTAACTTGATCAGCTGCGACGGATCAGGAGATCGTCCTGTATTCCTGAAGAGATCTGGGGAATAATTATTAGCGGCAGTAATTATTGGAAGCAGGTGATTTGGCTACAGAGTAAAACTGAGAGATTTCCCAGGAAGTTTGAGGGCTAGGGAGGAACAGAGCTGGGTAAAAGTGCTGACAGAGGTGATTCAGGGTGACAGTAACTGGTCCCCCTCCCAGGACTGTTGCGCCAAAGTGAACCAGCAGAGGTAGCAGATGCTACAGGGCATCAAAGGAAGGGAATGAGAGAGCGCAGAAGAGTAATGTAAAGAATTCTATCTGGCCTGGGTGGAAAGAGCTGAAGGTCCCTTTGGCGAGTTTCCTCAGAGCCTCTAAAAGATGCTTTTTTGCAAATAGATGAGGAGCAAAGGAAACAAATGGAGGTGTTGTAGGGTGACAGCCGTTGGGAGAACTTGTGTAGGACATTTTGTTTTGGTTTTGGATGAAGTCCAGCAAGTAAAACATTTAAAAGACAGGATAATAAGGAGTGACCAAGGGGAGGAATGGGAACGGGAGGGACAAAAGCCCGTGCACAGGAAGTGGCTTAGAGTCCCTGTCTCTAGGATCCACTTCAAACCAGGTAAGATTTGTTGGCCCGGAAGCAGCGTGTTCACTGAGAGCACAAATCCTACCCTTGGAAGTAGTCAGATCCACTCTTCTTAGTTTAACTAATTAAAAAGCAAGTAATTAATTTAATTGTAATTGACTGCCACAGTCAGGAGTGGAGCTGGTCCTGAAGGAGCTTACGCAGGTCTGAGGTGTGACGCAGAATGCTTAAGGGATGCAAAGACGCTTCACTCTGGCTGCTTTAGTTCTGAGTCCCCAAAACAGCGTCCAGAGTGGCAGGAGTTGGGTGGTCCATGGCCCCTTAGTCCCCTTGTAGAGCTCCTCCAGACTGCTTTTTAGGGGTTTAGAGCACTGCTTCAAGGCTGACAAAAAGTGACCAGAAGAGGAGCAGTTAGAGTGTCCCGGAAGAGGGTCATCCAAGGGGCCACAGCAAAACTTAACCGTCGGCAAATTCCAGAGCATATAAGTCGGGAGAGTAATAACCATACAACTCTGTGGGGCACATTAAGAGAATGAAAACTTCTACTTTGAGATTAACATGAGTTAAATGCAACTGTACAAGAGTCTGGACCATGCATCTGCGTTCTGTAGCAGGGTAAGGAAACTGTAATTAGCTGTTTATTACATCAGACCCTACACCAGGGACAAGCACCTGGAAGCCTTGGAAAAGAAGTCAGAGTTGGTGGCTAAGAAATGAATCTGGACAGAAAGCGTCTGAGTGATATTCCTGCTTCCACATATGATGAACTTTGTTTATTTTCTCTAAGTATTAACAGTATCAGCTGTTATTTAATGAACAAAGACAGTATCTTGTTAATGGGAATGGTGGCCCAAGCCTTTAATCCCAGCACTCAGGAGGCAGAGGCAGGTGGATCTCTGAGTTCAAGACCAGCCTGGTCTACAGAGTGAGTTCTAAACATCCAGGACTACAGAGAAACCCTGTCTTAAAAAAAACAAAACAAACATGAGATCTTAAATAAAACAAAATTTGGGTTAGAACAAATTTTATAAGGGAAAATATTTAAAAATTGGGACAATTACCTTAAGAAACCATATCTAGTATTTGAAAACATGACAATATGTACCTATGTATACATCAAAATTTTATACCTATAATTCAAGAAATAATTTAGTCATAATTTATATTTCCAAAAAAGAAATTATTTTTAATTTTCAATATAAAAAGTATATTTTTAGTGAAAGCATCTGCCTTGTCAAAATAAATAATTCACTTTACAAAGTTTTCTAAATTAACCCTATTAACAGACTATTTTTAAAAATTTCTATCACTCAGAGCCCACAGATGAAAGACGAAAGTAGCCATGCCAAGGCTGTAATACATAATTTCCATCATAGTCTGAATTAGCAAACAAGACTAAAGTCACTTCTTTGATCCTTCTGCTGATGAACAAATACACTGACAGCAATAAGCATATTTCCTACCATCGTTCTATTTAAAAGTAGATGGGTCGTCTAGAGGTATAATTTGTAGAGCAAGATAGCCAAATTAAATCAGCTTTAGTAAACATTGATTTGGGAGATTTCTTAGAAATCGCCCACAAACATTACTGCTGAGACAGTACTCTTTGCAGCTGCAAGGTGAGAGCACAGACATGGCTCTGGAGCGCTCTGGCTGGGTAGAGACTAAGTTATATAGTCATAGAGCACCAGGTGAGCCTGGCTGAGAGACTCTCCTTCCACTAAGCCATCTCGCCCTGAAGAATGGAAGGGCTTGGGATATGATACACTACGGTGGTTCTCAACCTTCCTAATGCTGTGCACCTTAATACTGTTCCTCATGTTGTGGTGATCTCCAACCATAAATTTATCTCATTGCTACTTTATAACCGTAAAACGTTTCATTGTTATGAATCAGAATGTAAATAACTGATATTCAATGCCTTTGGGGCACGACCCACAGGTTAAGAACCATTGACCTAATAGATTCATTTGTTAATTCTACAAATATAAAACCAACTGTCAAAGACAGACAGACAGAAAGAGGCTTGACCTAACCTTAGGTGTGACCATGGTTATCTACAGTGAGGGAACATCTTTGTCACTCATGTGTTCAGATGCCCGAAATGCCTGCAGAGGAAGTGGGTGCTGAAGCTCAAATCCTAATCGATCTAATAATAAAAACCCAGAGTCAGATATTGGGGTAAATGCTAAAAGGTCAGAGAGACAAAGAAGCCATAGCCGCCTGTCACTTTGCCATCTCCTCAGCCAAAAGGGGGGAAATCCTGTCTCTGTGAATCCTCAGACTGAATGGGGGCTGAGATCCCATCTCCACTGTCACAGAAATCCTAATCGGTCTTATAATAAAAACTTAGAACCAGATATTGAGGTAGATGCTAAAAGATCTGAGAGACAGAAGAACAAGCCACAGTCACTCTCGACACTACTGAATCCTCGGGCAGAAAGGGGTAGATCCTGTCTCCACGAATCCTCAGACTGAAGAGGGGCAGAGAAAGAAACTGCAAGAGAGAAGAAGAGCCGAACTCCCATGTCCTCCAGCCTTATATGCCTTTCTGTGTCCAGCCGAATCACCTCCTGTCTCAACCTTCCTAGTGCTGAGATTAAAGGCGTGTGCTACCACTGCCTAGCTGTTTCTCTTTTGGACTGGTTGATCTCCAGTAGTGTGTCCAGGCTGGCCTTGAACTTACAGAGATCCAGATGGATCTATGAAATCTCTAGCCTGACCTCCATGGCTAACTCTGTGGCTGGCTCTGGTCTCTGATCTTCAGGAAAACTTTGATATACAATGTACCCCCTCACTCCACCCTTCGTATATTTTTGTCTCACCTCCCTAGTGCTGGGATTAAAGGGATGTGCTACCACTGCCTGGCCTTTATTGTCAACTAGTGGCTAGCTTGCTCTCTGATCTTCAGGCAAGCTTTATTTGTTAGAGCACAAACAAAATATCACCGTAGGGTGCAAATATCTTTTAGGGGCCGAGTTGACTCCCCTAGTCCACAAGGGAAGCTGGGAAATGTAGTCTTTCAGTAGAAAGCTATCAAAGTAACAATTGATGAAGAAGAAGGTGTTAAGAATAAGGACAGGACACACTTGAAGAGAACAAAGTGTGGTCATTAGGAGAAGAATGCCCCCAAGTACAGTCTGCAGCAGCTGGCCAGGTGATCTAAGGGCTTCAAAGCAGGCAGTTTATACTCATTACCTTATTGAAAGAAATTTTTGTAAATGAAGTTATAAGGTGACTTATGAAAATACTGTACTGGTTCACATATGTAGTTAAGACAATGTGGACTGAAATACATAAAAATAACCGAGCCTATTGATGCTAGTCTGTAATTCCAGCTCTTTGGAAAGGAGAGGCAGGAAGATCACAAGTTCAAGGATTCCCTGTGCTAGAGTAATACCATTTCAGACAACTTTGTGAGAACCCATCTCAAAAAGTAAAAAGAAGGGGCTGGGGATATGGCTCTGTGGTGAAGATCGCCCAGGCTCAATTCAAAGCATCTATGTGGTGGGTCACAACCATCCATATCCCTGGTTCTGGGGGATCCAGCACCCTCTCCTGACCGCCCTGGGCAGCAGGCACTCACATGGCCCATACCAGACAGGACTCATACAGACAAAACACATCAAATTCAACACATCTTTTTAAAAAGCGAAAAGAGGTTTGAGAGACATACGCTCTTTTTCTTTCCAACTCTGCAACTTTAACTGCAACTTTTCCTAATCCTTTCTGCTTCACCTTCTCTCTCACTATCAACCTATGCAAATACAGTGAGCCGTGACCATCCCATAGTCAATAGTGTATCTTGAAATTTCTCCCACTAAAGCAATTAGTCCATAACTTTTGAACTTGGCCTCACTATTGAACTTGGCCTCACTAAAGTTTTTAGAATATGAGAAAAAATGTGGCTAGATTCTTCACCAGTCCAGTTCCTGATACAGCTCGATTCTCCTCTGAAACTCAAAGCTTTTATTCTTCATATTTCATTTCGCATTTTGGTCTTCCTCAAATCCACCCAGCTCGGACCAGTAAGCTTTCTTATGTAGTTCCTGCATCAATTTTCTCTCTTGGTTACTTTTCCGATAGCTGTGAACAAATACCTGACAAGAGGCAGTATAAGGAAGGTTTTATTTTGGGTCACAGTTAAAATGGAACAGAGTCTGTCGTGATGGGAAAGCGTGGAAGTAGATGCTCCATGCAGTGAGGGGCAAAGAGCAATTGGCTGCTCACATCTCAGCAGGTTAGAAAGCAGGCTCAGGCCAGAACCAGCGCAGGCTCTAACCCATAAATCCAACCCCAGTGACCTACTTCCTCCAGCCAGGCCTTAATTTTTAAAGGTTCCACAGCCTACCAAAACAGCGCCACCTACTGGGAACCAAATATTCAAACACATGAGCCTGGAGGGACATTTCACATTCAGACCACAGTGTGTAGAAAGCATATGGGTTGACCTAATATGGCAACCATCTTGTGTGTGTGGGGGGGGGGGCGCTAAAAAAAAACAACCCTATAAACCCATGCAAAACAAAGTCTGATGGAGCAAGCCTTAGGAATGCTGAAATGAAAGGTGTAAATGAGGACAGAGATGACTGTAGGGAAAGTTGGGGACAGAGCTGGAAACTGACTCAGGAGCAGCTGTCAGTACAGGGTTGAAATAGGGTACTACATGAAGATGAAATAGACCAGTGAATTCAGGAGTGAGTGTTTTTAGAAAAGTCTTGTCAACTCAGGTATAAGCTTTATTTGCCTTTAAGATGAAAATGAGGGGGGTGGGAGGAGATAAGAAGTGAACCACTAGAAAAGGAAAAGAGGGGAAGTGCTAAAAATCCCATTTTTCCAAGCTGGAGATGTGGTGTAGTGTCTGGACCATCGCCCAGCACGCTTGAGGCTCTAGGTTCAATGCCAGTAGCACACACATACACACACACACACACACACACACACACACACAATCCCATTTGGCTTGTGAAAACAGGGTAGCGAGCCTGATCATGTTGTGACATGACCATGTCACTCTCAATCATGTTTCCAGAAGATCTCCTCCTGCAAGTCTGAAGAAATCTATCATGACTTCATCTTCTCTTTGAAGCTATAATCACAGTTGATGCCAGCTCTGTCAAAATCTTAGCCAGGATTGGTGAAACTAACCCTTGGGAGATCAGGATGGCATTTGCACCAAAGCCATAGACAGCAGGAGACAGTGTGAGAACAGAGCAGGGATGTGTTTTTATTCTTCTATGATGATGCACGGTCTTCTCTCCAAAGAGAAGGGCAAGTAGGCGAAGGGGCAGGTGTGCACAGCCTCTGTAGGTGTGTGTGCCCAGAATCGGGACACACCCGTGGTAGGAATGCCTGGCATTCAAGAGGTGTGCAATCAAGGACAGTATGAAGCCTTCTGGAGATGCGTCTCAGATAATAGGTTATTTTCTAGTTATAGTCAATTCTAGTACTTGCTTCAGCAGCACATATACTAAAATTGGAACAAACTGACAAGATTATGAGTTCTGAACAGGCTGACATGCAGATTCATGAAGCATTCCATATTTTTAATATATACAACTTTTATTTCTTATTTATTATATAAAAATTAATTTAAAATTCTAAACAATTGGGGAAAGGTCAACTTTAAACACATCTTTCTTCACTCACTTTTTAACAGAGAAGCCTCATGGTCTGAGCTCGGACAGATTCTGCCCTTCTGAGGTAATTGCCACTAACTTAACCTCATTGTAAATAAACCCAGTCACCCAGGAAAGCTGAGGCAGTGAGCTTTGAGATGGAGGGAACTAAAGAAATGGGTGTGGACTAAAGAAAGGTAAAGATATAAAATCTCCACTCTGAAAGGCAAGGCTTTTTCAGTGCAGTCACAGGCCAGTGACGTCTAATAGCACAACAGCTCTTACAGGGCACAAACTCTGCTTCCAGCTCTAGAGGCAGAACCTCAGGGTTTCAAGGTAACATGAATTCTTAAGCACATCAACACCTAGAAACAGGAGTCACCCTCTGCTGGCCAAGTTCAAGCTTGAGGTGTTTCATTCCTACTTATTGTTCACATTTATTTACCCCGATGATGGTGACAAACAAGTTTTCTCCTAAAGAAGGAATCACAGAAGGCAAAGCAGTGACGGCCACATTAGAGTTCTGCAGGGATATGAGAAGGAGCTTAAGTGGACGATAAGACTTTGCTGCCCCGAAGAATGGCTCATAGGGCGAAGTCCTTGGGCCTTGCAAGGTCACTTTCCCAGGTTTTGGTTATAGCTCAAAATGAAGGGCAGTTTCTTAAGAAGGGGTAATATAATCCTGGTTTATCTTCACTAACTCATCAGAAAAGCAAGGTGGATATTAGGAAGGTCTCTCAACTCTTCCTCAAGACAGCGATGTTATTTGTTCACTTAGCCAAAGTTTCATCTGTTGCAATTCCCTAAATGGAGTTTTCTGTAAGTAAAATTGTGGTAATATGTTATAGATTTAATAAAACCAGTCTGGAATATCAGAGAAGAGATTCCCCACAGTCAATCCAGGAGGATAACTCACACCTTTAATCCCAGGAGATCTGGGTTTGAAGACAGATTGGTTTACAGAGGGAGTTCCAGGCTCCCAGGCAGGAAGTAGTGGTGCCACACCTTTAATACTATGACTTCAGAGACAGATGAGATCTTTCTGTGTTTCTGTGAGTTCAAGGCTAACTACCAAACAGTAGTAGCTAATGCCTTTAATCTTAAACTAGATGTGAAACAACTGGGTGAAGAGAGTATTTAAGGCAGGCATAGAAAGACAGAGAAGGCAGAAGAAGCCATGGGGAGCAAGGCTGAGGAAGCTGGAAGACAGCTGGGTGAGATCTGACTGTGGTGTTTTCTCTCTTTGATATTCCAGCCTTTCTCGAGATCTGGCTCTGAGTTTCACTTATTACAACCAGAGTTTGTGCTACATAAAATACAATGGAAGAAAGAAAAGTCATTGCATAGTTTTGAAATCAGAATACCCAGGGCTCCTGCTCAGTTCAGTAAAGTCAGAGTAGTTCTCTGCCTTGGCTTCACCACCCTGAACAAAAAGATGACCAGGAGAGGGTCTGGGAACTTCTAAAGGTTCTTCCTCTGGGAAAGTTGGGTATTCTACCTTCTCTAAGGTGTATTTAAATATGGAAAATAGCCTGTTGTTTTTTTTTTTTATTCCTTTGAGAATTTCATGCATCCAAGCTTGTATCTTTTCCTATCACCTCTCACCCCCTCCCTCCCCCACACTCCTCCACCCCACCCCAGCCCCGCCCAGAGCAAAGTAGCAAGAGCAAGTTTTATGAGTCCAGAGCCATCTGGTGCATTTTGAGCCATGGCATGCTGATTACTGTGTTCTCCCTATTGCCTACCAGCTGGTGGTGCATAGAAATAGTATGTAAGTATAATAACAGTATTAAACTGACACTGAGCACACGCTGCATATTTATAATAATGTTACTACCTGCTATTTCAGTAAAAAAATAAAAAGGTAAACACAAAGTTATATTAAAGATAAAATCAGAACCAAAGGTTAAATGCTGTTATGGAATCTCTCTCTCTCTCTCTTCCTGTTTCTCTCTCTTTCAGACATTTGTGTGCATTTGCTTGCATGTGTATACATGTACTTTGAGATTTATTACACCAAAATATAAAGGGGAGGTCAAAATCCTCGACCCTGTCTGTTCAAATTATTATATTCTTATAGTTTGTTTTGGTTTTGCTTTTTGTGGGTTTTTTTGTTTGTTTCTTTGGAGGTTTTTTATATTTTGCTTATTTTTAAAACAAAATCTCACTATGTAGCCCTGACTGTCCTAGAATTCACCATGTAGTCCAGGCTGGCCACAAACTCACAGAGATCTGCCTGCCCCAGCTTTCTCAGTGCTGAGGTCAAAGGAGTGTGCTACTAAGACCAACCTTCATTCTGTGGGTTCCGTTGTCTAGCCTCCCCCTTCTCATCTAAGAAACACCAAAAATAAAACTGAATTTTAAAGTGAAGGTAATGAAACTTACACAAGATATTTATGCAATAAATATGTTGTGGAATGTGAAATAAATTGTAGATGAGAATGATAAGTTGATGTTGATCAACAAAAGCCAAAATGAAGTTTCACTAAACTAGTCACTAGGGAAATGCAAGCGAATACCACAAGCAACCTTATAATATACTCATTGAATTCTTTTTGTTAAAAAGTAATATAAAACACAAATGGCTGCTGACCCAAGCATTCTCTTGGTGGGATCTACTACAATGAGCAGGTAGACTGAGAGATGGTAAATGTGTCAGTCTTGTAAGCCCTTTAGTCCAGACAAATACTCCCCTAGTAATCTAGAATACTTATGTGTCTCCAAATGGGTTTGGAATTTGAAATAATGATCTTTGAGTAATGGAGTTATCCAGGATAAGATAAGACAGACAGACAGACAGACAGACAGACACACACACACACACACACAGAGAGAGAGAAAGAGGGGGGAGGGAGAGAGAAAGAGAGAGAGAGAGAGAGAGAGAGAGAGAGAGAGAGAGAGAGAGAGAGGAGAGAAGACAATGAAAGTGTTCATAGAGCATCATGGTTAGTGGCATATTTCTGTGATTTCAGGTTTCAGGACTGCAAAGGTACAGGCAGGAGGAACATGAGTAGGGATCCATCTGAGATCTATACAAAGTTCCAGGGTCAGCCTCAGATATATAGCGATACCTGTTACTATATAACAAATAAACAAGGAATCTTAAAAACACAATACCTTGGGGCACCAAAGGGAAAAAAAAGCAATAAAACTTAGAGGACATATATTTTTAATATAAGCCTTACAAGATTCCAACATAAGTACTTCTGAACAAAAGTTATAATCCAATAAAAACCATGTGGAGAATCAAGTCATCATGCATGAGAATCAGCAAAAATAACAAATGGTAGACTTACATAAGATGTGTTCAAAATATTTAAAAAGGGGGGCTGGAGAGAAGGATCAACCATTAAGAGCACATGCGGATCCTGCATAGAACTGGGATTTGGTTCCAAGCACCCGCATGATGGTGGCTCACAACTCTCTATATCTTTAGATCTTGGGAAATCAGGTTTATCTTCTGGCCTTCTTAGACAGCAGGCACACACATGGTGCAAAAACACTCATAAGGGTTAATAAATCTTAAAAAAAACTATTAAATAATAAAAATAGAATTTAAGAGCCATGAGAAAGTGATATAATTTTACACAAAGAATATTGTACAGATTTGGAGGTTATTTCACAGTACTCACGAACAAATAGATCAAAGACCTCAATATAAACTCAGTTACAGTGAACTTGATAGAAGAGAAACTGGGAAGTAGCCTTGAATGTATTGGCATAGGAGACTATTTCCTAAATGTAACAGCAGTAGCACAGATGCTGAGAGCAACAATTAATAAATGGGACCTCCCAAAACTAAGAAGCTTCTGTAAGGCAAAGGACATAGTCAATAAGACAAAACGACAGCCTACAGAATGGGAAAAGATCTTCACCAACCCTACACCTGACAGAGGACTGATCTCTAAAATATATAGAGAACTCAGGAAACTAGACATCAAAATACCAAATAATCCAATTTAAAAATGGGGTACAAATCTAAACAGAATTCTTGACAGAAGAATCCCAAATGACTGAAAGACATTTAAGGAATTGCTCAGCACCCTTAGTCATCAGGGAAATGCAAATGAAAACAACTCTGAGATACCATTTTACACCTGTCAGAATGACTAAGATCAAAAACACTGATGACAGCCTATGCTGGATGGAATGTAAAGCAAGAGGAACACTCCTCCACTGCTGGTGGGAGTGTAAATTTGTACAGCCACTTTGAAATCAGTATGGTGATTTCTCAGAAAACTGGGAATCAAGCTACCTCAAGATCCAATGATACTACTATTGGGCATAAACCCAAGGGATGCTAAACTATGTTTATAGCAACATTATTTGTAATATCCAGAACCTGGAAACAACCCAAATGCCCCTGAACTGAAGAATGAATAAAGAAAATGTGGTACACCTACACAATGAAGTACTTCTCAGCAGTAAAAAACAAACAAACAAAAAACAATGACATCATAAAATTTTCAGGCAAATGGATGGAACTAGAAAAATCTTCTTGAGTGAGGTAACACAGACCCAGAAAGAAAATATGATATGTGTTCACTCAAAAGTAGATATTAGTTGTAAAGCAAAGGATAACCAGGCTACAATCCACAGCCCCATAAAGCTAGGTAACAAAGACCCTAAAAGAAACACCCAAGAATTGTCTTGAGAAGGAAAAATAGATACGATCTCCTGGGTAAATTGAGGGGGGGAAGAAGGGAAGGGATGAAGGATGAGATCATGAGGAAACAGGATGGTCAAATTAGAGGAGGGATGGAGAGGCAGAGCAATGAAAAAGATATTTTTAACAGAGGGAGCCATTATGGGGTTAGGGAGAAATTCCCAGGAACTCACAATGATGACCCCAGCTAAGACTCCTAACAATAGTGTAGAGGGTGCTTGAACTGGCCTTCCTCTGTAATCAGATTGGTAGGTACCCTAATTGTCATCATATTGTCATCATCCAGTAACTGATGGCATTAGATGCAGAGATCCGCAGCCAAGCACTTGGCTGAGCTACTGGAGTTTAGTAGAAATGAGAGAGGAGGGATTATATGAGCAAAGGGTCAAGATCATGACACGGAAACCCACAGGGACAGCTGACCTGAGCTACTGGGAGCTCACTGACTCTGGACTAACAGCTGGGGAACCTGAATGGGACCAAACTAGGCCCCCTGAATGTTGGTGACAATCATGTGGCTTGGTCTGTCTGTGGGGCCCCTGGCAGTGGGACCAGGATTTATCACTATATATGGACTGGCTTTTTGGAGCCCATTCCTTATGATGGGATACCTTGCTCAGCCTTGATTGGGGGGGGGATTGGTCCTGCCTCAACTTGATATGCCAGGCTTTGTTGACTCCCCATGGGAGGCCTTATTCTCTCTAATGAGTGGATGGGGGGGAACAAAGGAGGGAGAGGGAGCTCTGGTTGATATGTAATATGAAAAAAATCCTTTTTTAAAATTAGAGGTTAAGGGAAAGAAAATGCAGTCATAGAAATTTTACTATTTACTAGTCATAATAAGTAAGTATTAAATTAAATGCAGATGAACAGAGAATAAACTAGAACATGGATCTAAAAAAAATTAGCCAGAAGACAGCACAAAGGTATTTTAAAATGAAAAACATGAAAGGCATTAAAAGAAATAAAGAAAAATTAGTGCAATTTGTTGTTTAAAAAATGAAATTCTGAACAAAATGACCAGGGTTTCCAAGACCTGTAAAACAAGAATGCTCGAATCCAAGAACCTTCATCAAAAAGGGTAAACATTATGACTTGAATGTGAAATGTCCCCCAAAAGGCTGGTGTGCATTGGGAGCTTGGTTCCCAGTTACCTGCACTATTTAAGTTTTGAAAGCTTTAGAAGGTGGAAAGTGGTTGGCAGGAAGAGGTCACTGGGGCTGTGCCTTTGAAAGTTCCATGTGGTACAGTCTTCTAATCTACCATGAGGTGTAGTAGGAGGTTTATGGCCCAGACTTTCGGGCCTAGCCTCAAGGTTTAGGCCCGCAGACCCACAGACCTGCAGAGACACACAGATGCTTACAATAGTTTTAGGCTGATCAGCCTAAGGCCCAGGCATATAATTTGTTAACTTTTTACTCTTAATCTAACCCATGACTTTTATCCTGTTCAGCCACGCGGCTCCATACCTTTTCTCAGAGCAGCATAGTTGTTCTCTGATTGTTCTGGCTTCTCTCTGGCATTCTGCTGCATTCTACCTGTTCCTAGAGTCTTCTTAGTCTGGTAGCCCCGCCCACACTTCCTGTCTGCCTTTGGCCAATCAGCGCTTTTTAATTAAACTCATAGGCGGGGACAATTATTTACAATGGAACAACCTAATCCCCCTACAATGAGGTGAACCATCTCCTCCACACTTCCTGCCACCATGACACTGCTGTCCCTCACCATGGGCCCAGAATCAATGGCACAAAGAGCTATGGACTAAAGTCTCTGAAACTATGAACCAAATAAATTGTAATCTCGAGTATTTGGGTCACCCCACTACATAGAAGCAAATGGTGCAATAAATAGATATCTACACTTCAGTGTTATCATGAGTATATACAATGCCAAAAACCCCACAATTTGCTTTTTAAAAATGATACTTTGACATACAATTTCTAAGTAACAATAGAGATAAGAAGAAGTCATATAACGTTATTTGAGAAAATAACCTAGACTTGGGGGGGGGGTCACAAAAAAAATCAAGCCTAAGAATGAGAGAAAATTCCTTTTTGTGCAAATAAAAACCTATTCACCAGTAACAAATTTTTACTTAAATACATTTCTTAAGGATGCCCTTGAAGAAAACTTATCCTAGGTGGAAGGTATAGAATACAAGAAAGAATTTTTACAAAGTAGTCAACATGTCATATAATTCTAACAGATAATAAAACTAGATAACGTAAAACTAAATCATCTCTTAAACTGATTGGAAGGTCCATAGGCATTTGAACCTTTACCTCTACTTCCCCATTTTAAAGGATAAAACGTAGAAACAATTTTGATAGCAGAGGGAAGAGAGTTTCAGGCAGAAATTCCTGAGGCTGGAAAGAACTTGAGCTACTGCTGTGGAATATTTGTACACTGTATGAAACTATATTGCTGTGACTAATATAAGAAAAAGCCAAGTCGCTAATAACTAGGCAGGAGGTATAGGTGAGACTTTCTGACAGAGAGAGAACTTTAGGAAGAAGAAAGGCAGAGTCACCAGCCAGACACGGAAACAGGAGGGGGAAGATGGAAGAGAGGTAATGCCCTGTGGCAGAATGTAGATTTAAATATATGGATTAATTTAAGTTATAAGAACTAGTTAGGAATAAGCCTAAACTAAGGCCAAGATTTTATAATTAATAATAGGTCTCTCTGTGGTTATTTGTGGCTCAAAGGAAAAAAAAAAACTACAATTTACCTACCAAAGTAAGAAGAATGTGCCTGGGAAATGAGACTAGAGAGAAAAGCAGAGGCCAAAGTTGTAAGAATTTATCACAGTCATTGGCAATAAAGAGTTCCAAAACAAAAGATGTAACCAATGTAGAGTAACTAATAAGATGACAACTCTATGTTATTTGTCCATTTTTTAATACTAAGTACCTACTAAGTGCATATCAAAATACCTAAGTGAATATCATTATATTCTTTAGTCCTGACTTATCCAAGATTATTCAACTTCTGAGATTGCCAAAGGCATAATTCTCTGCCTCATGCCTGATGATAGAAATACCACTGATAGTGAGAAGTACCACCTCAGAGATTTGTATTTTGGCCAAAATGAATCTCCATGCAACAAGATCATTATTCAAATTACGCCACAAGAAGCAAATAGTAGTGTGTGCCTATTACCCCAACAGCTGTGGAAACTTAGATGAGAGATCACCTGAGTCCAGAAGTTTGCAACCAGCCTGGGAAACATAGTCAGACTTTGACTCAAAAAGCAAGAAGCAAACTAATTCTGATACCTAGAGGGAAAAACTGCTTCATATCCTGAAGTAGTAGTCAGCATGAGCTTTTAAAATTTGAAAATAACCTACAAAGACTACAAAGATACCTGTTGATAAAGAGGAAGGGTAGATGTTTCAGATGAAGGGAAAAGAGACTAAACTATTTCTTAAGGTAAGAATAAACAACATGTTACATAAGAAAGCTGGCTTGATTAGTATTAGGAAGTACCTTAACTTCCATTATGAGTCAATAAAAACTACTGGATAGGTGAATGGATATATCCATATTTCTTCCTGGAGATAACGAGGCGTAAGGATTTTTCAGTAGGACTACACCTTCAAATTTTTAAAAATCAGTCCATCATAAAATTTCCCAATTAGTAAAATTGAATCATTTTCATACCCGTAAACATTGGTCACTATTTTCAAAAGACATTCTAAAAAAGCAATCAGGTTTATAGTCATTTTTTTGAGGGGGGGGGGTATGAGTGCTCTGTCTGTGTATAAGCCAGAAGTGGGCATCAGATCCCATTAGATAGCTGTAAGCCATGATGTGGTTGCTGGGAACTGAACTCAGGACTAGCAACCAGTGCTCTTAACCTCTAAGCCATCTCTCCAACATGCAACTTACAAGTGGATGGCACACATTTAGGTATAGAGATAGTACTATACGTTCACTTTTACAATGTTTCAATACACATATACAAAATTTAAGGTACAAAATAGTTTGTTTTACAAAAAAAATAGAAAAAATCAATTACTGCTCTACAAGAAGTGTGTCTCTAAACACAATTTTTATTATCTTTGTATACAGTCACACACACAATACAAAGAGGAAAGAGAAGCTATAAACATAACTTTATTCTTTGCAGCTGAGTTGGATCCTGCTATCTCCAGGTGCTGCTTCTGAAATACTTGTCACTTAATACCAGATTCTCTTTCTTTCTTCCTTCCTTTCTTCCTTCCTTCCTTCCTTCCTTCCTTCCTTCCTTCCTTCCTTCCTTCCTTCCTTCCTTCCTTCCTTCCTTCCTTTCTTTCTTTCTCCCTTTCTCTCTTTCTCTTTCTTTCTTTCTCTTTTCTCTCTCTCTCTCTCTCTCTCTCTCTCTCTCTCTCTCTCTCTCTCTCTCTCTCTCTCTCTCTCTCTCTCTCTCTCTCTCTCTTGTTAAAGAGCAAAGCCCATATTCAGGATGCTCCAAAATTCTTTGTACCCTTCCGAAAGTCCCACATTAAGAAAACTAATACCTGTGCTAAATGATTTATAAATTAATTCTTCAGCAATCACAGTATCTCCCAGCTGAAGTCTTTCCTTGCGCTCTTTCTCCCTGGGATGCTTACTTCCTGCTTCCTTCTATTAGTATTAGCTGGGTTTTAAGGTCTAGGGGAAACCTTGCAATGTCTGGGAAGACTTACTGTTCTACAGTAAACCATGTTGACCTCATGTCTTAAATACTTTGTTACTATATCCATGCCTCTCAAGCAGACATCTATTAGTTTGCAAATACTTAGCACCATCCCTGAGTCTCAGCACCTGTTAGTAATGAGGATCCCTTTGTTTGGAATTAACTCAGTTTCTCACAAGGGTAGCTAATTGACTTATTCGTTACAGCTGTTACCAATGTCTGACCGAGCAGATAGTGAAGGGCCCTCCTTTGTTCCCCACAATATAAATAATCATACGCAAAGCCGAAATTTGAGCTGATGAAAGCTGTAACGTGGTAAGTCTTGAAAAGTAAATTCAAAACCTCTTTCTGGTATGTAGGTGTCCAGGATAAAACCGAAAGCCCAGCCCCACACAGCAGCAACCTGGGGCGGGACCTATTGTCTCTGGGTCCTGATTGGCTACCTATGTCCATCCTATTCCTATGATTGGCCCACGCCGCAAGGGCAGCTGGGAATGCACGTGCAGCTGCTCCTCAGGAAGGAGGTGCGATGGCGGCCGCGACTTCTTGCCACATAGGGAGTAAGAGTGGACGGCGGGGTGCTTTGGGGTGCCAGTGCACTCGGTGTGGAAGAACGGTGTCCGTTGCCTCTGGTGAGGAGCCCGGGGGTTGCTGGGTGTTCCCGTGGGGTCCGCGGGTTGGCGACTGTGGGAGCTGTGCTAGGGCTGTGAGAGGTGTGTGAGGGGCCTGGGCCTCCTCGGCCCCGGGCCACCATGGCCACGGGCCGCCTCGGACCTAGGCCCCAAGGATCCGGGCCGCCATGGCCACGGGCCGCCTCGGACCTAGGCCCCAAGGATCCGGGCCGCCATGGACCCGGACTGCCTCGAACCCGGGCCACCAAGGGTCCAGGCCGCCTCGGACCAGGGCCGTGGCCTGGCTCAGTGGTGCCTTAAGGTTCCCTCCACACACTCAGAGATGCCCTTAGCCGCCCTTCACAGGCCACTGCCAAGTCTCTGGGGCACTTTCCCCTCACACTCCTGCAAGTTGAGGGAAAGACTTAGGAAAGAGCGGGCAAAGAAGAGTATAGTGCTTAGAAACCGGAGTCACCCTACTCAAATAATTTCCTCCTTTGTTTTAAAAAAGCAAAAACAAATGAACAAATAAAACAAAACCCGGGCGGTGGTGGCTCACAACCTTTAATCCCAGCTCAGGGAGGCAGACACAGGCAGATCTCCAAGTTCGAGGCCAGTCTGGTTTACAGCCTGAGTTCCAGGACAGCCAGGGCCACACAGAGAAGCCGTGTCTCGATAAACCAAACCAGCCAACCAAAAACAAAGAGATGTTGTGTGATCTTGTGGTCAAGAAGGAATGAAACTTCATAGGAATAGGGTAGTTTTTCTTGTAGGAATAACAAGTAGACTGAAAGTTCTCAGATTTAAAAAAAAAAAAAAAAGCAAAAAGTGCTTGGGAAACTATAGTTCCTTTTGTAAATCTTGTGATTTGGATTTTGTTTTTTGAGGACAGATTTTCCCTTTATTCACTATCTTCTAATAAACTCATTTACAATCCCCCCAAAAAATGAATGTTTAAGTTCAGGTTATTTTAATGTAGCTTAAGTACTTTAGAGAACTTTGACAGGAATAAGTTGTTGGATCTAAACTTCTGAAATGACTAAACAGTCTTGCTCCTTTGCCTGTTTAATGTTTATACGAAGGTCAGTGGGCTCTTTCAAGATGACACCATTTAGGAGACAGAAAACTGGTTGCATTTTTAATGGGGAGTAACTTCTCTATGAGATAATTTGTTTTTCAGTACTAGGAGTTGAACCCAGATCCTTGTACATGCCCTTGCTCTAGCTCCTAAAGATTAGGATTACAGGCTTGCATCACTAGGCCTGGCTCTGTTTGGCATTTTGATCAATGCTTCTGTTAGAAAATGCCCATTTTAAGATGAAAATTATTACAAAATAAGGTTCTTAGGCATAACCTTTAAAGCCAGTGGTTTATATTTGTATTATAAGATTTAGAAATACTCGACTGGTAAAATAGTTACGCTTTGTAAGCTGAAGTGTACAATAGCTCAGCTTGTATAGTATCAGAAATTTTATAAAAACAGTTGAGAATTTTTATTGCTTTGGTTTAATATCTCTGAAATTTAAATATGACTTTAAGACCCTTGTACCAAATTTCAATTTGATGAAAATTTAAGTACTTTAATAAGAAGTCAATGAAATTCTTATAATTCAGCAAGAATTCCATAAATGTGTTCTAGAAAAACATTACTAACTTTAGTTTGAAGCCTGTTAGACATAGTGTTTACAAAGGTCAAATGAAATATGTTAGAACGCTGTTCGATTGCAAGGTACAGCGGAATTCATAGTAATATAGGTTCAGAACTGAATTTGTACAAGCATTGTATAGCTGCATGATTTTGCTTCCTGGTTTTCTCCCCTCTAACCCCCATTTTAAAATATTTTTTATTTAAAAGTTTTTTTTAAACATACCAACCACTATTTCCCCTCCCTTCTCTCTAGCCAGTCCCCCCCCCCCCGCCCCCCCCATACTCCTCAGAGAGGGTAAGGACTCCCAGGAGGAGTCAGTACAGTCTGGCACATCCAGTTGAGGCAAGACTAAGCCCCTTTCCCCAGTATCAAGGCTGAGCAAGGTCCCCCTTGCGAAAAGGATTCAAAAGCCAGTTTGTGCACTAGGTATAAATTCTGGTCCCACTGCCAGAGGCCCCACAAACTAAACCAGACACACAACTGTCACTTACCTTCAGTTTGGTCCCATGAAGTCCACCAATCTAACTAAACTAAGTATGTTTTCTTATATAATATACTACTTTTTGAATTTTTCCTTTGATGGGTAACTATTCCCCATTAGACATGAACAAATTGTGGAATGATTAATTGATGAAATTTCATCAACAGGTCGCCACCAAGAGCTTCAGTGTGGACATGCCTTTTGTGAACAGTGCCTATTAATAGCTCAACAATATACCACAAGTAAATGCCCTGATTGTGAAGTAAGTTTTTAAATCTTTCCTATTGAATACACTCCGGTGTTATAGATAAAAATGTTAAGACAATTAAAATGTACTAATCAGGACCTAGAAATGTATATTTTGACTGCTTAGTCTCTGGATAAAGAAACATTAATAGAAGATAAAGCTTTCCACGAGCCAGGAAGATGGATCTTCAAGCAAAAGCACTTTCAATGCAAGCCTGGGTCCCCCAAACTTAGGGGGATCATGTAAAAGACAGAGTTTCTTCTCTGACCTCCACACTCATCCAGTAATACATGTGCTCTCTCATACATAGACATGTACACATGTACATAAGACATAAACATTACAATAAAAGGAAAACTTTTCTATCCATTTTACAGTTCTTCAAAGTGATGAAGAAAGATTAAAGTCATCCATATTGCCCATATGACTCTTGGGAGACATTGGTGGAAAGCTTACCTTTTTAAAATTTAGATCAATGTATTTTTCCTTTTAAAAAACCTTCCTTATTTTCAGTGCGGAATGCAAACACACTTGGAATTCTTATTCTCATCATTTGTGTTGTGGGCTGGCGTTTGTAGAGACATTGTGCTGTAAAAAGACAGAAAAGCAAAACAACTGTCCAGAAGTAGTAAGTATACAGCAACTCAAGTAGGGCTGAAGTCTTTCGCCCTTGAGAGTGAGAACAAATCAGTGTTTTGCATTTAATACAAATACAAATGCAGTTTGATTTCTATAATCCATAGAGTTGACTGTAAATTCTGTAAATTCCACTGGAGATACGGATTGGATTTATACCCCTTGTTTCCCCCTGTCAGGGTAGTAGTTAGTATGGAGAGGTAAGATATAGTGGAGTTCTTGTTTTATCAGCCTCATCTGAGCTGCTGCTTTCTGAGAATCATAGCTGAATAATATAAAAGCACTCTACAAATTCTGGGGCATTAATAAAATAACCCTTCAGTATTTATTTGTAGGTTCATTGGCTTCCATGTGATATTCAGTGCACCTATTTATGCTATAATTTGTGAATGCTTTAATTATAATAGAAGTACCTGCTTTTTTGTCTGCTTTGGAATTACGAGTGATGCTCTTTGATGTGGGAAATGCCTATACACTTTGAGCTTTGTGACACGGAGTTCTTCAGATGTGGATCATATATGAAGACAGAACCTCATCCTCCTTGATTATGATGGTACATTCTGACAGATCCATTCACATACATGAAGGGAAAAGGAAGGAGAAGGCAGCTGGGACACATCTCTGCTCTTGTGATATGTTTCTTATTCTTACAATGTTGAATAACATCATAGTATCCAGATTACATTTACAAATAATGACTAATTTTAGGGTTGTGATAAATCAATTTTGAAACATTTGTACTAGTTTTATTGTTACTTTGTGAGGGATGTGGACTGTCCATTCTTTTCTTTGTGCACCTATCCCTAAGACATGGTCATCAAGTTTATATTCAGAATTTTGAGATTTGCTAGATCATCCCTATTTAGAAGTTCTCCAGAAACTTTTCTGAAACTGGTAGCCATTCTTTTTGTATTGGTGCCTAAGACTTATTTTAAATAATGTATAGGAAGAGTAGAATAATCTTCTCTAAATTAGTGAGAAATCTGAATTTAAGAAATATGGTTTATCACTTTGGAATGATATTTGTGCTCTAAATATTGAGATTTAATGTTTGTATTCAGATATGATTTGTAGTTATAATTTTACATGGAAATCAAGTGCTGTTTACTTAAAATTTAAGCCAAAAACTATTCCATTCACAATTAACAGGTATTATTTTGTCCTTCTGGATTTAGGTAAATACGGGCTTACATTTATTTTTTCTAATTATGTATTTTTCCTAATAATAATACACATGCCTGATTTTGATTAGAAATTATTATCAATAACTACTATGTAATTTTATACAGCAAAATGATAGATTTATGCTGTGATAGGATCATATAGCTAGCACTCTAGAAATGTCATTTTCTTGACTTTTAAACTAGTTTCAAAATCTATTAGTTCAAGGGGAAAAGATACATTATCCAAATAAAGAGATAATTAGTATGTATTATTAAAGTGTCATGTGATTAGAAATGTTACTACATACAAATGTCAAATGTGGCTGGTTGTGGTGCTACATGCATACCCTTAATCCAAGCAGTCTGGAGACAGAGTTAGGCCAGCCTGGTCTATAGTGAGTTCAGGATATCCAGAGCTATAGAGTGGGACCCTATCTCAAAAAAAAGTAATCTAGAAGAAATTTTGGTAATTTATTAGCTTGGACTAAAGCCTTATTAGATGCATCACTGGGAGGAGAGGCATAGAAGAAACATGCTAACGTTGATATGTGTGTAGTCAAGAGGGAGGAGAAAGACAAAAGTATATGAATGACTGTTGGAGAAGAGGGAGAAGGCCAGAGAGAGGGAAGATAAAGTAATAGGAGTTGTTTGAGTAAGTATGATCAAGGTACGTAATATGCTTATATGAAAATATCACAGTAAAACCATTGTTTTGCATAATTAATATGCACTACTAAGAAGTCACTTTTCTCATTTATGAGCAACAAAAGTAACATAAAATGTTAGAGATAAGATATGAGTGGCAGAGGCTAGAGAGATGCCTCAGCCATTGAGAGTGCTTGTTCCTACAAAAGACTGAGTTTTAATTCCTAGCACTCACATGGCGCCTCACAACCATCTATAACTCCAGTTTCAGGGCATCTTTCTTCCCCTTCTGGCCTCCATAAATCCCAGGCATGTACATTGTACACACATACACACACACACACACACACACACACACACACACACACACACACACATATCATATAAATATGTAACACATGCATTTACTTAATTTCCTTTTTTATTGAAGATAATTAAGAATAAATCTCTGGTAAAGTAAGGAAACATACACACCTTCTGATGGTAACTTTCTTCTTAAAAATAGTCTCTGACTCTTTCTGTCTCCATTCAGCTACCTATCTTCACATTGCTGCATTATATATACACCCATATATCTTACTTTACATACATATGGTCATACATCTCTATACACAGTTAAATTTGTTTTCACATGTCTTCACATCTGTCTTTTATATGCATTTCTCTTCTTCATCTCCTTTTATACAGTTTTATCTTCCTGCCTCTACACAGTTACAGATCTCTATACAGCCATAGCTATTCATTTACATACCTCTCTCACCGTATAACACTTTACATTGTTCTTACTTTCAGACAGCTTTTTGCATAGCTCCTATATGTAGCAACAACTCTTTCACACAGCTTTCTCTCTCTCACACACACTCATACACATATGCTTCTTCTACATCATTCACTCACTCTACTAGATCACTCTCCGTTTATTCTCTCATATACCTCCCATTCTCTCTTTAGACTTCTTTTTCACCTCACACATACACCAGTCTGCACAGCTTCATCTCTGCATCGCCGCTGCTCTTACATTCTCATCCACATACACACTAGTTTCTCCTCCTTCCTCCCCCTACCTTGCTGTTGCCCCCCCCCCTTAGTCAAACTCTGAACAATTCTTTGTTACATTTTCAGGGCCCAACACATTCTTGTAACTCATGAAGTCACACAGTTTTTCTCAGGCTAGTAAGGTCACAAAGACTGACGATTGTAGATACTTGGCCTTGCATATAACTTTTCCCAGACAAAGAATGACATTGAAATTCAGGACATAACAATAACAGTAGCAAATTGAACCTTGAGTAGTCAGGGTATATGCAAAAATTCAACTATTATTAAAGGGGAGGGGGTGTTGAAACACAAATTCAAGTTTGTATTTAATGAAAACTCAGAGCCAGATATTGGGGAAAAGATGGAATATCAGAGAGAGGAAACAGACCACAGTCAGTTCTCATCTAGCCAACTTCTCAGGGTAAAAGCTATCTTCAAGAGTCTTCAGCCTGGCTTGTTGCTTCTAGAGAATATTGCAATGTCTATGTTTGCCTTAAATGTCTTCTTTGCCCAGTTGTTTCACTTCTGTATTCAATTCTGCATCATAATCCTAGAGTCAGGATTAAAAGTGGGAGCTACTACTGTTTGTTAGGCTTGGAACTCAAAGGAACACAGAAAGATCTCTGTCTCCTGAGTTATGAGATTAAAAGTGTAAATCACTACTCAGCCGTTTCCATGCTGGGATTAGAGGCATGAGTTATCACTCTCTAACCCTCAATGCTTGACTGTGGGTGATTCTGTTCTCTGATTTTCCAGGCTGATTTTACTAAATATAAAGTATATCACCACAGGGTGTATGTCTTGAAACAGCCTGACCTTGATTTAGCAATAAACAACACCTGGAAATTAATCTGTGTATATTTTCTGTGGGGGCAACTTAGTCTGTTTGAATTTGTTCTGAAGTTTAAAATTGTCTTTGAGACTGAGAATACTGTTAACTTTCCTGTGTCTGTAAAGAATATTCTGGTATTATTTTTATACATCAGAAATCAATTTTCTTGACTACTCACAACTCAAAGATATAAAGCGCACTACCAATGGGCTGTGGAAAGAAACTCCAAAGCTGTTCTTATTAGTGAGGGATAGCAGTGACACCCGAGAAAGTTACAGATAGAAAACAATTGGTCATCAACAGTCAGTGACCTGATGGCTGTGCCAGGTGGGATTCCCAATCAGGTGGGTCCTGATCTGGTGGGTCAACTTGTTAAACACTAGTTGTCACTTGCTGTATACTCTCAATGGCCCTCAGGAACTTACTACTTGTCCTCCTTTAAGGGTCCTTCACAGAGCTCTTGCATATTTTCTTTTGAAGTTATCTTTTTTTATTAACTATGCAATGGAGTTAAGATTGACTTGTGTAAATAGGAGACTATTATGGGTCTTCTCGACTTCTAATGTTTACTGTATTTTGCAGTTTACAGGATTTTAAAAAGCAGACCTTCCTACCTCTCAGTCATAAACACATGTATATTTTAGTGCTTATGTTATAAAGGACATATATTTAGGACTAGAGATGTGGCTCTCAAGTAGAAGCACTTGTGGCTTAAGTTCATGCCCTAAGTTTAGAACCCAAGTGGAAGGAAGGCACCAACTCTCCAAAGCTGTTTTCAGAATTCTGTGTGTGGAACACATAAACCTATACTCTCTAAATGTACAACAAGAATAAAATATTTACATTTTCTTTTTTAAAAATATATTTAAGGAAGATAGCTGATAACACACAATCATGATTGGTCAGAGTCTCTAGGGAATGATCTGGAAACAATTATTGGAAAAGCATTCTAAACAGCTAGAGGGGAAGGTCATAGCCAGCACAGTAGTGGCAGTAGCAGGAGAAATTAAGGGAAACCCTGTCCTTTAGACATACATACTTGATGCTGCCAAGAGACAAGATGCCATTTCAAAAAGCCTTCTGCTGCTTTGGCACTCCAGCAGCCGAGAACTGTTGTAGTGGGGTTTCTTGGGTCCCGGGTGTCCAGAGGTCCGAGACCCACAGACCTGCTGCCCAAGACCCCTTAGCCACCTAGCCGCCCACCGCTCAAGTCCCCAGAAATGACTCAGATGCTTATATTTAACTTCATGCTGTTTGGCCTATGGCTCAGGCACATTGCTAGCTAGCTCTTACATCTTAAATCAACCATTTCTATTAATCTGTCTGCCACGTGGCCCGTGGCTCTCCTGTGTTCCTTACATGTTGCTCCTTTGGACTTCAGGCCTGCGCTGTCTGACTCCACCCTTCCTTTCCTACCTATTCTGATTCCTCCTCCTACTTCTTCTGTGGTGCCTGTCATGGCCCAAAACAGCTCCTTTATTTAAAGATTGAGATTCACAGCATACAGAAAGTCATTCCCACATCAGAGAACCTTGGTGAAACATATTCTCAGAAAACTCAGTATTGTGAGTGTTGCTGAAAACTGACAGACACTACTGAGAAACTGCAGAAAAGCTTTGGATCAGATTTACATTACATTCAGCAAGCTGAGAATTTGGTGGAACTAACATTTACACCAGAACTTTGACTTACACTGAAGCAGCATGCTGGACATTGGCAAGACCTCCAAAAATGTGGGCTTGCATTCCCAAGCAGAGCTCTGAGGAACTTTAGGAAGTGCCCTAGATATGAGAGCCTTCCCATGAAGCACTGGCCACCGACTAGGACAGCATCAGTAACTAGCATCCAAAGGAGAATAGGACCGAACATTGCAGAGGAGTTCCTAGTGACAGGACAACATCCTGGAGCTGGAGAGAGAACAAGAGACAGTCTAGATGAAAGGAAGCCACCAGTCAGCCAGTCAGTTTTCATGTCTCCACCTAGTGTGTTCTTCCCATATTTATTACTTGTTTGCTAACCAACATCATCTTAGCACTTAGGTTGGCCCCACTCTGTTGTTGGCCTATATTGCCTTCTTCTCCCACTCTCTTTTACTTCTTTTATTTTTTTCTTCTCCCAAAGGACATCTGGCCTGGTATGTATCATCTGTACCTCAGCATCCTGAGAGGTGGTGCTAGCCTGAAAAGTGGTACTCTTCTACTTTTCCCTCCATAAAAGTTTATCTTTACTTCCTCTTTAGTCTACCTTTAGGCAAATTCACTCCTCCTCCTTCCACTTTTTAAACCCTCTACAGTTCCTCTTATGAACTCTTAGGAACTCCTCTACTTTCTGTCATCCCAATGCTAATTACTAGTCTTAATGTATTTTTTCTTTCCACTTAGAGCTGCAGTAACTAATATATTAGTACCCATAGGACTCAATGTCCCTTTTCACTAAAATGATTAGTGTTTAAGGAGTGATTATTAATTGTTGGCTGTTACTTTGATTTTATACTGGGTCTACCACAGGATGACTGTTATTGTAGTCAGTATTCTACTCCTGGGGAACACTGGGGACAGGGTTTAATGCCCTGGACACAAGAGAAGTCATCCCTACCACACACTAGTCCTTACTGAACATTGCAGACACTTTCACTGAAAGAAAGGTGACCTAAAAATATTCAGCCAACAATCTAAGTCTTAATGCACAAGTTCTAGTGCAAAAAACCACAAGTAACATGAAAAGTCAAGGTAACACATCTCCTCCAAAGCCTGCCAGACTCAGAGTAATGGCCTCCAATAAGGGCAACTTAAGCAAAATTCCAGTCAAAGACTTTAAAGAATGATGGTAGATGTGTTTGAAGAAATTAAAGAGAGCTGGGTAGTGGTGGCACACCCCTTTAATCCCTGTGAGTTTAAGGCCAGCTTGATCTACAGAGTAAGATCCAAGACATCCAGGGCTGTTACACAGAGAAACCCTGTCTCAAAAAACCGAGAGAAAGAGAGTGAGAGAAATTAAAGAGGACACTGAACTTCTGAATGAATCCCCAAAGCACAAAGACAGCTGAGAAAATGAGGATGTAGCAAAAAATAGGAAATTGGAAATCAAAAAGGAAACCGTTTGAAGGGAAAAATCATCTGAAGAGATGCCAGAAATGAAAAATTAAATGTAAAAATCTCAGTTAAAACCATCATTAACAGAATAGACCATAAGGAGGGCAGAACATGAGGGCTTGAAGACAGTATAGAAGAATTGTTACATTCTGTTGAGAACTGATAATTTTTTTAATGTGGTTTTTAAGAAAATTCAGGGTTTTCGGAATGCTATTAACAGATTAAATCTACAGAAAATGAGTGAAAAATGGAGAATTCTATGCAGAAGTCAGAGAATATTTCAGTACAATTATAGAAGAAAATCCCCTGTATTAGTCAGGGTTCTCTAGAGCAGCACTTCTCAGCCTGTAGGTCACAACCCCTTTGGAAAATCTCTATTTCCCAAAATATTTAAAATTTATCATGGTAGCAAAACTACAGTTATGAAGTAGCAATAAAAATAATTTTATGGAAGGGGTCTCTACAGCATAAGGAAGTGTATTAAAGGGCACCAGGACGGTAGAGAACCACTGCTCTAAAGGAACAGAACTTATAGTGTGTGTGTGTGTGTGTGTGTGTGTGTGTACACGTGTGTACATGTACTTACATATATATTATAGAGGGAATTTATTAGTTTGGTTTGCAAGCTGTAGTCCAGCTAGTTCAATAATGGCTTTATAAGGTCCAAGAACCCAGTAGATGTTCAGTCTACAAGGTTGGATGTCTCACTTGGTCTTGAGTATATACTGAATCCTGAAGAACTAGACTCAAATCCCAGTAAAGGAATAGACTTAGTACTGAGAGTAAGAGCAAGCAGGCAAAGAGAGAGCAAGCTTCTTTCTTCTGTATCCTTACTTAGGTTGCCAGCAGAAGGTGTGGCCTGGATGAAAGGACTATCTTCCCATTGCAAAAGATCTGGGAAATCTGGATCTTTTACTCTCAAATATCTAGACTAGAAGTGGATCTTCCCATTGGGAATGATTTAATTAAGAAAAAAATTTCTCAAGGTGTGCTCAGCCAATTGGGTTTTAGTTATTGCCAGTTATAGTGAAGTTGACAACCAAGAGTAGCCATTACATCTCCATAATTTAGAGAAGGGCTTATCCAAGTACAAGAGGCATAAAACATCAAATAGTGTAAGATAAGAACATTTCCACTGTTGTGCATAATTAGCAAACTATAACAGAATAAATAGTGTATTGAGAACTGCAAGATTGAAACACCAAGTCACAGATAGAGGCCCATGAAATAGTAGCTGTTTTTTCAGCAAAAACTTTTTAAAAGCCAAAAGGACATAGAAATATGTACTTCAAGTCTGAAAGACCACAGCTTCCAGCCAAGACTACTGTGCCCAGAAAATCATGTCATAATTGGTGATGAAAGAGAAACATTCCATGATAAAAACAGACTATTGGAATGTGTGACCATTTTGCCAGCTCTACAGAGGATGCTAGTAGTTATTCTTCATACTGAAGGGAATGATAAACACATCCAAAATAAGAAACACAGATAAAATGATGCTAGAACAAATTATTTTTAAAGCACCAAATTCTCCAAATAAAATGACAGAACTTGATTTGTACTTTTGAGTAATAACCCTATAGTTAATGCTCTCCTCTATCAAATGGCACATGTTAATAGACTTGATTAAACAACATCTATTTCCTCCTCCAAGATACACACCATTTTATGGGAAATGGATGAAAAAAAGCATTCCAAGTAGTTGAAAGTAGGAAACAAATAGGTATCTCTAACATCTAACAAAATAGACCTCAAACTGAAACTAGTCAGAACAGATAGAATGATTTCCTACTGGGTAAAGAAGCAATCGGGAAGATACAAGAATTCCAAGTGCATCAGACTTCACAAATACTAGATAGAACCGCAGCTTAGCACCAACACAATAATGGGGACCCTAACCAAGAGATTATTCTGATAAAAACTAAACATCAGAATTAAATGACATTATATAGATCAAAAGGATTCTATAAAACACATTTTTCAAAATGTCCTATAGAAGTTTCTGTAAAATAGATCACACGTTTTATACACATTTTGGTAAGACACAAAGCAGGTCTCACCAAATAGTCTCTTGTAGTCTGTTTGACCACAATAGAATAAAGCTAGAAATAAAATGGTTTGTGAAATGATGGATTGGTCACTAGCAATTCCTAGAGCTGAATAAAAATGAATACACAACACACCAAAATCTAATGGGATACAATGAAATCCGGCTTCATTATGGAAAACACTATGGAAGTTTCTAAAAAAAACTTAAAAACAGAATTTTCATATGACCCAGGTATTCTGTCTCTATGCATATACCCCAAAGATTCTATATTCTACCACATAAATGCTTGCATATCTGTGTTTATTACCATTCTGTTCATAATAGCAAGGGAAATTGAATCAGTTTAGGTGTTCATTAAATGGATAATAAAACTGTGCTACATGTTATACCATAAAGAAAAATGGAATTATGAAGTTTGCAGGGAAATAGGTGAAACTGTAAAATATTAAGTAAGGGTACTCAAGTTCAAAAAGACAAACCCCACATGTTCTCTCTAATGGCATCCTAATTTCTACTCTCATATATGTGCATCTATGCAGAACTGGGTACATGTAGATCCCAGGGAAGCTAGAAAAGAGCCCATGGGAGAGGGATTCTTTAAGAAGAGAAAGTAAAACATGTGACTCAGAAGTGGAAGGGTAGATACTGGGAGTGAGAAGGTTTAGTGGGGGAGTGGAACAGGGAGATGGAGCAAAGGATTGGGAACTAAAGGTATATATGAAAAGGTCATAAGAAAATCTGATACTTGATAAGCTAATAAAAAATAAATGTTTTAACAGAAGTGCCTTCTGTGGATGGATAAATCTGCTTCCTGCCCCCAAACCATAGGATATTTTTAAAAAAAAATCTATTGCTAGACGGGTGACTGTAGACTAATAACTGGTCAATTCTCCATTAGTTGTTGGTCAAAGAACCCCCTAGAAGCTCCCAAACAATACAGACAATTGCCACTGCCTTTGTTTATCCACCAGAACTAAGTGATTAAAATAAAGAAACAAACAAACAAAAACACTATTGATGAAGACATTGCATGCTTTGGGCATGGGACTTAGAGAAATCAAGCTTGTACTGGGCTAAAAACTTCCTCACTGCTGGCTAGCCCTCACAATGCTGGGAGTTGCCATGAAGACTTGCTGAGGCAGATTGTCATCAGACCTTGAGTTTAATACCATCACCCAGGCAAGATGAACCCCCTGGTTTAATAGTGGCTAGTTTGTTATTGATTATTGATGGCTTCTTGAGTAGATCTGATGTCTGCTGCACAAGAGGAAAGGTACACCTGATACTATAAGCCTGATCAAAACGCCATCACTGAGGAAGTCATTAATGGGAAATCTGCTGTTGATTTACTCAGTAGACATGATGTGCCCTCCAAACAGCTGTGGTTTTGCCCATAGATTAATGCAGCTCTCAGCTTTGGTTAGAGAAGCTTTTTTTTTTTTTTCTCCCCAGTGGTCAATGGTGACTGCAGAGACTGATAATTAGTCAAAACACTGATAATAAATGGCTGTTGAGTGCTCAGCCACACATGGCACCTCTCCAAAGCTCAGGGAAAAATGCAGAAGAATGGGCAGAAAGATGCAAGCCAGGGGAAGGAGTGAGAGCACAGGTTCCCACCTCTAACCAAAAAGCTTTATGTAACTTGATACCTGCTGGCCAAGGAAAAATCCGTTTCTTCCAGTGAAGTCGACTGGATATGTTAACCACATTCCAGGTTGGGCCCCATTCTCAGGAGTAGTAGTTGGACAAAGATCTCAATGGTATTTTTGTAGACTTTTTTGCCTCATTTTGCTATTTTTTTTGTCTTATGGTATTTTGCTTATTTTGATTTCTGTTTTTAAGTATTTTTTAAAAAGGAGTCTTGCTAAATTGCTCAGGCTAGCTTTGAACTTAAAAAACCCTATGTTTTAGTCTCTCAAGTAGCTAGTGCTACCAGGCCTGACTATTTTATATTTGGTAAATTTTAGGATATTTAGTCTATCTCCAAAAAACTGGCACAATTCTCCATTTATTAAATTCTTGTTTTTAGAGTTTGCACTAAATAATATTTTGTAATTTTGAACGGAATAAAGATATCACTTGGTGTAGAGTTTAGTAGCAAATTTTAAAGTATTGTTGCAATCATTTCCTTTAGAATTATAACAAAAAGTTATTTTGGTTAATTTAATATTCTGTTTAATAACCATTAGGGTGCTGATTTTTTTTAACCCATATTAAGGTAAAACTACAAGTACAGTTTTCCCTTAAAGCAAACTTCAGAATCGTTATTGTTATCAGTTTTGTTTATGAATAGCACACAAAAAATTGTTTGGGTTCTGCATCAGTGGAGTTTATTGAATGACTGAGTTTGTTTAATCTTTTTTTGTCTTAAGGGTCATACAGCTGTTAGTATGAATCAAGGCCGCTGTAGCCCAACACATGGACGTATTAAAGAAGAGTCTTCTTTGGAAGCCTCAGAACCTGAGATGTATGTTCTTGTGCACCATTACCTTAGCACTTAAAGCTCAGTTTATTTCTAAGACAATTTTAAAAATATGATAAAATGTTAATATTAACTGTGTTTCTAGCCTGTGGTTTATAGAGTGCTATTTAAGTTCATTAATTTGTCTTGACACTTGTGGAATGTAGGATCTGGCTCCAAAAAAAGCAACATTAGTTTGACCTTATTTAAAATCATGCAATAAAACCTTCAATCAAGAGGATGAGAATCCAGAATTACTAAAGTTACTGCAGCTGAGTGATATGAAGTTGTAAAGAAAAAATACTTTCCTGTTGATCTTAAGAATGGTATAAATACAGTATGATGGTAAAATGTGCTTTGAGAGGAGATTTCTAAAAAGAAAAAATAGCAACTTTTGAGTTCTCTTATTATCTATTCTATGTGACTTGACAATATATATTAGTAAATATTGTCTTTGAATTGGAGGTTTTTTCATACTCCCCCCTTTATTCTTAATAGAGATTTAAGCATAACTGAGCTATACACAGTCATTGTTAATTTTTATAGCCTTAATCACTTATCTTTTCAAAATCAAAAATCCCCGCTAGTCTCTAAGCCTATTTAAAAGCACAGACCCATCTTATTCCTCTCTTTACTCCTACAGCTATACACAGAACAAGCATGTAATGCTTATTAGATTAAAAAGCCATATTTTTATATTTTCTGTACTTTTTTCTGTCATATGTTAGTCCCTATGTGGGCAGTACCATCCCTGGGCTGGGCCCTCACACATTGGTCACTAAGAAAATGCCCTATAGACTTGCCTATAATTTTATGGCGGTATTTTGTCAATTGAGGCCCCCTCCTCTCTGATGACTCTAGCATGTGTCAAATTAGCATAAAACTAGCCAGCACACCAGCTTTCTAGGACATTACAAAGTTGTTTATATTTACATAGATTTTAACTTTTTAAATTATATTTAATATGATAGATTTTCAAGGAACTATCTCATTTGGAACTAATTTTATAAATAATAGCATGTAAATTATTCAAACTTCTCATATTGTTATTCATCTACCTCCTATAAATTTTTTGCTTTGCCAATATCTTCTATGTCTACATCCTGTCTTTCATTGCTACCATCCCATTTAACTCTCTTCTCTCTCATTTTACTTCCATACTTTTCCTTTCTCTCTAGTTCTTCCTGGCCTATTCAGTTAAAATCCCAAATTCTTTAAATTTGAATTACTGGATTTTCACATTACCTCCATAGTTCTCATACTGTAATGAATTAGGGAGAAACTAAAGGAATAATTCTGGTTGTTTCTTTGGGTGGAAAACCTCTCATCTGAAGTTTGACATCTAGGTGTTGACAGACACAGTACTTTTCTTACCTCCTACAAACATAACTGGCGAGTCACTCTTTCCATGGCTCTGTGCAAATGATGAGAACACAACTTTAGGAATCATTGTGACTCAGTGGCCATAGATCTTGTCTCCACAGAATAACCATTTTAAATCAAATTTGGGGTTGTCAAATTTGGACGTCTGCAAAGTTAGATTTATTGAGCAGTGCAGAATGAGTTTAAACTAAGAGTAGGTTGATGGTAGATGAAGGTGGTTCACTCCTACCACTGGAGGCAGAAGTTTCTCCTCCATGCTAGCCAGTCAGTGTGGTCAGCTCTTTGCTTTCCTCCGAAAGGCTTTACTTCCTTTTGAAGTTTTCTGGCTTAAAACATCATGCAAGTTAATCAGATTATACTCTTGTCTATATGTGGAATGTCTAGTAAAAGTCCAAACTTTTTTCTAAATGACCAGTTTTTAAATTAAAAAAACTTTGTTTTTCTAAGATAGGGTCTTTTGTTACCTGAGTTTATCAGTGCATGTTTAATAACTGATATTTCTGCATACAAGTACTTATTATTGTATGCATGAGTTGCTTTAATTTATAAGCTTAAAACATCTCAATCTTTATTAGTATTTCTTCCAAATGTGAAGTAAAAGTGACTAAAAAATTAGAACATGGCATAAGCTGTTACTTTTAGGAGTTTACTTAGGTTAAGGTCATATTAAAATTAAATTATGTGAAAGTAATTTTATTTGTGAATTATTCTTATTGATAATTGAGAATATATTCTTTTAAGTCATCTAAATATTTTTGATAGAGAATAAAAATGAGAAGGCTATGGAAATTATATTCATGCTTGTATTTCAAATAACACAGTTGGCTTTTTTCAGGGTAAAGAACTGCTCTTCAGAGCTTAAAAAGACAGTGGACCAGCTAATTGTTGACTTGGAACATTCATGCTCCATACACAGGACTATTTCAAGCCCATCTGTTGTAATGTCGGTATGAAAAACATTGGTCGTGAAGTATTGTGAAACTAAACATTTGACTTTATGCTGGGTAGTTGAACTTTTCCTCTCAGGGTTTCCACAATTACCAATTCTTTTAGAAGCTCAAAAGTAACAAGTAAACCCACTTTCCTTACTTGAATCTTTTGCTTTGCTCTATACTTGAGCAGTTAACCTGTGTTTATGACAAGCCTGTTTGTAAATCTCTCATTTTCCTGAGGCATACTTTGACTGATATGGTTTTGAAGTTCTTAATATTTACTTGAATATAGTTTTTCCCCTGTGAACCAAGTTACTTAATAAAAATTCCCTGAAACATGCACAGTTAAAATTTTCTAAATTCTGACTATAGTTTTTCAATTATTTTAATGATGGTAAGAGGTCTAATTGTGTTTGTTATTGATAATGATATTGTTATTGAAGATTGAATTTTACCTATTACTATTCTGAATAATGTTAATAATAAATATTTGCTGAATTTGAGGTTAGAAATAGAACAGATGCTAAAATAAACTAAGTGAAATAGAGTCTTTTTGTAAAAATCATTACTGATCTGGATTGAAGTCTAGATTATACTCATTCTCTTTTGTTTTAACTCTAATTTAAAAACAACAACAACAACAACAAAAAAATAGAACCTCATGTTGCCCAAGCTGGACTTGAACTCACTACATAGCTCAAGATGATCTGATCCTTCTTCCTGTACCTCCCAAGTACTCTGATTACAAATGTGTGTTAGTATATCTGATTACCAAGTTAAACTCTTAACAGAGCCATATTTAAAAAACTGTTTTGTCTATATACTTTTTATGATACATTTTCTGAAATTTAATTTAAAAAATGGATTTGTGGTACAATTTTACAGTTAAACAATATCTTTATGGTGGTCTTGGTGGCACACATTGGCATTACCAGGACTTGGGAGGCTGAGGCAGAAGACTCACAAATCCCTCGGTATGGTGGTGTATTACTATAAACTCAACACTATAATGACAGGCACAGGAGGATTATTGTGAGTTTAAGGACAACCTGGTCTACATAAATGAGTTCCTTTACTTACTGAGGATATAGCTCAATGGTAGAATGGTTGTTTAGTATGCCTGAGGTCCTGGGTTTCTATCCATAGTGTGGGAATAACATTTTAGATAGGCATGATTAGAAGTATTTTTATTGTTACTTTCTTTTACATTTAATTTGTAGATCTTTGTGCATTTGTAACCAAAACTACAGCTCAAGATTTTACAACTATAATGTATCAAGGCATCTATTCTTTTGTGTTTTATATTTGTATATGGTTCCCTCTCAGGAGACAGAAGAAATTGATGAAGCACTGAAGATAGCAGGCTATAATTCTGAACAATTAAGTAATGCTATAAAAGTAAGCATTTTGAATAATTCTACCAGGAGTTAAAGCATAGCCTCTTTATGAAAAAAATTCTTAAATAAACTTTATTATAATAAGCTTGCAAATAAAAGACATCATGCACCAAAATTCACCACATGTAAAGTCTGTACATCTCACTGAACTTGTACATGGTTAGAGTAGCAACTCTTAGGCTGTCATGTTTCACATTAGATTTTATATTTTACTGTTGAATATATTTTTATATACTTAGCACCAGAAATCCATGGCAGAGTTAGAACTAAAGTAAAATTGGCTTTATAACCTCTTCCATAACTTAAGTTCTTTTTTATCTCTTAATATTTATCATTTCTGGCTCTTATTCTACATGTTATACTGTACATACTTATATGTGTTTATATACATATATATTATTAACTGTGTTCTGCATATGAGTGAGAACATGTGGATGTGTTTTTCTTCCTGAGATTATGTGCCTTCACTTAATATTTTAAATTCTAAGGCCATTCATTTCCTCTTTTAGGAGGAGGGTGTGGAGTATGGAGGATTGAACCTAGAGTGTGGTGCATGAGAAGCAAGCACCCTACCACAGAGCTACAGCCCCACCCCAAATGACCTCTATACATTTGTACATTTGTATGTATATCACTGAGGTTAGGTTTAGCACTCCCTGCCCCCATGACCTACCAGGATTGAGTTTGTTATTCTAAGGTTAATAAAATCAGAGATTATGAGGAATTGGGATGTCTACTTTCTGTAAACTGAATTTTCATCTTTGCAGAATTTGCCCCTGTTTACCTGTGTCCTTCAGTTGAGAGAGTCTCATTTTCTTTGCTGCTTGCTCTGCCTGACAAGCTAACCCTTAAGCGCACCATTCAATAATAGTTTTAAAATTAAGGATTTTGGAGGCTTTAGCTGATTATGTTGTTATTACTTTTTTACATAGAAGAGGGAGACATTATAGATTGACTAAATTTCACTATTAAAAAACTTTAATGGCTATTTTTTCATTTGTTAAATCTTTAAACAGTAATTTTTTATTTTTAATGGACACTTACTTATGCTGTGTATTTTATTTTGCTTGATGCTATTGTAAAAGGAATTGCTTCCTTAATTTTATTTCCAAACTGTTACTACTAAGTAGAAATATAATTAAAACTTTACAGAAAGTACTCAAAAGATATTAGAAATAGAATGAAAGCAATGGGGTGAGACTTATGAGAAATAAAAACATTGAGAAAAGGATGGCTTAAAGAATGCTACCTATCGTGACAGGGTTGTACTCATGAGTACCTCCATTAAAGTAACAGAGTGTAGAAGCCAGCCACCTCTACCTCTACTTCAAACCCAATTCCTTTTATAATGCGCCATATATATGCGCTGTCCTATTAGTGTTCCAGTATCAACACTAATGCCAAAGTCATAAGTATCTTCTGAGTTAGATGGAGGTAGAACAAAATACTTTTCAAACAGAGCCTGTGATGCGCTTCACAGTATTTTACTCAGTCAGACATAATATAGGGATGGCCATGTCATAACAAACAAACAAAAAAACCCAAAAAACAAAAAACGCTACAGCAAGGTCATGGATCTTAAGCAAAAAAAAAAAAAAAAAAAAAGGTTTAAAAATAAACATAAGATAGTTAACATTTTTACTCAAGTTTTTTTGTTTTGTTTTTAATAGAATATAATATGTATTTTATCAAATACATTTTTACTGAAATTTCTTTCATATGTTTTGATCATGCTTTTCCTTCCTACAGTTTTCCCATATTCTCCCCACCTCACTTCCCACCCAACTTTTCACTCTTATTCTTTCAAAAAAAAAAACCCCAAAATAGCTCACAAAAATGAAAATCAAAACAAATATGCAGAAGACCAAACAAAATCAAACAAAAAGTCCACAAACTATGATGGAGTTATTTTGTGTTGGCCAACTCCTCCTGGGCGGGTCCTGCCCTGAAGAGTAATTGATATACTCAGTGAGACTCCATTAGAGAAAACAGATTGTTCCTTTGCTCGTGAATACCAATTGCAGATAGCTTCTTAGTTAGGGATGAGAATCCTTGTCACTTCCCTTTCTCAGTGTTGGGCATTTGTCTTGATCCTGTGTGGATCTTGTGTGTGCTGCCACAGTCTGTGAGTTCATATGCACATCAGTCTTTGTTGCATCTAGAAGATCTTGTTACCTTGGAGTCATCCATTATATTCATCCATTACATCTTGCTATTACAATCTTTCTGATTCCTCTTCCACATATACCTGAGTGTTGGTTGAGGAGTGGGTTTGGAAGATGTTTTATTTAGGACTGAGAACTCCAAAGTGTCTCATTCATCACATTGTCCAATTATGGGTCTCTATTCCTATCTACTGCAAGTAGAAGCTTCTCTGATTATGGCTGAGTGAGGCGCTGATCTATGGGTATATCAATATGTCATTTCTAGTCATTTTATTGCTATCCTTTAGCACAGTGGTTCTCAAACTTCCTAATGCTGCAGCCCTTTAATAGTCTTTTTCATGCTGTGAGGACCCATAAATTGTTGCTACTTTATAACTGTAATCTTGCTACTGTTGTGAATTGTAATTTAAATATCTGATATGCAAAATATCTAAATAGCTCATAGGTTGAGAAACACTGCTTTAACAGAAGAAGAATAGTAGATTCTCCTCTAAAGGAATGACCTATTTAAGGCTCTTGACCACTAAAACAGTGACTGGTATGGGTTCTACCTTGTGGGGTGGGCCTTAAAAACAATCTAAAGCAATAGCTGCTCTATAACATCCATGCTACTTTAACACCAGGATGCCTCGCAGGCAGGCCCTTGTAGGTTGCAGGGGTTTTTAGCTGGGTAATATTGATGATTACCTTTCTCCTCTAGTATCAACACACAGTATGCTCCAGTATCCTGACTGCTAGTCAATTGAGGTGAATTTTTTAGTTAGGTACCAGCTCAACTTCTTAGTGTTCAATGCTATAAGTTATTGTCTTCAGCAAATAAGGCCTTACTGTCAGGTTTTAGAGGGCAACTAATAGCCTTGTCATTAGTCTGTGATGTTTAGAGGTTTCTATGGAGCCCCTTTGGCCAATAACTCAACAAGATATATTCCATTCCTGGCAATGGAGGTTTTATTTGGTGACATAAGATGTCTAGTTGGAGCATTGTCTCCCCCTCTTTTGTGACTCTATTTATATTTCTTTAATACATATACCTATTTTAGGAAGTTTCTGCAGTAGTAGGTTTCCATATAGTTACAATCAGCCTCTCTTGTTAGCTGTCCTCCATATTCCCTTTTTTACCCTTCTCTTCCATCCCCCTCCCTGTAGAATCCTCCTACTTTGCCCATTTTCTCTTCATAACTATTCTATTTCCCCTTCCTTGAGAGATGCTGTCTTTCCCACTAATGACCTTATTAGGTACCTAACTTCTGACTACTTGAATTGACGTACATTTTAAAAGCTTAAAAGCTAACATCCACCTATGAGAGAAAACAGAATATTTGTCTTTGGGGTTTGAGTTACCTCAAGATGTTTTTTTTTCCTATCTCCATTTACCTACAATTTTCATCATTTAATTTTTACTTACTAGTTGAATAATATATTGTGTAAATATGCCACAGTTTCATTTATCCATTTGTCAGTTGAGAAACATCTAGGCTATTTCCAGTTTCCGGCTGTTACAAACAGAACAGCAATGAATATGGATAAGCAAGCCTCTCTGTAGTAGGATGTAGAGCCCTCTGGGTGTATGCCCAAGAGCAGTACAGTTCAGTCTTGAGGTAGACTCTTTCCCAGCTTCTTGAGGAAACACTGATTTCCTACCAGCAATGTAGTGTTTCTTCCTGGCATGAGCTGTCATTTGTTTTATTGACCTTGACCATTTTTGTGACTAGGGTAAAATGTAATCTAAAAGTTGTTTTTGTTACATTTCCCTGATGGCTAAGGATGTTTAACACCTCTTTAAGTGTTTCTTGGTAATTTGTGCTTCATCTTTTGAGGACTTGTTTAGTCTTGTGCCCCATTTTTAATGGGTTGTTTTCTTAATGTTGAATTTTTAGATCTTTACATATTTAGATACTAATTATGTGTGATTGTTAAAGATCTATTCCCATTCTGTAGGCTGCCACTTTGCTCAAATATGTGTCATTTGCCATATGCCCTTTCAGCTTACTGTCTATGCTATTGGTGTCCTGTTTAGAACACACTTTCTTGTGCCAATGAATTCAAGCCAGTTTCTCACTTTCTCTTTTATCAAATTCAGGGTGTCTAGTCTTACATGAAGTCTGTCTAAGTTAGGGTTTTTATTGCTGTGATGAAACATCATGGGGACGAAAGGGTTTATTCAGCTTACACTTCCACACTGTTGTTCATTGCCAAAGGAAGTCAGGACAGGAATTAAAACAGGGTAGGAACCTGGAGGCAGGAACTGATACAGAGGCCAAAAAGGAGTGCTGCTTAGTTGTTTGCTCCTCATGGCTTGCTCAGTCTGCTTTCTTATAGAATCAGGACCACTTGCCCAGCATGGCATCACCCACCATGGCCTTTCCCCTTCCTCATTGATCACTAATTGAGAAAATGTCTTAAAGCTGGATCTCAGGGAGGCATTTCCTTAACTGAGGCTCCTTTCTTCTGATGACTCTAGCTTGTGTCAAGTTGAACTGCCAGTGCAAAGTCTTTGATATATTTAGAGTTGACTTTTGTGCAAAGTAATAGCTGTGAAGCTATCTAGTTTGACCAGCACCATTTGTTGAAGATGCTGCCTTTTCTACAGTGTGTATTTTTGGCACTGTCAAAATCATGTGTCCATATATGTCTGGTTCTTTAGTTCAGATCCATTAATCAGTGTGTCTGTCTGGTTTTGTTTGTTTTGCCAGTACCATGCTATTTTTATTTCAGTAGCTCTGTAATACAGCTTGAAGTCAGAGGTGGTAATATCTCCAGCAATTCTTTTATTATTCAGGATTGTTTTAGCTATCTCGTGTGTGTGTGTGTGTGTGTGTGTGTGTGTGTGTGCGCGCGCGCGCCTGTCTGTCTGTCTGTTTCCCTATGAAGTTGATTCATTATTTTAAATTTCTATAAGAATTGTGCTGAAATTGTTTTATTACTTCATTCCACTTGGTATTTTCATTAAGGCATTTATTCCTACCCTCTTTAAGGTCCTTGAACATGTGTTCATTATTGTTGTTTTGACGTCTTTGTCTTGTATTTCAGGTAAATTGCATTTCTTGGGGCCTATGACAATATGTTAATGGATTCTGAAGAAGGCAGATTATCTTGACTGTTAATGTTTGTGTTTTGTACTGGTATCCAGGACTCTGGAGTTAATGTTTGAGGTGTAGATATCAGCAATTGACTTTGTTGAATGGGTGTTCATTCTTTGGTTGCTGTTGCCCAATCTGAATCCTACGTAAGTGTGGTAGCTGTGGAGTCCCTGGTAGAGAGTAGGTCTATGGATGATACAAAGGAATGGAGATGGATTAGGAAGAAAGGCTGAGAAGAGGTAATAGGAAAGAGTTAGGGAAACCTGGGTCCACACCAAGAAGCAGAGTCCCTGGGAAATGAAGGTATGGTAGGAGGAGGGGTTCCTGCTGCAGCAAGACTAAGTTTGGAGACAGGGATCAAAGAACTAGGGGACCCTAGGTCTACACCAAGAGCTGAAGTGTGTGTTTTTAACTTTGGTTTAGGGATTTGGGTTTTTTTGATCGGTTGGTTGGTTTTGTTTGTTTGTTTGGTTGATTTGTTTCAGTAATTTAGAGAATGCTGCTGTAGAGAAATTCAGTTGTCCACAATGACTTTTGTTCTGTAATGACAAAAAGGATAAGAAAAAAGTGTATAAAACCTATCAGTAGATTTTTTAGGTGTTTTTTTTTTTCCTTGTCAAATTATCAGTACAAAAATGCCTGCAATATACAATCTTGTTGACAAGTGAGAGAGTATAAGGTTGAACTTAGTTGTTCTTTTTATTATCTTATCATCTCTGTGGCTGTTTTTGAAAAGTCTAAAAAGTATCTCTTATATTCAACAATATAGTGATGGTATAATTACTCCAAACTAAAAAATACCAGATTAGTTTATTGAATTATTTTTTTCCAGATGCTTGATAGCACACAAAGTCAAACAAGAGAGGAGACACACAGTTTAACAGAGGTTGTGGAGAAACAATTTGATAAACTTCTTGCTTCTCTTGATTCCAGGTAATAACTTAAAAATACAAATTTGATGAAACCAATGTTCTTAATATTAACTTGTCATTCTGTTCCTTTGTTCAAATAGATTGAAGTAACATGTAACTTTAAACTTTAAAACAAGAAACGAAAAGGCTGGCTTTCAGAAGTTCAAGTGAAGAACAAGTAATTAGCAAAGAAAAATATTTCCATAGCCTAACTCATGTTGTAGAATTTACAGACTGGGGAAACTACAAACGACTTTTTCTTCTATCATATGCTTATTTGCATCAGAAAAGAAGGCTTTCTGATAGGTGATTACCAAACAATTAACTATTACTTTTTTCAAAGCTATCTGACATGTTATTTTTAATCACATACAGTTCAAGAAAAAGTCTTATAAGACTTTTGATAGGACTACAGCAATGTGCTTAGTAATGTCATTTGTCTATTTGTCTCTATACCGTTACTTAAAATCTTCTTACATTTTTATGGCATCTTTATGCCCAATGCATGATGGTTAAATTTTCTCCCTTTGGTGCTAGAAATTATACCAGTTCCGTCATTGAAGAATGATCCTAGATGAAATCAATTGATATGCTGTCTCTTTTGTTACAGTTTTTGGTTTCCTTTCCCCTGTGCTGTCTTTTCTAGTTATTCTTAGACCTCTAACTTTGACTCTGTCCTGCTTTGCTTTTTGTGGCTGGCTTGTTCTCTGGTTCATGCTCAGCTAGGTTTCTTATATAGTCCAGGCCCACCTGCCCAGGGATGGCATTGCTCACAGTCAATTAAGTTCATCTACATTAATCATTAATCAAGATAATCTTTCATACATGTGGCCACAAGCCAGTCAAGGCAGTTCTTCAACTGAGATTCCCTCTTTTCTAGTGACTAGTTTATGTCAAGTTGACAAAAACCAAAACAACAAAAACTAATAAGCACACACAGGTTTCTTTGGATGTGAAGATAAACCATGACCAAGGCAACTTATAATGGAAAGAATTTAGTTGGCACTTGCTTACAGTTTTAGAGGTGAGTCTGTTATGGTGGGGAGCTTGGCAGCAGGCATGGTGCTAGAGAAGTAGGCTGTAGACAGAGAGAGAGCCAGGACCTTGCCTGGGCTTTTGAAATCTCCAAGCCCACCCCCAGTGACACACCTTCTCCAACAAGGCCACACCTTCTAATCCTTTCTGACAGTCCACCTGTTGGGAACCAAATATTCAAATATATTATTAGCCTGTGGGGACCATTCTCATTCAAGCTACCATAGATACATATCCAAGACTGTTGTACCTGAGTCATACAGTGGTTTATTTTTACTTTTCTGAGAGACCTGCATACTAATTTCCATAATAGCTGGACTCATTTACATTCCCATCAGCAGTGTACGGAAGTTTGTTTCTTCTACATCCTGAACAGCATTTGTTTTCTTACTGATAGCCATGTCTTTTTTCTTGGTTTCTGGTTTTTGTTTTGTGGTTTTCCTATTTCCTCTTATATTTCTCTTCATGATTGTCTTTCATTTCTTTTGTTTTTTTAAACTTTTTTCCTTTGTTATTTTTTATGTGTCTGAGTGTTTTGATTGCATGTATGACTGTGCACTGTGTATATGCAGTGCCCACAGAGGTTGTCATAAGACGTTATATTACCTGGAACTGGAGTTTTGATGGTTGTGAACTTCCATGTGAGTGTTGGGAATCAATCAAATCTGGTTCTTACAAAAGAGCAACCAGTGCTCCTAACCTCTGAACCATCCCTCTCTTGCCCTTCTCTGCCTCTTTTCTAAGACAGCTTTGTTAAATATGAAATTCTGGTCACAGATTTTTTTTTTCTTTTCACACTTTATGTATATTTTTCCATTGCCTTCTGGTCTTGTAAGTTTCTCCTGAGAACTTGACCAATAATTTTACTAGGAATCTGTAGTATGAGGTTTCTGGCCTGGACTTTTTCAGGCCTAACCTCAAGGTTTAGGACCGGCAGACCCACAGTCCCACAGAGACACACAGATTCTTTCAATAGTTTTTGGCTGATCAGCCTAAGGCTTAGGCATATCACTTGCTAGCTCTCTACCCTTAATCTAACCCATGATTCTTCCTGTTCAGCCATTTGGCTCGGTACCTTTCTTTAGAGCAGCATGGTTGTCCTCTGCTTCTTTCGGCTTCTCTCTGGCTTCTCTCTGGCATTCTGCTCTGTGCTTCCTGTTCTCAGAGATTTTCTTAGTCTGGTAGCCCCACCCACACTTCCTGCCTGCCTTTGGCCCATCAGCGCTTTTTATTAAACCAGTGGGTGGGACAATTATTTACCATGAAACAACACAATCCCCTACAGGAATCTGTTGTGTATGACAGATTATATTTCTTCTCTTGGTCTCATGATTGTTTCAACAGTTTGATTGTGTGGGTTTATTTTACATGGAGTTAGTTTGTAGGTCTTTCTCTTATCAAATTTTGGAAGTTGCTTTTTCCTTGGTTGGTTTGTTTGTTTTGTGGTTTCCCTGTTTCCTCCATCTTTCTCCTCCTCCTGTTGGCTTGCCAGTTGATGTTTAACAAGTCCTATGGTCTCTCTTCCTTTTTAATTTTCTTCATCCTTTTTGTTGTTGGTCCCAGAAACAATTTTAATCGTCCTGCCTGCCCACCTTGCTGATTCTTGATTCTGCTTCTCCCCTGCCTCCTTCCTCTGTTTTGAGCTTTTGTTTGTTTGTCAGACAGGGCCTTATTGTTTAATCCGGGTTGGCCTCAGCCTCCAGCAGCTGGGATATAGGCATGCTCCACCAGGGTTCTAATGCCGGGTAGTCATTCTCTCACCGGGTCATCTGCATCTAGGCCATAACTTCTTCTACTTTTTTGTGTTTGCCTTTGTTTCTTTGAACAAAGTCTGCCACTCTGTTCTCTTTCTTTGAATGAACCATATTATGTTGTAGTTGTTATTCATTCATAATCCTGGTAGTGTTTGTGTTGAAACTGGGCATGCTTTTTTCAGTCTCTATTGCCTGATTCTTGCTGGAACATTCTGAACCTTAGGATCAGTATAAGATGAAGGCTTAAGGTCTCCTCATATGTGGCCCAAGTGTGGCTTTGTCAGTTCCTCTGTGTAAACAACTACGTTTATGTCTTAATTTCCAAGAGAATTTTAGCTTCTCCTAAATCTCAAGTTACCTGTTGTATATCTACCTATAATCTCTTACCCCTGTACATGTGTCTTGCTACAGTGTTCCTGAGTATCTCCCATGCTTTTCCACTGCCTAACATCTAAGACAAGCCATCTCAGTTCTTCAAACAGCACAAAACAGACTTAACTAATGTCATGAGTCATGTTTGCTGTTCTCCCTCTGGTTGGAGCTGAGGAACTGGGAACTCTATTCCTGTTTCTGGAAGAAATCACAAAATGTCATTTTAAAAAAATACTGTTTTTTAAAGTTCTCATGAGTTGGTATTAGCCAGCTTGGGGTTGTGTTTTTATAATTCTTTGGAGAATAGGACTTTCTTACTCCTTTCTAATGTCATTATGTGGATGTGAGCTTTTAGGAATGTACTACAATTTAATAGAATAAACATGTTTCATTTAAAGAAATCACTTTCAAAAATTACTTCTATGTCACCAAATTGTTTGGGGAGTATCTGTTTGCCTTCAAAACCTAGCCCATTTTCTTTAGTGTTAGCAAACATCCTTTGCGAGAGGCTAGATATGATTTGGAAAAAAAAAAAAAAAAAGATCAGTTCTTTAATAGCTAAAATACTTGATTTTTTCAGTTTTCAGTTTAGAACTTTTAGATTGTTCTAATATAGTAATTTCACCCTAGAGAAGAGAAAAAGATTTGAGTAACTATTTAGCCACCCAAGGAGATATCTTGAATGTTATTTATAATTGGTATCTAACTCCTGTTTTAGTGCTGTTTTAAAATCTCAATATATATGATTCGTGGACTATGTACCTCTGATAATATTTAAATGTGCAATTAAACCTTTGCAAAAAGTGAGTACATATATGTCTTTGTACAGGCACAGGATAGACACAGGCAGAATTTCTCGTAGTTAGATAGAATGCTCTTAAGTCTCCTTCATGACATAATTTTTTTTTAACATTTTTTTTCTTTTTAAGGCTTTTTAAATTTTTTAAATTATTTTTGTAGGATTTATTTATTTAATGTTAAATGTGTGAGTGTTTTGCCTGCATGTATGTATATATCACATGTGTGCCTAGTGCCCTGTGAGCTGTGAGGAGAGGGCATCAAATATCTTGGTACTGGAGTTAGTATCAGTTATAAGCCACCATATGGGAGCTGGGAACTGAACCCAGGTCTTCAGCAAAAGCAATACTAATCATCTTAACCACTGAGTCATCACTCTAGCTCAGTTAATTTATTTTTATTTTTTAATTTTTTAATGTGCACGTGAATGCTGGTGATCACAGAGGTCATAATGGGGCGTCAGATTCCCTGGAACTGGAGTGATAGGTAGTTGTGAGCTGCCTGACTTGGTGCCAGGAACTAAACTCAGGTCCTCTGCAAGAAGAGAAGTGTGTGTTCTTAACAGCTGAGCCGTTTCTCCAGCCCCTTTGTTCTTTGTTTACACATGGATTTCAATTGTAATTTATTTCCATTTATTTGAATGCCTCATTTAGCCACATTATATGTTAAGTTTATCAACTAAATAGCTTTTTAGATGCTATTGGGTTAGAACATGCTTCTTTTAACCATATTATTTAAATTCATCAGTGAAATTTTTTTTAGTTAAATTCATCACTTGGTGAAACTAGGAATACTACTCAATAATAAATTACCTTTATATAAATGTTAGTAAACTATCACAAAATAATTTGTCTTAAATGAAGGAAAAAAAGCTTGTGTGAAGAACTTGTAAGACGTACAGATGATTATTTATCAAAATTAGCAACAGTTAAAAGCTACATTGAACAGAAAAAAAATGATTTGGATGCAGCTATGAAGATAGCAAAAGAACTCAAATCAGCACCTTCTCTGAGGACCTACTGTGACTTGACTCAGGTAATTTTAATGTTAAGTGTGAATTAGTTCTGTGGTGACTTATTTTACATATTTTAGAACATGAATTTGGTATGTAGGATTCAAGAAGAGTTTTTCAAACTACACTAAACTCTACAGGTACTCCTTAACTTGTGACGGGATTACTGTTTTATAAGCCTAGTATAAGTTGAAAATACTGTACCCAAAAATGTTTAATACAGATAACTTACCAAATGACTTAGCAGCAGTGTACTGTAGAAGGTGTATTGATTATGCTTAGGACCCTGGGATTCTCTGCCACTGTCCAGCATTATAAGAACGGATCAGATCACAGAGAAAAACAATCACAAATCAAATGATGGCTTCAATTGAATGCATGCTACTTTTGAAATATTGTAATGCATCTGTCTATGTTTTTTAAAAAAACTAAAGGACTATCTTTGTTGATAATTGATACTTTTTAGGTGTTTGAATTCTTTTTTCTTTTTTGTTTTGTTTTTGACACATGGTCTTTTTATGTAGCTCTGACTGTCCTAGTACTTGCTATGTAAGCCAGGGTGCCCTCAAACTGATAATTGATTTGATCTGTCTGTCTTTGCTCTGGTATTAAAAGCATTAAAAAGCATCACCACGCCTGGTGGCATTAGAATTCTTAAATACACACTGTTCCATTCATTTAGCCTTTTATTATTTTTTTACCATTTAATACAAATATAATCTGCACACAAGATATTATGACAATGAAGTGAAAACTGATGTTTGTGTTACTTAGATTTTTATCACTGCAATAAATATGTGAGATAATCAACTTATAAAAAGAAAGGTTTGTTTTTACTCACAGTTTTGAAGATTTTCCACCTGTGGGACTGATTGACTCCTTTGTTTTAGATCTCTAGTAGGAGTATAGCAAAGCAAAACCGTGTATATAATAGACAGGAAGGAAAGAAGAGGAACTGTCCCTTTTCAGTGACCTAAAACCTTATATTAATCCTTACCACTTAAAGGTCCCTGACACTTTTAATAGTACCACTCTTAGGGTCTTTGGAGGACGCTAAGTTGCAGGCTATACAAGACTTCTAAGACTTCGAATCAAAGATGAGGACAGATGACAGCAGTAAATAAAATGAAACTGTTTTCCTCTCAGTATAGCTGAGCTCATGACTTAAATTTTTTTATATATCATTAGATTATTTATTATTCTAGATAAGAATAGATGTAATAATACTTTGATAATTGATTTGATTGTACTGATGGATGTTATAGCTTCTATGATTAGATCCAAGGATATGATACATGTTCAAGCTTAAGTCCACCCTTCAGACAAGGAGGATTTAAATGCTTTCTTTTCTGTGATCAACAATTCTTGAAAGTATTTACTTTATATCAATACCACGTGCACAAGACTTATCTTTTTAAATTTATCAATTAGCTTTAAGTAGCATACAAAACATTGGGTTTGAATATGGTATTTTTAAATATTTTTTTCATTGAGTTTTCTCTCTGACCCCACTGTCCTTTCTTGTGACCCCCTTTCCAGCAACCTCCTTCTCATTCTCATGCCCCATGTGTTGTTAGCCTTCCACAAATCCTCTAAGCTTCTCCCATCAGCAGTCACATTACATGCATTTTTTTATTCTTTTAATTTTATTGTTGATTCTTTGTGTATTTCACATAATGCATCCTGATCCCTCTTATCTCCCCATCCCCTCGCATCTGCCTTCTGCCATTGTAATCTCTCCCTCAAAACAAAATAAATTTTAAAAGAAAAACCAAAGACAGAACAAAACAGACAAGAAAGAGAAACAGAGAGACAGAAGAATCACAACATGGAAGCTGAAGTGTGGCCCCTTGAATCACAAAGTTTATTCTTTAGTCCAGTCAGCTTTACTTGTGTTTATTGCTATGAGTCACTGGTCTGGTTCAAAGCCTCTGACTTTTACTACACTATCACTAATGGCTCTCACTGGGGCTCCTCTTGAATATCTGTTGTCCTGTGTCATGGAGATATACAGTTTTGGATCTGTAGGTTCAACCCCTTCACATGTTCCAACAGTTCATAGATGCAGTGAGTGTTGGGGTGGGCCAACTCAGCCCTGGTTCTGGGCTTGGGTTTGTCAGCCTTCCAGCCTTTCCTTATTATCACTTCCCCACTTCTAGCACTGCCTAAGCTAGCTCACTCAATGCAACCTACAGCAAGGAGCAGGGCCAGTTATGCTCTCTGGTCCTCAGATCTGGCTCATCCACACTCACACCACCAGGACCAGCTTTATTGTTTTACAAGAAAGTAGTGCAGATGATATACAAGGCCCTCTTTCCTGATTTCTGTAGAAGGCATGGGGTGGGGGTGTCAACTCTCATGCTCTTGTGCCTTCAGGGCTGGCTCATGTGAGCCCCAACAATAGAGTCAACTTTAATGTGCTTCCCAGGCAAGGTGCAGGGCTTGTTCTCCTATGTGCCACAGCTGGTGAGGGACAGGGCTAGTACTTTCATTCTCATGACTCTGGGGCCAGCTCTCTTACCTGTCTTGACTTAAATTTTTAATTTAAGATCCCATTATCTTCTTAGGCCTTCAGAATGTATAAATTAGAAAACAGTTGCTTCATTAAACTTTTGTCTTATAATTTTGTGCCTAGAGAGAGAAATTGTGCAGACTAGAAATGTCTTATATAAGCACGAATTGGCAGGACAAGATTAATATCCCCTTTCCTAACTCTGCTTTATCCTCTAAGGGTAGGAATCTATTCTATTAACCTTTGTGTCCTCAGAGTGTTGTTTCTCATAAATAAACATTATATACTGAGGTACAGAATTAGAAGCTATTGATTTATTGCTTCCAGAATCTCTAGCTTTAAGTGAAAGGTAGAGAATTTGCCAGTATCTTGTTCCTGCTTCTCCCCTAACTGTAATTTTAAAAACAGTATGTTTGCATGCAAGATTTTGAAAAAAAGTACTAAAATATGGTCTTCACTCTGGTAAATTTAGTTAGGAAGATGAGGCAAGAAGAGGAAGCATTTGACAATAGCTCTGGTGCATGCTGAATCTGAGTGGAACTTTGTCTACCAGGGTAGTTTCTAATTACTTGCTGATGGTGTCTATCAATGTATGTCTCTAAACTCCTTTGATTTTTGCCATTTACTAGCCTTGAATGTATCAATTGAGTACCTAAAAGAATATTTTCCTTCTAAGATCCTCTTTTAGCAATATTTTAATACAATTCACACATGAAGGATACTTCTCTCTTGATTTCAGATTATTCGGACCCTGAAGTTAACATTTGAAAGTGAATTGTCACAAGTTAATTCCATAATTCCAAGGAACCCCCCAAGGTAATTCATGATTTATGAGACATACCAAAAGTTATTAAATATCAAGTACTTAAACTTTGAAATTCTGGGTCATACATGCTTCCTAAAGTGACAACCAAATTAAAATAATTGTAATTTGTGATAAATTATTTAAATGCTTTCTTTTAAGTTAGATAATGTTGGCAACTGTTATATAGAGAAGTAATAAATTCATAAGATTTATTTACTAATTTTTTAGGTTGAATATAAATTGCAGTGAGATTATCTGCATGTTCAACAGTGTGGGAAAGATTGAATTTGAGGACTCAACAAAGTAAGTATTTTTAAGAATGGCAAAATGCTGTTAGTATCTGATAGCACCCAAGTCTAAGAGACAAATGAATGTTTAATTCTAGAACTAAAAATTATCTAGAAAGCTGCATTTCTATAGTTAATTTCTGTGAAAGCAAATGTGAAAAAAAATTGTACCATATAATGCCATTCAAGAAAAGACCTGTAAGAGACTAGTATTAGTGATTTATTCATTAAAACTCCTTGAATTCATTCAGTCAACAAACCTGGAACACTGATTTTTATGCTAGACCCTAACGTTCTGGAAGATAATGAGATTAACAGAGAAATTTCAGTGTGTAAAATAGAAATGAAAAACAGACAAACTGCATCATGGTTGTGATAGTAGATGGAGTTGTAGACAGTAGAGCTGTTGGAGTGGAGTGATCATTTCTTCTTTGGACAATGGAGAACTTGGAAAGGGATTTTACTGTCACTTACCTGTGAAGGAAAGGAGAACAAATGAGAGGTAGGTGTCTGAGCAGCATATAGGCAGTGAGCTAGCATGCCATATTAGAGAACCTGCTACAGTTCCAGTCTATGCGTTCCTGTGTGCATAGAGAAGCTAACCGTAAAGACTGGGCTGCTGTGTGACAGCATTTAAACTTGATTTTCTCTTTGCTTGCTATACTGTATGATAGTTGCCAACCAAGTGCTGCTTAAATTAAGCACAGGTTAATTGAGACTAAATAAAATGACACATTTACTTCTTCGGTTTTATAAACCAAGTCACAAATGCTTAGTTGTAACATGTCTTAGTATAGTCGTGCTTCTGTAACAAAATGCCCAATAGGAATTTGTTTCCTCAGTCTAGAGGCTGAAAAATTCAAAACCAAGGCACTGACAAGTTTACTATCTGATGAGAATCCTGGTCTCTTCTTCCAAGACAGCAATTTACTAGCATGCATACAGCCCTAGATTCAACGTTAGTGCAGAGAGGACTGGATAGAGTTGACACCCCCAGTATTGTTGGCCTCGCAGAGTAGGGAAAAAGGAATGGACAAAATAGAGACAAATGTCTACCATCATTTTACAGAACAATAAAGGACTCGAGATAGTTCTATCCAAATTATTTTGTTGTTTTTTTTAAGACAGATTTTTGTATGTGCCCCCAAACTGGTCTTGAACTTGTCATGTAGGTCAGGCTGTCTTTGAGCTTGCAGTGATTCCTCTGCCACAGCCTCCCTCAGTGTGCATCACCACACCTGGTATCTCCATCCATTTTAAAAGATAGAGTTGGAAGTCTAGCAAGATGGCTTAGCGGGTAAAGGTGCTTCCACCAAATCTGATGACTTAAGTTCAGTTCCCCAGAATGCACATGGTAGGAGATAACTGATTCCACATAACTTCCACACATACTATGACACATGCATCCCCCACACTCCCATATACCATGGAACATGCACTCACACACATATATAGGTAATAATAAACAAATGTGAAAAAATATTATAACATGCAATGCCATTCAAGGGAGTGGAGTCTTGGTACTACCAGCATGAATAGCGAACTCTCAAATCATAGCTCTGTTTCAGTACATTTCTGCTATCACCAACAGTTCTGTTGGATGATAAAAGTCACTCAGATTTTAAACATGAAAATAATAGATTGTATTTTAGTTTTTCACTATCTTTATTTTTATGTGTGCTTCTCTGTATGTGCATATGACTACAGTTGCCTGTGGAGGACCCAAATTATCAGGAGTTTGGTTGTTTGCAACTTTGTTTGGAATAATAATAATTAGTGTCCTGGGTAGGCTTAATTGTCAGCTTGACACAATTAGAGTCACGGGAGAGGAGACTCAATTGCCTACATCAGGTTGGTCTGAGGGTATGTCTGTGGGCAATTGTCTTTATTATTGGTGGATATGGAAGGACCCAGCCCACTAGGTGGCACTATTTCTAGTTCATTGGCCCTGGGTTGTATGAAAAAGATAGTGAAGAGTGAGCCCGGAAGCAGGCTAGCAAGCAGGTTTTGGCTTCAAGCTCGGCTTGGGTCGTCCTGACTTCACTCAGTAATAGACTGTGACCTGGCAGTAAAGGCCAAACAATCCTTTTCTTCTCAAATTGCCTTAGGTCAGAGTGTTTTATCACAGCAACAGGAAAGGAAACTAGCACAAATAGCATCAGACTGAAATAGCCTATTATCCTCTTTGTCATAGGAAGGCCTTGCTGAAAGGAACACTGGGTACCAACCAGTCTTCCCACAGATAGAGCCTTGGATTAACTTTGGGGGCTTCTATGGCTAATCAACAACCTTTTCAGGCAGTATGTTCTTCTAAATAATTTTAGAACTTGAATATGGCTACTATCAAATTTCTAAGGTTAAACAATTGTGCCTCTTTATGGAAATCTTCACTAATCTTGTGTTAATTTTAAATGACTACTCTGAATTAAATATTTCTGAAGGCAAGTTCTATAAGGTGTATATCTTAATTATTAAATGACAGGTTTGCCCAATGAAATGGACATTGAAAACTGTTAAGAGTAGTACTCTGGAAAATATTTAAATCTAAAACAATGAAAAGGTGACCTGAAAAATAAATAAAAATAAATAAGACTTAGATGGTGCTGTAGAGAATGAAGGCGAACAGAACAATGTGATGTTGTATAAAGAGATTAATGAGACTAGAGCTAGTTGACTTAAAGTCGGATGAAAATAACCAGGGTCTGTACAATCCAAGGTTATTAACACACAGGTCTTTCAGAAGGGCCCTCTGTACAACTAAGATTAATTTTTCCTAGTGTCTAATGCATACCTTCTGTTGGAAGGGACAGATGAACGTGTATTATTAATTCAGTTGCCTTTCTCTAACTTGTAAATTGGCTCTCTAGTATTTCATGAAGAAATAAAATCCATCATGAGGACTCATTCTCTTTCATTTTAAATTTTATAATTACAAATTTGATAGTCTAGATGTGTCTTGATATAAGGAGGAAGCAGAAAAATAGGAAGTAGGGCTGAGGCTTAGTCAGTAAGGGGTTGCTGCTGTGTAGGCTCATCATTGAAAACCTGAATTCAGATCTCAGTACTGTGCACAATCCCTGGAACTGCTGATTTCAGGTTCTGTGAAAGATCTTGTCTCATCAAATAAATAAGGTAGAGAGCAATTGAAAAAGACACCAGACATAAATCTCTAGCTTCCACACACATGTCTGTGGTACACACATACACAAGTCAGCACACATGCAAATTAAATGAACATACCATACCCAGAGGATTCAGGGTGGAAGCTTCTTAAGATTTGTTATCACATTATTTCCTTATTTTTAAGATGATAAATTAAAGTAAGAAATAGTATAATATAAATAAAACCCTTAAGCCAAATCAAAATGACTTCTTTGGAAAAGTTATATTTTAGGATCAGTTTTTTAGTGATCATACATATGTCTTCTTGACTTTTCAAAACCCTAAAGTGTTGGTTCCAGCCAATGAGTCACTGGGGTAGCTAGGGGCAAGCACACAGCTAAAGATAAAACAGGAGGTAGACAAGAAAACATGGAAGGTCCCTGTGGTTTAAAACCATAAAGGCCTTGAGTTTATTTCTGAAAGTGTTTATATACATTTTCAAGCCAGGAATCAAACAAAGCACAGTACAAGCGCTCAAATACTATCTTGAGAAAACCCTGTACTGCCCTTGAATCAAACAGCTGGCAGCTTCACTATCACATCATCTGCCTCCTGCTAGCAGCAAACAAATTCTTTCCCAGGGACTGATTAGACTAGTCCCATGGTCATCAAGGCTAAAGCAAGAAACAAGCTGAATTCATTTGAACTCTAGAATAGCTGAATCACTGTGACTCTTACCCTGCAAGTCAGTATGGGAAACTGAGTCACTGTATGGGCTCCCACACTAAAGCTAGCCAAGTATACTAGCACACACTAATCTCAGAACTTGGGAGGCTGAGGCAGAAGTACCATAAGTTAGAGACCAGGTGAATCTCAAGCCAACCTTAACTACTTAGACCCTGCCTCAAACAAAGCATCAAAACTGAACAATCAATCCCAAAGGTTGCCTGGGACTTTGACTAGGTAGTTTCTTTAGGAGTTTGAAATGGGAAATAGGGTTTCTTTAGGTCAATAACCATGTTCTAAAATTAGATTGTGGCAAGGTTATGCAACTCTTTAAAGTTACCAAAAGTCATTGAGTTGTAAGGTATGTTTCTGCATCTGTGAAGCTGTTTATGAATTGATCTTTTAGTATGTTGTCACACATCAGCTATCAAATGGGAAAGAAATAGCTTGAAGGTCAATATTAAAGTCATTCTGCTGTGTATTTCTGAACAGATATTATCCTCAAGAAAATGAAGTTGGACAGAATATTCAGAAGAAATTTAATAAGAAGGAATTTTGTTGTGATGCATACTCATTACCAGAAAAGAAGGGAGTAGGTGCAACTGTCCTGGCTGGTGAAGCACCTGTACCTCCTTTGCAACCCGAGACCCCTGACAAACATTTAGAAGGGAAAAACAAGCAGCCACAGAAAGAGGTGTCTGTAGTGTCATCTCTCAAGACTATTGCTGTGCTGCCCCAACTGGGGTCTAGTCCTGATGTGATAATTGAAGAAATTATTGAGGAAAACCTAGAATGTGAGTAAAAATATAAATGGGTGTATCTGTTATCTGTAGTTTAAAAAAAATTGTTGTCTTTCATACATGTGTGTAATAGAAGCATTCTGCTCTACTTGTGTATCTCAAGTCCTCATCATGAGTGATAATTATTGATTCTATGACCTATCTTCACATATTCCAAAGTTGGAAATTTTTGGTTTTTAGCTTTTTATTTATTTATATTGGGTTTGGGATGCTGGAGGGGTCTCACAGTGTAATGTAGTCTGGCCTAGAATTCACCTTATAGCCCAGGCTAGGCTCCTATTTAAAGCAATTCTCCTGCCTCAGTGACTTGAGTGTTGGTATTACTGACATGAGTCACCATGCCTGGTTTGTTTTTTTAAAGGCCCATGTTAGCAAAGGCCTTTAATTCCAGCAGTCAGAAAACAGAGGCAGGCAGATCTGTATAAATTTTAGGCTAGCCTGATATACATAATGAGCTACACAGTGAGATGCTGTCTCAAACAAACCAACAAACAGATTTGGGGCCTAGAGAGTTGGCTCAGCAATTAAAAGTCTTATTACTCTTGCAGAGGACAAGAGGACCTGGATTTGGCTCCTGGCACACACATACTGGCTAACAAACATCTGTAACGCCAGTTCTAGGGGATCCAACACCTTTTCCTGACCTCAGCAGGCACCCACCATGTAGTGCATATAAATAGACACAGGCAAAATACCAATACATATGAAAATAAAGTAAAAAAATTTTAATCTAAGAAAAAAAAGAAAACTTATGAGGTGCATCTCTGGGTAGTTGACATTTTTATGTTTTATCCTGGTGTACCTGATGCAAATAAATGGTAGATGAAATTTGTGGGTCCATTTTTATTATTCTGTTTTTAAATTTAGAACACCCTTTAAATCTTTATTCTGAGATTTAATCTGTTTGGAGATAAACTATGTGAATAACATTTATCGCTAAATGTTGCATGAATGAAGGAAACTCAGGGCCAGATCTCTGGCAAAGGCGGAGATATCAGAGAGTAAACACCACAGTCAGATCTCACCCAGCTGCCTTCCAGCTTCCTCAGCCTCGCTCCTATGGATTCTTCTGCCTGCTCTGTCTTTCTATGCCTGCCTTAAATCCTTTCTTTGCTCTGTTAAGGAGTGACACCACCACTGCCTGCCTGGGAGCCTGGAACTCCTTCTATAAACTAAGATGACCTCATTGGATTAAGGGCAAAGGTCACCACTCCCAGATATTCCCTGTGCTGGGATAAAAGGTGTGAGTTACCACTGTGTGATCCTCCTAGACTGACTGTGGGTAGATCCCTCTGCTATCTCCAAATGTTTTTATTATATTTGAAACATATCCCCACAGCTAAATATTAATTATAAAAATATTTTAAAATTTAAAAATTAAGTAAAAAAATGATTAGACTTAACTGTTCATTTTTATAGTAGTGGAATGCTACTATATGTGATTTTACATTAATCATCTATTTTTGACAATTTTAAACCATTGTCTTATTAACTGGTTGTCTTTGCAGAAGTCTTTTAATTGGAATTTATTTGAAATATTTTAGTAGAATTTTAACCACATAAAGAGGAGAAAAACAGAAATGAAGAGTAAAAGTGCAGGCTTCTCAAAAGAGACCCAGGATGAAATTTTAAATACAAAAAGGGGACTTATCTTCCTCTAAATTCTGATAATTGATGTTTGAATAATTTGTGATTACCTACCATGACTTTACTTACAGGAAGTCTTGCCATTCTAGTATTTTACCAATTTAATCACAGCTAAAAGACAGTAGTATCTGGTCACTGTCAACATTAATAAAATCCCTAAAGTTGTCTTTTATTTTTGATAAAGCATGCTTCACAGATGATCCTATGGAGAGTCCTGGATACCAAAAAATGCCTTCTCAGAAAGAGCTGTGTGCTCCTGTTGGATCAAAAGCGGGTATGCTAACAACTGAGCAGATTGATGGGGTAGCATTTCCTTGATGTATAGTAACTCTCTCCTAATATTCTCCAAAGAGCATTTTACCACATACATCTATTTTTCTTTAATGTTAAAAGTTTTTATATCTGAAAAATTACTTTAAAATTGATAGTTTCTCACAGCTATAACCTCTAGTTACATAGTTACCTTGGTTCTTCAGAATTTTAGGTTTGTTTTTTAAATTTATGAGGCAAATTAATAGGTTTCCTTATGATGTTCTCATATACATGAGCCTTAAACTTTGTTCTCCTTTGTTCCTTCAAGTCTCCTGCTCCCTTCTCCTTTCTTAACCTGTACACAGAGACAGACACAGAGAAATAGACAGTGTTTGTCGTCCTAAATCTTCCCATTTCACTGTCCTATAGATGTCATAGTCTCCTTTTTCTCAACAGCTGACTAAAACCCAGTGTGTATATGTTGCATTGAATCTTGTTTTACCTTTCTCAGTACTATGACAAAACACCTGGTAAAGCAATTTAAAGAGAGTTGTTGGGATCACAGTTAAGATATAGTCCAGGATGCTGTAGAAGGCCTGAGTCAGGAAGAAGTGCTCACTTTCTCCTTAATTTCAGTCCAGCCCTGCCTGGGGTAGTGCCCCCCCCCTCATATGTACCCCTCATATGTACGGTTGGTCTTTTGTCTGCAGTTAGACCTCTCTGGCCAGAACTGTATCAAAAGCACACTCAGAGATTTGTCTACCAAGTGGTTCTAAATTCTGTCACAGTGATTATCAAGATTAACCATCCTCTGTCAACAACAAAATTCTACCCTTGGCCTCTGAAATATTATGCACATTTCACAATGCAATTGGTCCATCTAGAAAAGTCCCCTTTAATATTTAACATCCCCAACACTGTCTAAAAAAAATCATTTTCTTCTGGGATTCAAGGGAGTATATTAATACTGTAAGACTATAAAAGTATTTTAAAAGGTAAATACTTTAAGATACCTTGTCGCAGTATAAGCATCCCTCTTCTGAGCAGTGTGGTGGTTAGTTTTTTTTGTTTTGTTTTTGTCTGCCATCTTGTCTTGAGCAAGGCTTATCTAGGAGAGGGAAATTGAATTGGCCTGTGGGCAAGTCTGTGGGGCATTTTCTTGATGAATGATTGATGGCAGAGAGCCCACCCAGTTCAGTGTGGTTGTCACTCCAATTGAGAGAGCCACAGAAAACAAACCAGTAAGCTGTGTTTCTCCATAGACTTTGTTTCAGTTCCTGCTTCCAGATTCTAGCTTAGAGTCCCTATTCTGACTGCCCTTCATGGTGGATTGTGAGCTGTGAGATGAAATAAACTCTTCACAGATAAAGAAATCAGACTGAGGCAATAGCAAGAATATATTGGACTGATACCAGACTAAAACCATGTAGGACAAACACCAAATGCTGTATCACCATGCCCACCACCTGGAGCTTGTAATAGATTGGATGCGGCAGAAGAATGGACCCTTGTTTCACATCCATTAGTCTGTGTCTTTTCACTAGGGAGTTGAGACCACTGGTATTATATCAGTGACCAATGATTGTTGATTTCCTGGTTTTTTGGTGTTGGTGGTGGCAGCAACAGTGGTGATGATGGAGGGTGTGTGTGTGTGTTTCCCTTCTTTTGATTTTGCTAATCTGATATTATTTATTCCTTGTGTTTTTACAGCTATAGTTAACCATATTTTGAAGTTTTCCTTCTGGCTGAGTTTGTAGATAAATATTGATTAAATTTGGCTCTATCATAGAATATCTTTTGTAGCCTGAAGTTTTTCTGTTCCACCTGGGCCTGTAGTCTGGACAAATTTTTCCCACCTGTAGTCCAGACAGCCATTTATAAAATAATTACTCATAAACTATGTTAATCACAAACTGTTTGGCCTATGGCTCAGGCTTTTTGTTAGCTAATTCTAACATCTTAAATTAACCCATTTCTATCAATCTATGTATTGCCATGTGGCTGGTGACTTACTGATACTTCTCCAGGCAGCTCATAACATCAGCTCTCACTCTGCCTTTCTTCCCCTCTCTCTGCTTGGATTTCTTACCTGGCTGTAAGCTGTCGACTATCATAGGCCAGAACAGCTAGTTTATTCACCAATGGAAGCGACATATATTCACAGCATGCAAAAAGACATCCCACATCAGTCTTTTTTCTTCTTCTTCTTCTTCTTCTTCTTCTATAGTGATTGAAAGTTTTTCTGGGCTAGCATCTGTGCCATGGTCTCCTAGAGTCTGCAAAGCTTCTGTCCGGGTCTTTCTGGCTTTTAGAGTCTCGAATTGAGAAGTAAGTCAGGTATAATTCTAATAGGCCTGCTTTTATAAGCTACCCGATCTTTTCCCCTTGCAGTTTTTAATGCTCTTTCTTTGTTCTGTACATTTAGTGTTTTGATTATTTGTGGTGAAAGGACTTTAATTTTTGGTTCAGTCTACTTGGTGTTCTGTATGATTCTTATACCTTTATAGGCATCTTCTTTAGGTTAGGAAAGTTTTCTTCTGTGATTATATTGAAAATATTATTTAGGCTTTTAGGCTCTGTTTCTTCTTCCATTCTCCTATTATCCTTAAGTTTGGCCTTTTCATGGTGTCTCAGATTCCTAGATGTTTTATGACAGGAGATTTTTATATTTAACATTTTCTTTAACCAATATATCCATTTTTTTCTGTCATCAATACCTGAGATTCTATTTTCCATCTCTTTTATTCTATTGGTAAAGCTTGGCTCTGTAGTTCCTATTCAAATTTCTGAGTTTTTCATTTAGAAAAACTGAAAAATTCCTTCAGTTTAGGATTTTTATTGATTCTATTTTCGTTTTCAGGTCTTAAACAGTTTTATTCGGTTCCTTCCACTGTTTGCTTGTGTTTTCCAGGATTTTTTTAAAGAGACTTATTCATTTTCTCTTCAAGGCCCCATATCATTTTAAACAGGTGGTTTTAAGGTATTTTCTTATGTTAGAGCTATGTTGTAATCCTCAGGGCCTGCTGCAGTAGCATTGCTGGTCTCTAGTGGAGACATTTTGTCCTGGCTGTTATTGACTATGTTTTCACACTTGAATCTAGGCATCTGGGATTGGATTGATTATAGATCTAGATGCTGATATCTGATTTTTGTCTTTGTTGGGTAGATGTTTTGTTTCTTGACTTCTTATTCTTCTCTAGATTTTTGGAGAGTGTGATGTCTGTGTGTTGCCTGGTACGAAACTTTCGGTGGACTGGAGGGGTGTGTTACTGGAGGTTCCAGGTAAAACGTGTTTCTCAGTATTGGGAGCTGGCACTTAGGAATGGGGATAGGCCTAGGGGATCTAAAGGGGTTCACAAGAGGGGGGATAAGAGCATATTCCACCAGGACCTGGAATTCTCTTTGGAATGGGGGTAGAGACTGTAGGGAGGTTACCCAAGAAGGTTGGCTGTAGAGCTGGAAATGAGACTGGAGGATTGGATCCTGAGAAACAGAAGGAGAGGGGAAGATCTACAGTCAGCCTACCTGCTTTCCTGGTGGGAGTGGTGTGCAGGTTGGGAGGCTAGGAAGGGAAGATGTGTGGGATCCTCAGCAGATGGAAGCAAGGGCAGAGAGAGAGCCACTGCAGGTGTTCTGTTGCAGAGCTGGGGGTGAGACTGAGGGTTTGGGTCTGGAGGAACATAGGGAGAGGTGAAGGTCTGCAGTCTACCTACCTGATTTCCTGGCCCTTTTCTTCTTCTTTAAAAGCTAGAGCCTTCAATGAGTGGTGTTTTGCACTTAGGTTCTGTTGTCCTAGAAGAAAGTATAAAGTTCCTTTTTAATTGTACCTATGTCTTTATTACAGCCTGTTTCCTTATTAACAGGAACTTGAAATTTGCCTCTACTCTGTTCCTCACCATGCTGTAAAACACTTGTCACATCCTTCTGCTCTCTCATAATAGTTGTGAACAAAAACAGTGAGAAGTAAGCAGAAAACAGTCAAATGTGTTGTCTTGAAATTCCTCCACTAGACGAATTATTGTGTTGCTTTGGGTACAATGTTGCTAAGCTTTCAGGCCATAGGCAGTATATATATAACCAGAAGAAATGGTCTGCAGCCTACTTCACAGTAGAATCTTTTTTCACCCTTCGAAACCTTTATTATCTGCCTTTCTGTCTGCATTCTGGTCTTCCACTCTCCCACTAGAATCCATTGCTGTCCTAGGGCTTCTCTAGTCCTAAGATTGTTCTGCGCGAGCTCAAGTATCTCTGTTGTATGTTAGCTTGCATTCATTTAAATATATCACCCAGGAGTGGTATAGCTGGGTCATGTGTTAGTTCTAAATAATATGGCCATTTTAACAAAAATTCATGGGAAGTCTTTTCATACTTGAATGTGTCTTCCAGTTTTTTCCTCAGTATTCTAAAGTTGTAATTGTAAGGTCTTTTACTTCTTGGTTAAGTTTTTCCCAGATAATTTTAAAGTTATGAATGGATTTTTTCTGGTTATAAGCATGTTCATTAATGCTGTGTAGAATGGCTGCTGATTTTTATGAATTGATTTTCGTGTTCTGTTGGTGGTGTTTATCAGATCCAAATGTTTTCTAGTGGATTAGGGCCTGCTAAGCATATTGTGTTGTTTGCAAATATGGATCCTGTGATTTCTTTCCTTCTTTATATCTTTTTATTTTTTCTTAGTGATATATCTGAGACTTCAAGAATTATAGTAAATAAGAGCACAGAATCATGTTCTTAATTTTAGAAGAAATGCTTTTAGCTTTTTTCCCATTTCAGATAATGTTGGCTGTATATGACCTTTATTATGTTGAGATATGCTCCTCCTGTTTCTAGCCTCTTCAGGGCTTTTATTGTGATGTTGAACTTCCTCTCAAATGCCTTTTCTTTGTTGATAGGATCATGTGATTTCTGTCCTTAAGTCTGTTGGTATGTGTTGTATTAAATTTACCAAGATATATATGTTGAATCAGCCTTGAATTCCCTGGTATGAAGCCAGCTTGCTTATAATCTTACTTACTATTATTATTATTATTTTATTCTTCTCACATATATTCCAACCACAGTTTTTCCTCCCTCCACTTCTCTCAGCCTGTCCCACTTCTCCATCTCCCCTTAGAAAAGAGTAGGCTTCCCAGGGTCATTAACCAAACATGGCATAATATGTTACAGTAATACCAGGCACATATTAACATGTCAAGGCTGGATGAGATGACCTACTAGGAGGAAAGGACAAAAGAGTCAAGAGACAGCCCTAGCACCCACTGTTAGAAATCCCACAAGAATACCAAGCTACTCAGTCATAGCATATATGTTGAGGATATAGGTCATGTCTCTACAGTCCCCCTGTTCTCTGTGAGCCCCATGCTGTGTTCTTGTGATGTCTCTGTCCCCTCTGGTTCCTCCCATCCTTCCTGCCCCTCCTCCACAGGACTCCCTGAGCTCTGCCTAATGTTTGGCTTTGGGACTCTGCATCTGCTCCCATCAGTTGCTTGATGAAGTCTCTATGGTTTCTCTGATTATGATTCTGCTAGGCTCCAGTCCCAGAACACTCTGCAGGCAGACCAAATGTAGGTCAAAGGTTTTGTGGCTGGGTAGGTGTCTCAATTTCTCTACTTAAGGCCTTGCTTGGTTATAGAAGATGGCCAGTTTAGACTCTATGTCCCCCATTACTGAGAGTCTTTGCTGTGGTTACTCTTGTGGATTCCGTGGAGTCTCCATTGCCTTAAGTTTCCACCTCACCTCTGGAAGGCTCCCCAATTCCAGTCATTTCTCCCAGGATTTTCTCCTTCTCTCTGGTATATGGTCTTCTTAATGTGCTGTTGAATTCATTTTGCAAGAATTTTATTGATAAATTTTACTTTGGTGTTTATCAGAAGAGATTGGTATATAGCTTTGTTGCTGCCATCTTTATCTGGTTTTGGTGGAACTGACTTCATGAGTTTGTTAAGGAATAATGGTGTGAGGTCTTTCTGAAAGCCTTATAGAATCTGGCAATAAATATATCCAGTCCTGGGCTTTTTGTAAGAATACTGCTCATTACTGCTTCCATCTAAATGCTTCCTGTAGATCTGTTTGTTTATATCTTCTTGATTTAGTTTTGCTAGGTCTTACATGACTAGTAGTAATCTATCCATTTCTTCTAGGTTTTCCAGTTTTTTAGAATATACATTTCAAGGTATTCTATAGTGATCCTCTGGATTTCACTGAAATCTATCATTATATCTGTGTTAGTGTTTCTATTGCTGTGAAGAGACATACCATGACCATGGCACCTCTTATAAAGAAAAGCATTTAATTGGTGCCTTGCTTTATAGTTTAGAAGTTTAGTCTATTATCATCATGGCAGTAAGCATGGTGGCTCGCAGACAGATATGCTACTGGAGAGGTAGCTGAGAGTTCTACATCTGGATTGGCAGACAGCAGGAAGAAAATGTGACACTGATCCTGGTTTGATCATCTGAGACCTGAAAGCACACGCCTAGTGACACTTCTTCCAACAAAACCACACCCACCCCACTAAGGTCACACCTCCTCATGGTGCCACTACTTATAGGCCTGTCTGGGTCATTTTCATTCAAACCACCACAACACAACTTTCCTCTTATTTATTCCTAATTTTATTAGTTTATGATACTCTCTTTTGGTTAGATTAGTTAGGATTGTTAGTTTTATTTTCCTAGAGAACCAATTTTTTGATTCTGTGTATTATTCATTAATTTCTAAGCTGATATTTTATTATTTTTTCTTTCCTGCAGAATTTATCTTGCTTTTGTTATTCTGAGACCTTCAAGTACATTATTATTAGGTTATTTATTTGAGCTTACTGGGTTGTATGGAAGTTGATACAGGGTCTTATATAGCTAAAAAGCAGTCTCAAACTCACTATATAAATGAGGATAATTTTAACCTCCTAATCTTTTTGCCTCCATCTCCTAAATTCTGGGATTACCAGTGTGTATCACCATGTATGGTCACTCATTATCTTTAATGTGAATTAATACTCTACATGGAAAGTTCCAGGTTAGTCAAAGCTACACAGTGAGAGTCTTGTCTCAAAATATAATAAAATTCTTACAATCAAATGAAAACAGTATCACAACTTATTAGAATGTGTATAATACAGCTAAGGCAGTCTAAGCAAGTTTGTAGCTATTGAGATCCATAGAGGTCAACCTGTTTCTGTCTCTTGAGTACTTTATTCTAGGAAACTTTAATTTATTCCCTCATTTCTAAAGTTTACTCCCCTATTTCTTTAGGTACCACCAGTTGATCTTGGGTTCAGGTTCTGGGTATTTGTATAGTTTGTTTGATGTCTCCTGTTGTTTTCTAATTTTGGTCTACTGTAATCTGATAAAATACAAGGAATTTCTTCAATTCTTTTGTATATTGTATAGGCTACTTTGTAGCTATAATGTTGTCTGTTGTATGAAAGGTGCCATGGGCTGCTGAGAAGAATGGACTGTGGTGATATATTGTGTATCTAATGAAGTTTGCCTGAAGATCAGAGGACAGAGCAGGCCACAGAGTTAGCCATAGACGTCAGACAGTGGTGTCACACACCTTTAATCCTAGCACTTGGGAGGCAGAGGCAGAGATCAGTCTGGAGTTCAAGGCCAAACAGGCAGAGGTGACACACACCTTTAATCCCAGCACTTGGGATGTCATGCATCTTATCCCAGTACTTGGAAACACACACAGTGTTAGTCCCAGCACTAGGAAGTTTGAACCAGGAAGTGAAATGTCTGCACAGGGAAAGAGATATGAGGTGGGCGGAGACATGAATTCAGCTCTTCCCTTTCAACTGAGGAATTGACAAGGTAATAAATTGTCTATGGCTTGGTTCACTGTCTCTCTGATCTTCAGGAAAACATTATTAAATACACAATATTTTACCACAATAAATATTCTATATTTGTTAAACAGAATATTCTATAGATAATGATAGGTCTAACTGATGCATGAGGTAATTTAACTCCTGGTTCTTGATTTTTAGTTTAAGAAAGGGTATTGAAGTTATCCACTATTATTATATCATTACCTGCCTGATTTTTCCCTTTAATGTTTGTTCTATGAAAATAGAAACACGAACACTTAGTATACATATACTTGCAATTGTTATATCTCTTGATGAATTGTTCCTTTTACTGCTATGTAGTAGCCTTAATCTTTTTAGGTAATTTTGTCTTGAAGTCTACTAGATACCAGAATAGCTATACCAATTAATTTTTACTCCTCTGACTCTTATTTTATGAATATCTTTGTCAGTAAGATGATTTTCTTTGGAGACAAAGAATAGCCATATGTTTTATAATCAAGTCAGCTAATTTGTCTTTTAAATGGCAGTTTGAGGCCTATCTTGATTATTTTTCTATTGATGTCATAAGACACCATGGCCAATGAAACTTACAGATGAGTTTATTTGTGGCTTAAAGTTTCAAGGGATCAGAGTCCATGACCACCATAACAGCATGGCAGCAGGCAGGCATGACACTGAAGCAGTTGATAGTATCTCACATCTTGAGATATAACCATGAGGCAGAGAAAGCACAATGGAATAAAATGGGCTTTCGAAACCTTAAATCTTCCCCTTCCCCCTATGGCACACCTCCTCCAACAAGGCCACACCTCCTAATCCTTCCCAAACAGTTCCACCAGCTGAGGACCAAGTAATCAAATATGAGTCTGTGGGGGCATTTTCATTCAAACCACAAGTCTATTTGCATTTAAGGTCATGTTTGAGAGGGACGTGTTACTATTCGTGATTTGGGCCGTTTTTCTTGTTGCTGGGTTACTGCTTATTCTTTTATTAGTATCTAGGGCCTGATGCTTTATTATGTTGGACATAATGGGCTCTTCCTAGATTTTCTGTTTATCTCTTTCTCTCATAAAATTTATTCTTTCTTGTGATTAAGACTCTTCCTTACTTGTAGCAATGGGATTTCTTGGTCCCAGGCAGCCAGAGGCTCATACCCACAGACCTGAAATGCAAGACCCCTTAGCCACCTGCCACTGCTGCTCAGGCCCCCAGAAATGACTCAGACACTTATATTAGCTTCATGCTGTTTGGCCTATGGCTCAGGCACATTTCTAGCTTGCTCTTTCATCTTAACTCAACCCATTTCCATTAATCTTCTGCCATGAGGCCCGTGGCTCACCTGTGTTCCTTACATGTTGCTCCTTTGGGCTTCAGGCTCAGTCTCTCTGACTCCTCCCTGCTTCTACTACCTGTGCTTTGATTTCTCCTCCTACTTTTTCTATGGTGCTTGTCATGGGCTAAAACAGCTCCTTTATTTAAAGATTGCTAGTCACAGCATACAGAAAGGCATTCCCACATCACTTACTCTTCTGTGTATAGAATTTCTCTAAGTACCTTCTGCAGTACTAGCTTGATGCCTTAGATTTTGTTTGTTTGTTTTGTTTTTTTAAATGTCTACTGAAACCATTTTCTGGCATTTTATCATATTCACTTTACAGTTTTGAGTTGTAAGATTTTTAAGCTGTCACAGTGGTTTCTCCCATTTGATTTTTGTGTTTCTTGTTATGTTACACATCTGTTAGGATGAATGTAACATCTGGTTTCTTTTTCCTAGTGTTGCTTTGTTTTGTATGAATCTTGCTAACATTTATGTTACCTACTATTATGCATGAGTGAATCTGACTGGAATAACAGAAATATGATCTGACAACAATTAAAGACCCTTGTATATTTCACTTAATTTTATTGATATGGTTCAAAGAGACTGGTGGTAGTTGGCTGCTCTGCTGCTGAGTACTCATTCCTGTCAGTATCTTTGTTGTTTTTGCTAGTGCTCTGCAGTTTTTGCTTGGAAATATTCATGTCCATCCTCTGTGCTGTCGTCTCCTCTTGCCTGTGCAGTGATAGGGGTGATAGCTTCAAAATATTCTTCAGGTTAATCAATCCAGAGTGCTTGCTTATGGAGAATTTTAGTTTCAGGTCCCTGCTTGTGCTTGTGCCACAGCCCTGCTTTCTCCTCTCTCCTCCCACACGTTCCTGATCACGTCTTCCTAACCCACTTAGTACTTTTTGAAATCTCCCTGTTTTCACAACACCTGCATCCAGGAAGAGAAAATACCACCCTGGAACTGTTACTGACCTTAGACCTAGTGGAGCATAATAAATACTTTGACTTGCTATTTGGTCCCACTTTGAATTCTGCTAACTTTTTTTCCTAAGAAAGAATTTTCTTATGTGTTTGAGTATTTTGCCTGCATGTATGTCTGTGCATCACATGCATGCCTGGTACCCATGGAGGTCAATCTGATGCCCTAGGACTGGAGTTACAAATGGTTGTATGTGGCAATGCAATATTATGAAAATATCTCTAACATTCTAAGAGACAGAACTTTTGCTAGACCTCATGGTCAAAGTTAATAATACACCACCTTGAGGTCCCTTAAGACTCGACTCCTAGCCTACTGTGTGTCTCAAACTGTTTGCTTAGCCTGCCTTTACTTGCCTCGTATTTCCCATGTAATCAACTTTAACAACCTAAGCTAATACATAGCTATGATCTTAAATTATGCTCTCTTTCATGCCCCTAACCCAGATAATGCATGTGTATCATTTGTTAAAAACAACAGATACAAAAGTTGAAAGAAACCTTCTGAAATCCACCAAAAAGTTGAAAACAGCCAGGTTGTGGTGGCACATGCTTTTAATCCCAGCACTCAGTGGGCAGAGGCAGGCACTCTCTGGGACTTTGAAGCCAGCCTGGTCTGCAAAGCGAATTCCAGGACAGAGCTATTACACAGAGAAACCCTGTCTCAGATAGCAAATAGAATAAAATAAAATGTTGAAAACATTTATGGATATTGGTTGATAAACAATGATGTTTGTTATTTGGGACAGATAGGATCAGTGAGAGCCCGACACTGTCACAGCCTTGTAAGACTGTTAGAGATTTCTGTAAAGGATTCCATTCCTTCCCTGTGTCATGCTTTCTGTGCTGTTCAGTATATATATTGTTTAACCTTTGTGAGGGACAGACAGAGATACAGATGCAGGCACATAGTCAGGTTCACGCAACAGAAGGCACAGGGAGCATGAAGTAATCTGGACTCACTCTTGGTTAAATGGCTCCCAGGAGAAGTGCTTTTATTTCTTTCTTCAGTGAGGTGCCATGTAGGTGCTGAGATTTGAACCCTGGTCTTCTGGAAGAGTATACAGATATCTGAGC